>KN805368.1:1663236-2873211 GCA_000818905.1 Trebouxia gelatinosa | reverse complement strand
CTGCGACCTCTGGAATGATGGCAGATGCATATTTCTTCAGTGAAAATCAAGCTCGTCCTGAGGCTTGTCTATTCCCTAATTGAGTTGCTAGCATTTTGTTGCAGAGTCAACACCAGCAATGCCAGCCGCACCGCGCCAGCGTAAGCAGGTATAGCTTGTTGCCGCTGGTGTGCATATGCTAGGTCTTCAGCTATGCCAGTAACATTTGATTGGCGTGTAGCCAGCCGTGCAGGTCTGACTTGATCCAGCCATCCCTGATGCTGCCAAATAGCTGTTAAAGAGTTGCTACAGAGACTGACATACAGGCATGCGGTGGTGCTGTGGCTAGACTTCGCCCCACATCGGTAACCCTGCTTGNTGGTGTTGCTGCGCCTGAGCAGAGCAGAGAGTTAATTGACCCACATCACATTTGTAAAATCAGCTGCATGCAGCAAGATGCTGAATCGCATATCGAAAGCAATCTCAACTTGTTGTTCAAAGTGTGTGCTCAGTCAATATGATACCCAGCTCGTGCACATCCCAAGCAGCCAATAAATGGATGCCTTGAGATGCTGTCAGGCTGCAGTGCTTGACACTATATTGATGCACGGTCAGCATTGTGCATGACAAATGTTGCCTCATGGTGACATCATTACTGCACACCAGATGCATCATACCAGGCTAGCATCTACGGTTACTGAAATATGTCTATGTTGGGAGCGATGTAGCAGAGTCTTGGTGCAACAGGCCCACCTCAAGGGTGTTTTGCTGAGGCAGCTGAGTATAAGAGGTGGTGGAAGGCCTCAACAGAGCTGCAGGAACAGCGTCGCCCCTCAATTTTGAGGGCTCCTGCAGGCTGATTTGCTCTTCAATCAGCTGCACAACCGCATCTTGCATCAGCAGCTGCTGAATGACTTGCAGCCTGCATGCAATGTCATGTTTGACTGCTACTGGTGTGTAGAGCAGGTTATGCCCTGCAATGTGGCTTGAATGCCAGTATGGGTTTGCTTCAGAGAAAGCGGGATATTTCACAGTCTGCCTCAATGATGAGCATATCTGATACAACACTGTGCTTGAGACTTGGCAAGACCCCAGTGCTTTTTGTTGGTGCAAACATCATCCAGTGTGTACACCAGCAGCTAATTGCAATGCTTGGCAGCCATAGGCTCTTTTGCCTGGTGAAGCGCATGGGAAGATACTGCATTGAGCAGAGCTGTGACATTACAACAAGCGACCAAGCTGTGAATCACGCACAGTTTGCAATGCAGCTATGCGACGTGAATTGACGGCACCAATATCAAGTCCAAAATTGCTTAGTTAGCAGCATCACCTTTCCTCTGGAGTCAAGCTGTCTGTAGTGGGTTTGTCCATCTCACCAGACTTTCTCTGACCTGTGCTTGCCTGTGATGCAGGCATGGACTTTCTGTGGAACATTGTCTTGGACACACCTTGCAGTGATCATGACGCTACGCCCAACAACCAGGCTCTGNTGCATTGGCTATGCCAGCGGTGCCTCTTGCATCATCTTGCAGCCGTACGTCTGCAGTGCTAGTGCCCTGCAGGATGGCAGCACAATCGTGCTGGCAGATAAGTGAGGTACAGAAAGCAAGCTAGTAACATGCAGGTAGGGGATGCCTTCTGCACGTAATAATTTTTCTACCCAGAACTTCCAATTCTACCCCATCTCATGGCGTACAAAACTGGTTGTGCGTACAAAATACAGAACATGTGAACCTGGTACAAAGAGGCAAACAAGTTGTACGTCTTAAAAAGCAGTGGATGTTGCAGCAGCAATGTCACATGCGACCAGTGGGTACAATCGGATGCCAGTGTCACACGCTGTGTGAGGTGCAACAGAGCATTTTGGCCCAGCTAGCAGAGATGNACATCGCTATGACTGTGTACACTGCTGTCTTCCTGCAATGGGGTCTTTGCAGCGGGAGTGCAAGATGGGAAAGCTATGCCTTGATCATCTGTGTGAGGCATTGGCTGTGTGACGACCTGGTGGTGCACATTTCTGCCCAGCATTGCCTGCGACATGTCTGTTGGCCCATGCAACCCATGTTGCAAGGACTCGTTTGTCTCAGCAGTGGTGTGCGTGGGTTTCCTGCCGGCATGTGGGCGCATGTGAGCATCAAAAGCTGATGCATGAGACATGGCTGTGCCCACACCAGAAGAGTCAGCTTCACCCATTTTTGACATGGGGATTGCTGACTTGCTGTGCTGATGGTCAAGTCCAGAGGCAGGATATAGCTCTGGGCTGTGCTCAACCTGATGTCGGGCAGTTGCTGACCTGGAGGATGCACTGTCTTCAGCACTGCCCCAATGACTGCCTGTGTTGATATTCTCAGCATGCTGCTGCTGGGGCTGCTGGGCGTCACTGGACACATGTGATTGCTGTGTACTGTCTGCTGCCCTGTGCGGGGAGTAGCTGTCATGTGTCGCTTGCGCCTGTTGTTTGGCTCTCCTGTATGCAGCTTTCTGCTTCAGTCGCCCTAGCTGTGCATGCCATTGGTTACGATGACTTGGTGTAGCAGCAAAAGGAGCAGGCCCAGCCTGTCCATGCTGCTTCCATTGCCTGTTCCAGCGTGACGAGCTCATGAAGTCCCAGTACCTGCACACAGGTGATGCTGAGAAAAAGAAGCTGCCTTGACTTAGGCTACAGCAGATGTGTAAAGCACTCCCACATGTGACAATCCAGCACTCAAGCTGTGAACTGCACTCTTACTACGTTGAGGCTGCTCAACAAGGTACACAATATGCCTACTGTGCATGCGTCACAGGCTGCTACCAGTCATGAAAGTCCCAGTCTTTCCTCGACCCTGGCTGCTGCGTTTCCGGGGTTTTGGTCAAAGCCTCGTACGCTTGCTGGATTTTGACGAACTCTTGTTCAGCCAAGGGGTGTTCACTAATATCAGGGTGGTGCCTGCACGGTAGCTTCCAGTCAGCAGCGTGAGAATGATGCGGACCCTATCAGCTAAGATCGGGATGCATGCAGCCCACTTGGCGACGTGCTGCAGTGTGGTGCGGCGTACTTCAAAGCGAGTTTCCGGTATGCTCGCTTTATCTGCGTTGGATCAGCACTTTCAGATATCTGCAACACTTTGTACGGATTTGCAAAGGCCTGCATCGCAACAGGCGAAGAATGGTATTCGATCATCGCGATGATTGACTGAATGCGGTCACAGGGCACTAGCCTGCAGTGGCCTTGTGCGCTGCGTGCAGGGCGTCGACCGTGTCCAAACAAGTCTTNCTGGCCATGCTGATGTGGAGCCAGATGCAGCATCCTCAAGTCCCACTTTGGGCCTTGCCACAGGCTGCCAATGTCATCCAGCCAGCCCCTGCTCAGCAGCAGCCTCAGAGCATGGCAGCGCAATCAGCCTCAACACACCAGCCAAGCAATGCAGGTCCCAGCTTTGAGCCTCTCAGAAGTGCTCCATCTTTGGAATGCAACAGCTCTGGTGGCAGCAACGACAGTGGCTGCATGCAAGCACCTCACAACGACACCTCCAATGCTCATCAGTCACCTTCACCAGAAGACAAGGCGCCTCGCAGTGCCTTTGACAGCAGCTCTAGGTTTGCTGAAGACTCAGACAGCGCAGTGACCTGGGCTGGTAAGGCTGAGCAGCAGGCACAACAGCCTTTGGGTTTCCGCAGCCATAGTGTCAGTCATCCTGAAGCACAAGGCAAGACATCTCTTGACCTTTTTTCCACCAGCTATTGTGTTGTATGCGTAAAGCTTGTCTGGCATATGTTATCAGCATCAGAGCCAGGCTTGGGCCATCATGAAGATGCCAGACTACTGCTGAACAACAGCGCATTTTGTACTTGCAGTCACTGTCTCAGCATGCGAGACATGTCAACTGTCAGTGACCGTCAAATACAACCATTCTTGGGATGCTCAACACAATGCAGTACTCCAGCAAATGGCATCATTTGGTGGTGCTGTCAGTAGTGTATGTATATTTGCATGTACGTTTGCAGAATGGCCTGTAGCGCTGGCACATCTGGTGTCAGGTTTTCTGCCTGATCACGCCTGTTTTGTTGCAGGCTTGCAATCTGGTCAGCACTCAGGCAAGGACTTATCGTCCTCGCACTTGGCAGATGCTGCTCACTGGCGCCTGTCTGAGTCTCCTGCAGCAGAGCCTGCCACAGCTGCAGACAGCAAGACATGCTGTGGGGGCTCTGCAGGGCTGACTACTGCTGTGGTGCGCGCCAAAACTGCTTGATGGCCGTTTGAACGAGGCTGATCAGCTGACACACCATTTGCCATGTCGAGCGATGCCAGTGCAGCTTTGATTGTAGCCGCCCCCTTGCTGAGCGTCCTGNATTGGACTCACATGCAGGCCTGCTTGTCTAAATGGTCAATGCTCAAAGCCATTGAACATCAGTACTGTGATAGGTGCCCTGAACATGCATGTAATGCAAGGCACAATGTCACACATTTGTGGTGCTTGCTGTTTTGACCAATCGTGTCTCGCTTGGGCTTGCAGAGTCAGCAGGGAGGCATATTTGGGTTACTTGGAGGGCAAGCACAGTCAAGCAGTGGGCATAACATTGTATGATTTTCGACTTCACAGTGTCAAGTTCTTCAAGAGCACTGCCTGGCTGCACTATCATGAAGCAGGAGTATACAGAAAGTCAGACAGTAGTCAGTTTGCAGGTGACTGCTCCCCCTAAGAGTGCTCGTCTGGGTCTGAGTCTGCACTTTGCATGTCCGAGTCCGCAGCTTGCATTTGTGATTCTGCAGCTTGCGTTTTGGTGTCTGAATGGTAAGAGCTGATCAATGCTAGAATTTCGTCTTGATATGGCTTTCCTAGTGCTTCATCCACGGGAGTATTTGAGTGACTGCATGTGCAAGCAAGCTCGTTTGCTGAAAACACATACACATGCCGCAGCCAGCACCAGGGATTGCTTGCAGTATGTCAAACATGAAAAGTTGGCAAGATTTGATTTTACCTATTCAGATTTGCTGCATTAGCTCCTGCATNCTGCAGGTTGAGTCACAGCCAATGTAGGTACAAGCAACAACAATGATATGTGCTTTAACTGCTGAGCAACTTGTGATGTATGCATCTGAGCATACAGAGCGTATCTTGCACGGCCATGAAACAGCACAGCATACAGCATTTGCAAAAACAACTGGTTATATGATCCTAAGGCCATTTCACATGTTATTGAAGACAAGCAACACTGGAGCTGTCCCGCCTGACTGCTNTGGCTGTCTGTCAGAACAGGGTGCCGCACTTGGGCACTGCGAACCTTGTGTTCAACATGTCTTGTACAGCTTGGAGTGATTTGCTNGTTAAGGCACACCAGGACCATCATGATGCATGCACCACACCTGGATTGTCCTCCATGTACAAGGTGGTAGTGTAANATGCCTTGTAGTGTGTGCAGAGCAAGACCATAAAACGAAGTTGCAAAGCGTGTGCAAAGCTGACCTTTGTCTGACATGTGTTGACTTGATATATATACAAGTCTGCAAGTAACTACTGCAAGTGTCATATGAGCTTATAACATGGCACCAGCTTGTCGGTCCCCATGATGGATCATTTGATGTGTGTTGTGAAGCATTGGAGAAAAGCCTTATGACAGCTGCATGTACCATGGTGTGCAGTCTGTACACATGCTTTGCGTGCTAGTTGTGGAATACTGTGACACACCACTGCTGTGGCTGCCATGCCAGGTAGTGGCAGCATACAAGACGGTGTCTGTCCGTGCATGCACCACTGGTGAAGTTCAAAGCAGCCCAGACACCTGCTCAGCGTGCCCAGCATCGGCTTTCTCTTTCAATTCCAGCCACACAGCTTGTGACATCTGTCCAGCGAATGCAAACTGCACCGGAGGGGCAAACCTGGTGCCTCTGCAGCAGTACTGGCACTCAGCACCCGACTCTGACTGGATCATTCAGTGCCCTAACAACAACGCTTGTCTTGGGGACAGGGTTGCGCTGCAACGGTGCAAGAATGCATCCTATGCAACTGAAACAGAAAGCGCACAGGTATGGTCCTGCTATTGTTTTGCTTGTTCTAGACATATCACAGCCTTGAGCAATATAGCCAGTCTTGCAGTGTAGTTTGCAGTGATGTGGCAAATGCATTGACTTCTGTTTGGCGCATGGGACTACTCATCAGAGTATAACATTGATGTACCCATGGCAGCACACTGGTTGACCCTTCAACAACAGTGCTGGCTTGCCATTTATTCACAGCGGCACGCCATGCTATCAGAATGCTATAAACTTATTTCAAGACCCTGCATACCCTGCCACAGCAAATCCCTGCTAGAATACACCAGCTCACAGCACCATACGATGTGCCTCTTCTCTTCTGTCTTCCAACCCACAAGAAAGAGTCCTTTACTGCCCTGGTGACACATGCCAATGCTGTAGGGCGCTGATGCCTGTGACCTGATAGCACCCATGGGTACCAAAGATGCTGACAGTNCTGGTTCACGCTGTGCAGGGTCCAGCTGACATGTATCTTGGGCTCACTGGAGCCATCTTAGGCACCATCCCAACTGCTATATTGTATTTCACAGCATATGAGTGGTGCAAAACCAGATTGGAGGCACGGAATGCGCCAAGTGCAGTAACGCATCTTGCCTCTGCATCTGCTGGCGCTGTTCTGTCTTCCTTTGTGCGGGTGCCAACTGATACTGTGAAGCACCGGGTGCAGGCCTACATGGAAACCAATGTCTTTCTGGTGGGTGCTGCATGCTTTGCAAAGCATGAGCGTAATACTTATGTACCCTCACGTAGGTTTTGCAGAGTGTAGCATTCACAACTCTGCAGCTGCTGAGCACACTGGCCTTTTGTGCTGCTATGTGTGCATGACTGCAGACTGCTGTTGTGCATTGCTGTACAGATGAAGTACCTGGGTCTGTAAAAGCTGACTTTGGCATTGTGTCACAGAACATATGTGAGGAAGAGCTGAAATGGTCATTGTGTTGTAGGGTGCAAGGCATATTGTGGATGCTGAAGGAGTGAGGGGTCTCTTCCGAGGTCTTNCAAGCTCATGCATCAGCTGAGCCAAGCCCTTCCCATCCCGCCTGTCCTGTCCGTACTGATTTGTGTCTTCTGCTATGAGGTTCAGCTNAACATGGCTCCCACTGTGGGGTCTGGCCTTGTGTGCCAGCTAGCTAGCATTTATGACTGAAGCTGTAGTGCTCTGCAGGCAAGGCTGCTATGGCTCAGGAGCATCGTCTTACCCAGCCATGCTGCCATTGCTACATGTTCTGCCCAAGGTACTTGCCTCATACTGCAACACCTGCCTAGCTACATTTGATCTANATACAACAGCAGCAAACATCAACAGCAATTTGCTGGATGCGTTGGAAAATCTGGAATGGGCAGCAGCCAGCACACCTCGCTGGGCATCTGTGCCAGGCACATCTGAGGAAGAAGTTCGGGCTCGGGAGCGGGCTGCAGCAGATGGCAGCGTGGTCCACTTGTGGGACTCCAACGCCAACAGATATGTGTCCACTGCATTGCCCACACCCTGCATTGGCCTGTGGTCTTCATGCTCTTGGAATGTTGCAACGTTGAGCTATGACAATTGCAAAACAGACATGAGCCAGCTTAGTCTGCAGGGGTCAATGGCACGTGTGGTAGACTTGTAAACTGATTGTGCTGCCAGTGGCTGACCTAGGGTATGCATTCAAGCTCTGCACTGTGGTTGGAGTGCTCGATGTGCATGTGTGCTGTTTGCATCACTGCTAATGGTTTACACCACACTGAATCTGCCTTTGACTGCTAAAGGGTGAAGCAAAGCATAAGATGCAGTAATGATGCGGGAAATTAAAAGTGCAAGATGTAAATGTTGGCCAATAGATGCAACAGCAGTGTTGCAGTGCAGCTGATCTGTGCAGAGTGCTGCAGGCACAGATAACAGATGCAAGAAAGCACAGGCAGCTGTGAGCATTGTCTGCANAATCAGTGGAAAAATCACACCTGTCTCTTTTCCTGAACAGCTGATACAGTAGGCGGGCGTGATGCTCATCTTCTGCGCACTCCTTCTTCCAGCCTCTGTCTACTGCTTTGTCTTCCTGCATGGCACAGGCGCATGACGAGACACACGNCTCAAGCGTCTGCTGATCAAAGCTATCTGTGGCTGTAGGCATGCTGCTGATATCTGAGTGGTGGGCAAGTGAGATCATGACCATCCTGGGAGGCTTGCTGCCTGATGCTGAACGGCAGCTATCGGCAATTGCCATCTACACCACCACCAACGCCATGTGCTTTATGCTGTCCCTTGGCATTTCCACAGCTGTAGCCACCAGGTACAACTGCTGTTCCAGCTGCCAACATGCCAATGAGCACTGGGCTATAGCATGTGCTTTGCTAAGGACTAAGCACCTTGGCGTCCTTGACACGAATGGGATGTGCCCANGTGATGCATGTCATGCAGGAGAAGCCAACAGGTCAACAGCAGCCCACGCTTTGAACGCTGTGTCATCGCGCTCTCACACCATCTTCACCCTGCATCTGTCTATGCGTATGGCTGGCGAAGGAGAAGAGCGGGCAGTGGCCAGCAAGCTGAACCTGGTGGATTTGGCTGGCAGTGAACGCACTAAGAAGACGGGAGTGACGGGACAAGCTTTGAAGGTCTGATCAGCCATACACACCCACCAACAGGGCATTGATGTTCCTGATGACTGCTGTGCTGGCAAGACCCTGGACTGGCATTGTGCAGCTCTGCTGACACAGCACTCAGCAGCAATGCCTGAGCTGAANTATGAGTCAGGGGATCTTTTGTGTAGTTGGTCCGCGTTCAAGGCATTCCGCAAATACTGCCATCTTGCCTGCTACAAGTCTTGCATCAACAGTTCTTCTCAACTTTTCCAAGTTACCTCAGCAGTGTAGTTGATTGTCTTCCTCTGCCGCGTCCACAATTTTTAGGTGGAATGCCACTGCCTGAATCAGGCAGCTCAGGCATGCAGCAAGCCCGCTGACACAAAAATGCGCAATCAAGCTTGTTGCACACTTGAAGCACCTTTGGCATGCATCTGCCATCCCTGCAAGCAGCGAGCTGACATCAAAGTGCAGTGTTTGACACCCTGCTGCAGCTGTTGCAGGAGCAACAAGGTGTTGTGCTGCTACTGGCTGCTTGACAAACACATTCTCTGTGCCTGAGTTGCATTCGACTGCAGTTGCCGGTGTGCAAATGCATTTCTGCATGCTAGATCAGTGCCTGTCACAGCTTACNGCATTGTGGCCATGATCATGATGCGCACCATCCGCCGCGACTTGCAGCGATATGAAGGACTCCTGGGGGATGCAGGTAAGAGCTTCAACCTGTACGCAAGGGCAAAACTTATTCTTTGTGAAGTACATTGCACATGCCGTCTGTTCTGTTGACCTGCTGTGATGCTCATTGAGCAGTTGCAAGGGATCCCTGCCACTGAGTTGCCTGAAGTGTGATCACGTAAAATGTGTTGTTGGAGGCTTATATGCCTTCTGTCATGTTGTGATTGTTTCACAAGTACAATCGTGAATCTGTGATACCTCTGGCTGAGACACGGGTTCTTACAGCACATGGCTGTTTTATAATACAATATGGCTGATGACTCTGTCTCATGTTTCCTATTAATGTTTTGGTGTACACTGCAGGCAATGACACAGAGGAGAGTGGCTGGAAGATGGTATCAGGAGATGTTTTCCGCCCCCCTAAAAATGCAGTCCTGCTGTGTGTCCAGATTGGCAGTGGAGTCCAGATCATCACATCAGCTTTTGCTACCCTCTTCTTTGCTGCCCTGGGTAAGATCCAGGCTGCATGCGGCGCAGCACACACTGCGCTGACCCCTGTGACTGTACCCCTGTGCCAAGTGGTTTCTCTTTCACTTGCAAGGTGTCACATCCACATGTGTAGTGTTGCACCGCTGACATCCATGGTATCATAGTCACAACACCGTCAAGAATTCGACGACAAAATCAACAAACATGAAGAATGCATACAAAAGTCAAACAGAGAGAACCAGAGATGAAGTACAGACACACCAGGCACCAAATTGGGAGGAAAGCCTGTCTTGCCATGCAGGCTTCCTGTCGCCAGCATCTCGTGGAGCGCTCCTGNTTCCCCAGATTCTTCTTCTTGTCCAATGATGAACTGCTGGAAATCCTGGCAGAGGCCAAGGAGCCCCGCAATGTGCAGCCCTTTGTCAAGAAATGCTTTGAGGCTGTCAAGGAGTTTGTGTTTGCGGATGATGGCAAAATCACCGGGATGGTGTCTGTGGAAGGTGAGCTTTCAGATTNATCTGCAGTCCTGCCATACCTGCGCCAAGCATGACAGGTGCTGAAGTGGGTATGTTGCCCCTGGTGACAAAGAAATCGATCCTGAAAAATCTGCAGGCCTTGATCAGCCAGCATGCAAACATGAAAAAGTGGTCTTGCATGAAAGAGGGCTCTTGCATGCAAGAGGGCTCTTGCTCATGCATTCTGCCTGTGCCTTGATTGNACACATGAAAAACACATACAAGCAGAAAGCAAAAAGATACATACTATGTCATGTCGCATACAACGCAATCACCATGCTGCTGCTGCTGTAGCTATGCATGCTACTGCCATCGAGGCGAATCTGTGTCACGGATGCTGCTGAAATGCTTCTGAGACAGGCTCTCCTGGATTGCATGCACTGACTGCAGCTGGGTAGGACTCTGTGGCAGCCGTTTTACTGTGGCTCCAACCTGTTTGGGGTCACCCTGCTTAGGGCTAGACCACAGGCCCCCAGCAGCGCTGTAAGAACTGCTCACACCTGATGTTAGTGATGTGGGGTGTGGCCGGACACTGGCAATCTTAGGTGAAGACCCAGCTGTTCTGCCGGTAGTAGACACAATCCTCGGTGAGGAAGCAGAAGACCTAGGTGATGCAAGGCTTGTCCTGTCAGGCGACCTGAGATGTGATGCATGTTGCAGTTTTGCAGCGTCTCTGAGTGCGCTGGTGCCTCTGANTGATCCTCAGCAGCAGCAACAGCAGCCAGGTGCTATGGCTTTTCAAGGGAAGGCTGCAGGCGTGCAAGCTGCTAGTCAAGCTGATGATCTGTTTGTCAAGCCAACTGACTTTGACACAGCTGTGGACACACGTGCTGGCAATAGCACAGCTGCGCTGTCAGGTGCGCAACATGGACAACTGTTGTAAGTAGATGTCTGGTTGTACGTATTGTTTTTTGGGCTGTAATGCAAATCATGCCTCACAAACAATGCCGTTTCAACGCAATGGGCCAAATGCTTGCAACATGTAGCTGAGGGAAGCTTGCGAAGTTTGCACTGCGTTGCACACTTGCAGATGAAGCTCATGANGGCAGGTCTGCTGCTGCATGACTGTCTCTGTGCTGTACAATGGCGATCACGCTGTGTTTCTGTACAATTTTGGCTGCAGGCTAATTATTGGGTGATGTGCGTCGCAACGAATCATCTGACCACTCGGTCACAATAGCAGGTACGCAACAAGACGGATGCTGTTTTGAATTATGTCTTGGCTAGCCTAAAGCTAATACTCATTACAAGGGGAAGCAGACCTTAGCTTCAGCTCCCCACAAGCTGATCTTCACACACTGTTCGCTATTTCTGGCCTTGCAGTGCACACTGCAAATGCNTGCATATAGTATACAGCAAGCTGCATGTAATGTGCAAATGCGCATGTACAACAGCTGACACCTATGACCTATGAGGCTGCCAAGACGTATGTTGCACCACTATAACCGACTGGCTGGCATGTGCTTGCAGTTGAGGATTTTGGGGTGTTGGATTGTAGGTATGATAGATTTGTCCAACAATGTAAGCATTGACATCATACAAGTCTAGTAGCGCCTTGACTTGACTGCAGCCGCTAGTAGGCTTCACTATAAATTTCCCGTTGTGACATTGCACTTACAGCAATTCGTGTGTGTTTTGATTGCTTTACGAGTGTCATACAGCACCAGCTAGCATATGGCACAACCCAGGAAGCTTNTGATGTCGGTGATGTACATCATTGCATACAGTATAAATTGCCCATGTCATGACGCACAGCAGGTGGAGATTGTTCTACGTCCTTTTCTGCACACGCAAATGTACTGACTAGCATAGGCCCCACAGCAATAATGAGCTCTGCACCAACTGCATGCAATGAGCACAGCCCACTTACAACACTGTTGTCCCGAGGACTTGCCAACACAATTCAGCAGGGCACATGTGAGACTGGTCAGCTTGTACTGCGTGACAGTGGTCATGCAGGCGACAGTGACAGTCAACTCGAGTACCAGTTGCTGAAACTTCACAGACGGATCCCTGGATGTAAGCAAGCACGCTTTGGTTGCAAGCAGGCAGGAACTCCAGATGATCCCATGAGCAGCGCGATTATGCTAAGAAATGATTGTTACCTTTGTTCTTCCTTCTGCAAAGCCAGGCACAGCAAAGTCAATGCTCAAGTCGTTCCTGGCGGAGGTGGCACCCCAAGAGCACGCANGCTACCGTACACCACAAACCTGCTGATGCAGCTGTGCACTCTTTGAAAACCACCGTTCAGGGGTGATTGCGGTAAGCACATACCTGAGCTGGAGGGCCAGAAAGCGCTTGGCGCCTCAGGAGGTACATTGCAGACTCCACCAAAGCCTCAGGCGCCTCCTCGGTGCTCTCATCCTCTGAGCTGGCCATGCAATAGACGGATGTGTGCGAGGGCTGCTTGCTGCTGGGGACTGGCTGCAGCACATCCTGTACCTCTGGCAGCAACTCTGAGTCATCCTCACCATTCAGGGGATGCACAGCATGCTGGCCCAAGGAAAGCCAGGAGGACAAAGTCCTGGTCAGTGGCAGACTGTGCGCTTTGCCTGACTGGAACAATGGGTTCTCCCAGGTGTCGCCGTCGAATTTGTTGACATGTTGATCAGGCTTAGATGTGCATTTGGGCCTCAGCAGCAGTGTCTCAAGAGCATCCTGCATGCAGCAGTGAGTCAGCATGAGACAGCTTGCAGCTTGAAAAGGCAACAGTCACCATCAGTATTGCCAGACCTNTGAAGTGTGCTGACTGAAGTTGTCGCTGTGAGTGATTGGCAAGGACGCTCACTCAAACTGCAGTCATCAATACCTCNCACATTTGATCAAGCAGAGAGGCATAGCAACTTGCTGGTCTACGTGTCATGCCTGTGCAGATCTTTGGCAAAGACACCTTGTTAGCTATGGGAGGCGAGTCTGCTGAGTCTCGACAGCAATGGGCTGAGGACATGGACATTGAAGTGAGTTGCTTGCTTTGCTAACATGATGCATGCCACTGTTTGACAATTGCTGTCAGGTGGAGCCTGCACAAGACTCTGCTGGCAACAATTGTCTACCTTGGCAACATCCACATCTTGTGGGGACGTACTGCAACTGAGGGGGCAATGTTGTGGTGTAGGATAAGCCAGCGCCTGCTGAGATCAGAAAGGACAGGCCACAAGGGCAGGCAGGCAAGGAGGTGCATGGTGTGCGCCTTGGTGCCAAAGACCGAAGCTATCTGGTCAGGGACAAGCAAATTGAGGTCCTCAAGAACACCTATGGCGGAGTGAAGGTATATGAAAGCTGATGACTTGTGTCCACAACATTGCACTCAGCATGTATATGTTAGCCTGGACGTGCTGGAGTTGACTGTGTCATGTGAGTATGTCTGATGCCCAGTTGGCCCTGGGTTGAATGATTGACAAGTTGCTCGGACCTTGAAGGGTGGCAAGTGGGTGGGTGGAGATGTTCTTGGCATCCATNACCAGGTGCAGTCAGCAGCAATGCAGCCTCCGCCGCAAAGGCTGCAATGACAGTTGGGAGCTGCTGGAAGGGCTGCGTGAGTGACCGCTTCAAGCATTGCAACAACAGCTGCAGTTGCTTGAAGTCTTTGGGTCCCTGCAGGGCCGTCAGGAACAGCCCTACAGCTTCAAAGGCCAATGCCCTGCAAGTATACATTAGGGCTTTGGGTAGTGCATTTGCTTGGATTCCGCGCCATTGCAGGTCAGGGTTTTCAGAGTATGGTTTATACTGGAGAGGCAACTTTGTATGCTGAAGGGAATGTATACATACGCATCTTTACATGTTGATGACCGCATCACGTTCAACTGTTCCTTTCACGGACTCACGCAAGATTACANGAGAGGCCACTCTCAGGTACACCCTTGAAACACACTTGTTGTGTCAACTGTGATCAGCCACTGCTGAACACAGACGGCTGACATGNTCCTGAATTACAGCTGTGTGTACAACATGCGCAAAGCAATGTGCTGAACATCAATATGAGATACTGAGAGTTTAGACTGTGCTCAACTTTAGTGTTTGTTGTGTGTAGCTCTGCACTGCTGACGTCTGTGCGTTTTCTTTATGACTGACCCATGCGTAAATGTTGCCATGCTGCAGATTCCAAACAGCAGCAATATTCAGCAGACCTGTAGCAACAATTTCACTATGTGGGTATGCTTTGCTGCTACACCTGGAGCATGTCTGGGCTGCCACATTCTTGAGGCATAATGCAATAGTCAAATGCCCTGCAGGCAAAGATGTCACATCACTCGTCATGAAAACTCACGCCCAATTCTGCTTGGTGTGCAGGTGCCCATTGCACTTGGTTCCACCTCTACCGCCTCATTTTTGGCTCCACTGAGGCAGTGCCAGACACCAATGAACCGCTCAGCAATGCACATCANCTGTTATTGACGCATGTGGCATGCGTATGGACTGATGCCAATGCTCAGCCACAGAGACGATTACTTGCACATTGTGAGCAATTTGCCCTGCATACTTCTCAAAATGCCCATCTGTACAGCTGTAGCACCAAGTGCACACACAAGACCACCGCCTCCAGTGGTGTTATGCAGCCAAATATTTTGTTGTCAAGCAAAAGCTTTGCCTGTGATGCGCGGTGAAGGGTGAATCTGCACATGACCTGCTGGCATCACCTGCCTGTGCATCACGCAGACTCAATTGGCAGCAAAGCGCATCACACCTGACTGTTTCACCACAGCCTCTGGCAATCTTGTGTAGAAGAATCTGTTCTGGATCTTCACATGCATAGCTGGGACCTTCTGCTGCTAGTCTACATTAAACTGTTGGCATCAAGCACGTTGTGGTGCTGCATGCAGTACTGCCAGGCATGGCAGACAAGCCCAAGAACAAACTAATCCTGGAGGCGCCCTGGTCCATCCATCTGCCCAAGCTTCTGCTGTGGTATGCACCTNCTCTCCACATGGCATGCAGGTTCTGCAGCCCCAAGTTAGTCACTACATGGTTGACACCCATGCAATATATGTGTTTACAAATGTTCCTAGGTGCAGGCCTGCTCACCTACAATCTGACTCAGCCAGACTCTCTCAGCCGCCAGAGGCTACCTTTATCCAAAATCATCTCCATCACTATCTACCCTATGCTTGCACGTGTGAAAAGTTGGGAACACATGGATCAAATGTCTACCTTGGCATCAAACCTGCATGCACATCACTGTCAAGATGTTTTGCCCAAGACATGCAACATTGGAGCAGAAAAGCTTAAGTGTCATCCTGCAGACTACATACAATAAACTCTAGACTGGAAGTATCAGATCCAGCACACCACAACCTGCTGGATGGCTTGTGTTTTAAGCTACATTGTGTAGGTGGGGTGAAAGCTTTTTGTGCTTGACTCTGTGCAGAACCGGCTGATTGTGGACATCATGAATGAGGCAGATGCCTATGGCGCATCATGGACGGAAGGCGGTGATCTGCCCAAGAATGTGGCCACCTACTACACAGATGCCATGNACAAGCGTGCACATCCACAACATGAGCAATGTGGCTGTTGCCAGTTGTCGGTGCAGATTGTGGGAAAGGTCAGATCCAGGATTGCACTTGGGCAGCTGTGGAGGCAATGTCTGTGCACCATGGTGCGTAGTGATCAGCACACCCACACAGACTCTCATCACCGCAGCCGCTGGTTCATGCTCCTCATGCGTGCTTGGANAGCAACAAAGCTGCTGAGTCATGCTGCAATGCGTGATGCAACCCCTCTGAGTTGTAATGAGAATCCCCCAACACCTGCAACTCCAATGGCTGACTACGCGCTTTGCTCTTGAGCTGTTCCAGCAGGGAGGCGGCTTTTGCCATGTGCTCCGTGTCAGATGCACAGCTTGCTTGATCGCCCCGAGCCCCTCTGCTGCTGTTGGTGGCTGTTGCGCTGTCCCCTCTTCGGTCATGCATGACGCGATTCCTGCTCTCCCTGCAGTCAACAACGCTACTTTCACAATAGCACACAGCTGGCTTTGTGCAGGCAAAGATAGTCACAAATGCTATGGAAAACTGTTGCACATACTCCTCAAGCATGCATGAGACTGTTGCTGTTCCTGCAGCGATTGATGTCAGCTCAACACTCAGCCTGTGCTCAGCACGACAGCATACGCTGCTACTGCAGGGCTGTGTCTCTGGCCAGGCATCTGGCTGCTCAAGCACGGTGTACCTAATCGTATGCACGATAATTGGAAGCATGTACTANAATGGCTCAGGCTGGCAGCATCATGCACACCCACAGAATGGCCCCTCTACACCCCCCCACCACACTCACGGCACCCACCCCGGCTTGTCTCATGCCTCATGTTCATCGTCTGTTGAGCCTTTCAGCGATGACGATGATGTGACAGTTCTGGACACCACAGAGATCATCAAGAAGACATACCCCCCAAATGCGCTCACACAACACAACAGCACTGAGCATTGGAGCCCCCAGTCAGTGCACACCCCCCGCTTGCCACCATACCAGCCACCCGCTCTGCAACCCACTTCACCAGTCTCCCCTAGCCTGCACTCCCTTCACAGCGATGGCTTTTCGTTAGTTGACGCTTCCCACCCAGATGCTGCTACAGACCTTGTGTTTGAGATCAACCCTGGCAACAGTCACAATGGTGTCCAGCACCCAAGTGACAGCAGGCATGCCTCGCCCCACATCTTGTACAACCCAGCTCCACCGAAACCAGCCCCCACACAGTCTGATCAGCGTTACTACACGGTGTATGACTCTGACCCACATCTGCTTACGACTATACCAGAATATGATGGGCGCTCTCAGCACCTCAGCACAGGCAGCAGTCACAGCAGGTATGTCGACGGGGACTACCTTTCCCACTCCTCCAGCAAGTCTCCAAGTCTTCTGCACCCCAACGAGTTCCGTGACATGGTGGATCAGCTGATTGCCAGTGGCGAGCATCAAGCTGCTCAGAGTCAAGCCTCGCATGTGAGTGTCTCNCGCAATCTGATTGCGAGCACATGGAGCGCTACATCTCAACATGACCAGCAAGTGGGAAAAATCAAGTGTGAAACCAACACCGTATATGCGGGACAGAANTGACCTTCGTGGCCACTATGTGCTGCACAGTAGCAACAAGTGACGACTGACCCATGTTTCTGCATTGAGATTGTCACCATTTTGCCTGAGATCTCCAAGCAGGCCTACTGTCATGCTTTCAACCCAAACATGCATGTATGTCGTATGCAGATTGTCATGTGCGGCATGCTGTCAATTGGCCATGCTGGAAACTNAGACAGCTCACGAGGCATACCTGAGTCAGCTGCTGCTGCCAACTCCTGCAGCAGCGAAGCACCTTGAGTTTCACAAGGTGCCTGCTGAGGCAGTCTTGCTTGGGTGGGGTTTGTGTGTGACAGCTGCTGCAAGGGCGGCTGCCCCCTGCCAGGGTGAGCTCCAGTGCTGACTTCAGCTTCCTGGCTGCCTTCAATGCAACACTGTAGTCAGTCAGTGAAGGCCACTGTTGATGTGCGCTCCAGTCATGTGTTCTGGCGTGCTCTGATGTGTTCTGGATGTATTCTCTCGAACCAATGGCAGTCATGTGTGCGAGGCATGCAAGCAGTGCAGGGTCAAGGCTTCAACTGGTGTAGTCCAAGACATCCTAGCGTGGGCAGAGGCAGTCTTGTGAACGCACATGGCCTGCCAATAGCTTGTGACGGTTTTACGCCTAGTAGGTATACCAGCCAATGCTGGAAACCTACAAAGTCAAGCTGTATTTGTCCTGGCCAGCGCAAGCATGCACCAATGCTAGGAGGCACATTGAGTTGCAATGCAGGAGTTCGTAGGAATTGGGTCGGAGTCGCGGTCAGGGCTGGTGTGAGCATTTGCAGTTCTAAGGCTTTTCTAAGTGCAAGATCTCTGGCGCTTTTGATGTAGAGCCAACGTCAGGGCAATTTTCTAGTTGAAGGATTACAAAGTGCTGCAACATCATGAGCCTGTAGTGTTACATTCAAAGCATCAGGCTTAGCCTGTCTCAGGCATGCCAAGTCCAACAGAGAATGCCTCAGCGTGCAACATGAGGCTCTTTCTCACCTTCAACGGCAGAGCTGGCTGTTGTTTCTGATGTCTTACGGCGTGCTGCAAGGGCTCCTGCCAAAATCTCTACAGCAAAGGCATCACTGCCCTGGCCTATGGTCTCAGAGCCCTTGTCACGGCCATGCTGCTCCATGTCTTTGAGAAACTTCTCAACTTCAGACACCGGAAACCAGTAGCGACTGCCATCTTCAACAAAGCGCACAATCACAGCGCCTGCAACAGCAACAGTTTCTGACACAACNCATCTGGCAATGATGGAGGCTGTGTTGGGACCCATACCCCGCAGCATGGCCCAGGCTGCCAAGGGTGCTCACAACTACTTTGTTCCCAAAGACTGGCGTTTGAATTGGCCAGGGGACGCCTCGAAGCGCAGCATCAGGTCTGCNTTGATTCCATTGTGCAATGTCATGCTGCAAGCTTCTTGGAGGTTGACAAAAGTGATCGCTTCTGGACCGTGGGAAACCATCTGCATGAAGGTCAGAATCAATAGTGTGAAACTGTGTCGTTGTCTCCTTGTGGTGCTACCCTGATGTGCCAGTAAACTGTTGTTGCACTAGCGTCACACTGATGTCACAGTTGAGAGTTGGGCAAGACCAGCGCTGGCTAGGGTTTGTGCTGTGCATCATGCAGGTCTGTCAGGACGCGACGCTTCCAGACTCTGAGTACTCAGGACTTGTGCCAGTTCCTGATTGTGGGAGTGTTGAGTGGGCTTTTTTGGCTGCAGCGAGCCAAAAACGACACCACTGCTGCAGCGTCAGACACGCTAGGTATGCACCTGCACTTGCCTGCTGCAGCTCCAGTCCTTGCCCCATCTATTTTGGTGACATCCTGGTTCAGTCTGCTGGCAGAGCAGCCTAGTAGTTTGCAAAGGCATTTGCCGGGCACGCATTGCTTTCTTGCATTTGACTANGCCAACCTGTCAGCCTGATACCATGTCAGTTATGCTGCTGCTCATGCACTCTTACACCTTGAAATGGAACTGCAGGCCGGATCTGATCATCAACCCCCATGCCTTTCCGTCTCGAATGACCATCGGCATGCTGGTGGAGTCTCTGGTCAGCAAGCTGGGCGCTCTGAGCGGGGAGTTTGTGGATGCCACGCCCTTCCAGAAGTGTGAGAAGCCCGGCACCTTCGTGAACCCCATTGAGGAGTTTGGAGCCAGGCTGGAACAAGCCGGCTTTGCCAAACATGGAGGTGACTGCCCTGGCCTGTGCTGTGCTGTGCGCTGATGCTGTGCTGGGCTGGGTGCTGGCTGTGCTGTGATGTGCTGCAACTGTGCTATGTGTCGACAATGCGCATGTTTATGCAAGATAGATACACAGAGGACAGTGACAGCAGTATCAGCAGGACAGGTCTTACACCACACATATGACACATAACCAGTCTGCTGTNGGAGGCTAGACAGTTGGTGTGGCAGCAGATGTAGGACACAAGACGTGTGAACATCCTACCGGCCTCGAAGCTGTCAAGGCATGTAGTGCATCAAGTAGTGGACAACAAGCCAAGCTATCAGGTTGTGGCAGAGCTATATGGGGATATCAAGGAGAAACACAGGACATAAGCATTGTCTCACCTCACTTCCCCTTTCAAACACGGTGCATTAGTTTGCCATTGTAAGTCATCTAGGTATCTTGCTTGTTGCAGGTTTGATATCACAGTCGTTGTGCACTGGCTTGTCGCACTGAAGAGTTTGAAATGCACAGTATCATACGCGACGAAGGCCTGCAGCTGATCACGGATGACACTGTGCCCTTCAAACTCTTCAGTGCACAGGCTCGCGGCACTTCCCAGTCGCTNCGCGACACAATCATGTGTCGACACATGATGCTCCTTGGACTGTCAAAACAGCGCAGGCAGGAGTAGATTCACGATCATCGCGCGTATGATATAGGAGCGATAGTAGTCGTGGTCCTGATTCGCCATACGTTCCGGACTGATTGCTGAGCGTTTCTGCTCCAGGGTAGCTTCTGTCAAATTCATTGAGCACGGCGGTGATCATCCGGCCTGATGCCTGAACTACAGTTGGTGGTGAAGCTCACGATTCGTGACGAAACTTTCGTTTATGCCTTGGAAAGGTACGTGACCCTTGTTTGAAGCCTTTGTGCTTACTCCAAATAAAGTCCACAGAATGTCCGGTACAGCTTAGGAAACTCTTGTTGCCAATTACACTTGAGACTATGCTCCTTGAAACAAGCGTATATAAACATGCGGTAGGTCAGGTGGGTCTGCGCACTATAAATGCACCTTTGTGCCTGTGCCAGTCTGTTCAATTCTCATACACCAACTACAGTCAGAATGATCTGCAACCAGAATGCAGAATTCAAACACATTTCTAGATCCAGTCTTCCCGTGTTTTGTGAGCCGCATTGAGCCACCACCAGACTTGGCATANGCAGCAATGGTGATGTGATACAGCATGCTAACTACCATTGACAGCTGTGTGCTCAACCTAAGGCTGAGCAACAGGCAGCAGCTCTTTGATGCATGTCCATGCATAATGCAATTTTGTTGGGGCAACACTCAGCTGCATACCTGATGCAAGGGGNAGCTTGAGCAATGCAGACACTGCCATTGCTTAGTTCTGAGCTTTGCCTGTCCTTCAGGTTTCTGCAAGGTCAGCACACAGATCAGCAAGCGGTGACAGACATACGGCACGCCATTCAGGAAGCCTCTGAAACCACAGTCAGGCTGCTGAACTACAAGAAGAGCGGCAAAGCCTTCTGGAACATGTTCACGCTGGCTCCGATGGCTGATGTTGACGGCACAGCCCGGTTCCTCATTGGGGTGCAAGTGGATGTGACAGCGGTGGAAGAGGCCCTGCCTGAGGGGCTGAAGGCAGTCAACCAGGGCCCTCAGGTGTCCAAGAANTGGCTGTGCAGGTGTATGACTTGGAGAAGAGGCAGCAGGCTGCAGCGGAGCGGGAGGCTCGCAAGGCTGCCAAGCAGGCTCTCAAGGAGCGCCAGGAGCGCGAGCATCAAGCCAAGCTCAAGATGGAGGAGGATGCATACGAGATGCAGCTGCAGGTGCTGCACCACTCTGTGCCTTCCTCCAGTGCTGGAGCTGTTGACATGCATGGTCTGCATCTTTGCTGTACTGCCGTCTGCGTTGTTTGTCAGAGGCGTCAGCACTGTNAAGTGAACAGTTGCATCCATGTTGCTGTGCCCCGCTTGTAAGCATATTTGCTGGTCCTAGAGCAGCAAGCAGTCATCTGGTGAACTCCCCAACAGGTTGGATCAAAGCTTGGCGTGCCTTGTTGGCAGTACCTCGCCATAAGACNCTCTTTCTGTGTGACTTGTTCCCAGCAAATATATGCTTCGTGTGCAGCTCTGACTGCTGCGTGTATTGTGTAGGTGTCTATCCCAGGCAAACAGAAATCACAGCAGATGGGCAGGCTTGAAGATCCTGTCCTAATTAGGTCTGCAGCCTCTCACCTACCTGCAGCTCTTGTGAGCAAGCTCACGCTCGTGCAAATCGAGGAGACCACTGATCAGTTGCATGCAGTGCAATCACAAGATTCTGTTCCTGTTCACGCCAATGTAAGTCAGCAGCTCAAGCATCCAGCCAGGCAGCCCAGAAGGCCTCTCATTCAGGAGGTGCTTTCACCATAGCCGTATGAAGGATATTGCTGCACCTCTGTATCAGCTCTCTGCAGTGTGTCGCACCCCTCTGATGATTGAGCTTGGAATTATGTGGTATAGCCCACAAGAGGTGAAGCATCCTCTGTAATGCAAGCACATCAGGATCGACGTACAAGCAAGCTAGCTGTGCAATGTGTTTGGCTTCAGGATGCGGTGCAGTCATGTACATGTGCTTTGAACTGCAATGTGAAACACCGACATTAGATGCTTTTCATATCATTGACTGACAACCCGCAGTTGTGAGGGGCTACTGTTGAGTTGCATGGTGAGTGACTAGCAGCATGTAAAGGGCCTGTACTGGCTTCCAGCGTAGAAAGCAGAACTTGATTAGGCACTTCTATAACAGCAAGCAGGCACGCGCTTAATAAGCCGAAGCGTATGGTTCCATTCTCGGTCANGGTACTGGCTCAGACCAGGCAGAGCTGCTATCTACTGCTTGCAGTTAGAGCATGATGAGGAGCTCACACTCACTGTATTGGTTTTCACTGCGTCAATCTTGCATGCAGTGCTCACGCAAAGAGGGTTGGAACCTGCATTACCTCTTCAAGCAGACAAATATGCCTGCTTTTTTTTTCCAGGTCGCCAGCGGGGTGTCCCAAACTGTAGCACCCAGATGACAGGAGTCGGCTGTGGCGTTTGGACTGCCGTTGTAGAGAATATCCAGCCCAGCAAGATCCGCCTGTCTGTCATGTGTATCCAAGAATAAAGCCAGGAAGAGATTCAAAAATTCGTGGCGCTCACGATTGTTGGCAGGGACGTTCCTGCATGCCAGCATGTCTTACAAAAAACCAATACTACAATGCATGCTTGCAGCACTTTACATCACATATGTTTGACCTCAAAAGCACGAAACAATAGCAAATGTCTAATGCACACAAACTGGATACTGATAGATTTTGTTCACTGTCGAGATTGCTGTTCTGCAACAATGCATCACAGTGAAGAGTTTCAAAAGCAGAGGCTGCAGTTAAGGCTAGTGTACCTGATCAACAGCGCCATAGGGGAGTAACCAGCTGGACTGCTCAAAAACCATGTCATCTGCAGTATGCGCCACAGCACATGACAGACCACAAGCTGACATCAACACATGGACTTGCTGCGGCTGTCAGCAGAGCTGCAGCAGCAGCGTCTGTCTTGAACTGCTTAACCCTATAGGCCGCAACATGCACCCACACCTCTGCAGCCAAAACTCTTGCAGCCTTGTCTTCCACGTCAGNCCAATCACTGATGAGGGCCTGCAGCTTGTGAAGCTTGAATTTGCATGCATGAAAATTTGTGCAGCTTATGCGGCACATAGCTATACCATGCCACCATGTTTGCTGCGAGCACTTGTGCATCATGAGCAGTAGGAATATCACATGATTGGTGTACAGTGTTTGAGGACTTACATGCCATGATGCTAGTTTAGATTTTTCTGTTTTTACATTTGCTGCTGGATGTCATATCCAAGTCTGCTGTTCAACGCCGTCATGCATTGTATGTTGGCCGGTTGACCTGGCTACAACACCTATTAGCAGCAGATGTGACCCTTTGATGCTCGCATAGCTGTTCAGCTCCTCACATCGGCTTGTACCAAACTGACATCAAGTGCCCATGCATGCAATGCCTGGTGACACCGTACTCAGACCCTTGACTCTGGTGTAATAAACAGCCAACTGAAGAGTGGGTTCCTCTTGCATGCTTNATGGATGCCTACAAGATGCGCTTCCAAGGCACAGGCTTTGCGCGCGTGGACTTACAGACCATGGAGTTGGTCAGCATAGCAGCCTTTGACAAGCCCCTCATACCACGGCGGGAGTTCCCCTGCTGTGACAAGAACTGGGGCGTGTTCGAGGTGGCCAGCGAGCTGTACATCTTCTACACAGTACTGCCATGCATGACCATTTTCAAGCTGGATTACATCTCAGACACTGGAGCGACACTGGTGTATGCCTCTTGCATTGCTAGCAGCGTGCAGCCCTGGTTAGCTGAAACCACTGGATTGGAAATGCGGGATGTCAGGATCAGTGGGCATCCCATCGTGTGGTCTCAGTACCCCCAAACATTGCTGATTGTGGTGCATCACAACTGGCGCCGAAATGGTGGCAGTAAGCACTGGGGCATCCTGCTGCAGTTTGACCCTGTCAGGAAGCACTACATGCTGACAGCAGTCTCTGCGAAGCCTGTGATGACGCATGAGGACTTTTTGTTACACAATGAAGCCATTGGTGTGGAGAATGTGATCGCCATTGGCAGCTATCATCTATCAGGCAGTCATTTGCGTATACTGTATGGTGATGGGGACAAGTATTCTGCCTACACTGATGTGGAGACTGCCACCATCCCCTGGGTGTACTTGAATGAAACTTCTGCCGAAGACTGGAAAGGTGCTGTGGACACCACGCTTGGTGACACCATTGACAGCATCACGTATAGTGAGTACGAGACCCTTGTGTGGTGAAGCAGCATGGTGTGAGTTTGACAGTAGCCTTTCCCAAACTCCGTATTGTGGCCTGCATTCAGTAGAGAGCCCAGCATCTGCAAGTCTGCTTTGTGTGTGTTGCCAAGCTCGGGTATTGTTATGTAGCTGCTTTTTGACGTTACAGAGCAGNAGGCCTGTTCACTGCTGTGCCTGTGACACGCCTCCCTGCAGCAAGATGCATCCTTTGCTGCAGTACTGTCAGGTGTTGCCAGGGTGATGGCGTGCATCACAGCCAAGCTGCTGTATACTGGCAACTGCTTGGTGCATTTGTTGATTGAGGTAAGTCATGNCTCGTATTTCACAGAGCAATCTCCCTTGCCGTCGGGTCTCAGCGAAGCAGAAGTACAGAAACGCTGGTCCAAGTTCCCGTTCGCAGCCTGCGAGGTGTTCTGTTGTGAAGTTGATGCCATCTTCAACACCCTCTTTGGCAATGACAATCTCATGGCCAAGTTATTCAGCATAGTCAACNGCATACAAGAGCATCATGCAATGCATCTCATGACTCCGCAGCCTTGCAACAGCACACCACGTTGTGTATCTAGTGACACATAGATGCACTATGCTGTGTGGCTAGTCACACATAGATGCACCACGCTGTGTGGCTAGTTACACATAGACGCACCATGCTGTGTAGCTAGTGACACATTGATCCACCATGCGGTGTTGTTCACAGGTACAGTTCAAGGAGATGGAGCCTGAGGATCAGCTACTGGCAGCATCCACGCCAGCAGAAGTGCGGGCCGCCAAGAAGGCAATGGCAGCTAAGGANTGCTTGACTGGACAAGGCTGGAGCAAGCAGCCTTATGCAATAGAATTGTGTCTGTTATTCAGCAAGCCTCACANCACAGGAGCCAAGTCTGATGCATTGCGTGGCATGCATCATGTCGTAGCACAAGGCTTGCATACTTGGTGAGTAGAGGCTGCTCTGAAAACCAGACCTTCACTCTAGTTATCAGAGACACCTGCAAATGGCACCGAGGCTGCTCTGTATTGGTATATACAGCCGTTGAGGAAAGCATACGCTATCAGTGCCTGTTGTCCTGCGGCGTCAGCAGTAGGGAACATGATCAAGTTGTGCAAAGGATCATGGCGGTGTCACGCATAGCTGACGTCTTGGACATGCTGTCCCGGAGTACGTGGACACGTCTATACTGCGCTTGTCGTTCTGATCATGAGACACAAGTTTGCATCTTGCTAGCTCTCCGCAGCTCGAGAGTTGACCTCCGGAAAGTCTAGCTAGTTTCGGAACGCAAGCAAGCAAGTACGCCATGGCAAGCTCACCATTCTGCAGCATGTGTGCCACCTCGACGCATGCTTCGGCCGGTTAATTTCAGCATAGAGCGACGTTCCACAGCACTTGTCATTGTCGGAACTGCGTTGATCAGCTTGCAGTGACGCATGCAACGCCTCACCGCTGTGCAGTCAGGCCTTTGCTTGCAGGTAATAAGCCAGTCAGTGCCTGAGACGCAATGTTGCATTGTCGTTTACCGCGGTTGTATCATGCAGGTCACGTTTAAAGCTGGAGACGTGACCTCAATATGCGCTAGTGTACCAAGACCAAAACGCTCTGCTCCTCGCAGACAGTTAGCACCCCTTCGATGCCTACCAGAGAAGGTCAGTAAACGCACAGGTGTGTTATGCACAGCCCTGTTTGCTTCTCACAGCATGCTACAGATAAAGAAGCTGCCACTGCATCTCTCAGGACTCTGTACAGGAGCGCACTTCATCGCAAGGCCCANCATTCACCTTGAGGACACAAGCTTGTGTTGTGGGCCCAATTGTTGCATGCATTGAAGCAGGCTTGATGTTATTTTGGTTTGCAACCTGAGGGTTGCAACGTAGCTCCACAGAGTATATATATGTGGTGTGTGACAACCACATACAGGCACTAGATGCACATGTCGTGCATAATTTACATTTACGCCAAATATAGACTAAGCACAGGTTGTTGGGTTAGAGCTGGCTCGCTTGAACTGGCGTTGCAGTTTTGCTTCGTTGACTCACCACCTAACCTGTCGAAATTCACTGCACTGTCAAGCTTCCATACGCTACCGCTCGTCAGCCTCGTTACTTTCTGACTAGCGTCCAAGGTCCGTGTCCTTCCCTGCATTAACGGCACTGTCGGCACGGCGACAGGACAGTTGCTGAATGAGCGCAGCGAACACGTGTAACGCCATACAGAGCTGCAGTTGTAGGTTACAGAGGCCAGCCCAGCGTCATTCTCGGCGACACTTTTACCCGTGCCCCAGACTTGTAAGCCATGCTCGGGGAGCGCACATTTGTTAATGCAATGTAGCGGGAACTTGCTGCTGACTGACTGTGCCAGTGTAGCAAAGAAGCCAAAGCCAGCGCCAGCATGCAGTTGTACAAGCAACCGGTGCTGTTCACGAGAACATTCCTGCAGAGTTGACCAAGATCGTCAATGGCTTTCAGATGGTATTGCTGGTTCAATCTGTTCCCGGTATCCCAGGCCAGCACTGTTTATACTTTTGAGTGCAAACTGGACATTGCACNATGTGGCACGCTGCGTATGCACAGGTGGACTTGAAGAGCAGAGCATTGCTGGCAAGTGGAGCACAAGATATAGTGGTGCCTGTGTACGATGAGGAGCCCACTTCCATCATCACATATGCCCTTGCCAGCAGGTTTGCTGTTCAATGCCAGCTTTTAGTTTCTGATGGAGCGGTTTACCGCACTGTTGTACCCTGTGTGACTGCGAGTGAGCCGCACAACCTGATCCTGACAATCAGAGTCAAGCAGGACCGCTCACAGCCTCACCACACTGCAATTGAGTTCAGTGCAGACCTGCCTTGCTGCTTCACAATCTTGATGTGGCAGCTGCAACTATTCAAGCCACAGGGTCACATAACTACTGTGCTGAGGGGTCAGTCCGCTGCAGGCTGTATCAGACCTTCCTGAAGGAATCCGCGGAGCGCATTAAGGCCAAGCCAGCTGTCAGCAAGACAGGGCTGGGCAGGCCTGCCTCTGTCAGAGAAGCTGGTCTCAGAGCTGCCATCATGGCGCCTCTGACCTCTCATGTTGCCATGGAAACAGGTCAGCCTTCAGCTTTTGCTGATCTATGTCAAGCATGTGCACAGTAATCTAGCCTTGCGCCCCAGCCATGCAGACATATCATGTCAACATGGCATGTTGTAGTGCTGCAGATGAAGCATGGCGGTGTATTCAATTTGACAGCATCATGAGATCCCTGGCAGCATTGTTGCTGCTCTGAACTAAGCTACTCAATTCTGCCAAGGTCACACTTGCACATCACACCAGACAATGTAATACGCTGAGCAATGCATCTCAGTGGCTGTATGGTTGGGCCAAGCTGACAGCTTATAGTGTGTATGGCATGGCAACTGTTTTGCAGATGCTGCCACTGACAAAGCATAAGTTTCAGCACGGATCATTGCAGGACTAGGCCTGCTCTTACTGACGAGTTGTGCTGCAGAGTCAATCAGGCACACTGCAGCAGACGACTTGAAACCCAAATCTTCCCACAGCAGCTTTTCTGGTTTTGGCTGGAGAAGCGAGAAAGGTGGGGCAGGGGTAGAGTCCAGCAGCAGCTCTTTCAAGGGTGTTCAAGGCAGCCCAGGTGCAGAGAGCAAAGATGGGGACACCTCTGCGTTACCGCCCAACATGGTCACCATGCTGTGTGAAGACCGATTGGACTTCCAGCATGTGTTTGAAGATGCTGTGCCTGGCATGCCCTCAGCACGAGCCACATTTCAGGTGAAAACTGCAATGTCATGCCAAACTTTGTGTCCCCTCGTCACACATCACTGCACCTGCATATCTGCCTTGCTGTATCATACACTGACCCTATGCTCCCTTTGCATTCNGTGACACAAACTTCAAACTTGCAGTGCAGCATTGATTGGATTGTTATAATCATGTACATGCCGACCAGACTGTCACATGCTACGCAAGCATACTCATGCATGGGTAGGCAGCAATGGGGCCAAGCCAAACAAAGAGCCAAAAGGATTTTAGCATAGAACATCAAATACACTTGCCATGCAGCTGTTGCTCACNGGCATGCTTTTGAAGTCAGAGGTGTTTATAGACATCCTGCCCCCTGTGACTGCTGCCAATATCCCAAATGGCGCAGCAGTGTCTGCACCCGCTTCTACCAACCTGTGCATTTGCATTGCTCATCACTTCACAGGTCTTTGAGCATCGACATGACTATGCAATCTTGCAGCACCTCAGCTCCACATCAGCTCTTCTATTCCCCCTACACGCAGCCTAAATTGTCACCACACAGCAGTGCTCACCAAATGTAAGTGGGTGCATTGTTACTGCGCAGCACTGGCAAACCAGTTAAGACTGAGCAATACAGAGCAATTTGCTTTGAGCTAGCGAAACAAACACCAGTGGCATGATTGGGACTACCATGATGACATAGTAGTTTGCTGGCTTTCCTGTACACTATGCACCATAACCAGACAAAGTGTGTGGAAGAGCACTATAGCTGCACTGTAAGTACTCAGCTGCATCAGCTGCTTTGCCCGGACCTTGCCCAGCACCAGGGCTGAAATGCCCACTTGGATGCAGCGAAATGAAGCTACACCAATGGCAGGAGTGGAAGGCCCCTGGGCAACTTCCTCAGCAGCTCTACATGACCTGGCGACTCTGCTACATTGCAACAGCTCGTCCCCCAGTGCCGTCTCTGTGCTGAAAGCTATCTCTGNTGAAATACGCTCTGCGTGCTGCTGTGCGAACGTGCGCTGACATCGCGCCTCTACTGAGTCCCGTCCTGCGCGGTGCAGGCGGTCTCGAATCAATGCAAATATAGTAGGCAAGGAAATCGTCACAATGTCCGGAACTGTCATTCAGGATCAGGGACAGATAGTGGCACTGCCTTTCAGAGTCGAAAAGCTCAGGCACGCATAGCTGCAATATCATGTGTTGCATCGTCAAAGCCTACGTCCATCGATGTCGTGACATATTATGCCTGGTGTTGTAGCTTTGATGCCAAGTGGTCGTCAGAGAAGGGTGCTCAGCTAGACTTGGACCTTACCTGCTGCTGCTTCAGTGAGCTTTCGTCCTCTGCTGACACTGAACACCATCTCAATGCAACTTGCTGACTTGAGTGTGATGAGTGACAGGTGCTGAGGGCAAGCTCAGGAGCTTTGCTGGTCCAGGACACAGCTCTGCAGAGGATGGAGGTGTGCTGCACCAGGTACTGTGTCCATGCTGCTCTATGTCTGCTGCTCCTGTCAGAGCTTGAAAGTCCACACTTGCCTGCTAAGCACATGTGTATGATAGTCTGCACACCCGCTGGGGGCTGTAACATGTCTGGAACAATTCAGAAACAGCTCTGACCTGTTTTTATGAATTCGTCCACAGCACACCATCGCATACTTCGTCTATGATGTTAGGCATCCTGTCATATGTTTAACTTAGCCAACAAGCTGGACGTGCTGTGCTTCACAGGGAGGCGCCGATGGCGATACCATTGTGGTGTACCCCTCCAGGATCGACCCTCACTGTGAAGCGCTTTTCTTCATCCTAAGTGCATCAGACAGCGAGGTCTGTACAATGAACCTCAGCAACCCTGACAGCCTTCAGTTTAATGGCTACAGTGCAGGTATATGCTCAAGACGCTGGCCTATTGGTCTGCTAGCTTGCTGCAGCACGTCGTATATATGCATAATCGTGTGCAAATTAGCAATCATGAGGTTCATCATGGCAGCAAAGTTGCCTGCCTGTCTGGAAATTATAGTGAGAAACGTGAACTTGCCACCGCAANTGTTCATGTCCAATTTGTGAACAGTGCTGTGTCTGCTTGCTTGGACAAGAACAATGAGCTGTGTACAAGGCAAACAAGGCAGCAGCAGCAGTCAAATTTGAAGGAGCGCGCTGGTTGCTGTACAAAGCATAGGGAGCCAGTGTAAGCTAAGCCGCATCTGCTCTGCAAAGCTTTGGAGAGCCAAATGGCATCCTATGCTGAACTGCACAGGCTGTGTTGACTGGCAATGCATGACTCAGGCCATATGCTTCTCCCATATTTGAGCAGGGCTCTTGACCACCAGATAGCGCACATGACATTTCGTCATTGTCAATCTCGTTTGAAGTGCTGCTGCTGGCATCCTGCCATGAAGTGCCTGTGCTGAACAGCAGGCGTTCAAGAGTCACGCCACTTGCTTACCCAAATGACCCTTCGCCAATGACGCGGCTGAACTTGAGCTCTTGGTAAGCTATCTGCCAGGCTGCAGTGTCCAGCNTCCCAAAATCTAAACCCTAAATCCTAAATACCCTTGACTGTTGATGAGCCAGCGACAAAATGTGCATGTACCTTGAACGCTTACTAGGCCNTGCATACAGTACATCTCAGCCAGTCGTGATGTCATATATGCAAGCTGGCGTGCTGGCACAAGTGCAAGTGCACCAGGCCNCTTGTCCCCTGCAGGCACACATGAGCAGTGTTGACGGCACCGGCCATATGCCCCGTGTAAGTGCAGTGTGATTCTCTTGCTGCGCCGGCATGTCGTCCTCTTCGTCTCCACGCTTGTTGCCTGCACAAATAGATTAGTCACTTTATCTGCTGCCTGCTGCCAGTGGTGCTTTGGTGACGTTGCAGACCAGATGTGTCCATCATCTGCTCTGCCCTTGCTCCCTCAAGGTATATACAGGTCGTGATGATTGGGCAGCCATACGCCTCATGCCGTCTTGCTGAGGCTGCACAGCAACTGGATAGGGCAGGACAGGGTTGCATTTACCTGATGTCGATTGCTGCCCGGCGGAATGGGAGGCTTCAGCTGCAGCCTTCTCTGCATCCGCGCGGCGCTTCCTGATTGCTTTGGTTGTATAGCACACTGCACTACACAGCTTTCATGTTCCGACCAGCAGATGTCAAACAGCAAGATGTATTTGCAATCTACATAGGTCCAGTGCTATAAAAGCCNCACTCCATGCTGTAGCTACTGACAACACTCAAGGATACTTGTATTGGCATGATTGCGTTGTGCATGCAGCAATTATGGTAAGCTCCTCCCCAGTGGCAAGCAAAAAAAGCAAGTGTGTTGTATTGCTGAACTACAGAGCGCAGCAGCAGTATGCAGTGTTCACAAGTCAATGCCCAGCAAACTACATGTACGGCGCTTTTTACATGCCGTTTGTTGGGCATTGATTGTGAACACTGCAGACTGCTGCTGCGCTCTATCGTTCAGCATTACAACACACAATCCAAGGTGCTTGGCCAGTCTGTGTTGAACCTCTGGAGCACAACAACATGCTGACAAGATGTTGCATGTGCAAATGCCACAGTCTGCACAGTCTACAATTGCAAACCACTCCTGAAATAGCATGTGACTGTATGGGCTAGCTGGGCCGACACATGATTTTGACATAAGCTTGAAACAACCCAGCAAGTGGCTATACAAATTGGCTTCTGGCCTGGTGAACTCACATCCTTAACATGAAATTGAGTGATCCTTTCAACTCAAGTTGCATGGACAACTCACTTGCAAACTTGCAGTCTGTGCAATGCTCAGGGAAGTTACAGCTCTGACATGAACATGAATGATCATTTCAACCCCAAGTAGCAATGCATGGCAGACTCACTAGCAAACTTGCAGTCGGAGGAGTGCTCTGGGAAGTCACAGCCCAGTAGGTCCGCCATGCTTGTGTCTCTTCCAGGACTGCCGGAAGGCCGTACNCTTGAGCTTGCTTGTACACTGCTGTCAGCTTTTCATGCGGTTTGCACACTTCAGCCAGCTTCCAAATTTGTTTATGGCATCCTTCAGTTGAGTCACCCTGACTTGAGAGGACATTGCAGGAACTATTGGTTGCTCCCCAAAGATACAAGATGAGAACACATTTTGCTGCTATCAGACAGTTTACATATGACCACATGTGTCCACATTTGTCCACATATCAGCTGGAATTACTTCGCCATCTTCTGCAGGAGTGCCCATTCCCCAAGAACATGCCGCAGCTGGCGAGCAAATAGAGCAAGCTATACAAAAGGCACTGACAGAAGCAGAAGACAAGAGCATTATAGGCAGCAACATCACACCGTACCTGCTGCAGCGGATACAGGAGATTACAAGCGGTGCGTCCTTGGCTGCAAACATACAGCTGATCAAGAACAATGCAAAGGTTGGCTCACAGATAGCGGTGAGCCTGTCACAACAGCAGTAACACTGGGTGACACGGTCAGTGCTTGAGAGAGCAGCATGGCAGGCAGTCAGCATTCTACATCACATGGTGGATCCTTTCTGATTTTGCAGCAGAGGTTCCAGCTGCTTGAATGTGTCTTCCACCCACATGCAGTTGGGAATACCGGCTTCAAGTGAGTTTGAGCTACCAAATTTGCTGCTTCAGTGATCATACATTTGTAAGTTCTGCACCTTGAACAAGGCAAACAATGAGCAGCTCGGGCGCATTGTTGAGCACCTGCTTAAAGCCTTCAACAACAGGTCGTTGCGATTACAGTGCAAATCTACATGCAGCCAACAGGAGTGGTTGCTACAACCTGCTGATGTTGACATGCTGCGCCTGCAAAAACTTACCTTCGGTTGCCCTTTATTTGAATAACCTGCTGGTGACCTATCTGACCAGCTACCATAATCTTGAAGAACCCCTCAATTGATCATAACGATGAAGTCCATTCTTGCGCAGTCCCCTGGAAGCAGGTGAAATCGAGATNGCTAAGAGCAGTCAGCTGGCTTGTGGCTACAGACCTTTCACACACAGAGTTCCTGACTGCCCGTACGGTCAAGCTTGCGAATGCAATCAAGGTGTGCAGTCTTGCGGCTACGCTAAAATGATGAATGCCCAGCAAGACTTGGTTCTATCTATGGGCTCACCAGCTGGATGACTTGCTGATGTTCGTCATCAGCCATTGCCTCATTGCGGCGTAGGGTGCCTGTTTGCAGAATCTCCAGCACCTTGTCTTTACTCTTGGCTCCCATGGTGAGCCGAGCAACATCTGCGTCCTTCCTAAGTGGCCAGGTCAGCCCAATGATTTCACTGATTGCCCTCTCGACGGCCTGCAGACAGCAGGTCACCTGTGTGCTGCAGCGTGCAGCTCTCCAAGCTGACAGCATGTGAGAAGAAGCACGGCGTTATTCTGGACACAGCACATCTCTGACACTTTTCGCATGTTGTGCANTCATTTGATCCTTCAGCACCTGACTTGCTTGCAAGGGAATCAGCAGAGAGCGATGATGACATTGAACCAAGTCTGACACACAGGTTTGGCGGTAGTTTCAAGGACAGGCATGCTAGACGTATGTATTCTCTGCCTGTGGAAAACCAGATGTCCACACAAGNGACCTGGGCAACAATGCCATCAAGGTGGCATCAGACGCTAGCCTGGCACTCGAACAGTTGACCACCTTGCGTGGCCTTGACTTCTGTCCGACTGGAGATGTGGCTTCTCTTAGAGTGAGTTGCCTCCAAAAGCTCTCAAGTATGTGTCTCCGAGGACCAGACCTCGACACTGCGCTGAGGCATGAGTGCTTTGACTGGATTGGCGTGATTGCAGTACCAGCCCTGCTGCAGCAATGCAATGTCATGAAGCATTTGCAAGTACTCATGCTTCTTAGAATGGCACTTGGCCTAGATGCGTACAAAGCTTTAGCAGAGCTCAGACAAACCCGCCACCTGTCTATTATTGACTGTGGAGATACAAATCTAGGTTTAGATCATGATCCCCCAGCAGTNGTCTGTGCATCTGTTGTGCATGCAACCCAAGTGAGTTTATCCAGAGCTACCCTCACCTCTTGTCTCGGCGCTTTCTGGCCACCAGTAGCAGCAGTGGTAGCAGCACAAGATTGTGTGGAGGTTGCACTGGGTTGCAGAGTCGCTGTAGAAGGGGTTGTGCTGGGGCATCTTGCATTACATAAAATACAGCGTCAAAGCNGGCCCTAAATCATCCTCAGATGCATGTACGGCTGGGGTGCTGCTGGCAATGTTCTGTGCAGCTGGAGTTTGATTGCTTGTGGTTTCAGAGGTGGGGAGGGGGTCTTCAGGAGGGGTCATCAGATGGCCCCCTTTGACCAGAACAAACTTGGGACCTTGCTTGTGAAGATCTTTAGCAGCCTGCAGTGCCAGCATTTAGGTGTCACAGTCAAGAGTGAACTGACACCAGATCATAACATACCTGTGTGAGAATCTACATTGTGATGAGGCCACTGTGTCCCATCCCCAACTTTACAAGTGCCGCTTGATAGGCTTTGAGCAGTGAGCATGCCGTGGAGTCAACCAGAACTGGGCTGCCTGAGCAGCAACACAGACACTGGGAAAGCGCTGTCAGGCATCAGCAGGCTTGCCGGATGGAAGTCAGTCAAGAATGTCATTGTCAGCAGGCGCAGCTACAATGCAGTGGGCCTCAGCTGGAAGCAGAAAATGGCTGGAGTGCTGATGCATGATATCAAACCCTTATCAAACCCTGTGAGGCGATGCTCAAGCCTGCCAGGTGTCACATGTGTACCACAATGAAGGCGCATGGATGATTNAGAGCAGACTGCTGCAGCCAACAAGCCATCACAGGTTGGCCAAGCAATGCCTGTGTGATGTCTGTGCAGTCTGACACGCCCTGCCACATCTTGCCATCAGTGTCTGCATCGCCATTAAGGTCCACTTGAGCCAAATATGGCAGCCCACGGCCAGTCCAAAACACAAGTCCAACAGCGCCCTATTGCTGTGTTCTGTGCCAGGGTTCCGACGGCCTTGACTCCTTGCAAAGTCTGTCTGATGGTGTGATTGCCAATGAGCTTGACAGCATACATGGTCACCAGGATGCTGCGCATGGCTCTTCACAGGCTACAGCTTCTGACAAGGGTGTTGTCGAGGGTGCAAAAGATCAGACTGCTTCTGCGCTCAAGTATGCTGAGGATCAGCTCAGGCAAAAGTCAGACAAGGTACTTTGCACAGCATTGCCCACTGTCAGGTACCGCAAGGAAGAGATATACAAGCTTTGGCTCTGATGCCATCAGTCAGCATTCCACACACCTGAGCTTCATCCTACTGTGTCTGAGCCAATGCATGTTGCATGCATTGACGATCCTTAGATAGTCAAGCTGTTGGTAGAAGCACTTGGCTGTGTTCTCTTGTACACACATACATACTGTCATGCTGACGGCCTGCTCTCATGCAGGAGGACCCTGAAATCCAAGATTTCAAGAGTGCTGTGGCAGACACTGCTGAGGACGCCAAGAAGTCTGTGCAGTCCACAGACACCAAGTCAACAGGCTCTGAGAAGACTGTCCTTGAGCAGGTGTAGATGCAGGGTTGCAGCTTATCAGCCACTGCTGTGATAAGTATATTGTCAGTTGCTTGGTCTGCATCAGTGTTGCAATGTCTGTATGATCCTCTGCTGTACATTTCCAGCGGCATTTGCAACATGCAGAAACGTCGTAGAAAACNGAAGGGGGCCAGAACATGGGCTCCCTCACCGGCTGGCAGGCGCTTGCCAATGAGGTCTGCTGCCATGCATTGTGCTGTGCCATGCCCACTTCATGCTCTGCTGTGATGTGGTACGACGTGGTGTGGNCGCTGAGCTTGCCTGTTCTTCTCCTTGGCATTCTTGTATAGTGGGACCTGTAGGCGACTGCCTGATGCACCTTGGTCGTCACCTTCGTAAGCCATCATGTCTGGTCCAACGAGTACAGTGCTCTCTTTGACAGCTGATGGCTCTAGCTGAGACTCATGAGCCTCCTTCCTGCAAGCAGACACAAGCACACACATCATGCCTATGTTTTTGAAAGCTGGATAAGCNGCCAGCCGATGCTAAGTATCTACTAGGCAATTGCCTATCCTAGTGCTGACGCCAACAATGACACAGACATTGCCTTGGACTATTCCCAGACAGGTGACAGAATGCTGCCTAGGCTTTTGGGGCAAAGCATGCATACGTGATGAGTAATTTCATCTTATGCAGCAGGCGGTCCAGAGCTGCAGTGCGCGTCTCACAAGGNACCTGAAACACTTGCTGCTGTTGGTGACGTGTTCGGACAAACCTTATCAAATCTACCCTAATCTCATCCCCACCAGCGACAAAGCGGTTAGTCAAAATTCGCTAACCTTTGACTCTGAGTGCATTCGCCCTGCTAGATGATTGCAAAGCATGCGCGGACGTCTGANTGCCACTTCCCCTTCTCCCACAGCTGCAGCTAGAGCTTCTCCTGCGCCAAACGCCACAACTGTTGCATCTGCTTGAGGCTTTGAAGAAGAGTCTGTTGAGTGCAAGTTCAGCATGAAAGAGCTCCATGATTGTGCGTAAGATAGGTTATGTCTGCAGGTGTTGTGTAGCCAACTTGCAATTTGTTGCCTTACACTAGCTTAGGTGTCAGCCACATTTACTAGCACCTCTTAAGTAGACATCAGTTGCAGGAGCGCTTGCCGGGATACATTGGATCAAGCAACAGGGTCAAGTGCAGTGCCATACAATGAGCTGCTGCATGCAAGCAGTGCATGTCAAGAACAAAACAATTCTTGCGACTTGGATGAGTGCTGTTGTGCTGTTACTGGCTTCCCTTCGGCTGCCATCACCATGCTGCAATGTTTGTAAGCTTGTCACACACCACAGCTTTCCTGTTGAGTAGTTCGCACGCCTAGGTACATAGCACAGCCAATTCCACGCACTACCGAGCAGCAGGAAAACACAGATGCCAAGAATGCTCTGTAGCATGTTACAGTAAGGAAATAAAGTTATGAAATGCCGACGCCAATGCAACGGCGTAGACAGCTAGACTGTCTTTATCATAATGCCTAGCTGTCCGGTAATCATTTTGGCAGATGTTGACTGTCACCCAAGTGCACATGCATGAAAGACCACACTGATGTTTACGGGTTTTCCAGCAGCTAATGCAAAATGGAGGNTGTGGCTGGTGCTGACGTCTGCTGCGGGGAGCTCAACAGCGTCGCTAAGCCTTGTTGGAAGGCGGGAAAACTCAATCNAGCTGGCTTGCAATGTGGTCAGATTGGACGCTGATGACATGCAATTGGCAGATTTCGCAGCTGTCCTTCAACTGCTAGATATAACAGCATGCCCACTGGCTCGGTTGAGTCTTATATTTCGATTACTACTGAGACAAGTGTCGTTACAATAAACAATCACTAGCCTCTACATTTCAGCTCCTCAAACAAAACATCCCATGAACAACCTGGTCCAATTCACGTGGTGTAATACAACTGCTGCACTGCCTGCGGCAGGCACTCCAAAAGGCCTAGCATGTGATTCTACACCACAATGTGCTGGGTAACAAGGCTGGTGTTTGGAGCATACTTATGGACAACTCGATCAGTATGAAGTATCAATGATGCTCAGCAGGAGCTGCCAAAAAGGTGGCTGCAAACAGGCAGCCATGGCCGTAGCGGCGTGCATGTCTGATGCTAGTCGACCTCAGGATGAAGATCAAACAAGAGTAAAGCAACTGCCTGGGCATTGGCAGTCATTTCTGTGCATCCACATCTGTATCTCATGCACATGGCAGCTTGGTCTCTAGCTGTGCCATCTTCTCAAGCAAGTCATGAACATGCTGCTCTGCACTGTACCGAGAAATGTTGTTCTGCTTGGTACATGCTATCTGACATACCGCATCCCCACTTGGATGAGTTATGCTCCAGCTACATGCTTTGACATGCTTTGCTTGCCTGTGGTGCGCAAGCGGGGTCAGTGATTGCACATGGTGCACACTCAAGAGGAGTGTTTCCAATATGCATATGGTGTAGTGCGATCGTCTCAACAGTCATAGCAGCCAGATCAGACTTCTATACAACAAGAGCGATATTTATGGCGTGCAAGCTGCAGTTGCACATCTCAGACAGCTCAACAGCTGTGTAGACATGCAAAATAGCTTGAGGTCAAATTGCAAAGGCGTTCTGCCAATGCGCATTAACCCTTGAACCCACCCTGTAACATGCTCTGCATCAGGTTGGGGCCACAACACTTCAAGAGTTGCAGTCGTGGACTGCATGAAAAAGNGAGCTTGTTGGTGCTGGCTGTGCTGAGTGACAAGCAGCACACTGGTGGTCAACATCCATGTCAATGCTGTGGTCATGTATGTGGCCCCTGCTATCTTTCTGTGAGTGCTCACCACTGCTGCTGCTTGATTGCTGCATGTGCTGCATTGTTGCTCGGGGAGCCTGCTGTCTGCGTTGCTCAGCACATGCCATATGTGCCTGTGCCTGCATTTTCAGGCACAGACTCACTGCTACACACCTNAAGCTTGGCAACCTCCACCAAGCTGCTGCCTGGCTGACTTGTACATGCTCTGATCTGCACTGCCAAACACTCAATTCACTGCATCTGTAGGTCACTGAGTCGACTCGAAGAGGACAACCAGCTTTGCAGCCTGCCGGAAATGCATATCGACGTCATACACGTCATGCTGTGGTAGGTACCTGGTTTGCCTNACATGAAGATTGTGTACCACCTCTGACGGCATTTTTGTCCAGTGACACTAACGTGCAATAGTGGTCCCGGTAGTGGTCCTAAATGGGCCTGCCTTGTTGGCTTTGCAGCCCTACAGCAGCGATAAACCTCTCTTTGCAGGCTTTGGAGAAGTGAGAACTGACAGCATGGCCTGTTGTAGGCTGATNAGCGACCTCAGCAAGCACAGCCTATGCACCTGCAATTGTTTCATCAGCTGAGTATGTACCAGTGCAAGGTACACAAGTGTCTGGCACATTGTCTATCACAGTACAATGCCGTGAGGAGTGATGCAGAGGGGGTGTGAGGGATGCATAGGGGGTGTGAGGGATGCAGATAACTGCAGCGTCAGTGGATGGCAGGCACTGCTCACCTGAGGGAGGCTGTAAACCAGAGTACATAAGGGGTGTTGAAGGAGAGAAGGCAAGTATTGTTGTGACAGGTCAAGCGATTAATTGACAGGTCAACTTCCTCAATGCCTAATAACCCGCTTGACCTGGAGAAGCTACGTGAACATATACTGGGCACCTGCAAGGACACATTATAATGTTGACTGCACTGGCACAGAGTTCCACGATACATCCTATAAGCATGTCGCAGCCGCGCCTGAGGGGCACTGCCCAGTTGGCTAAAATNTCGCCATTGATAACCTCTGCACAGCATCTGGTGATCACAGTGTATGACTAGTCACTCACCAGCATGTGGGAAGGCAACAGGCTTCTGTCTGGGAGCCATGTCAAGTATCAACTGCACGCAGGGAACCAAGNATCAGCAGCCAGTACTGGCACCATCCTTTGACATGTTATGCGGCCTGATCAGCTACTTGCTTGCCTTTCTCGGTGTGAATCTTGCTTGCTCCCTGATCAGGACTACAGGTTGTATGATATCTTGCAGGAGTTGCAAAGCTTCTGGAGAAGGTGCCCAGTGCAGTCTTTGAGGGCTCTTTGCCTGGAGTGCGGGAGTACAGCCTCTTGAACAGGACTGCCTGCCTGGGGGTGAAATTCCTGGAGTACAGCCTGGCCGGCATGTTCTGCGGCTTCCTGGGACAAGGCGTCGCTAATGGCATGATGCTTGCCAAGTACGCTACCTCTGACCACCTTGATACCTGGTGATGCATTGTGATGCTTGGTCAAGTACCTTGACAATCGTTGCCATTTTAATTTCACACTTGCATGGCATACTGCATGCTAGACATGCTGATGTCGCTCAGCTTGCAACTGTGACATCTACATGAACTGGTGTGTCGCTTGAACATTNTGGCGCCAACAGGCAGTGCTGGGCAAGCAGTAACAGCTGCGCTGTTGCTTGACCAGGATCCGGAGGAGACCGGCTATCTCAATGATGATGACNGTGTGATGTTATGTGATGGTCTGTGACAATCAGTGCAAGAGAATGTGTCTTGATGTTGCCTCATAAACAATGTGCCTGACCATGTTTTCAAGAAGAGGTGCCGCTTGCTGAAACAGCAGAGAGTTGCAATCAAAGCTTCATCAACTTAAAATATCATAAACAGCACATCATGCACACACAAGCAAGAAACACCTACTGCTTTCATTTCTAGCTCATACGCATGCGTTGCCCTGCGAGCAGCCTCGTTGTGTACATGACATTGAAGATACAATGTCAGCAGCATTTGGGGTGGCACTGATGTCAGATTTTGGCTAGACATTGCACCTGTATCAGCCAAAGGGAGGGTGTTATTTGCTTGTTTCTGCAAGATAGGCAATGCCAGCTGTGAGAGCTTTGAGTGCAACAGGTCCAAAGTGAAGTCAATCAGCAAAATTGAAGTGTGACACCTGCGTGCATCTGGTGCAGCNCAAATGCTAGCATGACTCCTCTGACACAACAGTGTTGTAGAAGAGCTGTGCATTGAAATGCTATGCCAACAAATGAGCAGTATGTGCTGCAGGTATACATTGTGCGGCGAACAAATGTTTGCATGTGTTGCTGCTTAGTGTCTGTGATGCATGCAAGTTGGCAAGTGATGCAGATCTCAGCAGTTTCTGCAACATTTTGATGAAAGCAGCCACAGTGGCTGTTTGCTAGAATCCTAGGTGCTCTTCTGATGCACTCTGCAATGCACAACTGCTATCCATACAAGTTTCCATAGAAGTGCAGATTGGCTAGAACAACAAAGCATGTACACCAGACATACTGCTCGCCGATCATCTGAGCTGCTGAACTAGAGTACAGCCAGAAATGTTGCATGTACCCAAACTTGAGCAAGCAAGCACAAGCCCAGGGCAGCTGCTCCTTTGGTCTCATACTTGGTGCCCATGTTGATGTATGGAGTTGAGCGACTGCTGCTGGATCTGTGTGTTGCATATTGGGTCATGCATGGTGGGCATGCAAGCAGGTGCCTATCAACCANATTCCATGACCAGCAGCAGCAGGCAGGTACAGATTGCAGCTCTGCAGATGCGGGTTGTCCTGTTACACCACAAGCTGGTGTCGGTGTAGCTGTACATTTACCGTCCTCAGTACAGGCGCTGAGCAACAAATTTGGTGCAGGCAGCAAGAATGACAAGGCTAGTAACTGCTTACATATCAAGAGCACCACTTGGACAGCTGCATAGATGCTGATATGTAGCTGCATTGCAGCAGTGCTGGTCAAGGTGTGCAGAAGGCACGCAGCAAAATATGCAAGGGAGTGTGATCCACAAACCAGCCTGCTGTTGTTGGACATGAGGAGAATCTTCATGTGAATGCGAGCTGTTTGCTAGCACTGGAGTGTGCTAGCAGGGGCAGGATGGCATACCTCCACCATGCGTCTGACATCATGGAAGCGCTGTGAGCGCTGCTGGTATTCCTCCCTGGACAGGTGCCGCCGGCTGTGCTTGTGCACGAAGGCATCATAGTGCTCATCCCCTGCGAGCAGCACACATTCTACACGGTCAGCTCGTGCCAACAAGTAGTACTCAGATCTCCAAGTATATTGAATATACGCTAGCCTGCTGCAGGAGTGTGGGTTGCCGCAACGCTTGTGCACCAGCGTCAATGCACATCTGATCTGCAGGGACACTGGTGCCCAGAGCGCCAAAGCACAGGCAGCTCTGCTTGTCACAGCCTAGGAACAAACACAGCTGGAGGCACAGCAACATTACACAAAAGGATCTCAGATGTTGTCAATTCTTAACCTCATCTCACCTGGGAGCCATATAGCTGACACAGCGTCTGCCCCCAACGAGATGAACTTGAGACTTGACAACTGGGATCTGAACCCATGACCTGAAACCTCTAGGCATACAATTGATACAACCTATAGCCCATGGATTAGTGCTGTATTCTGCATAATCATGATACCCAGCACCAGATCCGCCAGGGCAAAANCATGCTCCTGGGCACGTCCAGATTCAGGATGCACATCTTGCCATCTGCAGCCACCTGCAGACCACACCAGACACAAGTCAGCCAACACCACACTGGGGATGTTCAAGGCCATTCAGGCTGGTGGCCACAGTCACCTTCATGTTGCTTGCTGTACCTGCACATCTGGGCATGCACGACTTGCTATTTGCAGCTGCAAACTGCAACTTTAGTCAAACCCCGGGCTACACACCAGTTTAGACAGAGCACAGTTGGATGCTCACAGTGCGTGTGGATCGCTTACAAAAGTACTATGCTGCATGGGGTGCTGTAAAGTAGGTAGGGCACACACAGAGTTTGCCGTCGTGCGAAGTGAATGCAAGCAGCACGCTTGCACTGAAACTGGAGTGAGGTATGCAAAGACAGCTTGATGGCTGAATGGACCTGCTGAACAGTGGCCAGGGCTGTTCCAGTGAGATTGCCCCCAGCAACCTCCTGCCACTCTGCCATCTGCCCCGCATCAACCATCTTCTGCAGCACATCCCGCTTCACAAAGAAGGCATTCACTCCCTCCACTTCCCCTTTCTCAGGCTTCCTGCTGGTGTATCTGAGGGCTGTGCCAAACTTGGCAGGGTGCTCATGCAGTAGCTTGTTGGTAAGGGCTTCACTGGCGGTGCCTGCAACCGAGGCCAGAACCAGAGGCCCTTGAAGAGGAGGGGCGGCTGCTTTCTTGCTGTGAAGGCCTGGCTGTTCACTGCCTGCCATCACGTCCGGCCTCTGCCTGCAACCAGGAGATGGTATTGAGGAAACTGCATCTTGCGTTGCAGCTGTCTATGGAGCTCATTTGCATGCAGGAGCACGACATGCGTGGTTCTGCTGTNTCGCGGGAGCAGATGTCTGCAGCAGCTCCCCCACATACTCCTGTGCCAAGTGGTCAGCCTGGTGACTGTCATCGCCAGNGTTGAGCATGCAGTGCTGCGTGGAGAGGAGATGGTCATCATGCTTGTGACTGCAGGTCCCACTGTTGGTGCTGTCGAAGCTCACCAGATATCTGTGTGTCACACCTGCCAATATTGTGCAGGTATGCAATCTCTTACTGCTGCTGCTAGACTGGCTGTACATTCATAAATTCACGCTATACAGGTTATCAACTGTAATTGGCGGATCTGAAGTTGATCAGCACAAGCGTCAGGGGCGGGTTTTGGTCTGTTGTGTAAGTTTGCCCTCAACTTAGATGTGACCTTTAGACAGTGCAGTAACACACAGCCCAACATTCCAGTCAGCAGGCAGCCAGGCTTGTGCATCGCTCTTGACAATGTCAGACCTGAGTGCATGACGCTGGTCATTTCAACTGGCTATGTGAAGATCCTCCAACATGTGTACATACAATCAAACGCAAACAAATAATATAGCTCTGATGTACAGGAATACTAGCAACCACTTGTCATCAGTGTCAACATATGGATATCTGCACTGACTTACTATACATTGGTGTTGGAAAGAATTGCTCCTCAATATCTGCCTGGCTGATTTGCTTTAGAGAGTGCTGCCCGTGAGGCTGAAGGCAACTGCAAGCGATTCCTGCTTGATATAACTCCTGTACTTCACAAAGCCAAAGACTCCAGCATGGGCATTGTCAGACTGCGAGCTTTTTTGGTCAGTGGCATCACATGCAGTCCAGCAACATCAGAGAAGTCCAGAACCTGCAGTGCAAGGACACAGATCAACNGCAGCGCATTGTGTACAATGCATGCACAGTTGAAGTCAGGATGTCAGAAGAGCGCTTGCCCTGGCTTGGTGCATGCAAGTATACACTTCCAGAATGATATTCGAGAAGAATGATCACAGCCACTCAGGGTGAATGCTGGCACACAGGGATCGTCTCATGCCTGGACTTCAACCCAAATGATCCAAACATGCTAGCGGCTGGATCCTANAGACAGGCACTGGCAAGACCTACACCATGGAAGGTGGAGACCGCAACTCTGCTGACGGACGGGATCTGTCTGAGGTTGCTGGTGTCATCCCCAGAGCTATCAGCCAGATTTTCCATCACCTTGACAGCATAAACAGCGAATACACAGTCAAATGTAGCTTCCTAGAACTATATAATGAGGAAACTACAGATCTACTGGCAGTAGGAGAAAGCAAGACCAATCAGAAGCTGCGCATGCTTGAGGACAAAAGCGGCGTCAACGTGCAGGGGCTGGAGGAAATCATTGTCAAGAGTTCAGCTGACATATACACACTCTTGGACCGTGGCTCAGCTAAACGCAAAACAGCTGAGACACTGCTCAATAAGCAATCTAGCAGATCTCATAGTGTCTTCTGCATCACAGTCCACATGAGGGAGACACCAACAGAAGGCGAAGATGTCATCAAAGTTGGAAAGCTGTACTTGGTTGATCTAGCTGGCTCTGAAAACGTTGGCAGGTCAGCCCTGCGCACCACTGAGCTTGCCCCAATTGCAGTAGCAGCTGCAGGTTGCCAAGCAAACTATCTGCCCGTGCAGCAGCTGTGTCAAGTCATTGGGCAAGCAGTGCTAGCGGTGTCAGCTCAACACAGATCATCTTGTTGATCAAGAGTCATAATGTATATGCCATACAATTACTGCATCAGTCTGATGCTGCTGCAGCTCAAGAGTCATAGTGTATATGCCATACAATCATTGCATGTGTCTGATGCTGCTGCAGGTCGGGAGCGGTTGATGTGCGTGCAAAAGAGGCTGGACTGATCAACAAGAGCCTCTTGACCCTTGGACGCGTCATCACTGCACTTGTGGAGCAATCTGGACATATCCCTTACAGAGACAGCAAGTTGACCAGACTGCTGCGTGATTCGCTTGGTGGCCGCACCAAGACCTGCATCATTGCCACCATTGCGCCTACAGTGCAGTGTCAAGAGGAGACGCTGAGCACACTAGACTATGCTCACAGGGCCAAGAACATCAGGAACAGGTATGCAACGTCTTTGCATAATCTGACTAGACACAAACTTTGCGGCTTGGGAGCACAGGAGATCACCGGAATGCTGCATGCCCTCACATGCATTATGGCACAGAACAATGTATCATTGCCTATGTACTAAGACCAAGAATGCAGTCTACACACAGCTGATGAGCTTTGACAACTCGAGGCATGGGGTCAGCCCNGGACAATGGGGGCTGCTGAGCAAGCTGCTGCTGAAAGTGCAGAGCAGCAAGAGGATCTGAAGCCTNTGTGCAGAACTTGCACACAAAGGATTATGAGGAGGAGACCGTGCAGCAGCCGTATGGCCGGTCTTTTGCTGAAAGCTTGGCGGTATGTGCTGCACAGCAAGCTGTCAAGTATTGCCTCAAGAACAAGCATGAAGGATGCAAATGCATGTCAAAACCCGTTCAGTGACTTCACACATCGTGATGTGAGCCATTGACAGAGTGTTTGCAGTCAGAGCCAGTAAGCCTGGCACATTGGTTTGCTATAAGCTGCNAGAGCTTGCAACCTGCAGCTACATGTCTGCAGGATCAGCTTCTGACCAAAAGCTTTGCTTACCCAGGTCACCAAGGAGCGGTCAAGTGTATTACAGCTGGAGGCAAGTTTGTCGTGTCAGGAGGGGCAGATGACCAGCTCCATATCTACGATGTGCAGGTAGGTTGCAATGCGTGGCTCGGCACTTATATACACATCGTGCTAAGACGTGGCACAGGCTTGTCCAAATGACGACTATGTATCCATTTTATGTACTGAAGACAATGAATGTTAGACAGTATTACATGCACCACTATCTGATGGACAAGCTTCAAATTAGCTGTTTTTGTCTTCATAATCCTCCTTCTCAGTAATGTCGCGCCATCAGCAAGTGTANAACAGATCATGCATAAGGTACAGGCTGTGACTGTTGTGGTTGCACCACACACTTGCATCTGAGGTTGATTGGGCANATGGAACTTACTGCCATGCAGTCCTGCTTCATCTGCACCGTATGCGCGTTGGCTGTGGGCGTGCCAGGCTTGGCTGTGCTACACACGCGTACGTCAAACAGTGAAACAGTTTTGTTTCAATTTGAATGATCGAAGGGTCAGGTTCCGGAACTGGCATCGCTCTTGCTGTCTGGCTTCTAGCCAACCTTGCCTGCTATGCTGCAAACGAGAGTACGTGGCTGAGCCGAGTATTGCGTCTTCCTCCTCTGCTGTGCGTCAGCAACAGGCAAGTTGTGATTACGCTCTTACATTTTGTTCATGATGCAAGCTAAACATACTGATAATCACACGCAGAGTCAAGTTTGCTGACCCTCAGCCCGAGACATTCTGGGTGTTTGACCTGCTTGACGCGAGAGACTTGGTAAGTACACATTATCCTGCTGCTGCACTCCACCGTTGCAGCTANGGCAGGGTACCACCCTGGCCTAGCAGCGACTGTATTCTTGCTTGTTCTATGGCGCGTGGTGCACGTTGCAATATGTCAGCACTCTACCAGTTTTGTCCTNGCGGCACTGCAGTGACATTCGTGCTGTACAGTGCAAAGACAGTTGAGCAACGCATGCTGTGGTATAGTTGGTGTAGTCGTAAGCAACTTTGACCGATGCTGCTGACCGTTTGTGCTCTGTCAATGCTGCATCAGAACACTGCTGTCGTGTGGCAGCAGCATCATGGCCAGTGTGACAGCATGTGTGCGTAGTACTGGCCAAAATCCAATCGTCTTCTTCTTCTTCTGGCCAGTAGGATGATGCCACAGGTAACATCCCTCAGGAAAACAGCTATGTAGACAACTGCATGAAAGCTACCATTACGGTATGTCACAATACAATCCTGGGTGCAGGTGTGCTTCAGGTTGACATACTANAGCACGCAGCAAGTGCATGTTGCACCTGGAGCAATGGCACTGTCGCTAGATGTGTCACCTACAGATAATGCTGTGGTCACCAGCTCATCAACAGGCTCGCTGTGCAAGTTGCAGGTGTGTTTGCCGAACACAAACAAATACACAAACTGTTCCCGCTATATCGACGGACGCTACTTCAGCGATGCAAACTACGTGTGCTGCATAATGTGTGTGTGAGTTTGGCAACCGCACTAGATTGCACAAAGACTGAGTACATGACGCTTGCAGTGATGTACCATGATTCATGCGATGATTGTATTTACCAGGATGAGTGGGTATGCAGATGACCAATGATGGCCTGACACAAGGGTCAAGCTGGGAAGCACATGAGCTGGAGGCATGGAGCGTAGCCTTTGACAGGTGGCAGGCATGCGGCCACACCCAATCATACTGTAGACTAGCACTCTTTGCACAGCTGTTATATTACGCTGTCACGCTAAATCCTCAAGCTTGTTATGGCTCTGCATGCCTGCTGCGTATGACAGNAACTGCTGCTGCTGCTGCTGCTGATGCGGTTGCTAAGGAGTAGATAGTAGTCAAGGCAGCTGCAGGTCACAATGTACAGCCTAAGATAAGGACAAGAGGAAGCAGGGGCTACACGTGGTAGCTAGCCCCGCCGTGATCATGATTTGCATATGATCAGCTTCAGCAGTAAGGCCCGAGCGTACAGGCCAGTACCGCCACCAAATAGAACTTTTGTGAGGTTATGCACGATTTACAANCGGTGCATGGTGCTGCTGTGAGTCAACAGCAGCAGAGGCATCACTTCGCCAAGGTAGACTCAAGGAGCAACACATGCACAGAAGCATTTCCCACTCAAGGTGCAGGTAAGGCCATCTTGGTTATTGCTGGTCCCATGCCACATTGGAGGGGTCTGCTTCACATGTGCTTAGACCCTGAGGATGCCTGCACAGCATTGCATGCCGGCATCATGGTGCATTGTGACACACTGGAACAGAATCCTACGGTGCAGCATGCATCTNTTGATGCATCAGATGAGGCAGTTTGCAGCACGCACATGAGGCTTGAAGGCGGACAGAGGCTTCTCCTCCAGGCTGGCACAGACTGTATCAAACAGGTCAGGGGTGAGGGTCTGCAACACCCCATGAGCCCATAGCACATTGCACAATGCACCTGTGGTCAAGACAAAACTTAGTGTATACTATCATCATGCATGTGTGTTGACACAGTCATGACTAAGCTCAGTTCAAGCCCTTTTGTGGTCACTGCTTCTAGGCTAGGTGTGTTGAAATACCTATTGCAATGGCTCAAGCTTAGAGCCGCTGCAGCTTGTTGGGGATCATAGAAACAGTATCTGCTGATCTGGCATATGTTGCCAGAGTTGTGTACATTGCAGCATATGTGTGCAGTTTGTTACACTGAACTGTGAACCTCCTGCCTTGACATAATCAGCAAATGAACCATGAAACGATGCATNCAGCGCCATCTCTGCCTGTATGACATGCACCTTGCTGCAGAGTGTGCAGTGGTAGTGCTACATCACCATTCAAGGTTAGAGTATTGGGCGGTGCTTATGACAGCATTCCAATAGCTTGTTTACTTTGATCTCAAATCTATATTGAACCCAGGAATGGCGATGCAAAGCCTTCAGCAATATTGACGGTGTGGCAAAAAGGTTTTTGTGCGCCTGCTTTTGCTGAGCAGATTACCATAAGCTTGGTTGTCCATTGCAAGGGGCTGAAAATGGTCTGCAGGACAAAATCAAGACTGCCAAGGTGGTGATGGGCAGAGCCATGCAGCTTCAAGAACAACAGATGNGCCTGGGCACTGCTTGGCATAGCCCTTTGCAATTAGGCTTATTTTATCTGCATGCACCTAAGTGCTCATGCGTGTGTGCCTTGCAACGCCTCAATCTAGTAACATTTTATCATAACCATTTAGATTAGCAACTGTGTGGTCTAGACATTTCAGCAGGTCTTGAGCCTATTTATATGTAAGACTTAAGACTCCACTAGCCCGCTTTAGCATGCATTGAGACAAATCTATATGTATCGGAAAGCAATGTTGAAATGGTCCGGTTGAGACAGTATGAAAGGGACTTCAGACNCAACACCAGCACTGCAGTGAGCACTACAGCTGCAAAGGCAATGAGCAGCCGAGTTTTGGTGCCGGTGCGTCTGAGCCTGAGCATTATCAAATTGTACTGGTTCATCAACTCGGTTAGAATATTACGTCAGGCTGTGTGTCAGCGTCAGGACAGCTCGCTGTCTGTGCTGCAATCTGTAATGCCGTTCCCTTGAGCAAGGTCTCTGCATGCATGATATATTGCATCTGCAAAAGACACAAGCTAGTTTACTCTGACAGAGAGAGAACAAAGGAGAAAGATTCCTGTAGTTCAGGGCTCGGAAACAGTCAAACAACATGCTGTTACAGCGAAACTTGCTACTTACCAAAGCTTGCCACCATGGCTCATGAAAGTAAGACCACTCAGGTGGCTTACGCAGCGGGCACGGCGAACTGTTCTTGATCAACGTTGGCTTCGGTCTTAGCTCGTCTACACTGCCGCTGTACTCGATTGCGAGCTACTGGAGCTCAGATTGGTGTGTATTCGTGCAGATGATGCAACGTCGCGCGCAGTTGAGTTGTGCCTACGACTCGATTTAGCTGGGGTGAAGCAGTTGTGCTTCCTGTTTCGGATCTTTCGTTTGGTCGAGTTGGCATCAGGCAACTGTATTTGCCAGCGTCATTTCTGCAAAACTTCTTTTCTGTCTGCTTCAAACTTCCAAAGTTTGCTTCAGCTCGTATGCTGCGTCGGCATGTATGTCCCGGATGCATTTACCTCAATTGCTCTGTGGTGTGGCAACAAATCGATGCAAATATATAAAACAAGTGCAAAAGGTAAGAAAGGGGACGTTTGTCACTAGTCGTGAAAGAATTTCCATGTCACTTGGGACCCTTCTGACCATGTGCATGACAGCCCTGCTACTCCTGTTTGTGACTCGTCTAGCATAATATGCTTGACCACACAGTGTATGTGCAGGTGAGCAGCAGCAGTATGATCGCCACAATGACAACACCACTGTAATGCTGCATTTGTAAGATAATCTGATTTGGCAGTGTTGAGGCTTTGCAATACTTCTTGAATGCCATTAATACGCTCACACTGCCTTGACTGTATGGCACAGTATGGCACATCTCACATTAGGCTCTAATCACGATGATTTTCAGAACATGACAATGCTCATGTCATGGTGCTTGCAGGCAACAGACAAGCTCCACAGCAAGCAAGCCACTCTGCTGTGCTTGCCAATGCTGATCCTGATGATGCTATGGTGCACCACCATTCCAACCCTTTTCTGGAACCTCCAGTTCATCGCACTGCAGTTACCTCAAATGTGGAATCGATCACAAGCGATGTCAGTGACAGTGCTTCCTCTCAAGCAAGTTTTCCACCAGGCAACAGTGCTCATTTGAATCCATTTGAGGACAACCGCCCTTCCCCAGACGAGCAGCATANTAGCTGGGGTGAAGCAGTTGTGCTTCCTGTTTCGGATCTTTCGTTTGGTCGAGTTGGCATCAGGCAACTGTATTTGCCAGCGTCATTTCTGCAAAACTTCTTTTCTGTCTGCTTCAAACTTCCAAAGTTTGCTTCAGCTCGTATGCTGCGTCGGCATGTATGTCCCGGATGCATTTACCTCANTCACCTTCTTTACAGCAGCACATGCTGCACAACAAACAGCGTGACCAACAGACGCATGGACAAGACAGGCATGGCAGCAACCATGCATGTGTACTGCTGCAAGGTGTACTTAGTCACATCTGCAAACCACCTGCACCTGAATCAAACAATGTCTCCCTGCCAGCTGCATGTCATTTAGTGGGCTGCAAACGCTCCCTGGCATTCTTGTAGAGGCAGGCAGCTGAACAGCATCACACAACTAGCAAGCACTACTTGAGTGGGCCTACCAGAAGCAAGGGAGGTCATCAAGCTGTGTGGGCGGCAGGGCCTCTGTCTACAGCGGGGGGCCACATGCAGGCAGAACCTGCTCACAGCATGCATGCTCAACTTACTGGCAGAGGGAGAAGGGGGTTCACTTTCAAATTGGGCAGCGCTGGCCCTGTGCTGAGCATCATCAAAGAAGCCTCCAGCCTTTTCCAGCACCAGCTGCAGCTCCATCAGCTCACTGTGGCTCTTCTGCAAGCGCTCACTGTTGCCGTTGATCTCCAGCAGCTCCGTCTCCAGCTCATCCAGCTTTGCCTGCAGGTGTGAGATGTGGTCTGGAGGCTAAGCAGCAACGTTTGCATTTGCAAGCAGTGTGTTTGATTGAAGATTGAACACTGGTCATGATATTGACAGAAAATAGGCGACACTGCGACGAGCAAAGTACATGCCACGTGTGTGCCGAGAGGAAAAAGCATGACGTGCAACAGAGCAGACTGCACATCTGAAAACATGATTCAGAAAGCAGCAGTCAATCTCATTGCAGTCATCAGGCAGGGACTGGATGCTTGCAACTTGCCTCCAGCTCATCAAGTTCCCAGTTGTCATCACCCATGCGAGCTCCAACAATCAGCTCAGACTTTTGCACCTGAGTTCAACACATACAAACCATGAGGGTTGTCAACATGCCTGTGACCCGACGATCCACACGATTCACAACAGACATCGCTCCAGAACATACATGGCTGACCGGCAACGCGAGCGAATGTAAATGCTGATGAAGGGTATACCTGATCATGGAAGAACCGCAATTTTCTTGCCATCTCATCACAGCGTTTGACCTGCGAACAGCATGTTCAGTATTATAACGATGAATATGCTGTACAGTCTTGTGATACTGACACGTATCTAGCGCCCCAATACCTGGCTAGAGTAGCTTTTCTGAAAAGCGCTTTTTTCAGTGTTCAGGTCCTTGAATTGCAGTAGACCAACGTGGCCNCCACTCACAGTCACAGCACATTGCTGAGCGCATGCATGTAACACTGGATGCCAACCTACACCGATATGCTAGCTTCCTTCACTGTTACCAATCCACCGGTCCACAGGTGCCTTGCACAAAACCTGCGCTGTACGCTGCATCTGTGACAGCCATTTGCGCTGGCCCGTCATCACACAAAAGTCTGCTCAATACAACATCAGATAGGTATCAGCAGTGCAACAGCCACTGCATCTTGACCAGTGCTTAATCCAATGAAAACATTGCTCTCTTTATGCCAAACATGCTCCTGCAGCTTTAGCATTCTCTTCTACAGATCAGCAGTGGCAAGCTGCTCATGGACCAACATCCGATGGACCAGCATTGCCTCAGACATTGTCTACCTAGTAAGCTGTTGTAGGCTCTGATCCTCATTGACACTAGGATTCTTGGGCTGGCTACGTCCTATCCTGATTCACAGCAGCCATAGCAGCAGCAAACACCGAAGAGTCGACCAACTTGCTACGTGCTCGCACCATGTTGGCCTCCTTATGCAAGCCACTCAATAAGACAGAGTTCTTTGAGTTCTTGCGCTGGACACTGAAGTCTGTTACTAATGACATGTGATCGCTTTGCCATTCTGGTGATGGCAAGCCGCAGTAGAGGTNCCAAAACCAGACTTGCGGTGTGTACCACTGGTGTGAGATCAATCACTGTCAGCTTTCAACTTGAGCTTTTTGCAAAAGCTGTAGTCCTTGTGGCGTGCTGTGCCATGATGCTCCATGCCGGGCAGCATGGGCATGTGCTGTTGTGCACAATGCAGTGCAGTGCTCTGCGATGCTTTGCTGTGAGATGGTGTGCAGTGCTGCACCANGAATGATTGATTGGTTGATTGGTTGATTGTGGTGCAGGTGCTGCCGCTTGCATTCATTGCCAGGAAAGATGAGGATGCTGCAGTAGCTGCCTTGTGGGGTGAGATTTGGGAAGAGGGCACCACCAGTATCTCAGCGNTTTAGTATGATTGCCTTGCCACATTGCTGCAACTGGATCTTGCTGTGACTGCAGTCATGTTCAGCTCGCAAATACAGTCACATGGCTGAGCTGCAAGGCAGTCCGCAGTGGTTTTGTAGTTTTCATTGTATGGTTTGATCGTCTGTGGGCCACATATTGGTCCCCAGGATACCAACNCGCGAAGCAGGGCTTTAACCTCTTACTGTCAAACCTTGCCAAGTTGCAGTATGGTGCTTTCTTCGAGTGCGAGTGGTGCAAGAGACTGCCACAGGCTCTGTGACTGCTCACAAGGCTTCCAAATGCTTGGCCTATCAGTCGCAGAGTGGGTTTGCCTTCGCAGTGGCCAGCTGACGACGATGCCACACCCTGTCGTACAGGCCAAGGGACGCGAAGCGTGTCCTCAGCACGCGAAGCGTGCTGCCGGCTCAGGAAACTTTTCAGGTTGTTAGGTCACACCCACAGATCACCCGACTTGTTGCAAGACCTCACAGCAGGCATGTACAGTCCAAGCTGCACCTCAGCACAGTTAGCGCACAGTCACTTCAAGTGTTCAAGCAAGGTAACTACACAGTACAGGGATACTGTGTATCATTCAGGTCATGCAATCACTTCCCAGTGCTGTATGTGGCTTGGCATGTGCTACAGCATGTAATTCCCAGTACACTGCAGTGCTGCTGCAAATGAACACAGTGCCTGATGCAAGATCATAACAGCTTCCCATCACTGAGTGGCGCCTTAACATATGCTGCAGCATGCATCATACAAAGCGTAACTACATCCGGCTACTGCATGCAGCTGCAGCATCTGCTGAAATGCAAAGGCAGTGCTGCAAGTGCACATGTCNTTATTGGTGAGCTGGAGTGGCAGCACAGCTTACTTCAATGATCCTGCCTTTGGGAAAACCGCCACCCAAAGCAATGTCTAGAGTCAGGGCACCAGAGGGAATGCATTCTCTGCATGCAGAAGCTGTGTTTGTGAGCACTTTCACCTCAGCTCCCTCAGTCTGTACTCAGCGCATGCACTGCAGTCAACGAGCTTGAGTTGCAGGTGAGGGCCAATGCAAGGGCCCTGGGGGCTCGCCTCATGAAGTATGGCTACAAGCTGGTCACTGATGGCACAGACAACCACTTGGTGCTTTGGGACATGCGTAAAGAGGTGAGGCTTGGTTCTGCTGCTAATGGTTGTGATGATGGTCTTAACACCCCTCAGGTTTGAATGCTGGATGCGGGGGTTTGCTGACAGTTTCTGTGTGCCTTGCATCACATAACGAGACTTAACAGGCTGTGTGGCATTTGTCATATGTTGCTGGCTATCACGCAGCTTCTGTGGCATCAAGCAGTCACCCTGCCAAGGTTCTGTGGTGTGGTGTTACTCACCTGTGGTAGGCCTTCAGCCAGCTGACACCAGTCCTGCCTCAACTGTGTAGGCACCACTAGCTGTGCTCTGCTTTTGGGCAACGTTCTCCCAGCAGCAACTTGTGGCGTTTGCATACATACATGCAATTCCATCTGCCCTGGAGTATCCACACCTATGCATGTGTCATTGACTGATGCATGCAGAAAATCACTGGAAGCAAGATGGAGCGCTGCTGTGACCTGTGCCACATCACCCTCAACAAGAACGCTGTCATTGGCGATGTGNACCCATGACTGATGCATTCCCTGCACCCAGCATTTCTGCTGTCATGGCTTGCTGTCTAGCATAAGCAGAATTTGATCAGCCAGTTCTTGCATTAATTTCAAAGTGCACACAGTTCTGCCGAGCGCACGCATATCAACTCACAGACACGGCCTACAAGCACCAGAAGGGATCTATGTACGGCCGCCTTGTGCTCAACTGTGCAGCTCTGTTGCCCTTTAACAGCTACCGTTATCAGCCACTTTAGAGCTCCCGCTGTGCGAGCACCCTTGAGGGTCACTGAGATGCATGGCGGTTAGTAGCCAGCTCTGTGCACAATCAACAGTCTCGGTTGCTGCCTCGTGTAGGCAGCTGGATTCCCAGAGAGGTAGTGCACCTGGTCACCCGCTTTGTGCGGCACCTGAGCTGTGACATTCCCTGGGCCNATCAGCAGCAGCTGCAGCAACAGCGCAGTGCTCTCCATATGCCCCCATCAGTCGTCACTGCCGCCTATGACTCAACACCAGCTGCACGCAGCCAGCTAGAGTCCATGCATAGTGATTTGGACGCAGAAACAGACGATGACAATGTTGTGACTGAAGGGCTGCGGTATGATCTGCAGCAATTGATTGAGCTTGCCAAGCAGACACTGCCTGTGCCCTACCGGACAGACGGACCTCAGCTAGCACTGGAATTTGACAACCCACCATCACCTGACAATGATTCTGCAGCAGGCAAAGCCCGCCGTATGTAGTCTTGCAGCTGCAGTAAGCCAGAGAAGCTTTGGGTATCATTAAATGCTTTCTTGGCTTGAGTTCTCTGCAGTGAAGCTTCTTGTCCTACTGTTGTCGCTCTTTGATACTCCTTATTAATTGCTATTGTACCAGCCTGAACACGCTTGTGTGTCTCGGTGTGTGAGTCCACAGTAGGCGCCTCAACTGGCATGCATAATACGTTGATGCATCTTACATGCTTGTGCAAGATACTGCTAGTTTTGGTTGTGTCTTGAACTGTGTGTGCCAGTGCCAGTGAGATGTCTTGCAGCAGTTTGTGTACATGTGAATTTCAATTTGTCTTCTGTTTGAGTCATGTGTGTGAGTAAGGGGACATTTGATTGTGGGCAATGCCATCAGTAGGGCTTGACCAGAATGACAAACTTCACCGTGTGGGCTGTGAACTTTGGGTGAGTTGCAACAATTGAGTGCCTCTCGGAACAATTCTTTCAACGCCAGCACAGATTCAGTATATGTCGAAAGTTGTTACGGAACAACTGCGCTGCGGACTCATCGTGCCGGGTGGCGTGGGGCCGACGACAGAAGTCGACTNAGGACTCATCCTGCAATGCCACAGCAGCACTAATGAAAAGACTTTGCCCCACTGCTCATGACATGATGCAAGCGATTATATGGTCTCTCGCGTACTGTTGTTACTTGACATGTCAGACATGCGAGCCAGTGAGATCACAGATTGAACTGCAATGTGACATCACCGGGCAGCTCTTTGCTTGCAGCGATGCCTTGGGAGCTGCATATAGTGAAGATGCTGCTTGCATCTTCGCAGCAAGTGGCAGGTAAAGTGCCCAACACACGACTTATACAACAGCATCATACCTCACATTGTACCATTGTGCCCCTGTCTGAGTTGTCTCCGCATATACAGTTGATCTGGGTGTTATGTGCTCCAACTAAAAGGTTTGCAAGGTGGAATGGCTGATACTCTTCATTAGCAGCATGTGCATGCACAATTGATGTTGACTTTGCACCAGATGTGGAGGCCTCTATGCCACTGGCAGTCCTGCAAACACTCAACAAACTGGTGGCCTGTACAAGGGTGTGAGTTGATAAGCTTATGCATAATGCATATGTCATGAGGGCACTGGCTGCTACTCACCTCTCCTGTAGTGCTGTGTTGGCCTGGGGCTGAGGTGCAGAGTCTGGTAGACCATGCATCTGTCTCCAGACTTGTGTGATCACACGCCCTGCAGTCAAGCGTTACTCCCTATTGAATGCCCGAAACAAATGCATCAAATCAAGCAACGCTTAAGAGCATTGACCTGCCGCATCAGTTCGCCAAGTATCAGTGCTTGTCTGTCCTGGGCCTGCCACTGTTTCTGTTTCTCCCAGATACGCGAGCAAGCGATTTTGGAGGTCAATTTTTCTGCCTCTTTTGTTCANGTCTCCTTATTTGAGCTGTGCAGCTGACCCAGTCACACGATCTCCAGACTTTTGCTGCTGAATGTGTCTCAGTTGTCTTACTTCTGCACATGATGTCTGCGTGATGCAAACATGTCATTGATTCTACTGTTACATACAACAAGCACTTTCAGTGGTTAGTGTGCAGCTGACCCTAGCTGACCCTAGCGTCCTGTGGTAATTGCGCATTGCAATCAATGGCAGTTCNCAGACAACATGCTGCCAGCACAACTGCTGACACCCTTTCAGGTCATCTTCTTGTGCTCTAGCACCACACACACCATGCANGTGATACAATGTGTCCAACAGCTTGCAATGTTTACAGGTGCAATAACCACAGACAAGAAGCCAGGAGGTGATGCAGAGTCACAAGTGGAGCTGAATGGGCCAGCTGATAATGTTGACATGGCTGCAGATGATGCAATGGCTGATCTGTTGATGTGCCTTGGCTTGGAAGAGCAGAAGACACAAATGTAGGTTGTAATCTGACACTGTTGGTGCTGGAAGCGACGGGTGTCAATGAGTACAGCTCGTCATTGTGAGCACTGCATCATGGTAAATCTGTGCTTTGTCGCTGTGCAGTTCACACCCAGCAAAGGCTGACACACCAAGCTGCATCTGCAAGGTTCACACTGTCCCCGCATTTGTTTCAACACTTAGGGACGTGACAACTCAACAACTTCATCACATGTGCTGCAGACTTCAAGCAAAGTTGGAAGAAATGGGAGTTGATGTCATGCCATTGCTAGATGCCATTGAGGCGGATAAGCAGGATGAGCTTGACTTGACATGACACACTACTGTTATGGCAGGCGCTGTTGAAGTAGGATGTTGAATGCATCATGGTCATTGTGATACCTGTGCACAGCGTCAGCTCATGCACAGCATATACATGTAACAATTGCACGAGTCACAGCATAGTTGTGCATGGAATTAAGTTGTCATGTGCTTGAGCGCATTTCTGCTTTACCAGCAACAGTAGCTGCCTTGACAACCACTAGACGTTTAGTTGTGGCAGCCGGGGTCTTTTTAGTCGACAGTCTGCATGAACAAAAAGAGTTGATAGGTTACAGACCTGTCGCCTAGTGTTCCGCATCTTGCAGTTCCTGGCTTACAGTGCTGACTGCACACCAGTAGTCAGACCCACAACTAGTTGTGATCTGTCTGAGCAAGGCATGTGTGAAAGCAGTGTTGTCAACTGTACTTATGTATGTCAACTCCATGCATGGGTGCCAGAAGGGTCAAGAGTCAGGCAAAGCGCAGTCTGCGTTACAGACAGTCTAAGCGGACGGTACTTGGCATATGCAACAATGACATTCTGCATGCAACCCAACACTGACTTCAGACCAAGCACATAATGAATGAGTTCAACTCAGTNATGCAGTGTGCAGCATGACTGGTTTGTGACCCCTGTTCGGCATACATGGCATGCACGACTTATGTACATGTACGTGTAGAATACAGAAGCTCTCATTACTGGGTTGCGCAATGAGTTTGGGATCATTGATGAGGTGCACGAGGAGATCTTGGACGCTGTCATGACTAATACAGAGCGTCCTAGGAAGAAGTGGGAGCTACTCCATTTTGCTGCTTGTCTGCTGTTGTTGTCATGTTACAGTCCCTTCAAAGCAACAGCGCATGAAGCTGTACGTCACACTGCTTGAGCTCCGACCCTTGTATGAAGCGCATGTTTATGCTACCTCAGTGTGCACTGCACTCACATTGCTGTTGCACACAGCGTTGCAATAAAGTTCATATTTGTTATCTTTTCTTATGTGTTATACTGCCGTACATTGCCATTCAAGTTGCCGTGGCTGTGCCTGCTCACTTACTACCCAGCACAAGCAGCTTCCAATTTCAAAGTCTCTGCTTCTGCAGCAGGCAGAAGATGGCAGCATATGCGCCAGACCTCGCGCGGCATGACACAAATAAGACAGAGTACCAGCAGCACATGCGAGCACTGGACCGCCCAGCAGAATCAGGCATGATCAGGACAGGATCTAGCGGGGCAGCAGCATCTGATTATCAATCTCGGCATGCGCTGCCAGACAGGCCGGAACAGACCAAGCCAAAAGCCAAGGGTCAGAAGGGTTTTGCCCCCGGGCCCAGCAGGTTTGCAGCTTCGNCTGTTAGTTTGTTCTTGTGTGCAGTGCAAATTGTATGTGCATAGTCGCTGTCGGATACCTCTACGATGTCTTGGGTGTTAGTTTGTGCACGAGTTGGTATGTTTCCTTCGGCAGCAAACAGGTGTTATTGACTGTCTATATGACTGTGTAAAAAGTCGCCCTGGGTCAGAACACACTCACCTAGTTCGTCTCTGAAGTCCTGCTCATGTCACAAGACTAGGCTTTTGTCACATGCCTCTAAGACATGGCTACACATCTCTCTTTTGTCATCCAGACGTCTTGACTTGTGCTGCAGACTGAGTTAGGGTTTGCAGATGTCCTGCAGCAGGCACGGCTCATTTCAGATCAGCGGGATCAATGATGCTCACACATGTGTATTCAAGTTAGATTGAGAAATTCGGTATGATTCCGAGCAGGCGTCCATAGTGCGTCATGAGATGTCGCACCACAATCAACCCTAGCCAACTCAAACGAACCTGTATGAGGGGCTGCCGGTAGAGCAAACAAGTCGAACGTCGTCATCACATCAGGCGCACAATTTGTGATGGTATTTGCTAGTTGCTGCACTTGCTGCACGCAGCGGATATGCCGCAGTAGTGAACAACTGAACATATCTGGTGAGTTCCGGCTGAGCTTACACACTTTGCGNCTGTGGGGACAAGGCTGAAAGCTGACCTGTATGCAGGGATGCAAGGATTGGCAATCATGATAGCTTCCAAGTGGAATCTGCCATCGGCCACAAAGATGATCGCGTCAGCGCCATCAGCCACCACAGGAGCTGTGCAACCCAATACCTCTCCTGCACAGCANCTTGCAGGACATGCACAGCAGCCATTCCAAGGGTTGTGAGCACCAAAGAGTCAGCTTGGAGTTATACCTACATGATAAGGGGCACAACAATTTGCTACACTGTATACAAGCTGCTCGTGTGCAAACTCTGCGTGATGTTGGCAGTGCTAGCACAAATCTGCTGAATGCATGTTCAAAACATAAGCTGATGCACAGACAGATACCTCCATGCAAGATTGTCGAAACAGGGCCAGTGCATGCACTCCCCTGAGGAACATTTGCGTCCTGTGCGATGAATCTGGTATAAGTCAGTGACCCATCACAGAGACTCCATCTGCACAGAGCTTATGCAAGCACCTGGTTTTGCATTTGCCAGTCCAGTTCCTTCCTTTTGGCGACATTGGCCTGCTGCAGCTGCTCAGCGCGCTTCTTCCCTTCCTTCTCAGCCTGCTCTAGCAGTGTGGCCTTCTCCTGCACAGCACCACCTGTGATATCACAATAGTGCCCAGCTCATGACTACAGCACTCAAATTCCCAAACTACATAAGTTGAGTTGATACAGACAGAAGTGTTGCAGTCCACTCTACCCAGCCAGATTTTGCGTTTGAGCAACAGCACTCGCTACGCTGCCCACCTGTTGCGTCCAATTTNTGTCGTGCACAGGGCTGTGCAGTGACCTTGAAGCTTTTACCCTATTCGTGCACGCACCACCCATACAAGCGCAGATATGGCATGCAATAGTTTGTGTGTGCCCAAGTGCATGAGCTCCTGCTTTTGAAATGGTTGCGTAGCGAGATCCGGTGCAGGTGCATGCCCAAGATAGTAAGAAGGTAGGAGAGCTTGAATGTGCCCTAAAGTAGGGGAGTACAAGCACTGAATGATCATGAGTAGAGGAGTAANCGCCATTGACAAGGTGCGAAGCACCACAGCTTAGACTGGTCATTCATTGCCTATAATGATTGTCCCTTATTCGTCCTCTGCTGTGCAGGTCCCGTATTTTAATGCTCCAATGTTTCTGCAAAACAAGACACAGATAGGGAGGATCGAGGAGATTTTTGGTGGCATCACCAATACGGTATGCTCACTTGCTACTGTATACTCAAGCTGCTGGCTGGTGACTTGCCATAAGCACTGCACCAGTGTGCAGTCTGTGTGCTGTACAGAGCGCCACATGAAAGCCAAGTGTCTCACGCACTCATGCTAACTTTACAGACAACCAGTTTTGGTGCATTGTGTGTGCCACTGGTTGAGGTCAAGTGGGAGTGATTGCCAACTGTTGCATGGTGCAGTTCTTCACGATCAAGATGCAAGATGGTGTAGTAGCCACATCCTACACCAATGGTGACAAGTTTTACATCGACCCTGCAAAGTTATTGCCACTTGACAGATTCTTGCCCAAGCCAAAGGGTTCCTCAGCAGGCATTACAAAAGGTATGTATACTGGTGAAACGTGGTATGCTACGTCAAGGATTCTGGGGCATTGCATTTGAAAGCTGCTGTATGCAGAGTGTTGTAGCAAATCTGCATAGATGCATGTACAGAACATGGCTGCTGATGAGCCAAGACATGTAGGGTAGCATTTCTGAATGTTTATAGGTGGCCGAGGTGGCAGAGGAGGAGGAAGAGGGGCACGTGGNGCATTTGCACATGTTGTGCTTGCGTTTGACGTTAGCGTTGCGATGGCGCTTGAAGCACAACCCGTCAGCTGCACGTGAGGGGCACGCTTAACAAAGGCGTAAGAAGACGCTGCACGAAGTCGTTGTAAGCTCGTTTTGCAGTGCTGCACCTGACGAAAAGTGATCGATGGCAGAGTCTTCGTACACAGNGCTGTGCAGGTTGAGTGCAATGCATGTGCGAGTGGAGGAGATCCAGAGCGAGATGAGCAGCAAGTCTGTTGAGATCTCCAGCTCCTCTGCTTCATCATCCAGTAAAGTGCAGAGCTCTAGCCAGGTCACTGACAGCGAACACATTAATGTCAGCATCAAGGCAGATAAACAAGGTGGCAAGGCTGCAAAGGTAAAGGTTGCTGTTGAGGAGTGAAGATGACACTGCAAGTATACAGGCTGGCTCAGCGCTCCTCTGACTGAGATAATAGGAAAGGCTTTTGCGTCGACCTGAGAGAGGCCTGCTGAGCTGAGTGAGAGGGACGTTTCGTTGGCTGTTGAGACAACTCGGCCCAATTAGCTGTTGCTGTGTCCACAGTTGGTTTAGGACAGCGTTCACCGTTTGGCAGCTGTGTGTGCATTCTATAAGCAGCAATGTACAGATGCTGCTATGCCATATGCTAAAGTCTGTTGCAGGATGTGTAGCTTGTAGTTGAATGTTTGTAGTCACCTCGACGGATGTTGAGTTGCATTTGGCCTATATAGAACATCATGATATGATGCAAATTTAGAAAAATTCAGTGGCTCCTCTGACTGGCAGCTTGATTTCCAAGATGTTCCTCATGTGCCGATCAGACTGCAGTCCTTCTCCCATATAGAATGGCACAACACAATTGCCGGCTACAAGGCTCTTCAACATGGTCGTGTGAGACACGGTCCCTGCGAGCCTCCCACGTCATCCTGAGCAGTTGACATGTGAAGCAATCTCAGACATGAATGCANTGGGCGCCCCTCAGAAGTTGCCAAGCAGCGCCTTGCAGTCCGAGCCTTGTCAGCTGCTGCCAGGTATGTGCATGCTCAACCACATACAAATAAAAAGTTGNCACTGGTTGGTGGTACAGGGCTGTTGATTGGTCAAAGCAAGCCCAGTGTGGCAGACAAGCTACAAGGCATGACCTCCAGGANCATGTCTCACTTTTGGTGCATAGCTGAACGGCACAGGTATCTTCTTTGGCTGTTGCGGCGTGTTTGGTAGCTATNGGGCCCGCTCGAAGCCCCTCTTCTTCTTCAGCGGATCCTCCCTCCTGTCTTTCCGCCTCCTGGACGGGACCCCTACAGAAGAAGACAATGTACAAGATGTGATCAGCCAACAGCACTGAACACCAGCAGCGCTGCACGACAACATGCAAGGGGACTGTGCTGCATGACATGACTTACAAGTCAGTAAGGAACGGTCAAGCCAGAACAGTGATCAGAAAATTGACACATTGTGACATGTTATGCCACAGTAGTCTGAACAAGGTAACAGCCTAGCATGGCTGCATGCCTAGCAATGCCTGGCAAGCTTGTACTCTGTTTCTGCATGTCACATGCACAAGCATCTCTTCAACTTCCCCATCAGTGTCTCATGTTCCCTCAACATCCTTGCTGCCCTTGCTGGGCCTTGACACAGAGAGTGTTTAATACAGGTGGTGATAGTAGCGGAGGCAGACCCCGCCAGCATAGCCCTGGAGGACAGGGAGGACTTGCANTATCCAGGTGTACTGAAGCTGTGAGGGCTGTGACTTAGATGAATGCTGACCCAAGACCACAACCTGGGCATTCTTTGTGTTTCTCGACGCCTGCTGGCATACCAGTACATGGCTACATGGCTGTGCAACAGCTGCCACTGAAGTCTGCAGCCCTCTGATGTGGCCAGCTCTACAAGTGCTTACCGCAGTGTGTGTGACAATGGAACATCGCATGTCAGGAACAAAGGCTGGAATGAAGCATAAGCAGCGCATGCTGTCTGTGCAGGAGCAACAGTAGAGAAGGTCAGGCCAGTGTCCATCACCCATCCTGACCACTTTGTCAATATAGCAAGGCGACGAGCAGCTGAAACGCCCAACAGTATATTTGCCAACCAGTTTGAGAACCTAGCCAATTTCAGAGCCATGTTGAGTCATATGCTCTTCATTGGGCTGGACAAGCGTATGTAAGCCTTGGGCCTTTGANAAAGGCAGCGTGCCACATCTGTCATTGTCTACATCTGTCCAGACGTGGCTCCGCCAACTCAAGTAGCCTGCAGCCATTGATACTTGTGAGGCTGTGCTGATCTCTTTGGTCAAGCGGCACCAAGCCTATGAGACAGTATGGCTTGAAGCAGATGACAGCACATTGTGTCACAGACNAGTTGCCTGAGCACTGCATGCACAAGAACTGAATGCAGTTTTGATCATAGACACAGACAAGCCAGAGAGCGCTCCTCCACCACAAAGGGTCATCAATATGGTGTTGCATTGTGAGCTGCAACGCATAGGACCAAGAACTCACATCAACGATCTCCTGCAAGGGCACAAGGAAGGACTCTTCACTCTTGCCTCGCCGTTGTAACCCTTCCCGAGACAGCTGCACCATTCTCTTTGCAAGGTCCAGCACAGTGCCTTCTTTGAACGGGGTCTTGAGCGCGTGCATGGGGACCTGCAGATCAATCATCAATGGCATTTGCTGCGGCCTTCAGGACAATCCAGAAAGCAGACAAACCATTACACACATCTTTATGTGCAATTGGCATTCACTTGACTGGTTGACAAATCGCANGCATCACACACGCGCACAGACAATGGAGCCCCTGCTGTGACTGCAAGGCCTGCAGACAGCGGAGCACCGTCACATGCAAATGGCGCTTCCACATCTACAGTAAGCATCCGGCTGGGGACANCTATGGTAGCAGTTGCAGCACACTTGCTGCTGCAGTCACCATACCAGCAGTGATAGCAAGCACAGCGCATCTGGTGCTGTTGTTTGCTGGCATGTCAGCTTGTCACTCAGGTGTAGCTGACCATGATACTGCTTGCACGCATTCTTGCTCTTCCCCAACTGATTTGTAAGCCATATTGCCTGCCAAATTGATTTCTGAAGCAGCTTGTGAAATGTCAGTGGGGCCCTTGTGGACTGCAATGCGCTGCAAGCACTTCAATTGCCTGCAAGCAGATTCAACTGGACCAGACAGGAACTGTCCTGCAATGTTCCTGCAGTCAGCTTTTTGCTGCTGGCATGATCAACACATTTCCTTTATTGTTTGTTGAGCAAGCTCCGGTCCTACACTTGGAAACTAAGACATACTGCAGCGAGGCTACACCCTGCATGCATGTATGCTTAGTCACCCAGACTCCACCTCCAGAGAAGCAACATGTTTGGGCTGAGGATCTTGCCTGCATATGTGCAACATTGTGCACAGCTCTGCAATGTTGCTTTTCTCTTTGACATCCTTTTGCAGTGAAGACTGATGATTACAGCGTCCATATATCTGGCTGCCAAGCAGGTCCTCCCAAGGATGACAAACCTGATTACGAGATGGACACATGGGCGGGGGTGCTGCCTTTGCACCAGCAGGCTGTGGGCAAGCCCATTAATGATCCCCAACTTAGATCTGGGATCCCTGTGCCAAGTTATGTGTCCCAGTACAGCCGAGGGCAACATGATCTTCAGAAGCTTGACCTCCACAAATGAACAGCGGAAAGCTAGCATCAGATGCACCTCAACAAGGTTCTTGTGTATTTTTGCTATGTTAGCTCTTGCTGAGTTGTGCTTACATAGAGGCAGCATTCTGCCTTGCCAGTGGTTGGCACACAGCAGTGTTCGCTGCAGTCAGCCTCTTCTAGACAGGGTCTTCTAACAGAAATTGACTTGCATTTGAAATGCACTACCACATCCACTGTGACATTGAGCGAACAGAAACTTGGTATCAAGGACAGCATTGAAATGGCACTTGACATGGAGTGAACATTGCTCTGACTCACTTCATAGCTAGAGTTATTTGTACAGCTGGCTGGTGGTATTCTTAATTCAGCTAGCAGGCAATACATGTAGCTGTGNACTACACTCCAACCCTGACAGGGGTATCACAGGCCAAGCTCGCATATAGCCCTGCGCCATCAAGAACAGTGCATGTCATGTACGTGCAAGTGCATCAACGGGATTAAGGCAACCAGCTGCTTCAGAGTGCTGTCGCCAGAGCAGCACCTGGAAGTCAAAGTAACACAGGTACTCATGCGCATACCTTGCCATGCCAAACAAACATTCCAACATTGCAGAAGAGGTTCAGCATATGCATTGCAAGATTGCTTCATAGCACACCAATTGAGCCTGCTGTGGTGCTGTTTTGTGCCATGAACTGGATTAGCTGACAAAGTCGCCCCAGTCATCTACTGGAGGAGCTGAGCCGCTTGTTGCTTGGGATCCAGACTGCCCTGCAGTGTCCGCTGCTGCCTTTTCTGCAGTGTGGCTGCTGGCAGTCTTTGTGTTGTTTGTGGGCTCTTGCTGGTCCGCCTCTTGTGCACCACTTGCGTCCAGTATTTGGCTGCTATCTGGTTGCTGGTGAGCACCTGCATAGTAGTGATCACTTGGTTTTGGTCTTCCTGACCATATTGATACCGACTTGTCATGCACGCTCTCAGCACATGATCAATGAGTCACATGTTCAGCAGCTTCTCTGTGAAGCTATTGAATGTGCTGAAGGTGCAGCACACACTATATGCAGTGCACATATCCGTTGCATGCGTGATAAAGAAAGCATCTGACATATGTCATCTCTAGCATGCAATGCAGCACCCCATTCGCATGCCACCCTGATTGTGATACCGTGTCCATGTACACTACATACACACCAACCCAAAAGTTCACCCTCGTAGCATCCCAACATGCAGAATGCTAGGCGTCTTAATTTGTCTGTATCAATGCATGAACACTCATCAGTGCTTACTCATGAAGCCAGTCGCAGCACATGTGACAGTGAATTCTGCGTACCTGACAGCGCATGAGGCAAATGGCCTGAGCTGACTGCTGTGCTAGGGGCAGGTGGCGGGGCCAGTAAAGGAACATGACCAGGGCTGCTGGCTTTGATCTGGATCTGTGGTGATGTGGTGCTGTTGCTGTTGAGTCTGGACAGAGTCTGTCCAGTTGAGCTTCCTCCTGACAACTGTGTCTGCATGAGCAAGAGGGCATGATCAGCATGCCTTGAAAAGAGCACATTCATGGGTTTGAGAGGTCTGATCACCCAGTGGAGGGTTGAGTGACCTGAACAGAGGCTACTTGCAAACATCCTTGACTACCCAGCTGATCTGTATGTAAGTCAAGTGCTGTTGTCTCATGTCTGTGATCCGCCTGTTCATTGAACAAATTGATTCTGGCAGTGCAGCCGCACAACAACACACTCATCTGGCATCTGTCAGAAGTTGCTGAGAATGAGTTCATCAAGCTTGACACATACGCACTTGGACCTCAGCAAAATGACGCAGCTCACCTTAGCAAGTTTGAGGGTGATGGTCTCTCCGGGCTTCAAGCCCATGTCTGTCTGACTGGTCTCTGCTGAGCCATCTTGCGCATCCGCNGCACCTGCAAGCATGCATACATACACAATTGAGGTTTGGCTCGTGTACGAGTAGGTGCATGGCAAGTACATAGAGCGCAGCAGAGCAGTGAGACCCGCCAGGCTTGCCATGGATGATGCCACTTCTGACGCACTCTGGAATGTCAGCTGTCAACTGACAGGAATCAAGGATCAGCTGGCATTGCCAGCATACTGAATGATTTTGCTTTGCTCACGCACTGTACCAACAGCAACACTGTTGCTCGCTCATGGAAGCAGACAGCCAGACAGTGAGGTGACACCATACTGAGGAGGTTGCTTGCCAGATTCAATTTTCAGCGCACATGTATCGTGCTGCTACCAATTTTGACTGCTGATCTGACATTTTATGTTGATGTGAGAGTGATCCTGGCTCACTAGTACAACTTTTGGGATGTGAGGTATTTTGTGCATTTCTGTGGCGATGCTGCCACTTTTTGAAACATAATCGTGTACTAGTATGTCTCTTGGCTCTTCTAGTACAAGCATTGTTCTGAAGTTTTCTCTGTGCAGTACATCCATGTGGTTTTGCGGCTTATATGTAAATGTGTAGAAGGCGTAATACAAACATAGCTGGTACAACACGTACCTGTGCTGTGAAACAGGCTGCTGGTTGCAGCAGAGATTCGTCAACACCGTCTGCTTATGAGTGCATGTATCTCTTTCTGGTAAGTTGTAAATAACGTCGATTCTGTATTAAATGTTGTCCCTGATGCTGTGTGCACACAGGCATATAAGACGGTGTAGCGGCAGACATAGTCATTCGCATTGCGTAGATAAGTCATCTCAGATAACCAGGAATGACTTCACTTTGACAGCGGCGCTGCTGCATAATGTCCATATGCTGCATCACTTACATAGTTAACACCAGGCAAGTGTAGCTGGTGTGGGGGTTGCAACTGAATTGAGGGAGCATGTGCGTTGGCATGCGTGGCCCATGGGCTGGCCAGCAGCTACTGCTCGTTGAAAAGTGACCGACTACAAGCATATCGAATCAGTGCCATGCAGGGTATGACGTTCAGTGGCATATTCAGGACGCTCTTGCCTTAATTGCTGTATACTGTATATGTTGTGCAAACTTAGGGGAGATGATGGGGCTCATCAGAGATGCAGCAGGGACTGCATGTCGTCAGACAGTGAGCTTCGTGAGCAAGGTCGCATCATGGCGACTTTGGGAGTTAGAAGCCTCCATGATGCCTGACAAACATCTCCAACAGAAAGCAGTCTTGAACCTGCCTCGCACTCCTAGATCGTTCAGTCAGGATGCCTTGCACTCACTACTCTCAAAAAGTAGGGACAATGTTTGGTGAAATGCCTTGAGGCCTTCATGCAGCAGACTAAGCCTTAGTGCAAGCATGAAGTCGAAATTGCAAATGTGCATAGCATTGTGGATAGGATGTCATTGTTACGGGGTGCAACAGCTGCTACCGCACCATTGCTGACCCAGAAGCTCAAGCAGGNAGCAGAAGCTCTGTGCAGCACGCAGCGCATTTTCATAGACACTGGTGCTACAGAGAGCTGTATCAGTGAGCAATTTGTCCAGCAAGANAGTGAGGTGGCTGTGGTGAGTTATACACCATCCAAAGGCAATGGTGCCCAGCAGCTCTGCTAGCTGATCCATCCGCCTCAGTGCGGCATTGGCTTCTGCTAAAGCACCTTCATCACCTTGACCTGATAGTAGCCACACTTGATCGTTGAGAATGCCAATAGTACAGTCAAGCATACATGCATTGACAGCATTGCCTGGCCATGCCGCTGCCATGAAGCCTTTGTGAAGTTTTAAATGTGTGCAAGCACATGCACAAGGCCAGCGCAAGAGGTAAGGGATCCCAAAATGTTCAAACACAAGTGAGCCAAACCCAAAAGGCATGTGCCTTGTTTGTCACATGCAAAACTGGCACAGCAGACAATGCATGCACACACCTAGCATGGTGAATGTAGCAGCACATCATGCAGAGCTTGGTAGGATTGGCTCACCTACAAGCTGTGTCAGCCAATCCCTTTCTATTGCCACATCAGAGGCAAAGGAGGTCAGGCGCTCCAGCATTGTGAACAGCAGCAACGCAAAGAAGACAGGGCTGTTTTGGAAGGCAAAAGCAGGCCCCAACTGCAGACTATGCCTTACCAAATGCTGGCAGTCAAACAGACAAATCTTCCAGCAATGTATCATAATACTGCATGTGCTGTAGGGCTTGAGTTGTCTGTCTAGGCTTGTTCTGACCAGTCTTTGTCTCAGCTGCGGTTCTAGTGAAATGCAGTTTACGTTAATGGCAATCAGACCCCGCACTCTCCATGTCTTTATGCACTGTAGGGGAATCACTTGTGTACAGTCAGGTTGCCTTGCCAGTGTTCACTGCTTGCAGTTATGCGCAGATATGTGCGTAAAATTGTTAAAGTATGTCCCATACTTCAACATACTATGTTATGTGAAGTGACAGTAGATGTTCAAGAGGAAAACCTTGACTGGTGCCGCTATAGTACAGCAATTCTAAAGCGTCGCAGCGACAACAATGTACAAAAACATGTCAGGGGCATGCAAGGTATGATACAGCCATTCAAACGGAGTCTGCAGGGGAGGCTGAATGCCACACACAATTACTGAGTGTGTGTCAGAAAATTGCTTGAAGTTAGCTTGCTGCAATTCTTGTCCGCCTTCATGGCTGCCTGATGCTGTTGATGTAGCGTGCTCAGCTGGGGGCACTGTAGGCTCCATAAGGTTCGGTAACAGTTGCTGCAAAACATCGCCTAGATNTGTTGCAGTTGAACAGGAGCATATAGAAGCACATCACAAAGAAGAGCGGGAGAGATATCGCTGATCAAGCGAGGCTCTTCAGCCACTATGTGCCCGATGTGTGATTACTCGGCTGAAGCGCGTAACAATCTCGATATGTCTGACCTAACAGCCATCATCCTGATTACTGATGACTCGGCCAAGCGAGAAGTTGGCATCAGTACAGACCATCCCGACCATCACATTTCACAGCCTGATATCTGCCTGCAACATGACGTGCATGCAAATCAGCAAGAAGAGCTTCAAATGACGCTTATCAAGGTAGAAAGCGTCGCAGACTTCGCTTCGCAGTTGCAACGCGACACGTTGAGAATGCACCAGATGGTGACAACTACGCGAGCTCGACTGAGAAGCGTACAGAACCGTCTATAAAGCTGCGTTGAGCTGCTCGTCGAGCTCACACTGCAGAGACCACGGCTGAGCTTTTGTCGGGTGACCAGACTATCAGCGGCGTTGTACGAACGCTTGTGTTGATCGTTGTGTGAGTGGCACAAGGCTCACAATGCCAACCATCTGGTGCATTCTGCTGTTTGTAGCGGATGTCTTCATCGTTGCCAGCCAGACACCTATTGCTACTGGCGTCACAGCCACCTCCACCTGCAATATCAACCTTCAAGGATCACAGCTACAGGGCAACAACAGCAGTGAGATTGTATGGGCAGCAATACATTGTACAGGAGATATCAACCTGCCAGTACGTTTAGCGCCTAGTCTACAACAGTTCAAGCCCAACTTCACAGGTAAGCACAGTTGTGAGCACCATAACTAGATTGACCAGTCACATGAGTTATGCAAGGCAATGTAGATTTGATCAGTACACAGCTCTGAGGCCACAAGGCTTGTGTGCAACAGGCAGCAACTCATTGATTTCAATTGGAACCTTGCGCAATTGCATGTCTGCTTTGATGTTTGTTTTGCTGCTCAGACAATACAGATGTCCTGCAACATGCTGCCATGTTGTCAGTCGTCTGCATGTAATTGGATGCTTGCNTGATAGCCGCAGCATGCTTTTCTTGCCAAGTATGAACAAGATGGTGGCAAGGCCCACATACTGCCCTATGCTGGCTGCACTAGCAGAGCCCACAACGCCCCACCCAGCTACAAAGACTAGGAAGAGATCCAGACTGAGGTTGACCAAGTTGCCTGCTGCACTAGCGATAAGTGGCGTCCTGCAGGGGCAGTGTCACATGTCACTCAACAGAGAGGGCAAGCAATCTGGTGGACACTGATGCCACTTTGCTTGCAGTAGGGGAAATGACAGCAGGCACCCCCACCCTGAAAGTGATGACACTCAGCAGAATACTGTCTGAAATAGCATGGCCAAAACTTGAGAAAGCAGCAGAGCACAGCAGAGACAAAGGCTTATGGCATTGGGTGTGACACCAAGCACTGTCTCATGTGCACACCCTACAAATTAGGCTGATGACACATTGCATAATCTAAAAAACATGCGATGAATCCTTGTGGGTGAGAATGACCAATGAATCGTACTTGGTGTCCTTGAAGCCTCGGAATGCTCCAACAGCTACGAACATGATGACTACAGCTGGGCATGCCAGAGCCCGTATGCGAAGATGGGGCACTGCCAGCGCATACACAAGACTATCTGGCCGTAATACTGCATAGCAACAATCATGTGAGCAGCAGGGATTAGGCAGAAGGTACACAGCCCATGTAGCGTCATGTGTGCATGACTGCAGACGTGTGTGTGTGCCTGTAGGCTGTGTAGACGATGTGCTGGGTGGCTGTGGCTTCATCAATGGGCAGCAAGTCCCAGTGACTGATGACAACTCACATGGCACGCACGTGGCTGGCACCATTGGCGCCACAAAGAACGGTGCTGGAGTTCTTGGAGTTGCTCAGAAGGTGTCCCTGATGGCATGCAAGTTTCTAGATGCAAATGGCAATGGCTACAACTCAGATGCCATTGCATGCATCAACTACTGCGCTGCTAACTTCAAGCGGATGGGCCAGAAAGTGCCCATTTACAGCAACAGCTGGGGCTGCTTGAACTGCTATGACCCAACAGTCTACAATGCCATAGCCAACACCAACGGTAAGCTTGATGCCACACTGACAAGCTCTGCAGAAGGTCAGGGAAGACAGCAAAGTACTTCTACATGTGTTTGCTGCTGCAACATCCAGTTGTTTGCCACAGCATATGAGCAAAGCATAGCATATGCTGATCAATAGCACATTCAGCACACGGTGACATAAAGCTGCAGGCAACATGCTGCCGTTTTCTGCTGCTGCTGTGCTACAGCTTAATGTATGTATGGCATTGTACAAATGCATACACCAAATCACATTGCATCAGATGCTTCCCTCAGAGAAGCAGCATGCTCAAAACGCATTTAGGATTGTGAGTACTGTGCTACTCGAACCATGTGTGCAACTCCCTATGTGTGCAACTCTGTATGCGTATTGTCATGAAGCATGTGTACAGAACCTGCAATTGAGCAGTTGCATCGTACCCATCTGCACCCCAAGTCTCGCAGGGCCAGTTAGCCAATCTGAACATTGGCCAATGTAAATGTAGGCCTATTCTTGTTTGCTGCTGGCAACAATGGGCAGTACACAGATGGCACAGACATCACACAGCAGTTCTTCCCAGCAGACTATGGCTTGCCCAACCAGATCAGTGTGGGCGCTAGTGACACCAGTGATGCCCTGGCCTCCTTCAGCAACTACGGCGCGTGAGTCATGCACATCTTGCCCTCCTGCTGCACCTGCCCCTGTGTATGCATCACACTGTACTGTTGCCATGGTAAGGCTCACCTATGTCATTACAGATATTACAAAATGTACTCTCAGCTACTGGCATTGTATCTTGAGCTGAGCACAATCTGCTGCTATAGACATGACACTGCGCTGTCCTTGCATTGTATGGTGTCAAATGACACCGGACTTTTGCCGCAAGGCTGACTAAGCATTGCCTGTGCATTGCAATGAGGTCTGCATGGTGTTGCAGGCGGACGGTGTCGCTCTTTGCTCCAGGAGTCAACATATTGAGTACCATTCCAGGCAGCACCTACGCATATAAAAGTGGCACCTCTATGGCCTGCCCCCACACTGCAGGTATGCTCACACTGACACAGTGAGATGTCTATGGGCATCCACTTTGACTTCTCTTTGTGTGGGTCAAAAGCTGTCCTTGCCCTACTGCAGCCTGATGTCATTGCCTTGCCTGGCAGCTCATTTGTTTGTTGCACCAAATGTGATTGATTTGGCAAAATGAACACGTTATTTGGGCAAAACCGCAATCACCACGGTCATTATATGCCAATACCCAGTGCAGAGCGTTGTGACCAACTGTAAAGTACAATGCCTAGCCTGTTTCAATCCCCAACATGATTACATTTGGTACGGTAGCATCATGGTCAAACTGTTCTTAAGCTCAATCAGGTCAGTTGTGGTGCTGCTNCTCACAGCAACAGCTTTGATCTGCCCAGATCCTCCCTGTCTGACCTACAACGTCTCAGCTCTATCAATCAGCAAGACTGGATGAGCACAGGTACCAGATACAGCATGAGCACTGACAGGTTCAGTGGGGACAGATTCAGCAGGGACAGGTTCAGCGGGGACAGGTTTAGTCATGACAGATTCAGTCATGATGGTGACATGCTCACACCAGGCAGTGGGTTTGCAGTGGGGTCTGCCAGGAGAAGCAGCTTTGGTGGTGCATTCATGGGCAGCAGCTTTGACCATGATTGGGCTGGTAGGCCTGTTGCCAGACCTGATCTCAGCAATTTTGCGGTGAGCAGCTGTCCCTCCATCTCTGTGACAATGAATGCCGTGATAGTGGTCACAACAGAAATTACAGTGCTGGTACCTCATGTCCCCCATTGACTGTCAGGTGCAATCGATTGTGCTGTGTACACAAGCATGTCAAACCCTCTTTACTTCTAGGAAGAATATAACAGTAAATGCTAACCGTGTGAGCAAGCAGACTAATTTGCCTTGTTTCCCCTAGTCACCTGATGCTGGAGCAAAACAGGTCACACCTGCACCCATGTCTCCTGCAGTTGTGGACTCACGCTTTTATAAAGACAGAGCCACAAGTCAGGTGTGGTACTTGCACTAGCTTGCAATGCAGTGCCCTCTCACACTGCTTGGTGTACCATGTTGTAGGGGCTACCACCAACTGGGCAGGATCAGTTCAACCCTGTACCCCACTATGCACCGCTGCAGCATGAGGCATACCGCCGTGATGGCCTTGCTAGGGATGGCTTCCACCAGCAGGTGTTCCATCGTGCCAGCCAGGATTCTGATGCAAGCACGCACATGCACACAGACGGCAGGCCCAGCATTGATGATCGGCAAAGCATGGAGAGCGTCAGGTCAGGACTTAGGTCCCCTCACTCACCCCCCGCGCACAGGCCTGACCATTGCAGTGACTATCAGTATGTGTTTGCTGGGCACCGGCTACCTAAAGAGGGCTACTTGAGACGGAAGATGCCGACTCCAACAGCAACACAGCAGCAGCAGCAGCGCAGCAGCAGCCGCAGCAGAACCAGCTCACAATGTTTGGTGCAACATCTCAGCAGCAGCAGCAGCAGCAGCAGCAGCAGCATCAGCAGCAGCAGCAGAGCAGCAGCAGCAGCACCAGCAGCAGCAGGTGCAGCTGCAAGCACAGCGGCAGGGCTCCTTTTCCCAGAGGGGCCCTGCAGCCCCCAGCAGCAATAACAATAGCCTGCACAGGCCTGCACTGTCATCGTTGTCCATGGAGAAGGCGCTGGAGATTTTGCTCCAACTGTACCGGTATACTCTCCTACCCTGGACCCTATATCAATTCCTCACTGCTCGCTGTGGTTGGGCATGTGCACAGATGTTGCACATGCATGAAGCAGTCTCTAGGGTAGTGCCAATGACACGCAAGCCTACTGCAATAATGCCCGGCCTCTGTACTTGTGCATCGCATGNAGGAAAACGTCGGCCTGCAGCTGAGCAATGTGCTCTGCTTCTTGATACCAACGGCTTGGGACTGAGAACATTGTAGTGATCTGAACTAGAGAGTCCAGTGAGGGCTCTAAAACATATGCTGCCAGTAAGCCTCGAAAAAATGCAGTTCCTGAAAGTAAGACTGCTGTTTGTGCCTCTATCTGAAGCAGGACGTACTCAGTGATAAAGAGGTGGAGCTGTGAGTCCTTCTGACGCTTTGGCTTGGCCACTGCTGTTGTAACACACCGACCTGCAAAGTTACTGCTGTTCTGCAACTGTACTCTGAGTCTATAGACGTGCGCAAATGTGGGCAAACATGACCTGCAACATTACCTTGTTGTTGCTTGTTCACATGGAAGTGAGGTCTCGGACGCACGCCTGGCCAGATGTAAGAGAGCAGAAACATTGTTTCAGGGGATCTTCGCTGGACGTAACCCGAGGCGAACCTGCATGCGCGCATACTTGCAGCGTTCACTGCGGCATAGCTAGTGGTAGTCACAGGTGCAATATCTCACCTTGTCGACGGCGCGAACCTTGCACACGCCAGCAGCACTCCTGAATGACGCCTCACGCTTGCATTGCAACGTAACGTACTAAAATGACCTGCAGAGGCTGGCCGAGCTGCCATCGATATGTCGATCAGAGTCGGACTGTGTCGGAAACTGTACTGGTACGTTGATTTTGATCTGGGAACGAGGTGCAAACCGGACTCGCAATAAGATGTACGCCTCTGCACTCAGTATGAGGTGGGCAAGTGTAAGGGCAGCACCACAGCGATTGCTTCCGAAAGTGGGAAGGGCAACGACATCGATGATATCACACCAGCAGCTTGCGCCCGCAAGGCTGCTGATATGCGTGAGTGCTGGNATCATGAACTGCTTGGATCGCTGCTTCAGCAGCAACTTTGTCGGGGTCATCTTCCGTCCTTCGCTTAAAGCTGGAGAGTAAGCCAAGCTTGATGCTGCTCGTTGTGCGACGCATAGCGTGCACAAGGCTTTTATCTTGGGTCAAAAGCACCAATCTCCTCTTGAGTGCTGTGTCCTTATTGCATTGTACCTTGACTGGCGCTCCGATTACATGTCCAATAACGGATGCAAGCTCCAGGTGACGTACAGACACGCAGTCAGCGACTCGCGGAGTACAGTGTGTGACCTAATCAGGTAAAACGACTCGCGCCGGCGATTATAGCCAGTTATACCGCTCAGCAGGTAACCCCTGTGATAGGTTGTAGCAGATTTGCAGCTAGCTTGTACGCAACGCAGTTGCATTCCGCACGAGCGCTGCCAATACGAATTCCATTTGCAGGAAAGTAAATGCGGCCAGACTAGCTACCTTAGTCAGTGGAGCCGCTCTGCTTCACCATAATATGCCAGGCACACACCTGCTCAAATTCCCTCTCTTGAACGTCACAATCTGAATCATCTCGATAAAGTACATGGACCAGGACAGAGGGCAATGACAGCTTGTCGTGGTGCTGTTAACTTGTTGCTTGAATGCTGTACTTTCGTTGCTACGTCATGGCCCTGCCTACAACTCTCAATCTATATACTAAGCTGCGCACCACTACCGCTCACTCAGTCTCTCAAACAAACATTGTACAACAGACCCGGGTCAAGACACCTGCAATACACGAATAGGCTACACCCCAAACAACACATCCCAGCTGTGAAACGGTGACATGCCTAGTCATCTTCGCTAGACTCATGCTTGGGATCCTTTGCCACTTGTCTGACCTGCAGCACAACAGTGCCATTCAGACGAGGAATGCAGATGCCAGCTGGCATGACATAGCATAACATGTTTTACTGTTGTCAATGAGCTCGAGTACATTCAAAAGCTGCACAACCAGCTACTGCAAGCGACCGTCTGACTGCATTTCTTACGTTAGGCAATGTGCTTGTACGTTCACGCGCGCGCAGGCGCATGTTGTTGCGCACACAATGTGAACTATGCAGGCAAATGAAGTGGATGTGGGCTTGACCTGGATGGCGTGTGTGGAGGCAGCACGCCATATCGCCTGTTTGCCACTCTGCACAATGGCAACTTGCTGGCCTCCCTTCACGAAGCCCCGTGCCTTCAGCTCTGCAATTGCCCTGCATCATTTACACAGTATTTGCTGCCATGTATTGTCACATGACCTTGCGACCATGTGGCATGCCATCCTCAGACACACACAGGCACATGACAAGACATCAGCTTTTGTCATAATACACAGTTGCATGACAACGCCATCAATTCAGCCTGGTTTCACTCACACATGAATGCCATGCTAGGGACCCCCAGCAACACAGTGACAACAAACTGAACATACTGTAGCGCTCGCAACTTCTAAACAGCGCAGAATGAAGGCGGAGTACATTGATGCTACTGCTCACTTGTCAAAGGTTTCATCTGCATCTTCAGTGAAGTCCATGTACAGAGCTGTGACANATCTCATGCACGCTGTGGGGCTGCGGGGTCGGCGCAGTGAGTTCAAGCCCATCCCCTGGACCGCCTGCAGCATGTACAACCTCTTCCTGCTCAGCAAGGANTGCTGCTTCTGCTATTGCTTCTGCAAGTGCCACCAGCAAACTAACCTCAGGCAAGCTGTTTCGTTTGATGCTGCTTCTGCGTCTGCTGCTGTTGCTGCAGTAACCAGCAATAAAAAACCTGGCAAGCTGTGCTGAGTCATCTCTGCCGATGCTGCCCGTACTGCATCTGCTGCAGCTATGAGTGCTGGAGTTGCTGTGACTAATGTAGCAGAGCCTTTGCATTGCAGTTTGTTGCCATGCAGCATGCTACTGACGGCATGTGGTTCATTCTGCATTGCATAGCACACGGATGTAGCCAGTGTCTGTGACATGGACGTGGACATGGACGTAGACATTCACCTGGACACAGAATTGACATGGGACATTCACAATCACATTCACAAACACATTCACAGTCTGTGCAGAGCCACCTACAATAGACAAAATGGCAAATCTGGCTGAGCCAAAACATACACCGGAATATAAGTCTTGTTCATGACAGTAGCATTGCAGTAACATTGCAGGTTTTCACTTACATATATCACTAACCACAAGAGCAAGCATGCGTCATCAGTTCTGATGTGTGCCACGCATTACATCAGGACATTCTGCTGACAAATGTGTGATTGTTATGGCGTGTATGTCTGATACATGTTGGTCACCACTGCACGGCAGACTGGACATTGCTGTTGTATCAAGCTGGAACAGCGCTGGCAGACACACACATGTCCGCAGGGTATGACGACTACTGAGGAGCGGCTTNCTTCACAAGCCCTGCATGGCAGCAAAGCTGGTTTTAGACTGACGGCAAACGCCGATGACATGCCATCTTTTGACAAAGTGTTACATAACCCCTGCAGCTCATGCTGACTGCTGTGGCTGTTACTGACCGGCCACTATCATGTCACAGTTTTGCAAGGTGCCGCTCAGTGAGCACCAGCTGCCCCTGAGCTGTATGCAAACTGGTATGGCTGCACAGCACTGGCAGAGACCATTTCACACATGTATCTTTGAGCTGATCCCCGCTGAGCAGTGGCAGATGTCAGCACAAACGTGCAAGAGTTTGGGTCAGGCAGATACATGGTGTGCACACAGAAAGCTGGCATGAATGCATTTGAGTCTCATCACTAGTTGGCATGAGCGTTGCCTAATGCTATGGCAATCATTCCAGCTGCTGTTGGCACTAAGCACTGTCAGCAGTCTTGGCATGATATGACTGCAGGCTTTGTGAAGTTGGCAAGCAAGGGCAGGGGTGAATATGGAGAAGGGCCTTACTGACAAAGTCATTGGCCTGGATGGCCTTGACCACCCGCATGTAGGGGCTGGGCTGCTTCTTCATGTACACCTGCTGCACCCTTGAAAGCTCCTCCCGCCCAGCCAGGTCAGCAATGAGCAAGGCGTCTGCCATGCGGCTGGCCTGCAGTGCATGTGATAGCATCAGTCATAGGCAGCCAGCACATGCAACATTGCATAGCAGCAGCTTCTGACACAGTAACTTGGCAAAAAAAGTCTCAAATACTTTTGCACAAGCTGTTGCCCAAAAGACAAAAGAGACTTCCAACCTTGAAACAGACATAATAGACCACTGCGGCAGCTGAGAAGCAGTCCAGCATTGAATCATGAGTCAAAGCAGATGCCGGTTATTGATCACACCCAATCAAAGTCTGGCTTCTGCATGCCTATGTACAGAAAGCACCAGCTTCACACACTAGCAATTGGCCGCCACTGTGCACCAAGCATTGTCAGCTTCTGATATGCTGCTGCAAATTCAGTGAAGAACCTAGCTTGATCTGCTGCATACATCTTGATCACAGGCTTGCAATCTACATCGTCTGGCAATACATGATCTGATGGCAGGCCAATCATTTGGGCCATGCTGTCCGCATTAGGGGCTGCCCAGGGCTTCTGAAGCAGGGCTGTGTAGTAAGCGTTGTCAAATGTCAATGGGTCCCCAAACCCTTTGCTGCCCAGCTGCAGACACANACTGTCTGCGTCAGGCAATAGCATGTGAAAAACTTTCACGCTGGACCTGTAGCACTAAGTTTGAGCAGCTGCTGCTTTGTGATGCATAGGGGTAAAGTCTCCCACTGTTGCTGTGGGCATGCGCAAACTTTACTGTGTTATTTTCCATGCCTGCTTGTTGTCTTCACTGTGATTCCTGCTGTCCCTGGTTGCTGTAGATACAGTGGTCAGTGTTGAGGCAGAGCACATTTCCAATCATCACCTTGCATCATGCAGGCTTGTACACAAGAGCTGCAAACAGGACAGCAGGTCTGGCAGGAGGTTATAGCCACTGATGCTCAGGAGGCCTTCCAAGCAGACGTGCATGGGGCAGCTTACTTGCAGTCCCTGCAGCAAATCTTCAGGGTCGCGCTGCTGCTGCAACATGCTGCAAACCTGTACATGGATGACACACCGGCAAATGCTGCCTTTGCTGATGCCTGTCAGGAGGGCTTGGCTGCTGTACAAGGTACATCAGAAACTTGTCATGCCTTGCTCGCATGCAGCATCTGATGCTTTGTCTGTGATGTTGCTGGTTGTTGGTGATTGGAGAACAGAAACTTGNGCCAGGTTCGCCTTGCCTTGCTGCGGTTCTCTGGGCTCTACCGTTGGCTGCTCGAGCCCTTCTGCTGTTTCTTTGAGAAGCTGTTTCTTGGGAAAGCTGGACAGGGCCCTCGCGTTGACGTTTGCGGTTAACCATCAGCCATCTTGGAAAGGGAAACCCACGGCCCCAACAGGAGCCAGGTCATGCTGGGGCTACAAAAGCCTGTTTGCAGCAAGGCACCTGCTGCGGTGCCTAGCCGGACGGCTCAACGTTGCGGCAAGCAGCAAAGTTTGAAATCTGTTGTGAAGAACTGCACGCAAAATACGCAAATGCACGCGGTCGCACGCAAACGCACGCACCTGCGGTGCGCGTAACCCTGTCGGCAATTAATAGTAAGTAATGGTGAAGAAGACCCCCGATTCCAAGCAAGGTCACAACATCTCAGCAAGGTTGACCCCAGATCATGCTCCTGCGCACATGTGTAAGTTTCCATCACGCTTTCCCGGACACGACAACACCAGAATTGTATATGCTAAATCGCCTGGCCAGGCACTGGGACAAGCTATCAATGTGACAAGCTCAAAACGGGACAAGCTAAAACTGGGATAAGTTACTGGGACAAGCTGCGGATACCATAGAGGGAACGNCCCCCCCCCCCCCCCCCCCCACCCCACACAGCACTGGTTGTCGGCAAGATCTTGCATCCTCAAGCCTGGTACTACATTGACTGTCATGCGTGACTTGTATTACCAACCATGAGAAGATTGGCAATATACTTGCTCTTGAAAACAGCNACTCAAGTGTTGTGCTTGCAATGCTGTCCAGTGCTATTTGCTGCAACTGTGCGGACGCAGCATCTGCATCATGTACATTCATGATGTGGTCACGAGAATGTTCTGTCCTCATTGAAGACAAGTTCCAGGGCTGCTACACAGCACCAACACTTCGCGTGGAAAGAGATTGTAACAATTACGTGTTTCTTTCTGTCTGTAGACTGGGTCATGATGTCCTTACTCACAGCATGCCCTGCGTTGTTGCAATGTCACTGCCACATATTGTACATTAGCATCAACTGCTTGCAGGCGGCAGCCAAGGCTGGAAGCCCTCGCTCTGATGGCACAGCTGCTATGCAGAATGCAGACAGCGCTTCCTCACCAACTCAGGTCAGTTCTCGCTCAGCGGCTGAGTTGCCTGGAGCCCCTCATTCCCAGCCTTGCTTGCCTCAAGGCTGTGTGAGCTGCCCAGTTTGCTCGCTGTCATGGCCTGGCGCCTTCATTGGCTTGCTTGCTTCTCCCTGGCCTGACAAGTGTAGCAGAGATGTATAGTCAAGCAGAGTCTGGCATGTCAGGAAGAGGCTTGACTTTGGCCCAAGGCCTAGCCATCACATTTGAGCATTAGTCCGCGCCACAACCCTGGACTGTGCTCAAGTACAAACGGTGGCATGTTTTTATGGAACATGAGGGTTGAAGATTGACTTCTAAAGANGTGAGCCACATGCAATCACAAGCAGCAGCAAAGGAGCAAACGCTTGTACAGATGAACGGGCATGAGCAGGCCAACAGCAGTGACCATCATATAGACCAAGTTACCTGGAGCCACTGGTGTGTTAACGCAGCGCGCTTGTACATTGCTGGCCTGCAACACAATTGCAAATATTAGCCTACAGAGAGTAGCATGTGCGTCAGATGTTGTGCAGCACAAGATACAACACAGCTCCTCAGGCAACATGTGAAGAAACAAACATCACTCAATACTGACATAAGTAACAATTGAATCGGCTGCTGTGTTTATTTTGCAGATTATTGTTTCTGCCTGCATGTATTTATGTTGCAATATAAACAGTGCAAAGTCATGGAACATCTAGCATCCAAAATGTTACCTGTAGACACTGCACCATGCCAGCTCCTGCCATGGCTGTAGGCNGGGGGCAGGGGTAGCTGAGGGGGGTGGACTTGCCTCAGGCGTAGCTGGTGGTGCTGTGAAGCTTGGAGCTGGGGTGGTCTCAGGAACAGCTGTGACTGCTGGTGCAGGTGCTGGTACTGATGAAGGTGCATAAGCACACTGTGCAGGTGACGTGCCGGGTGCAATCACTGCACAATGTACAACAGTACAATGTCAGTCAGTTGGCTAGCATCAGGCATGTGAACAGCTGCAGTGTACTTGCACATCAAGACACAGCAGTCTGTGTTTAGATGCTGATCATGCTACTGCACATGCTCGGTCGGCCACTGCCGGCTCATTGCCGCCAACTGACACAAAGCAACAGCGGTGGCTTGAGTGAGCCACATNCTGGAGTGAAGCTGGGAACAGTGGCATATGGTGTAGCTACTGGCACAGTAGGCACAGGTGTTGGCGCAGCAGTGGCAGGAGGGGTTGCTATTGGGGTTGCCAGGGATGGGACTGGTGGTGGTGGAGGCAAACTAGGTGCCTGTGTCTGAGCAGGGGTTGCCACTGGACTTACAGTCGAGGTGACAGTGGGAACAGCGGCATAAGGTGTGGCTACTGGCACAGTTGGTGATGGTGTTGGCACTGTTGTAGCAAGTGGCGTCAATGATGGGGACGCAAGGNCATTGGGTGGTTGGCGATGGCCTTGCATGGGAGCCTCTGAACATTTTGTATGTACTGTTGCTCAGCATACCCGGTGTAGGCCTATTACACCAGCTGTTTTCGCCACAGGTCTCTGTGTACGGGTGCTTGACATACAGCGTGGTCATGCGCCATTTTCTTGTAGCTTTCCCACTCCTGCAGTCCTGTTTGGAACATGCCACTCCACCTGACTTCACGCATCCCTGCTGCAAGTTCAAACTTGCCAGTAAGCCTGCTCGCCTTGCCTTCATTGCCTGATCATTGTGGCAAAAGAGGTCTGCACTGTTGACATGCTTGATATCATCCTCGATGTCTTCACAAGTCCTATGTCAAAAGCGGTCCATGAAATGCAATGTTTGATTATACACATTGCACTGTGCAGCAACCACATTGTAGAGCAAGACACTTCTTCATCTTGTTGTAGAGCAGACACCACTTCATCTTGGAAGTCCACCTCATAGCAGTCATGAGAACACAACCCTTCAGATCACGTTGGGTGCATTCAAAGTATACAGAAGTTTCTGTCTGGCGTCAGCACCATCTTTTGGTGGAGCAAGGCAGCCAGTCAAGACATAGCATGCAACTGCTTGTCTTGGTGGGTTTCGTTGATCCTGCTGACGTTGTGTTTGTGCCAGGCAAAGCTTTTCTTGAATGAAGTGCACCCAACACAACGGTCCACCTGAGTTTTGAGCCGTTCATGCGCTTCTGTCACACAGCTGAAGCAGTTTGCCAGTTTGCCAGGCTGTGTGCGCTCAAAACAGTGTCAAAGAACATGTTGGACACGCATTTGGATGTTGGACTGAAGTGGTAGATGCACCTTTCCTGGGCAGTCAATGACTGTGGCAGGCAATTTTTGTCAGCATTTGGCTGGATGGCGAACAAAGCATACTTGACTAAGGCAATCCTACAGCTGAAACTCAGCAGNTGCCTTCACCACCTGCAGCACAGCAACAGCAGGACCGGCACAATCAGGCAACACCAGCCTTGCCGGGTACGGTCTCTTGGCCCCTTCACCCGGCATCATGGCAGGCCATTCCTCAACGTTCGGGCACACAGCACCGAAGCTCCTCCTAAGCCCAAAACCCGGCCAGGAGAAAAGAAAGGTGTTGGCAAGCGTTCACTGTTCGAAACGGGTTGCGACTCGCTTTTGCATCCCATTGTCAGCACCTCAGACAACTACTTGGCGTCATAGGATTCGTCGAGGAGATGCGCTTTGTTGCTATGAAGCTGCACACAAAAGATCAGGCACCAAAAGAGGGTGGAAAGGAAGCTGCCCCACAACCATTTCAGAAGGTGCAAAACACTGACTGNCGCATCGAGGAGGAAGAAGAGGATGAAGAGGAGGCATCTCCTGAGAGGGCGCCAGCCAAACGTGCTAAAACAGCCACACCAGCCGGTACGGATCTTCAACTCCCTGCATACACAGAGAGAAAGCTGGCCTGGATGCTCTGTCAATATGCATCAATAGAAAGCCAGTGTGGATGCTGTTTTCCTTGCATGTGCATTGATGACCCAGAGAGCATAAACCAACCAGACCTGCTGGTTGTCCTCATGCAGTTGAGACATGCAGTGTTGTAGTAAGATCAAAGTGTCATGTAAGCTGTCTTGTAAGCTGCATGGCATTGCAGACCACTTCTGTCATGAGCCTTTTGTTGCTTGCTGCAAAGCTGTGAAACATGCTGATGGCCAAACCAGTGAGAACAGCCCTTGCCCATTTCAGATCTCAACTCAGGGAGTTAGATGCTTGCCTGAGACTTAGACTCGACAAGTTTCCATTTGACAACACACCCAATGCTGGTTTTCTGTGACTGTTGCTTGGTCGTGAAACAGGGGTCCATAACTTGTCTGCTTAGCCCGTTGTGCTGCTTGCACGGCCTTGATGCTTACTTACCCAGCTTTCAAAACCTCAAGCTCGTTTCTCACCATTTAAAAGATATGATGCTGCTTTAAGGCGTGCAAGCAAGTCTTCCTCTATGCCAGGCAGCNTCGGCAATTCTGCCACTGCTGCTGACAGTGGCTGCATAGACCGAGCGTACTGGTGATCACTTGTTTCCCTTGATGGCAGACAAGCAGATGCGTGTAGAAAACCGCCATCAATCTTCCTCCTAGACAATTGGCATGATGCACAAAATGCTCTGGCTCAGTTGGGCCCAGCCTCAACCCCTGCTGCCCCATGCTGACATTTTCATTTCTTGATATTGCAGATCTGCTGCAGCAGCACAGTGTTACAAGGATATGCTCAGCAATGCTGTGCTGCAGCTAGTGTCAAGGCTGAACCACCTGGGTGGCTGCTTGGATCCACATGCTTGCTTCCTGCTGCAGCGCGGCATGAAAACGCTGTCCTTGCGTGTCCACCAGCAGTGCAGCAATGCTGTTGAGCTTGCGCAGTTCCTCCAGAACCAGCCTCAGGTCTGCCTTGTTCCTCTTGCAATGCACCCTTTGCTGTTTTGTTTCTGTTGTTGTGTGAGTTGTCACATGATCTGGGCACTGCTACTGTTATTAGCTGTGTATGTTGGGCTTTTGTGCTGCAAGCTGTGTGGCTATTCAAACAATAAAACGAGCAGTGCACAATGTTGTTGACTTGCAAGGTTGTCAACGGCGGTCAGTGACACTTGAGTTATGCACACTGTGCACAGTGCTTCACAGACTGACATTGCGCAGAATGCTGTTTCACATGCGTTTGCTAGTTCACGCCGCATAGGACTGCGTAAAGTGTCAGCTCCGATCCAACTCACTTGCATGATGTGACCTTGATAAACGCAGAATATGTTGTGTGTATGNTGTTGTACACTGTGCATGCTAAGGCCTCGAAGCAGGCGAATATCTTGCATCTTGATTGTCTGCATGGACGGTGTCATATTATACATGTGTTGTCTTGCAATGCGACATACTCAGGGCAAAGTCTGTGTGTATTTTCTCATGGCAGATTGGAATTTCAGCTTGACTGTTGCACACAAGGGGACGTTGGTACAATAGAGCATGCAGGCTGTGTTAATAACAGGCACATTGCGCTCCTCAGAGCGCGTCTGAACGTATACACACTTGCAGGTGATGTTGAACAGCTTTGTCTAATCTAGCCTGACTGGTCTATATCTCTATTATACTGCAGTACAGAGCTGATCAACACGATGAGCAGGCACAAATGCCAACAGCTTCCTTTTGCAAGCTCTCACTACCCGTGAGAGAGAGCACTACACTGACTGCACCAACATAGTCAGTTTAAGCTTGCTTTGCCAGCCATGCCCTCAGTGCATCCTTCATCCATTCGTGTCGACACAGCTCGACAGCCTTATCTGCCGTGCACTGCACAACAACAGAGCAAATCAAATCATGCACATCAAGCATGAAATCAGTGGTGAGTCAGCCAGGCAGCTTACCCATACTCTCTGTCTCTCTGTACTTTCTGGCCAGGTAGTGAGTTCCTCTGCCACGTGCATGACAAACATGTGTGCCATGCATCGCCCACAGTCTGCATGCCCCCGTGCTGCCTTCTTGCTGCTGAACCCATATGCACCAACCATTGGTTCCTGCGGCAGGCAAGACATGCAGAGTCATGTNAAAATAGGTCACAGCATGTGCACAGTCAAGTGGTGTGGCAAAGCACCGTCGATGCCAGCTGCGGACACAGCAAAAGCAGGCGTTAGCCGCGGCCACTGCAGGACAGCGTCGGTCTGCGGGGTAAACGCCTTGTTCGGCGTGGATTCAGTTGCGGAGTGGTGACTTGATCGGATCTCACCCACCAGATGAACTTGCGGATTTCGCTCCATTCACTCATGACTTTCTGACCTGTTTCGGTCAGGCATTCAGACCAGTATCGAAGCAAAAGTTCAGTATGTACCAATTCTTCGAAGCGTCATGTTGAGGCAGATGTCCAGTCTGCGGTTGTGCAAATTGCATTCACGTGCCTGGTGGCATCTTTGTGACCAGTCAGGCTGATGTGCTATATGTCAAGCTGCTGGGATTTAAGTCCTGTTGAACACTCAACTGCACAGACTTCTTTGACATCACGACATGATCAGGTGCCGTCAAAATCAACTGCAGTATTCTCTGTTTCATCGGCCAGACACAGGGACTGGTCATGAACAGCTCGCTGCCTGCAGGTGGTATACTACAGTACAAAGCAGCCTGTGGTAAGCGTAACCGAAAACTTCAATGTGCGGGACTGTGAACTACATCGAACACCGCCGTCCTAACGCTTCAAGCTGTGCCGAATTTCAAAATTCTTCTTCGCAGTTTAACCCATTGCAACAGTGCCTAGTTCCGAAACTTACCATTGCAGCCCCGTGAATGCAGCAGGGTCACTCGAGCCCAAGACGTTGGCTGCGGCCNAATGTTGTCACTTCAGCAGCAGCACGCCTTGCTCACGCTTGAATCACTGTCCAAAAGCTCATTGACTACAAGCGAGGCAGAGCCTCTAGGTGGTGCACCTTGACTGTGCTGGCAATGAGTCATGCTGTAAGATCAAGTAAGCTCAACATGCATTGCAAACTCTATGAGTGCCTCTTTGCTGACCTCTTGTGCGTTCATACCATGGCCTACAACCATGCTGTATTTGACATCTGTTGGGAGGTGGCTGACCCAGCTACTCATCAGGTCCAATACAGCACCATTGGCAGGTATGTATTTGCGGTACACTTGAGTCACCTTTGTGCGGAAAGTGTCATCCACATGATGTACAATGCGTGGTTGCGCTGCAACAAGGACACTCACATTAGGCAGGCAGGCCAGCACAACCCTGAACAAACTAAGTGAGTATATCTGCCTACAGTTTAGCACCATAGAATGACAAGTCANCAGCAGCAGCAGCTTACGAATCTGGGCCTGGTGTTGTTGAGGTCTCCATGACAGCAGTCAACAGCCTCTGCCCTTCATCCCCAAGAAACTCCGCCAGCCCCTGCACCTTCTGATTCAGCATGATGGTGATGGGGAAATGGTTGGGATTGGCATTGTGCCAATCCCCAATGAGACCAAGGCAGTCAGCAAAGGTCTCGCAGGATGACCCGTAATCCAAATCAGGCTCATGCAACACCTGCANCAGCATCCATGTCAGTCCCAGAGTGCCATACACCCAGAAGGCTGACTCCCAGCCAAAGTTGTTGATCAACAAAGGGGCTGTCCCCAGGGCAACAATGTTGCCGACTTGCCCTGCTGAGTAGGCTAGTCCCAGGGACCGTGACTTGCTGCTCACTGGCACCCAACTGCAGACAATTATCAGCAGTGCTAAGGATCCTGACTGCGCATGACAGAGCTTGNCATACATCCTGCACATGCACGTCAGTGTTCGTACTTTGCTTGCAAGCCAGTGATCAGTGACAGAGCTCAAACACTCATCTTGTGAAAGATAGCATTGACAGTAAGCGTTGATCAGTAGCAGCTTTCTGATGACACAAATGCTGAGCTCCCTTTACCCACTTTGCAGACATCTGACAAGTGCAAGCCTCACATACATGAAGCCGTGGGTTTGTGCAGCCGCCTGCTTGTCAAGCTGTTTGTTGCAACATGCATGTATGTGTTGTCACTATGGCACGGGTGCATGGTGTCCTAGACAACTTTAGCTTGAAGTCACATTACTAGTGGTGTTTGGTCTACCTTGAACTGTTGAATGCAACAGCAGGTTGTGTTACATCACTGCTTGTTTGCCCATGCAGCCCATCTCATGGTGCCTGCTCTTACACCCTTCAATACCCATTATATTCTAATACAATCTATAGTAGTCAATAATAATAGTTACTATTCAACAGTAAACAGTAATAATATTAATAATCATCAATACAAGCTTACAACTCGATTGGTCCATCTTTATTATTTGTCGTATCAAGTCTAAGTCAAGCACACATGCCCGCAGATTGTGACCATCATGTGTGCATGTATGTGGGGGGTTTCATGTATGTGGGTCCAGTTAACAAGCGCAATCCTGGTCTGCAGGTGTAGCACTGCCGCTGCTGCAGCAGTCAATGATGCTGTGGCAGATTGGGCTTGGCTATTTCATGCTAGGCAAGAGGCTAGCCACAGTTCAGGTATGGGTCCCCCTTGATGTATGCTAGACGAACCTGAGCAATGCCACCCTGACAGTGCAGCCTGTAAGGCGTCTCTCGCGATGCTGACACAACCATGGCAGTCACCCACAAGACCCCATGTGACTCACAGGCTGGAGAGTATTAGGCTGCTACTGCTGGTACACCCAAAGACATGGGTATGCAGACTTGCATCCACTGCTAGTGTCAGCCTGATGCTAATGCTAGTAAAGCTTTACAGATATGCAAAACGATGCTAGCCATCTATTAGGCCCCACACGAGTACCTTCTGGACACCAACGTGTACATCATATTGTTGACAGTCTGATTCTGGCTGCAGATCATTGGAGCAGTGGTGGTGACAGCAGGGGTGTGCACTGCTGCAGNCGTGCTAGCTTGCCTGCCAAATTTGAACGCTGCAGGTTGGGGACCAAATGGGCACCACAGTTTCTGCTGATACCAAGGTTGATGATTTTGGATGATCTTGGTCAATGCGTAACCTCTGGTGCACAAAAGCAATGCAAGAAATGATCGGCCGAACATCACCATCATATGGCAATGCAGTGCAAGATTGCCACCAACAAGCTTTCAACCTCTGCTAGTTTGCATGTAAGCGTGGGCCTGGCCATCTGGCTCAGCAGCTAGCCCTGCAGTGTTGACAAAAATGATGTGACACAAAGGCAACTCCACAATGCTATACTGGGTTGCACCACCTGCGGTTTGCTCAACACCTTGCTGCTCTGCATGACTTGAGTTTGCACAACCTGGGCTTCTACCTACACAAAGCCAAAAGTACATACAAGATTACAGCAAAACCTCTGCATTGGTGACAATCAAGACGCCAGGTCGCAATCTGTCACCTATCACCAGCAACACTAACTCTGTCTAGTCTAGCAACAGACGGGGCACTGCTCTTCACATTGTTCTTTTGAGCAGCTTCCTTGATGGCCCCGAGGTCAGATACAAAGTTGCCGATGGCTTCAAGCTGTAGCAATGGGTTGGTGACATTGCCATGTGCCACCCTGGAGCGCTGCCGGCACCGCTGGAATAAGTTGTCAGTGGACATGCATACCTGCAGCAACACACACCAGCTGCTTACCCANTACAACAGCTGATTCTGCATGTATGCAGGCATGCATTACGGAGCCATCACCTCTCGACACTGCCGCTCCTGAGGCTGAGGTGATGGCACAAAGAGCAGCCTCAATGCTGCCTTTGCCCCTTGAATGCAACCCTGTTGTAGCAGATGGTTCAGCATGTGTCTGTGGATCTCTTTGGGCTGATGCACCAGTTTGCATCGCTACTAGGCAGGCAAGCAAGGCATACCAGCAAGGGTTGGAGGAGATGGCATCATGCTTGGCTCCCAAGCACAGCTCGTAAGTCTGACAGCTTGNATACATGGTGTATGGCAGGCTTTGCATGCGAGTTTGCCATCGGATGCTTTATCACAGCAGGCAAGTCCAGCCCAAATGATTGCCACAAAAGCCAGCAGATGGTACATGATGCAACTGAGGCAGCAGATCAGTGCTATGCCAGGATGTATGCTTCTTGTGCTAGGCATGCTCGTGTGTTGTGCACAGCATCAACTGCAAGCTGATTATATGAAAACAGGGTAAGTACGTTGCCATGAAGGTTGTTTCTGTCCCTGTGCTTCACAAAATTATGGCATTGCATACGTATACATATATTCCATCCATTCCAATGCTAAAAGGAGCAAAGTCTTGGGGCACAGATCTGGCACCCCTCTACAGTTTTCTTACTGCCTCTTATGTCCTCACTGCTTACAGCACAAATGTATCTATCAATCAGACCTCTTGATATGCTGGCTNTGGCAGCAGCTGTTTCATGGCTACCAACGTGTTCACAGCGAATGATGACCGCAGGTTTAATTCTAGTGCTGGCCTGGCATGTTACCTGGTCTGCGGGCTCACGCATATATGANTGCGTATGCATACATGCCATGCACGCATACACAGCCCCCGCACGACCACACACGACAATGCTTTGCTGGGTCACTATGCACGCGCATCGCACGAATTATCACAATGCATCGCAGGACGCGTTTAGCAAGTGCGGTGCGCCCTGACGCAAAGAGCTTGATTGACCACAAGTTGAGTTCACAAAATCGAAATCATCAAACGCTTGTCAAGTCATCAAATGGCTAGGCCAGGGTTTTGCTACTGCTTCCTCAGACACGCATGCACAGCGAGAAACTGGTCCAATGTGAGGACCCAAAGTTCACGACGATTGTCCGGAGTTCAATGCTTGATGAAATGGGTTANAGACTTCACTGCTGCATAGCTGCCTGCAAGCAGGTGTCTCTGTCATGCAGGAACTTCACAAGAATCTTGCACATGTAGGTGCATATGAGGTGCATGATGGCCCCGTGTGTACACTGGCTTGTCAACTATCACTGGCAGTGCTAATGCAGCCTCTATGCTTCTTGATGGACCTTGATGCATGCATCAAAGAGTCCTGATGCGAGGGACGGCCCACGAGTTATATGAACTGTACCATAGGGCTGTAACTATCTGCATCCCAAGGCAACTTGGGCACAGCATGTGCATGATGGACCCCAACAAGCAGTCACATTACATTCAGTAGCATCAATCTCAAGCTTCGTACACATTGCTGCATGCTTCTTCATGCCACTGAGTATGACAAAGGCAACTTGAAGAAAGAGAGCATTCCTGCCACACCTCACATCACTCACAGGCTTGCTTGCAAGTGCTTTTAGCCTACACAGGTGGTGCTCTGCAACAGTACAGCAGTTGNGACTGGCTGTGATGTGCAGCATGCTGACACCTGAATTCTGGCTAAACCTTCTCAACAGCAACATGTGGTGTATCTTGCTGGCCAGATGGATTTGGGATCTGTATTGATCGATTGTGATGTGTTGAATAAGCAGCAACTTGGTAACGGCAATCAGCCAAGTAGGTCGCTCTGTTGCAGCAAACTTGTACAGGCTGCAATGCATGTCTAACTAGTTTGTTTGTGTAACACAAGGATGCTGCGTGGGGCTTAGCTATAGCCACTACAACAGNGGACTTGCCAACAGCTTGACACCTGTGACTCGCAGCATGCGATGATCAAACTGATTGTACAAGCGTTCAAGCTCAGCAAAGCTACCTTGTCTTCTGTCTTTGACATACGGAGCGAGACACATTTGCTTGTTGTACACGATGTACAAAACGGTTGCAACTGCGCTGAAATCTGCTTGGTGGCAGTGCATGTCTGTGAGCGCAACAGTGCTGCATCGGCATTCCGTTCATGCTATTGTTGCCGCGATGCTAGGCAACTTTAGATACAAGCAGTGGCTTTCGCCCCTGATCGCTGTCGGGTACAGTGTCCCAGTCCACGCAATGCATCTTCAGCATAGCATTGCGACAACAGCGCCGAGGCTCACGCAAGGCACAAAGCCGCTGTACACTTGGCACGTTGCGCGAGGGAGTCTGTCTGCTGAAGTTGTTGACGACATGCAGGTTACGCACATACCTGCTTACTCNGCTGCTGTTGTGCATGGTCTGTCATGGCAACCTCAAGGCTTGAGCTGCTGTCTGTATGCTCAACACCTGCAAGTCTGCATAGCTGGCAGTTGCCTTTCTATGGGTTCTTGCCGTACATATAGGCATAGCAAAGCTATAAATCTTGTCTGCACTGCACAGGTACCAGCCAGTCCAGAAGGTCATCTGGCAGGACGTCAAGGGGTCTCAGGTTTTGCTGGGTACCTATGACGAGGCTGTCCGCATGATGGGTGACACCTCATTCCTGAACGCACTCATGAACTTCCCCAAGGAGCAGATCACCGATGAGACAGTTGAGCTACTGCAGCCCTACTTCACAGCCCCCGACTTCAACTTTGACTCAGCCAAGAAGGCCAGTGGCAATGTTGCTGGCCTGTGTAACTGGGCAGCTGCAATGTGCACCTACCATGATGTGGCCAAGGTCGTGGAGCCCAAGATTGCAACTCTCAGAGGTGCTGAGGCCGAGTTGAAGGTGGCCACCAAGGAGAAGAATGCTGCTGAGGAGCGCATGGCTATTGTTCAGGGCAAGCTTGACGAGATGCAGGTATGCTCCTGTCCTGCTGCCTAGGGACCATTGGGGATCACGTGTTGCTGTTGTTGATTTCATTTGTCTGTGCCGGTAGCCCTCATCCTGCTTACTAGGGCAGCTGCTTGAATTGTCAAGATCAGTGGTATTTCTTAGTTGTAACTGTTGACAGCCTCAGTCNATGATGGCTCAGTGCAAGGACAGGCTGCTCAGATTAGAGCACTGTTCACCGTAAGCACTAGCATGCAAATGAGGTGCAGGCCTGAGTGCTGGATTTCTTGTCAAATTATGTTTCTTGCTTGCAGTTGCGCTGCACAAGTTCTGTCTGCGTGATGGAATTGTGCAACATGACATTTTAAAACAAGTACAGGATGCATGTGCGATGTAAGGCAATGCTGCATTAGTCTTGTTACATGCTGTGTATCGGCGCAAAACGACCCTTCTTGCATCTGTCGCGAAAGCAATTTTGTGCTGTCAAGTAGAGCATCAGCAGTATGAAACAGACCTTACTGCATATGGTAGCAAGCGCTGCAACCTCTTGATTGGCTACAGTATATGCGCAANGTTCGCACATTGCTGCAGCACAAGCGTGTTCTTATGAACGGCATGAGCTTATAAGTGACTAATGCTACGGCGTTAACACTCATCTGTCTGTGCTGCAGAGACTACTATGTTCAGAGGCGAGTGCTGACTTGTGCTATGTTTTGGCAAAGGAAGGCAATGCTGACAACCACGTCAGCACTTGCAAAGAGGTTTTGCGCAAGCTAGACATGCTGTTGCCTCAAGCTGTAAATCAGGTGACACCATGACAGCAATGCAAGTCATCTTTGAACTACGTAGCAGGTGACCACTCGCAGGTTCTAACCTCAGGCATGTCTGCACGCAGTTGTGCAGGCACCAAACGCAAGAGATTCTGGAGCTTGCATGTCACTGGACAGGGGTGCCGATTGCTCAGCAACCATCTGGCCTGCGTATCCAGCCCAACATGCACAGCCTGGAAGCTTTATGCTTGGCCATGCAGGTTTGTCCAATGCCTTTGGTCAACCCAAATTAGCGTGTTTGTATTTCCTTTTTCCCTAAATGCACTGCTGTGATGCGCCGTTTATTTTCTGATATGCTTGCACGGAGGCCGTAGTTTGAGCCTGTGCATACCTGGCTGGGACCCGTCACATGATCATTATTGTATAATGGTAATGATCGCTGTGATGTCTTACAATACTGAGGGTGCAAAGCTACGATGCCAACATTCAACAGTGAATCACTCACATACTCAAAATTGAACTGCAGTTTTTGTGACTGTACTTGCAATCATTGTGCCTCTTGGGCATTTGTATACGAGACACTAGCAAGTGCTCGTACTGTTACTTTGCAGGTCTTGGGAACTTTGTGCAGCAAAGCGCCCGACCAGCAGCTGCTGCACGTATCTGGTCAAAGCATTTTAGGCTCACTTGAATCAGCTCTGAAGGCTGTGCACAGCAAATCAGCCCAAAAATCCACAGAGAAACACATCCACACCGGCTTACGAGCACTCAACACTGTTCTGACATCAGCACAGAGCAAGCATGGCTTAAACATGATTGATCTGGTGGAGGTTTTGAGGCAGTGCTTCACTTTTGGAGTTGACCTTGACGCAGTAAGCAGTACTGCAAGCCCGGCAGGTCTGGTGCTGAGTCCTGCAGGAGCGCAGCCGGCTTCAGCTGTGAGGCAGACTGCTGCACGGTACCGCCCGCCACACAGGCGGCAGTCAAGCAGCAACTCAGGTCAGCTGCTGCCACACTACCATTCAAGGAAAGATACTACAGCACATTAAACAGCAACATTGCCCTTCGTCACTGCAACACAATGCAATTGCAATCATGCTGCAGAGCACTGTTTATCTTGACAGTGCAGTGGACCGTGCTCAATGCTTCATAGCCACNCAACAAGCAAAGGACAACAGGCACCCACGCACATCAGGCATGGGAAAGGCAATAAGCAGGAAACAAACATTCAAACTCACAGTGTGAAACACTGTGCAAGCAGAATGTGTAGCAATACACAACNCAGATTGGCAAGGCTATGGAGCAGTTACATGTGAGATTGATTTACACTGCATGCCATCTTTACATGATGCTACGGTAACCGCTGTTACTCTGGCACCCTGTACACTGGAAAAGTCACCAACATTGTCTCTACACTGTGATCGGTAGCAGACAAGCTTTCACTGGAAGGGACGATGCATACACAATCTGGTCGGGGATTGTGCAGACAGCTGTCCTGTGGCACCCTTATAACAACATACAATGGGTCCTTAAACCTCTGGCCAGACTAGTTGCCAGTAATTGCAGCAGACCAACATGGCAGCAATCAACTGTGACAGTGTATATGTGCATTGAATGCTACTCTACACAGCCCCAATCTAATGCTATGATGCACTGCTGAGCTACGTACTGCAAAACTATGACACATCTGATTAACTTACCCAACAGTACCATTGTATGTATGTGACTCTTGCTTAAGTAACCTCATGTCGCTGTCTGAAAGCTGTGCATCTTGGGCTGTCTTCTGGAATGGGCAGCTCAGTGGCTGACCAAAGACGGCGCAACCCTCTTGGTGCGCTCCAAGCCGTCCACTATGACCCTGCAATTTTGCAAGACAGACAGCGACAGCTATTTCTTAGCACGAAAAGCACTGCACCCATCTGCTTAGCTNCCAGCAAAAGCAGCAGCAGCAGCGGTTGCCAATGTCACATACTATACAAACACGGCAGGACTGTCTCAACAGGCGACACCAACAGATGCAGCAACAGTCAGAACAGCAGGGGAAAGCAACAAGCTGGATGAGCAAACAGCAGTAGGTTCGTGGCATTGTCTGTGCCTGATTTTGACATGAGGGCTTCTGCCATACGTATATAACACAGTAATGTTGGTATGCTGCCCAATCACCCCAAGTCATTCCCTTCTGTAGCGCCCGCAGGAGACTTTGTGTCTCACTTTCTGACGTTGCTACTTTGCGTGTGCGCATCTGAATGTTGCTGCTTTAGCTTTGAATTTTTCAGTNTGATAGTGCTGCAGCTGTGATTGAGGCAATGCAGAGCCGAGCTGAAATGAGTCTCTTGCTTGGGGCCTGACCTCCCTGGTGGCAGGCTGTAGCGTTGCCAGGCCTCCCAAGGCTGGGCAGTTCGTGTACGTAGTCTTCCCAGACCCATCAAGTGCTGTTGCCAGCTAGCACGGGAGGTCGTTTCTGGACAGGCTTGGCGANCTTGATCTGCAGCCCTGTTGCGATCTGTCATTCCAGGGTTGTAAGCTGCGCAGGTTCCCGTCGCCGCCGAGGTTTCGCGCAGTCTGGTGACGTGCAGGAACCATCTTATCTGCAGCTTTGCACAGTAGTGGGCTGTCACGATATCACGATGTCACGAAGCTACTCCCCCTCCGTCTNTTTGTGATAACATTCCTGTCAGCACGTGTGCTTGCTTACCATTGGTGATGACCCCTTGCACTGGGGTTGCACAGCCAAACACGTGCAGCGGGATAAATGCCGCAGTGTTTGTGTCCTTTCCACCATGATAATGCCAGCTGTACCTGTGATGCTGCATTGCGAACATTGTCGATGCCAACGATGAGTTTTACAGCGTGCTCAAACGGTCTGGCACACCCTAAAGTCCCCAAAACACAGACACTTATTTGTGTAGAGCTCACGACGTGTCTTGGGTGAGAGATGAAGGTGCATGCAGAAGTTCTCTGCTTTTGCATGCAATGACCATTCTACTGAACATCTACATCATGAGGCTTTCAACTAAGAGCCGATTCTTCGTGCGTATCATCTTTGTGCGTATCACCAGCTAACTAGTACCTGTACATGCTGCACTACACTCAGTGAGGGCTTCTCGACTTGCTCAACCGCCTTCTTAGGTTGAGTATCATCCGATTTGAAGATTGCAATTCTAAGAGTCTACGTCAACTCACGCACTGCGCTTAGATTTGGCATTGGACGCTGTGATTGGCCTAATTCTTACATCCATGCCTACGTCTAGCTAGCAACGGGAAAACGGATAAGGGGTTTGTCATGNTGGAGCTTGGTGTTGTTTTTGCAATAGATGTGAGCTTGACGCACTGCCATTGTGCAAGTGCTGTGCACATCTTTGGCTTNAAGCAGCATCATTCTTGCGCTGCACAAGACTGTTGCAGTGCATATTTGATATGAGCATGTGCATTGCCACCGCAGGTTTGGTGACAATGCGCCAGGCGCCCAGGGCTTCTGTGAGTATGTGCGTGCGAGGCCAGAAGGTGCCATACTGGCCCTTCTCCGCCACAAGCAGACTGGCAAAGTCATTCTGGCAGGTGTGCATGCGACCAGTGCCAGCTTGCTATATTCTGCCTCACTGTGTTCTGTGAGCCCACTGTTTCATGTCAGATTGTGACGCTGGGTTCTGTGAGCATTGACTTTGATCACAGATGGCACGGCACAGCATGCTGAATAGAAAAAATCATCTTGCGTNCCCTAAGCACCTTCAGCAAGCTGCATGATGTAGACGGAGTGCACGCTGCCTGCCGCCTGGTATGGAATGCAGCGCTGTCACAGCTGGGTCAGAAGCTCAGCAAGCAGCTGAAGCGGGTGCTCACAAGTGCGGCACAAGCCCTGGCTGCCATTGGCTCTCCCCTGCATTCACTCAGGTAACAGCTGCCTGAATATTGCCATTGGTGTTAGCATTCTGATGCAACCTCAACAGCTTCAGCAAGTTGCTCTTGGCGCGCGCAACGGCAAGCCCCAATGGAGTCCCACCTCATGACAGATGGCAGGATTAGATGTTTACTCACACCTGTGATGATAGATATGTACCAGACCAACTGCAGGCTGTCTAAATGAAGCAGCGTTACTTTTCATTGCCAATGTAACATGCCCTCTCGGTATGTAGGGCAATGCTTCACCTAGAGATTGCCAAAGGAGATGTTGCAGNGCGTGCACTTCCACTTGGCACTGCTAGGGTGCACATTGACATTCGAGCCGTACCGCTACATGTGCGTTGAGGTTCGATGATGCCTTGGCTGATCGAGACAAGTGCAGGATATCAAACCTGCAAGTTGACGTTCCTGCACCAACGTTAACGGCAGACTCCTCATCCGTTGCAGGTGCACCAGCGCCAATGCGAATGTTGCTTTTGTGAATCACCGTGAGCACTGCTNCCTCTTGCACACTGCATGGCATCTGCATCATGCTCTGCTGAAGGTGTGAGAAGCCCTGGTGCCACCGCTGCTGTCCACTGTAGCACCACTGCTGTAAANATATGGGCCAGACTGTTGCTGAAGTGCTGCATGACAGCAATCTGTTGTATATGACAAGCTGCAAGGCCTAAAGCTGTGCGTGGGTAGTGTCGCAATACTGATTCAGTCACATGGCTACTTCAAGAATGCATGTAGAGACTCACCTGTGCACAGTATGGGCACCAGGTTTTACTATAGACTAACACTGGAAATTTCTTGTTTTTCTCCTGTACTTGCTCAACCTGTGACACACAACAGGGGATCGAGCAGCGACACATGTTGAGGCAGCCGCACGATGCGTGCTTCACGATTTTGGCTTACCAAACTAGAAGTCGTTGGCTTTCTGGCAGGAACCCGAGTTCTAAAACCTAAGCAGAACATGCACAGGTGAGGGTCCTGTTCTACAATGGTGTGGACCTGGCAGTCAAGCTGCACCTGCTGTCCGCTGATTTTTGAACGATGAGCCTGTGAGTTGGTGCTTGCTGCTGATTGAATTGCGCAGAGGTGGCACAGCAACGCGCGCTGCAGCTGTTGGTACGGTCAGGCTGGCTCGCAGCAACGGCTGGCAGCCGGACGCCAGTGCCCGACCGAGAGACATGGGCTATGAATGCAAGTCAACTCATTCGATTTACAGGCAGCANAGAGTGCAGGAAAAGTTGAGCTGCAGTGTGACTTCAATGCTTGTGCTAAAGTGACAGTGACACTGCTCACCAGAAACAAAGATATGCTGGGGGCCAGGCCTTCAGCCAACAGCGCCTGGTGCCCGCCAAGATCATCTTCGTCAATCCTGCAGGAGATGTGAAGGACGGTGACATGCTTGTGTAGATGAACTTTGTGCCAGAGATGCAGCAACACTCAGTGACTACACAGGCCTGACTAAGCAGCCTGTCGCCTCACGTGGCAGCCTAGCAGGCAAATGTCAAGTCTACAGCCAACAGTACAAAGTGTCAACATTTGTTGAGCAACTTGACAATTACAACTTGACAATTACGTACAGAACAGCAAGTGCGACTGACGGACTGCTAGTTGACAGCATGCTGATGTAAATGTGTNATATATACTGTTTGTGGTTTGTTTGCAACACGGTTGAATGACGTGATAAGTGTGTGGGGTGCTTGCAGTGCATTGAGTCATGACAATAAGTGCAGTGCGTTATCCAAAGTGGTATTACAACATGACCAGAGGAGTGCAAATGCCTTCAGTCCGTCTCTGTGCCTGCTTTGGTGCAACCAATGCCATTGGTGACACAACCAACGGGCGATAAGTTCAAGCACAACAGCCCTCTCACTGCACTACATGTCAACAGCTGGCTTGACCAGATAGCAAGCAAGCTCAGAGAAGCATTTGATCGCTGCCACCTGATCCTTGGCCTGCTCTGCTTTTTTGGACTCAGCGTCATCACCGCCTTCTTCGTCCTGGCCATCATCTTCATCCTTTGCACCAGCTGCTTCATCCTCTTTGTCAGCTTCTTCATCTTTGCTAGCTTCATTTTCGTCCTGACCAGCTTCTTGCTCTTTCTGGCCAGCTTCTGCTCCCTTTGCAGATGAGTCATCCGCCTTCTTGCCCTTACCAGCTTTGCCTTTCTTGGCCTTGCTGGCTTCAGCGTCACCCTCGCTCTCACTGCCAGCCTCTGACCGCTTGCTCTACAGACAACTAAACAAGCTAAAAAGTTGTCCTGGCCGCCTTTTTCATAAATGTTTGGCGGGTTCAGAATTTGCAGGCAGTTGTCCTGTGGTTGGGTACAGCAGCACATCATGCTTGCAGACCATGTGGTACACAACTGGCATTGTTCACTATTTGTTAGCACAGCTGTGTTGTAACCGCTCACAAAGTAAACAATATAGGACCGTTGAAAGTGATACAACTCTATATAGGTTCTATGTATTGTTGAAGAAAGTTTATAGAAAGGGCCACTCATAAAAATGTCACAGAAGTTATGAAGTGTTGTGACAAATGCAGTTACATTGAGCAACATGTAATCCAGGTCGCACTGTTGCCATGAATGCATGTGCACTACCTCAGTGACACATGTCTTGACAGCAGCACAAGGGGTGTCCTGCCAAAACATCCTTTAAATCACATACATGACTCATCAGCTTTAGCTGTGCAGGGCCTGCCAGAGTGATCACTGTAATTGCTAATCGTTGCTACACACAGCACAATGACTCATTGATAGAATGGTACCCACCGTATCAAGCGCATCAATCTCAACATCAAAGGTGTCCAGAACCTGGTTCTGTTGCTGGGCGTTCTTTTCGTTGTCATCGTCCCCTGTTTTGTCTCCTTTCGCAGTTTCGGCCTCCTCAGTGAGAGGCATCATGGATCCAGCCTGAGCGTCTTTTGGCAGCTGCTTGTTCATGGCCTCAGCTGCTGCTTCCACCTGCTGTTGGGCTTTTTCTGCAGCATTGCATCATGTTCACAGCATGCCCAACATGGATTCAGCAAATTAGAAAAATACATAACTAGCCAACACTTGTCAAACAGCTGCTTGTTCACGGCCTCAGCTGCTGCTCACTCCTAATCAAAAAAGGGCAGTTACTCGCTTTTCNTCCAAACTGCCCTGCCCTGCTTGACTGCCATGTGACTCTGCAGCTAAGTCGTTGCCATGCTGCCCTGCCAAGAAGCCCTGACTGAAGTGACCATGTCTGTGCCCATGTGCATGCCCTTGCTGCAAGCTTGGCATGGTATTATCGCATTTGTTGTTATGTGACTTCTTCCAGGCTATGCAGATGGACTCATGTAAGCCTCTTGCTGCGGAGACAAACGAGACAGACTACAAACAGCCCTCCGACAGTGCAGACCTGGTTGCCATCCTGAATNGCTGGGCTAGACCGTAGCATGTAGCCAACTGCAATGATGAGCTTGTTCTCATCTGCCACTTGGCTCAGAGTCTGCAGGCCAATGACAAATGGTGCAGTGCATCCTGCACACATGGGGCAGTGTGGGCATGCTGCCATACCAGATTTGACACAAAGTTTGCGATTTGTGTACACACACGTTCAAGGGTAGTGACAAGTGTACAACCTGGTGATGTGTGCCTGCATTGTGAACATCCTGGATATGCTAGGCTCGTGTGGGGCTGACATGCACATGGCAAACTTATGAGGCAATGATCTTATTGTGGATAAGCACATGAATCAGCGGATTTTACATGCTGTGATGATGAGCTGATGTTGGGCTTTGAGAACAAGCAAATGCAGCTGTCATGAACATTGTGTCAATGTGTGANTCAAAACTTCCTGCATTGCACTGCATGCAAAGCATGTGTGATGTCATGGGAGGCATGTGCTCAAGTGAACCTGTAGTAGATGATTGGGGATATGAGCTGAGCCCTGGCAACATCAGTGGCTCTGTGGGGTCCCTCAAAACCTGTGATTTGTCAGCAATGGTGCTGTGCTTGCTGAGATCAGCACAGATCTATATCTGCAAATCCCTAAACTGGTTAGAGAATCCAGCGAGCCACTGATTGTGCCTGTGCATTAACCCCACAAGATTGTGGCTCATATACACAATGCATGAGCATCACCTTTTGCCGGTCTTTGACAGTAGCCAGGATGCAGAAAGTCTCAGCTGAGTTGCAATCCGCATTTCTGCTGTTGCAATGCTAANTGTGCATCAGGGCTCAGTTTCAGCAAGCAAAATCTGCCACCACAAACACATTTTGCAGTAACATTGCAGCAGCTGTGCTCATGTTAAGCTTGATGAATGCACAACCTTGTGGCCTACCAAAGCTGCAACAAGCAGCACAACAAGCCTGGACACAGAGCATGCGTGATGGCAGTTTTGCTGGCAGTAGCACCCTGGAACATAAGATGCAACAATGCGTGACCNGGGAGGCTGCCTCCTTGACAGCAGGTGATTGCACAGAGTCCAGGTATGGAATGATAGCCTGTGCCACCTGGTCTGTCAATCCTTGCCAGACTGTCAGCTTGGCACTGCCATTGGCAAGCTGCTTTATGCAGCACAGCACACTGTGCCTAACTTGCTGCACACTGCCTGCTGCTTGTAACCTGACTCTTATAGGCAATGAGGAGCTGTTGTGCCGCCAAACAGCTCTGCTTTCTGTGACGTCTGGTGTGCAAACATGATCACAAGATGACCAGCCGTTTTGCGCAATCACAGCAGTGCCTGTTGCTGCTGACCTTCACCTGTTTGTGCATGGCAGCTCAGGGGTAGCATGCCGACTTGACAGGCGTTAGTTGCAGCTTGTGCGGAAAAGCCTCGTCATAGCTCTGACACGCTGGCTTGATCACGTTTGTCGACAGCGGCAGCTCTATCGAGTGTGTTAGAAAACCTGCAACTGGGCATGGTTTCAGAGCCCGCAAGCTGAGTTTTGCACAAAACTTAGTCAGCTGTCTCGTGTTTGCATGGTCACACTGCAAAAGCCACTGGCACGTGAGCATCTGTCCACCAACAAAAGCCACAGCAGACTGCTGTTGTACACTAGTCAACACCCCTTCTTTCCTGCCATTCATGGCATCTATCCTCCGTCCTTGTCCTTTGCCTGCAGGTACATCTGCTCCCTACATGGACATCCTCATCACACCAGCGCCCAATCTCAGCAGCCACCGCTTGACCACCAGACTGTATGACAAACGTGAACACCCACCCTTGTCAGACCTCTTCATCATCAAGTCTCCCGACATCTCCTCCAAGATATCAGCCACAGCTAAGNAGGTCATCCCTGCATATGAAAGTGTTGCTCTAGAGGGGAACATCGCACCTCAGAACTGGGTCAGGTATGGGGATGAATGCTTGAGCAAGCTACCTGACACACCCTCTGACAAGATCTTTTGGCGCGCCAGGGGTAGCTATCGCATGGCCCAGGGTCCTATCCAGTGCAGCATGCATTTCCAGTGCTGAGGAGCAAAGTCTTCATGCAACAGCTTTGGCAGCGCATTCTTTGCAAAGTCACAAGCAGAGGCAGGAGGTGAGACACTGTCAAGCTGTGTTNGTTCAACCCAATACAGGTGAGTCATCAGTCAAAGCCAACCCATGATTGGTCAGTGATGATGGGGCAGTGCAGGGGCTACCGTAAAGAGTGGCAGGGTCAGCGCCCAACTGCACCGCAGCGTCAATGAGCTGAATGCCACACTCCTCCGCAATGATAGCCAAAGCTTGGAGGAACTCCTATAGCATGGCAGGAAAGTGTACGTTGATTAAATGCATAGGCATGTGCATCAGTTGCCTGGCCGGGAGCAGTCTTCACAGCAAGTTGTATTGCATTGGCAACAAGCTGCATGTTGCACAAGACTGTGCGGATAGGATGGGAGCTTATGCCGATGTCAGTGCGTGGCAGCACATCAAGATTTGCAGACCATGTGTGTTATGACATTTGCAGCAACTGCATACAGGTGTGGACGCACGCAAATTTAACAAATGGCTCACAATGTTCACACGTTACTAAAGTATGCCAGGCATGTACTTAGCACACCACATCATGGCTCCTGATCTTCCACCCTGGGCTCNTTGTTCTGGACACAGCATCACAAGCAACACCAGCAGCGTGTTTAGCATGTTTCATAGGATGTCGCCTGTTATGCATATGCAGCTGAGCGGTTTCACGTCAGACTAGTTTCTTCTGGTACTTGAAGTACGCAAGTGTGCTAGCTATACATCTTCCCAATGAGCAAAGCAATCACCGGATCACAATTCCGCTGAAGATTCCGCTGAAGGTTCCGTTTTGACACATGCAGCCAAAGCTGTGCGTGATGACAGATGCAATCAATAAGCGGAGACACCATGATGCTTTGTTCAAACTGGGGTGCTTGCGTTCCAGCTGCAGGGCCTGGGGCAATTCATTGCATCCTGCCATCAAGTACTGTTGCACATAGGGCATCCTGACTGACGGCGCCAATGCCTCAAGCTGGACCATCTCCAATCAATGGACTTATCCAGGTTCTAACATCCCAAAATTACTATAGATATACTGCTTGAACACAGACTGCTTCAAGCGGTCGCATGGGAAGCCACAAATAGCCACACAGAATGTGCATGAAGTTATGACTAATTGTCACATGTAACTGATGCCTCGTGAGTCCTGCATGTCGCAGGTATGTGGTGCAGGGTCACGCTCGACTTGCACAGCGTATGCTGCATCGCGCGTGGTCAAATTTTCGTTAAGGTGCATCGCCAGACTCGTGGCTTGTCTGCTAGGGCAGCTCATGCCAAAAGGCGAACCTCAACAACTTTGTAACACAGTGACGCAAGCTTGTTTGCGTCAATAACAGGTATATGGAGTAACTGCAGTCGCTCGAACGCAAGGGCTCGGTGTCTTCTCCAACCTAGTCATCAGCAGAATTNCGGGCAGTCCAGCTCGGGATTGGTTATGCGGGCACAGAGCTACAGAAAGGACTTATAGGTTGAGAGAAACCCTGACATTCCTTTTAGGATTTGTGTAAATCAGCAATAGCCTATGTCAGCAAGCCAGGCACAGTCGACACAAGGCGCAGCTAGATTGTGACAACATGTGGGTATGATTGTGAAGTGCTGCTGACACAAGGGTGCAGTGTAGGTGAGCTGTGCACTCGANTCCCTGAATGTACAAAGGGAGCACTACAGGTTGCTGATATGTGACTCGACATCATCAGGTCGAGCTCACTCCATACTATATTGCTATGCTCGTAACCTGTCACAAATTTGTGGTGTATCATTGCATNCAGCACTGCTGCTGCAAAAGCTGCAACAGAAGCATGGCAAAACATCTGTCACAGACTTTGCCATCCATGATGCTTCATCAAAGCCAAGTGTCCAACCTGGTTCCCAGCAGATGTCTGCAACACATAGATTGCAAAGATCAAAGCAGCTACATGCTGCACCACAGAAGCCAGTATCAAAGGGCCCAACGGCAATAAGTGCACATCAAAATGCCATCACAGAGCATGCGGCTCCTCCAACTAGGTCAATGCCGTCTCTAGCTGCTGCTAACAGGGATGCTGGTGTGCCTCAGGCTGCGTCTGCTATTGTACCAATTCGAACAAGAGCTCAGGGTGGCAGGAAACGGCGGCGGTGACCTTTGGCAACTCATGCACATGTGACAGATTTATGTGTGCAATGACAACTGCTTTGTATAATGTAACACAAGAGACGAGGATGTGATTTACAATGTGAAAGGTGTTGCAGCTGGTCAGATTTCATATCATTCTGAGCGACTCGTTTCCTGGAGGTCAAAAAAGGGCAGAAAAGGAGTTGCAAGTTCAGCGAAGGCAAAACCACGTCAAATACAATTGAAAGAATGTTGGCACTGTTCATGACAAAAGATAGTCAGATCAGCTGCTCAGCAATCTAACATAACTGAAATGGCACAACCTAGTTTAGTAATTGTGCAGAATGTACTGACACGAACAGGTACTGTGTGACATAAACAGACAGGCTGTTGTTTGAGAGCAGCCCAGACACTAATACTTTATTACCACAACACCTACAGCCACTGAGGTAGGCCACTGAGGTATGCACAGGTCTGGTTGTATCAAAGGCACACATGTTCACTGGTATTTTGCAATACACCAGTTGCAAGGAAGCTGCAGTCACCAAACACTACNTGTTCTGAAGTGGGACCATGCATGCCAGTCACACGTAAACTCACGGGTTTTGTCTTTTCCCGTCATGTTCAGAAAGCAAGCATGTGACTGCCAAGTACATTACCTAGTGTTTGCAATGCATGCCACACGCCTAGCACCCACACCTTGCTGTCCTGTGTGTCCAGGACACCTGTCAGAGCACATTGAGTGGCCCAGAATCATTGCTTCTCAGGTCACACAGTTTGTGGATGCAAGCGAACAAACAGTGCAGACAAGTGTGTGCAATGACAAGTGTGAGCCCAAATTCATCACATGCAATGTGCTAACTCATCTGCTACTGTTTGTGCATCTGTGTANCCCCACATGGACAGAAAACATTGTTGAGGTTCGCGAGACGTCCGTCGGGGTGTTTCTCACAGCCCTTGCAGTTGATGACGACCGAGCCCCGGACGCGGCCATTGACACACTTCAAGCGCATATAAACGCTACAGAAGAGACTACCATATCATGGCTGTGGNGCATTATGCTGTATGCATTGAAGTTGCGGCAGTCCTAAGCCGACAATTAGATTGGGGCTGTGTGGCTTGCGTACCTCTGCCTGCGTGCCACATGCTTCGCATATAAGCATGCCGTCCTGCAAGGTGAGGCCTGGGTTCCCGCATCTGCTGCAAACTTGCCCCTCATACTCGTCATCCATAGGCCACTTTGTGGCCACTGTGCTTTGGCTCCCTTGCGCACAGTGAAACGGAAGTGAAAGCAAGCTTGGATTGCAAACAAGCGCGACGTAGCTTCGGCCTGAACTGCGGACGCTGCACTCAATGTGCGCACTGCTCAAGCTTTACTACTGCGTTTTGACAGTGTCGTCTGCTTTGCGCGGTGAAGTATTCAGAGATGTGGGCATGACATGACATGTCTGCTTGTGGGAGGTAGGACCGCATGCACAGCACGAACGTGAGCGTTGTCTTGTGTTGCTACGCTTGCTGAGCGACATTACTGACGCCCGACACCATGAACGCAGTTTCTTCCGTGTCGCCAATGCCTGTCAATCAGCTCGCTCCTCCAGACAGCTTGTCTGCTTGCATCGCACTGGCCCATGGGCATGCAATCAGCTCAGCGAACAGCCTATCCTTACTTCTACATGATCACTGAATTTGATCTCACTCAACATCTAACTTTGACGTACCAATGATCGAGCTGGGTCCAACATTTTCTTCCTGCAAAAGCCCTAGCACGCCCCGCCGTTATTGCATAACGTGTTCAGCCATACCTGCAAAGAAGTGAGCAAGACATGGCACACGCCGTTTGTTTTACAGTCCCCAGGCAGTGTTGAGTCTGACCAGGCTCTACATGCAAACAGGTCACTCGGGCAGAACTTTCTCAGCAGTCCACAAATCTTGCAGAGAATAGCTCACAGCGCAAAAATAAAGCCTGGAGAACGTGTACTGGAAGTGGGCCCTGGCCTTGGCGGGCTGACAAAAAGCTTGCTAGATGAAGGTGCAAAGGTGACAGCCATTGAAAAGGACCGCCGCCTGATACAACAGCTCAAACATGACTATCCAATGGTACGCAACAATCTTGCTTTTTTGCACTGCATGCTCGTCGACAATGATCCCAATCCCCTCTTCCCCCTCCTTCTTGGTGAGTGCTACCACAGCGTGACATAAGCACTCAACTTTCTCATGTACAGGTTGAGCTGATAGAGGCAGACATCTTGACACTTGGCTTGGACCAGCTCCTGGGCAACATACTGAAAGACAGGTGTGATCCATCACAGTGCTCTGTTGCTTTGTCTGGTTGTTGTAATTGCAGCACATTGCCAACATAGTATGCATGATGCAGAAGCTGCTCACAAGTCAACTAGGAGCTGTGTGCAACCAAAACGACTTTCATGGATATGACAAAAGTTATCAGAGCCAGTCTGTGCTGGCATGCCTGCTTGCGCATACACGAGCTGGTGCCACATCTGTTTGTCCATGCCTTTTGTACTCATGCTATCATTGCAGATGCAGCTATGGCATTTTTGGCGACTGCCATCAAGGATCATGGAGCGGTCCCTGCCTCAAATGCCTTGTTCAGGTGAATCCACATTGATATATAGCAATCTGTGCCAAAGGTGTGACCATGACAATGGAGTTGCGCAAGCTGCAGAAATCACATAGGCTTTCTCTGCAGAAACTGTGCTATTTTGGCTCAATGCCAACATGTAGACAAAGCTGTTCTTTGCGTCATCGCAGGCAGGCACACATAACCCATGCATCTTTTGCAGGTTGTGATATACAAAGCTACTGTTCATTATATTGTGTTGCAGTATTGTGTGGCGACACCAGTACACATCAGCACAATAATCTGCTTGAAGACAAAGTGTACATACAGCCTTATGTCTGCCGTACAAAACCACAAATGTGAGGCAATCATGAACTGCGACAGGGATGTCATGCACAAGCTTGCATGTGCTGCGCAGACGAGCACTTGAACTGAAGCCAAGCAGCCCTCACTATGCCCTGAATCTTATGCATGGCCTGGAGCTGGAGCAGCGCTATGGCGAAGCCCTGCAGTTGGCCCTGAACTTTTGCAAGGCTACTAAGTAAGCCATGTCAGAACAACCAGCATGCAAAATGCAGATTTGGACTTTCTTTGTACGGATCAAGGTCTCACCTTCCAACATGCAGTCAAACACTTCCATGCAGCTATTGGCCAATGTCTGTTTTCAATTCTTGGCCCAGCTGTCACGTTTGGCTATTGTACTGGTCAAGCATCTCTGTGNTGCTTTCATCAGCCCTTCAGCCGCCAGCTTAGCAGATCTGCCAGCAGGCTCAAAGATCGGCAGTGCTAGTCTTCGGCGGCAGGTCCAAATCTTGCACAAGTNGAAATGCAAGATATACAAATCCAAGCCAGCAAAGCAGCTTCTGCGGTGTACGCTCATCTGCACAGCTTCTGCAGGACTTGTTCCTGATGGTCTCATTACTGAGTCGAAAGTGGTTACAGGGCAAAACAGATCGCATGAACCATTGAACTTACGATGTCATGCAATGCTGAGCAGCTCAAAGGCCAGCTGTGCATGCCAAAACCCAGAGACATGTTTAAGTATGTGCGGCACAACTTCTGCAGACACTGGCAGGGGAGGATGGGGGAGTGATGATGCGGAAACATGAAGGGTCGTCATACCCCACTAGGGATCCTCAGCCCACTGTTGCGCCTCATTCAGGAGGCCAACACAAGTTAGCTAATCATACGATGGCAGCACAATAGCTATGCCAACTTTGCAGCAGCTGTGCTTAGAGTGTGCAGCAAACCTTCAGCAGGCAGTGGGGCGGGAGGGGTGGTCATGTCCCGCTGAGGATCCTCAGCCCACGCTTGGGCCTCATCCAGAAGAGCAAGGAACGCGGGCTCTGCTGCTGCTTGCTGCTGCTCCTGTCTTTGCTTGCTGCGCTTCTGCTCCTGTGCCACGTTCTTGCAGAAGTCGTCAAAGATCTGGCGCCGCTCTTTGGGCTTGTCCAGTGCCTTGTAGCGGGGGTCATTCAGCAGCTTGGGCAGCTCACGCTCCCACCTGGAAAAGGGGGTCACCTGCAGACAACTTGTTCAATGCAGCAACACACAGCAGCAACACTGCTTATGCAGGGTGTCCTCAGCTTGTACAGCTCATATACAAAGGACAGGGGGAAGCAAGCAGGCAAAATCAGGGTTGCTGACATGTCAGGCAGGCTAAGCAGTGTCGTCGCAAAGTGTGTGAAGGCTTGCAGTAGCTTGAACAACTTGTGGCTTCACCTGGAGAAGGCATAAGCTATAGATCNTGCTGATGATCATGGCTGTTGAGCTGACGTGCATGTCTATGACTACGTACAGCTGCGGGCTGTGCCGGAGCATGTGCANGCTGGATACTGTAGGTCCCAGGTGCCTGATGTCATAGTGAAAAACAATGCTGGTAGTGCAGGTGCACCTGCCTTACCATTCTGCCTAGTTGCCCAGCTCCGATTTCNTGCAAGACAATGTGATGCACAATCGTGCACCCTGCTGTGAGGCGTTGCAGAGGTTCTTGCTTGAGCACTGTGGCAATTTGGGATCTCGACATGGAGTAGTATATACTCCACATCACCACCATATCCGTTTGTATTGTATGTACATGCGTAGCACGTTGAAACATGTTCTACAGTGGGTATGAAGGATGGCATTGTTGCAGCTACCAATATTCGTCTGAAATCTGTACTGGCGAACTTGTTCTGGGAGCTCGCAACCTAGACTCAACAGCATGACACACAATGCTAGTGAGGGTGGGACCAGAGGGTCAATTTGTCAACACTCATTGAGGCAACTACGGTCAGCACCGTGGAAAACGTCATTTTGGCTTGCCAATGCCAGCACACATGAGCAGCATATGGACTGGCCACCCCAAACCAAAAAGTTCCGGAAAGGCTATTGATGTATTGTATGCACGTAATACATTCACCGATCAGTCAGTCATCACAATCAGGGCTTGGCAGAATGAATAAGCATCAGGCAGCGTCCATAAGCTTTGATGCAACATCTACATTCAAGTTCAGCCACATGGCACACATGTAGCATAAGATACCTGCAAAGTTGACAGGTCTGAGAATACTCTTAAGTTCCAACTACATACGTCAAGANAGCATGTGCACCTTCACTATGCTGGTGGCTGTGCCCATGGTCATGCTCGTGCTCATTGCTGTGCTCATGATCATGGCTATGGCCATTGTGACTGTGCTCATGCCTATGACCTACAGTTGATTGGCTTGTTGTGCCATTGTTGCCATCAGGATACGTANCAGCAGCATCAGCAAGCTGCTGAGCTGAGATGCCAGCTAGGGAGCTACCTGGTGGCAATGTACAAGCAGGTCTTGTTGTGAGATTGATAGGTGGCAGCAGCCAGGCCCTGCACCATGTGGGGGGTCCCACGAGCTGTGTACAGTGCATACAGCTCAGCATGCGCCTTCTGCCTCTCAATCACTGAAGTGTATGGCACCGTCTTCAGAGCGCATGCCTCCACAGTCACAGTCGGTGCCTTGAGATAGACCCGCCCACTGCAAAGCAGCACGCAACCCTGCTGGCTTGAACAGTCTAGAACCGTGGGTTCGGCAGCATGCTGTGAGCCTGTGCACTGCACATATAGGGTATAACATGACCTGTTGGCAACATCACGCCCAGTGTAAACAGACAGGGTCACCTGAACTTGATGCTGATCTCACAGAATTGCGAGGCAGGCTTACAAGAATACTGAGTCGTGCTGCCCTTTGCCCAGGACATTAGCCTTGGGTGCATAGTCGAGGCCTTCCATACTGTCAGTGAAACTCAAAAATGGCGCGAAGCGGTATGGGTCTGCCTTGCCAGTGACCTCCACAACCCTTTTGCGAGTGATTTGTTCCACCTCATATTCCGCATCCTGCAGGCCCCCCAACAGAATTGCTCAGCCCTCAAGGCAGCCAGTTCTGTATACTGAACCGCTGATCCAGCATGTTTGACTTGCTGGAATAAGTCATGTCCATGCACTTGAGATGGACAAGTGCATGACTTGGAATGACCAGATTGCTTAAATGAGCCCAGACAAGCACACAAGCTGTGCAGAAGGCTTGTAACAGGCAGACTTGACAGGCATGCGCGGCAACAACATGCAACATCCTGACCCGCAGAAGTTCGTCACTGCCCTCCACTTCCAGAGGCAGGTTGGCATCAAAAAAGAAGTTGACTGCAACCTGCAACCAGCAGGCTGTTCAACATGCAGCACATCAGCACCTATCAGTTTGCTGAGATGTGTGACAGTGTGACAAACACAACACAGGGCTGCAAACTATGAGGACAAGTTGATGACTGTTGTACATGGTATGCTGTGCATGCAGCACTGGGAATTTGAATACAGAAGCAACCCTCCATTGTGCTGGATGTCACATTGTANCGTTCCTATCAGTTGTGTAGGTCAGAGCACCAAGCCAGGGTGCTGCAGTGACAATTCAAACGNCTTCTGAGGACAGCAGCCAGAGGCTGACTTTGCACCTGCGTGAAGGAGAAGCCACTTCGCTACAAGCCTCAATCGAGCTGGCAAGTGCCCGACACGAGTATGACAGCGTGTCCTCAGCCAACATCACATTGGTGCAGGTAATCCTTGGGACATGAGAACCCATGTGAGCAACCGATACACATAGTTGTGAACTCACTGGTTCCACCTTGGTTAAGCAAAACCTGCCCTGCCCTGCTTGTGATTGATGTTGATGAGCTTGTCTTGGCGTAAGGTCTCTTGCGCCGCCAGTTGTTGAGTCTGTTCAAGCTTTGATCTCACCACAGNCTCAGCAAAGCTGCAATGCTACAGCACTCAATTCCATGCACCGACAAGTCCAGCACCTTGACAAAGGCTGTGCTGTANTACTTCACAGCTGCAAGATCACTCCACACACTAAAAAAGCCGTGACACCTTTTGTATGTTCAAGGTCTGTTTGGTGTGTGGAGTAATCTGCAGCTGTGAAGCATGCAAAGCACAATCAGGATGGCGTGCATGGCTGCTCCTCACACGTCACCCACATTGTGTAATGCAGTCAGGGTATATTTTTACTATANGTGCGAGCTGCTTGCTTGCAGGTGTTTGACTACATCATGACTTCCATGGCGCAGTACAAGCACAACCGGTCGCGTATGATGGCATTGATTGCGGAGCATGCACCTGCACATGGGCAAAGCCACTCTGCTGCCCTGGCAGAAGCTCATGCTCAACAGGTGCCCTGCTCTCCGCGCTGCACCAATCACAGCTTTGCCCAGGCCACACTGTGTTTGACATGTGCAGTTGCATCTTCAAGCTATCTAGACCAGAAAAGTTCCTGCCTACGACAATTTGTAGCACTGACCTGGCATTTGGTGTCAGCATGCATGGGCACAAGCAGCAATGGCTTTAGGAATGACAGACGATAGTGGTGACGCTTGCTCTCCAGCAAGCTATGAGCAGGTCGTGGCAGTAAGGACTCACACTGTCAAGGCATTGGGCTGGATTGCTGCTTGGCATCTCCAATATCCACACAAATGCATGAAGCACCTTGGAGTTGGAAGTGCAAATGAATGAAGCTGCAATCACTGTGATGACANGTAGGCAATCTACCGTAGGTTGAAGGATCTCTTGGCGGGTTCATGTCAAGCTGGTCCAACCGCACTGGCCGCCTGGCCACTTGACCGCCAAATCCCACATCTGTCAGCCACTTAGTGTCATCATCAAATGACACTACCAGGCACATGTGCTCTGATCCTGTCATGTGGTTGACCTTGCTTTCTTCAGCAGTATGTGTCACCACCCTGCAGCACCAGGTGATCAGGTTAGTTGGCCGAAGCCTGTAGTCTTCTTCTTTCAAAGGTGCTGGTCAGCAGAAAAGAGGGAGAAAGGAGAAAAGGATTATGCCTCTTGTGCGGCAGCATTGTATATGGTAATGTCAGCAGTAGATAGGGACTGCTTCAATGCTGTGCATTAGTCTCGATTGTGCAAGCCAAAAGGAGATTTGAGCTTGCTGCTATCTACCAGGAGCAGTCGCAACAGCTAGGCGCTGCACATGGGCTTTGCATGAGTGGTAGCATCACAGCAGGACTCAATCATGCTTTATGCCCACCAGTAATCAGCCCTTGCATGCATGACATCAAGTCGTGCCTAAAAGCCAATTTTGACTTACAGATCACATTAGCAGAATTGCTAGACATGTGACGCTTGAGTTGTCTGTGCATGATTATAGCAAGCTAGACAGCCTCTTGCAACAAATTACAAGTTGCAAGCTACAAATCAGACAAAATCACACATAGCTGCAACGGAGTAAGCTGCAGAATTGCAGTGAACGCACCCAGCTGGGGTAAAACAGGGCAAATCAGCTCCAAAATTGGGCAAATTGCAGGCTTGCAAGCTGCAAACTGCAANCTGGACCAGCGTTTGCTATGGCTGCACCATTTCTGTTTGGGACAGGCCAAGCTCCTGTTGCACCAGGTCCGTTTACACCAGGTGTGAACAGTGCAGCCAAAAAGGTACCAAAAGATCAACCCAGAAGAGTCATACATGATGCATTCCAACTGGGCGGCAACATGCAGGCTAGATTGAATCTTGGAAACCAATTCACTGCTCAGGCTGCTGCTGGCAAACAGAAGCCTGAACCAGTGATTGACCTGACAGAGTCTAGCAAGCAAGCAGCAAAGACTGACTTCTCGGCTTCAGCTCCATCTCAAGCTCAGCCAGCTGAACCAGGACGCACTCAAGAGTCTGCCAACGCTGCACCCACCCAGACCAGTTACCCANTTTCCGCACCTGAGCTGCATGGTTCATCAAGTCCAAGGAGCGGATGTCGTTCGGTTTCTCGAACTGGTGCTGCTCCGAGAACCTGAGAAGCTAGCCAATCAAACAAGCATGCAATCGGTGTGACGAGTAAACGTGCAGGCTCCTACTTGGTGAACCCCTTGCCGTCTAACCTAACAACGATCCAGCAAGCCGGTAGCAAAGCCGCATCCTNGCCTTTTGGATGGTACTCCCTGTAAGCCAGAAATTACAAATTTGTCTATTCAAACAGTCATAATTGATTGCTGAACATGTATCACAAGATTATTGTACTGGTGTGCTAGCTGTAGGCACGGGCCCGCTTTGTGGAGAGATTCTCAATGGGTGCCCCCTTCTCAGCAGGCCAGGTGCAGGGCCCGGCCTTTGGCAATGTGGCTCAGAAGGTTGACTGGGTGGAGAAGTTTGTGCGTGTGGGCACTGCAGCCACTGAGGCTGCTCGCTCCCAGGATGACAAGTAAGGCACTGCAGTGCAGGCTTGCCTGCCTGATCAGGCAATTGCACGTGCAGTAGATGGTACATGTGTAGCTGTGCGTGTTGCCTGAGCAAACCAGTCCCTGACTTTGCTGGCAGCAGCATGTGTACTGACTGTGCGATTTAGCATTCAGCTTGATGTGGGCTGAGTTATGGGGCATGCACATNTACAGCTCAGCTAGAAGACAAGGAGCAGCAACATATCACCACTGTCAAATCCCTCAGTGATGAGGTCAGCTTGCTGAAGCAGGAGCTGACTTCACGAGAAAGCACTCCAGACAGTGTGCCTGGGGATGTGCAACAACAGCTTGACAGCGCCAGAGCTGATGCTGCCAAGCAGGCCAGCAAGTTGGCACAGGCTGAAATGCGAGCCAGCCTGGTCCGGCAGCAACTTCAGGTGCGGGCCTGGCCTATCACCCAGAAAAACCTGTACACCAGGCACTGGCACAAATGTCACTAGCATTCAACACACAGGTTGACAGTGGACATTCATCTTTCCTTACTGCCAGATCATTGTTGAAAGCTCAGTCATTCCAAGTGCTGGTTGTTCCCGTCCTGGAAGTGTTTTGTGTGGTAACAACACCCAAGCAGCACTTGCCTGTGGACCAAGNTAGACACCAAGTGCAATGCACAATGCACATGTTTTGAAGGTAAAACCAGGGCTCAATACATGACAGGCATCTGACAAAAGCAAGCAGTCACCTAGCTTATACACTTCAGCCATACTGTGTCTGCATTGACTTGAGACACTGAGAGTGCTCATGCAATTGTCCCTGTCGCAGCATGACGGCAGTAGGGACAACTTGCCAATTTACCACCGTCTTGACAGTCTTCAAAACATACTTAGATGTTTGTTTGTGAGTGCATGTACATCCAGGACAGCGTAGCGTATGTCCTTTAGCAGTTTGTAGCAGTTACAATAGATCTTGGCATGATATACATGGCAGATCAAACCTGCCAGCATTGTTGGCAGATTTGCTAGATGGTGGATCTTGGACACATATGGTTGCTGACCTCAACGACACAACGCAGGGCTTACACATTTGCATGCATTTGACAATATGTGCTCGCTCACAGCAGGCATCCCGTCTGCTTGCGCTGCCACTTAATCCCAGTGTGCAGATGCCTCTCAAGGCAGCCGACTGGAAGCCTTGGCTTTGGGCTGGCTTTTCTTGCAGCAACAAACTCAGTAATGCTTAGTGATGCTGTCAAACTTGCACCAGCATTCTCAAGTCACATGTCAATGACATGCTGTCGGATGATTCCCTGATGTTTGCAGACAANGGTCTTGCATTCTGACTTGACAGCAGTGCCTGTCTGAAAGGCTGTCTTGTCACTGCAGAGCGATAGAGGCCAAGATGGAGCTTGAGCAAGGGGTGCAGCTGGCAAAGCAGTACTACAATACTTGCGCCCCAAACAACTCCTGCCCTGTTGGTGCTGACCTGCGTGACACAATGGTACAATTTGCTCAACATGCAGCAGACTGCGGTGATTTTGCGATTGCTAGCATGGTCCTGAATGCTCTAGCACCAAGCTCATGGCCTACATCGTCCAAGCGATCTTGGACATTTGCCTGCATGGTTGCTCTGGCAGCTGTGGTGACTGCTGGGTATTCTGGGACACTGACACACATGACAGCCAGTCTTGGGGTGCAAATCCTGATCACCTGTGTTTTATTAGTTGTTATTGCCATGGGTGTACGTGGCTAAGTGTAGTTTAGTGAGCTGGTTCTCAGCATTCTATCCTTTTGTCTCTGCCTGAATAGCTGGGCATTCTGATTGAAGTGGTGTTCATGTAGAATCTGCAGGTCTGACAACTGCCTGAAAGAGCATGACTTCCCACCATGCTACCTACAAGTTGCTTCTATACTCCTCGCTGCCGCAGTCACGTTGACGCTGTGCGCCGCTACATCAGTGCGTCGGATGCAAAGTAGATTGCTTGATCTGTGTGGGTAAGCTACTATGCCAAGCGGTGTGTGAAGTCTTGACTATCGGAGCCTTGTTTAGACTGAGCCTGCATCCGTGTCACAGACTTTATTTCTTACTCAANCCACTGCGGCGTGCTCACTCACCTGCCAGCAACATCAGCTCTTTGACAGCTGAGCGGTGTGAAGATATTGTCTATCGTCATCTCAGCAGCTGTTACAGAAAGACTGCGGTAAGCTCAAGGCAGGCATTGTCGCTTCTGCAGTCACCTCTGAAAGAACACGTCACGAGGTGTCAAGGTCAAGAAGTCAGCTGTGTGGTACTGAGTCACTCATTGAGTGCTGGTGCTACCCATCACAATGCTGTGTTGATGCTCAACATGAGATGTTCCTGATCAATGGACTATGTGCTGTTGACAGCACAAGAACTGACGAGTCTGCTCAACCTGTTACGCCCTTGATGTGCAGAAGCTGCACAGCATGTTTGCGCGGGTGCTTAGCAGGACATGCAAACAAAAGAGTGCATCAACCCAACAGCTTAAGTTGTGAATCCTGAATAGCTGTGCCATTGTAGCACGACGTTTTCCCCTTGCAGGCAAGTCACTCTCAGCAAGTTTGAGGTGCAAGCAGCTTACCAGCTCAGCTTCTTGGCGTCTCAGCAACGCAGCTCGCTCGCCAAGCTCATGGTCCCTATCTTCAAACCGAATCTGAGCATGCTTAGCCTCCGCCCTGGCATCGGCTTCAGCCTTGGCAGCAGCTGTCAACCTCCTTTCCAGCTCTTGCTGCTGGCCCCGGAGATACTCCCTTTCCTCCTCAGCTCTGCAGCAGGAGCTATGCTTTGCTTGCAAGCCTAGAACTTGTGCAATGGCAGTCTAGCAAGCAATGCGTGACCAACAGGTGAACGATGTGGACAGCATGCCTACAATGGTGTTCACTGATCAGAGTTGCACAGCTTGAGCCAGCCTGACACCAAGGCAGACTTGAGATGGTCATGAACNGCACGAGACTTGATTGTGTGCACATGACTGTCCTGCCCTATGTTTGCTACAATGCGTGCGCCGGGCCCACATTGCGACATGCGAATGCCAGCTGTTTCAGATCTGTTGCCACTACTGCAACACATGCACTTTCATGCTGCAATCTGCTTTCTGCAGGCAGTCCTGAGTATGGCCCTGCAATCCTAGCCAGCTATCGTGCATTGGCTGCGGCTAAGGACAGGGGTTGTTACATGGAGATGGAAGACCAGGATTTCCCATCCTGTTTACGCCTGCAGCAAGACCCAGAAATGGATCTGCGTAAACATAGCCTGCAACCGGAAGTGGCTTACATCCATAGCAACAACACTGCCTATGTTCCTTTGCCCCTGCGCCAGCACAGTAACATGCAGCGTCGACTCTGGTACGCTCCCGTAAGTACTTGTGTTAGTTTTTGCCATAAACTGGCTGTTGGTGGTCTGTTCTTACACCTATGCTGTCAGTGCGTCACAGCAATCAAGCTCTGGCATTTCGATGTGTAAACCGTGAGCATGCATTGCAAATAAGGGAGGCTAGCTTACATGCAAAGGAACCCCAATCTCCCGGCTGCAACCTGATACACCTGATACAGATATGGATGCTCGTGTGTGAGTATGCATACAGCCTGCTGCAATATCATCTCAGCCTGTGCAAGCTTCAATGTTAGTACTGGTGCATTACAGCCATAACAACAAGGCAATTTATCACAACAATACCACAGATACAATGTCAGGCACTTGCAGGGCCATGCAATATCACAAGCAAGTTTCAACAGACACACGCAAAGTCTGCAGGACACAAGCAACATCAAAGCTGCAAAGTGCACATAACAGCCACTGTGCTTGCCAGCATGAGCAGAGTTGCTGTTGCTTTATCCAGCTCACAACCACTGCAGTGTTGCTGCTGTTTGCTGCAGCTGCTGCAGCCACTACAACACCAAATGCAAGCCATAATGAATGNCTTGAGAAGCACAGCTGTTGCCATTTGCATAGACATTGAGCACATGTACTGCGATGCACAAGGCATGTGCAGAGTGTGCAGATTGCATGCATGTACATGTGCAATCACTAACGGCAGCACCCCAAAGGAGCTCCCATGGCAGAGCGTCTATGTTGTTTGCTGCTGATCGAAGTCCAACACTGCAGTTTGCAAGGCATGCTCCAGGGACGCATGCTTGAAGATGCTGTCATGCTGCATGCCTCATGATGCCAGCAGGTATGCAACACCAATCATGGTGCCTCAGCTGCAATTGGCGCGTGTTGCAGCTGCAGAGGTAGTGCTTGAACCAACAGACACAAGATTGCACTGTGCAATGCTACTGGCATTGACCACTGCTGCGACGCCCTTGATGAACCAGTCTTGTGACATTTCTGCAACCAGGCAGAGCTACACACCTTCTCTGTATCCAAGAACAGCTGGCGTGAGTTGGTAACCTCCTCCTGTTCAGCATCAACATCATGGTAGGACTTGTTGACTGCTGTCATTTCCTGGACATCATCTGTTGGAGTCCACACCTTGGCAGTCACCTGCTGCATTGCCTCCTCACCATCATGCATCGCATGCCTAACAGAGGCCTGGTTCAATGGCTGCACACAAGCTGATGCCTGTAGATGCCTCCCATGGGTCTGCATACAATATGGGGCATCTCACTGGCTACTGTGTGGTCCGTGCAGATTGCTNCTTCCCAGCAGCATATATGCAACACCAATTGTACCGCTGGGACTGGATGTCAGCTGCTCAACGGTTACTCAAAGCTGGCTACCAAAACTGATACAAATTAGGCTAAACAGCGCAGCAGCCCCATTGCATTGCCAGGAGTATGACACGGTGACAGCACTGCTATACTGTGAAGGAGCTGCTGTTGACAACAGAAGAAGCTATGCGCCTTGACTGACGCCCGTACTTTCAGGCTGCAATGTTGCAGCTCTGATTTGCTGGCAGCCTCCGGATGGCTGACAGCACAGACTGACTGAAGCAGTCTCTGGTGTAGTCATAGCGCCAGGGAGCCAGCACTCAGGCTTGCCTTCAGGTGGCAGCNGTGTGTGCAGTGTGTATGCAACATCCACATGATGCCTGACTATGTGCTTTGCAGGTTGCTATTGAAACACTGGGGCCTCTCAAGGTTCTCCAGAATAGGGATATGCTGACAGGACGAGCTGCGTACCGTCAGCAGCTCCTTGCTGCGCTAGGCTGGCAGGTTGTGCAGATCAACAAGTCGGTCTGGGATCAGCTAGGAAGCAGTGAAGCCAAGAAGCAACATTTAGCTGTGCTCCTGTCAGAAATACAGAAGCCGGTTAGGTGGTCTTACATTTAATATGTGAACTCAACCCTCATTGATCAGTGGCTACTGATCACAGTCTGGCCTATGGATGTCAGCTCTAGCTGAGATGCTTTTGCCTGTTCTGGTGANTTACACACATGCAGCTGCACCCTCTTGCATAAGATGAAAAGCTGGAGCTGAGCAAGACGAGTGGTGTGCTGCACCATATTGTCCCATGGCATTGCTATCCAACATAGTGTGAATGAATGCAACATGTAATAAAGTACGTCATACCTTGTGAAGAGGCAAATGCAGGATGAACACGAGAGTATGCAGAGCATATCTTGCCAATGAATGCAGGATGACATGAGAGCATGCAGAGTATATCGTGCCTTGTCAAGAGCCGAAGAGCTGTCTGACGGCAACTTGCTGGGCTGGTCAGGCCTGATTGGACTGCAGAAGCTTGACAGCTGTGCTCGCAGAGACTGCACCTCCTGATGCAATGAGCTTATGTGCTCTTGTTGGGCATCCATCATCTCGGCAGCTCTAAATACTTCTGATGCAAGCTCTTCAGCAGCCTGCAGTGACAAGAGACATGTTAAGATCCCTTGTTGCAACTGAACAGCCTGTTGGTTNCTGCCAGCCTTGCCTTGTAAAGCTGCTGCCACAGAATCCTGCATGCAGTAATCAGTCATGTCAAAATCCACAGCATGCAGAGGTACACCCATGCATGTGCAACCCCATCCTGCCCAAACATTCCACAACAACATGTGACCACACCTCTCCACAGCATGCAGGGGTATATGCATACACATGCAGCACAACACATGCCTAGCAATGGGCAGAATGACTCACAGAAGGCTGCTGTGTCTTTACAGAAGCTGCAGCCTGCTCATCGATATAGTCTTGCAACTCGGCGATGATGGCATCCTTTGCAGCGAGGGCTTCATGCAGCTCTCGGAGGACGGTGCTGTTCTCGATGCCGCTTTGCATGACACCGGCAATGTACGTCTCCAAGCTGCTGATTTTATCATCTCGGGCCTGCAGCTGCTGCGTCAACTCCTCGACTTCCTGGCTGTCATCATTGGGATTGACCCTGCAGCCAGGATCAATGGCTTGTTGTTGTGCGGGCACAATGCAAATGCAGCAGCATCACTTCATGTCATCCTTTGCTCACAGCCCCTGTTGAGTCTGAGACAAAGCTAGCCAGGCACATCACAAGACAGCAGTGTGTTATGTGTCACAGAAAGGTTGTGATTTGCAGGTCATATTTGCAGCAGCCTGATAGCATGATGACACAAATGACAAGCACCATCCTGCTGTATCTCCACATGACATATGAGCGTCACTTTTAGTGAGAGGAACAGTAAAGGCTGGCATGTGTAGGGGTGTTGCATGTGAACTTGAGGGCCACAATGCAAGCTTGCTTGACAGATGTGGCACTGCACATAAGGCCACGATTGCACAGAGCAGCTCAGAGGAGAGTGGCTTGCCTCAAGGCAGACACAGATGCTGTCAGCTGGAACACGTCTGTCTGGAGCTTGGCTACAGACTGCTCTCTGGTCAAGACCTCAGTGCTCAGCTGTTTGGCTTCCTTTCTGTGCTGCTCNGCTATCTCTTGTGCAGTTGCCCTGCAACAAAGCGTTTTGCTCTGGTTTGTCAATTGATCGACAGAATCTCTGTAAGCAAGCATGTAAGGAGTGCCTGTTCTGTTCCAATTCCGATGATGGTGATGTGCTCTGACAATTCACAGGCTTTGGCTCTGGCCAGGCGCCCCAAAACTGCAGTGACTTGCAGTCAAGATGTCATCTTGCGGGGAAGTTGTCATGCAGCAGGTTTGTGCAAGGGTGGCCAAGCTACCAGCCACCTCTTGTGGGCTTGCACAAGCATTGCATATTACTGTGGCTGTGGGATTATGGTACAGTGTTGCAGTGCACGCAACTGCAGCCGTGGATGAGTGTCATTGAACTTTGCAGTGACAGGCCAAAGTACTCAAGTGTTTATGGCCATACAGAGACTGTTTCTGGGAGGCAGACTGCTATCACACATTGTGTGTTGCATTGTTGCATGTCGGTGCCCCTGCTGGTCTCCAGTCAAGGCAGACATCTCAATCATACCCCAAATTGAAGGCAGCTGAGGCACAGGTCATGCAACACAACAGCGTCATACAATGCAAGGCATCAGCAGGGCAGCTGGTTGGACCCGGCAACATTGCACCTCTGCTACCTTTCATGTGCTGATCTTGCAGCAGCGTTGTGACACCTTTTGCAGATCTTGCACTGACACAGAGCCTTCCCATACAGCAGATATTGCTGTGCCACACACATNTGTACTGCTTCTGCGCAATGTCTGCTTGGGCTTCTGCTGCAGCCAATTAAAAAGCTTGCGCTTGACTGATCAGAGGTTGAGCTAAGCCTGTCGTTCCCACAGCATGTGGCCATGCAAGCCCTTCCTCAATCTCTCAGCTGACTTATTGCCTTCACAGCAGCTGAATGTGCAGCCTACACTGGATCCTGCTGCAACTGATTGCAAATAGGTGCAAAGTCTGGTGCAAGAGCTTGTCTTCAGCTTTGATACTGACAAGAGGCAGTTGATCCACTGCTCAACTGTTGAGCAGCACATGTTGTATGCCTCTGTACCCATAGGTCATGCTTCCTCCTGTTGCGATGTCTCAATGCTCTGTGGTCAAGCAGCATGTGTAAGGCCGCCTGCTGTTCATGCAGACGGAGGCAGAGACCTGCAATGACTTGAACTTGAAGGCCATCCTGCCTCATGGCTTTGCCATCCATCATGCTGGCATGAGCCGTGCCAACAGGACTCTAGTGGAAGACCTCTTTGCTGGAGGCCATGTACAGGTACACAGCCAACCACGCACCATGTCCGCATGCCCAACAATGCACACCTTGTTCATTCACATCTGGCTGCTGAACTGCTGCTTCTCCTCCACATCTGGATTTCCTGTACTCGCTGCAATTGAATGAATGAAATCAGCGGAACCTGATGCGCCATTTCAGACTGTTNAGGGCAACAGCATGTAATGCTTGCGTGAGGCAGTCATGGTGCAGGAACAATCCAGAGGTAGCAGCACCATGCAGCCTACCAGCTTCTGTTGGTTAGCAAAACATTGGGGGCATGATGNGATTTGATGGGTTACTGCTGCTTGCTTGGCACACTATAAATGTGGAGGTGCAACTGCGCAGTGTTCACACAAGAATCACTGGGTGCAGGCCACCAGGAACGCATAGAAGAAGAAGATTACTTGTGATCTCCTGTGCCACAAAGTGGCATCAGACTCACTTCCATGAAGTCTAGACATTGCAGGACGCAGTCAAATAACCCCCCAATGTGATCCTGCTGAGCAACAGCGTACAAACATACCTGATGACTATCCCCAGCAGCAGCTGGAACATTGCCCAGCGTCAGGCCCTGCTGCTGAAAAGCGTCCATCCTAGCATTTAGAAACACCTCACTCTGGTATGCAGCAGCCCTGATGCAACCCACCTGCACATGTACAGTGAGTGTGATGAGACAGTCACCAGACATGCATGACACACATGCCAAGCACCATGGTCTTGTCACATGGACATATGCACATGCACCTGCACAGCTGCAGGCACTGAACGCATACAGATGGCTATGACTGCTAGGCAAAGTCAAGAAGAACTGACGCCACGCTGTTGAAATTCATTACAGATCTTCAGGAACATGTCAGAATAACTGTTGAAGTGCAGCGTCACACTGCATTGGGATAAAGGTGGAGAAGTGGGGAGTTGAGGATGGTGGGATTGCTAGGAGGGGGTGCAATCAGCATCGAGCATAACCTGCTGGGCGCGACAACCACGCTGCCGTGTCACGATTGACCCTAGCTTGAGCCACAATACAGCAGTGCACATGTCAACTCATAGTGATACTGAGCAGTTGTTGCATTGTACCTCGTCCTGTGGCTGGATTTTGCGGCGCTTGACGGCTTGTTTTTTGGACTGCAGTTCCCCCTGCAACCCATGGCCATGATCCCTGCATGCCAGGCCATAGTCAAGAGTGTCTGGCAATGTTACAATGCTGGAGGCTATCAGCCTTGATAGAGCTTGCATAGGCAAAGATTGCTCAACACTGTCTGTNAGCACAGCACAGCACAGCACAGCAACAGTTATGCTTACCTGTGGCTTTTCCCACAGCTAGACCAAGGCCAATGGTAGCATAGCCAAAAGACATGACAGCTGCAATGACCGACAGGAACCAAAGGCGGTCAAAATCTGGAATCTGACTCAGCAGGAGCTGAAAGGCACCAAATATGATCATGAAGGGGTTGTTGCTAACCTGCAGCAGCACGTTTGAGTAGCCTGGTGCATTGCCTGCATAAAGTTTGAATGGCTGTGTGCTAGTGCTGCACCTTGATTGCGCACACATCTGTTCGTAATCATGAAGTGAGCTATACCGGGCAGTGAAAGGACAGCAATGGGCAGCTGCAAGTCATACTGTAAGCTGCCATGACACCTCTTTCTGCCACCAGAGGGTTATCAAGAGTAGCTAGAACAAAGGCTGTGACTTGCCTCATGCTGCTGATGGGTATGAGCATCCAAGCCAAAACATGTGTGCTCTCAACAGGTCACCAAGGTATCAGGCTACGACTTTTGTGCTGTCACTGCGTCAGGGAGCTGCCTGGCAAACCCTCAATTTCAGAAAATTGTGCTGTCAACAGTCAACGACTGACCTGACAAATCCTAGACGTTCAGAAATTGTGCTTTCAACAGTCAATGAGTCACCTGGCAGAGTGAAGAAGGCCCATCTCCGCTTGCGTTAGCAGCTGCCAAATCAGCTTCATGTGTGTGAAAACAGTTAGACCTCCTCACAGCCCTGCACATACACACAAACTTTGTCGACTGCACATGAGCTTTGTTCAATTGCTGCAGGGGACAGATACGTCATTAAGCTTTTCAAAGACTTTGTGTTTCATCAAGTCAGTGAAAATGGCGGGCCACTGGTGGATTGGGGACATGTCATTGAGTGCCTAAACAAACTGGACCTTGGCCTTCCTGAAAAGGTTCTGCTCCTTAGCAGGGATGAAATGTCTATGCTGTTGGTATCTTATGGTGATGTCAAGCAATGCATTGACACAGCGTACAAAGAGTTGGAGGCAGGTGTAGGGAGAAGACACATGTGAAGCATGTCATAGCTTGGACTTGAATACATCAACTCAGCAGCATGTATGCCCACTGGCACGTGAAGATGTACACCATGACAAGCAGCTTGTGAAGCTACAATGCATGCGGTTTGCTTTGCAATGCTTTCACGTTGCTAGAATAATGTATGTGTGTTCAGACGGATAGGTGGTGCCAATGTGCCAACGTTTGAAGTCGCCGCCGCAGTACACGCTTACATGTATTCTTTTGACGTGTTGTTGATGTAACACTTGGTTCACAAAGGCATTATTGGGTACAGCTTGGGCATACCCAGTGAGTGCAATGACGGTCTGCCGAGTGCAGGATAAATGTACTGATGCTCTTCTCAAACCCTTTGCTGAGGGAAAGCTAACCTCCATGCTGTGTACAACAATGTCTGCATGAGTCAGTGTGGCTGTGAGCTGGTTACACGCACACCTAATGCATCAGGGTGAAACTAAGCAGAAGAGCAGTCACAGATGGGCTGCGTTGCAAGCGTTCTACAGACCATTCCATGATGAGTCTTGTTACTGAGACCAAGGGTGCCCTGCATCAATGGCGTGCTCAATACGCCTGCTCATATCTATTCACAAAGCTGCAAGGTAGATATTGTGGGCTGTAGCTGTGACCGGATGGTCGACTGGATTGTGTGTCAGCTTTGCAGAGCCTTATCGTCTTCGCTTACTACGGCCACCAAACATGCCAACTCTGTCCTCATCCATCATGTTNAGGACGCAAACATCACAGCATGCCAAGTGGACAGTGACCCTGCTATAAGCAATCATGATTGGAGACTGTGCCCGAATAGCTTGCTCAAGAGCATGAAAGTCACATCGTTCTCTGCTTGCAGACATTGAAGCAAGTGTAGCCCAAAGACAGCACATTTGTTACAGAGGATACCCGGGAAGAGAGGAAGTGTGGTCTCTACCCCAGCCGGTCTGCAAGGCCTGCAGGCAAGTGGCATGTGCAGGAGAGTCACCAGCCAGGTACAACATTAGCATCACTCTGGTATCCTGGTGATCAATGCATCAAGCCGTTAGCAGCTGCTGCTGCTGCTGCAGACACGTGTGCACCTTACCCTGGACAGTCATCATTGCAGCTGCTGTTCAGCTGTCCAGCATCGTGTTGCTGCTGAAACTCCATTCAATTGTGAAAANCTCTGTACGACTTGCATCTGCAGCTTTGGCTTGACTCTATCAGCAGCCCTGGAGTGTGGCCTGGGTTTGTGTGGAGCCTTGCCGCTGCTCTGCGCTGTCAACACATTGTTGCAAGGCTGAGGCAAGGTGGTCTGTTGGTGGCTCACATCTTGCCCTGCACTGCTGTGCTGCGCAGCCTCTGCTGCTTTCTGCCATTGTACCAGGTTGGTTTCACAGGCTGCCTCTTGCAAGGACTCATCATGATCCGCTCGCTGCAGCAACTCAGGCTCTGCTACACTGGCTTCTAGGTGAGACTCCTGGTGGTCTAGAGCATCCTTCACAGAGTGAAGCTCTCCAAGCTGCACACTCTGCAATCTCTGATCAACGGNATTGTGAAAATCCAGAGTTGTTGCACTGTGAACCTGCTGGCCTCTCCTTGATGCACACCATCATTGAGTGCCTGGCAACAGCAGCTAATGTACACTAGTCAGCCCAATTCAGTTGTCTGCAAGATACTCATGCCATGTCCCAGGGACCATATTCATGTTTATGTTCTGTGTTCTGATTGCAAACACCTCGGCATTCTAGATTCTTTCTGTGAGGGTCAGGGACAGCTCACGCTCCTGCAGCTGGCTTACAGGCATACCTGATGTGTGCTGCATTTGACACAGAGGCCGCAGTAGTGAAGGACACATGCAAATGCTCCCGCATATGCCAAGGTGCAAGGCCTGCACTAAGCGGCAAATCTGGGAACGCCTAAAGCCAGGTACATGACAACCACTAATGCTGGCTCGACATCATCGGCATGTGTCACATGTTTTGCATCAGCTGAACCTGGCATACAGCATCACACTTGCTTCTTTGGACTGTGGTTACAGGAGCATGATGCAGGCCTGTTGGTGAGTGTGCCAAGCCTGTGCCACCATGACCTGACGCCATCTACTATTGCAGTATCTGTCTGTACACGACAGCTCTGGTGTCAAGTCTGCATGAGACGCTGCTTGAGCACTGCCAATAAGGGTACATTCCTGCTCCAACTGCGGCCAGCGCTTTGAGTTCACCAATTATTTCCTANATATGCAGCAGTGCAGACATGTGCTCATTCGTTACCATGCAGATTTGCTGAAAGAGGTTGCTGTAGTTGGACTTGACATAATGCACCAGAGCCCTAATGCTTCACGCAGTGCTTGCACATCTGCCACCCTCTCTGTAGCTGTTATACCACAAACAGCCGCTGTCAGTCTGCTGGCGTATTGCATGTTCATAGCCTGTTTACTGTGTCTCAGGTTTCAGGAGTTGACGCCAGATAAGCTAGGCAAAGCAGGCTCTGTGCGAGAGCTTGTGTTTGGCACCACAAAGGACAGGATGCTGGTCATTGAGGGCTGCGAGAACTCAAAGTGAGTGTTGCTCCGCGGGTACTATGCATGCAAGCAGTCGATGCAAGTCTGGTTTTTTACGTATTGCATGCTGGGTCTCTATCATATGACTGTGATGACTGACTCCAGCACTGCAGCTGTGTGTACATGTCCTGTGTGCAAACTGCAGACGCAAGTTGCTTGGCATGCGTGGTGCCTGTTAGCATGGCAGCTGCGATGTACACATTAGTCTGAACAAGTGCCTTTGATCTGTGTGCTGTTGACAGGGCTGTCACCATCTTTGTTCGGGGTGGCAACAAGATGATATTGGATGAGATCAAGCGCAGTCTTCACGATGCCTTGTGTGTAGCAAGAAACCTGGTGCGGGATAACAAGATTGTGTATGGAGGAGGAGCAGCAGAGATCAGCTGCTCTTTGGCAGTTGAAAGCGCTGCTGACCAGGTGTCAGGGGTGGAGCAATATGCTATGCGAGCATTTTCAGGCGAGTGCCCTTACTTGTGACCTTTGCAGCCCATGTCAAGCATATCAGCTTTTACACTGTGCTGTATACATGCCAATAGGAGCGCCTGATCACACTGCTCGGTCAGCCAAGCAAACGGGCAATGCGTCTGAAGTATGTCATAAGGCTGCCTGACTGTTGATGTGTGATGCAGATGCGTTGGACAATGTGCCACTGGCACTGGCTGAGAACTCTGGATTGGCACCTATAGACAGCCTCACAGAAGTAAAGTCAAGACAGCTTGCAGAAGGCAATCCGCACCTGGGGATCGATTGCAATGATGTCGGAACCAATGACATGCGGGAGCAGAATGTGTTTGAAACTCTGAGCAGTAAGAAGCAGCAGCTGTTTCTAGCGACACAAGTGTGCAAAATGATTCTCAAAATTGATGATGTCATTCAGCCAAGTCAGTNTTGACAGACGTGCAGCAACCACTGCTTGCCTTTTTGGTGTCGTCTATTGTGTCATCAACTACGACTGTCTGGGNGAGCATTCACAGGTGAAGATTGGCTCAATGGTGCTGATTATGCCTGCAAGTGTCATCCTGGTAGCTAGGGTTGCCATTGATGTTTTTTGCTATGTGTCCATGTTCTAGCAAGTTCTGGTTCCCCCACAGCTTTACAGCTCCCATACAGGAAGCATGGTCTGGTTTGCCAGATGCTTGAGCGTCGTGGTTGCAATACTTGTCTCGGCAATGTGTCGGCATTGTTTCAACATCTTTGACAGATGCTGCCATTAGCAAGACACATTCATTCAGCTTGACCAGTCAACCCATGCATTGGTGCAATGCCCCATTGCCCCATTCNACAGAGCAAGTTGTGATGCTGCAGCAACAGAATGCTGCTCATGCAACGGCAATCAGATGGGTAGCAGTCAAACAGCTGATGGTGGTTATGGGAGTCAGTCAAGCCAAGTATAGTGGCCTCTCTTAGCTGGTTTTGGGAACCCAGCCGTTGCTAGCAGCGTTTTCAAATACTGCGAAGCTTGGAATCAAAATCTCGTGAATCGTCATGGACAGTAACTGTTCTGTACCGCGTAAAGTACCATATTTATTTAGTACATTGCGNGCACCTGTTGCCAGTCTGCATGTTGTAGTCAATGGTGGTGGAGGGGGTTGTAAGGGAAGTATAGCCCAGCCGCAGAATGGAGCTGTCATAGTCCCCCTGGCTGCCGGGGCCCAAGCTGTAGGCAGGCTCGGGGAACTGCACCTGCTGACCCTCCCCTAGCTCTGTTGGCATCTGCAGATTCTGGGGCAAGCTGTATATTGTCGCCTCCTGCAGGGGCAATGCCAATGCTCATTTTCCATGCAAGTGCACCCTCATAACATGCTTAGCATACTGCATCCAGATAGCAGCTGGGACATGATCATTGTGCAAAGGGCCCTGCAACACGCGCACGCAATGACATCCTCAGGCATCTGCCAAGGCATCTGCCAAGTCTGCTTGAGTACACATCCAGACCTGATCATATACGATGATTGTCTGTCTTGTGATGAGATTGTCATGCTGTGACAGAGTAGCATTTGATCACCAGCTGGGGACACATGGCTGTTCCACCCATTTGGCAAATAACAATATGCTTGTACACTACAGTGTGCAGGAGTTGCAGTCAAACTTTCCTTTCTATGCTCAGTATGTAGTGGTCAGCTGTCAAGTCAGACACCCACAACAGCAACCAGGCTTGCAAGCTAACTACTTGAAACAGCATGTGGGCCAAGACAGACATCACCTGTAAGCCATTGAGACGCTGGAAGACCACAAGGTAGTCTTTGAATGCTGCCAGTGACTCAATCTTGACGTCATCCTTGTGAGGTATGAGCACCTGTCAGCACCAGAGCCGCTCTGAGTCCTTACACTGTTGAGAGCAGACGTCATGTTTTTGGACCAGGATCAGAGCAAGCAGATTGGTGCAACACATGTTCATGCCAGATTGAGTCATGTATGTGTAGGGCAAGCATTGCCATTTTGCAAGTGTGTAAAGCAGTCCCAAGACTCGCACAAGAGCACAGGATGAATGCGCATGGCTTGGAGTATGGCCTGCAGTAATCACGGAAGATGCTTCATGATCATGCAGGGTGACGACAAAAAAGCCGCGCAGGTATGATCAGGTTGTTTAAATTGTGCTGCACATGAGCATAGGATCACATTAGCAAGAGCATGCAAACATGCGCTGGTGCAGACCCTAGAGATCAAGCCTTGCAGCATGCTACAACAGCATACCTGAGCATTTGTGGGATCAGTCACAGGAGCAACAAGCACTTCTGAATTGGGGCGATCTTCATCCCTGATTTCAATCAGAAAGTGGTCCCCCCGATGCCTTACATCGTACTCAACGCCGTTTCGCCTTGGTAGGATGACTTGCCACTCGGAGTCAGGCTGATCAGCAGGCAGGAAGCGAGTCTCAGATGTGATCGCCGAGCCTGCAGGCAGGCACCACAAGTCAGCAGCCTTGTGTGTGACTCCCACACATGATGCAGAGCAACTGGCCTGAACATGCACACTGTTTTACTGTTGATGTGTGTAATTGAGATGACCAGGTCCAGAAGGCATTCTGAAATGTTCCTTCCTCCATCTGAGGGCATCCTTTCTATTCTATGNCATCCCCGTTTGTCTGCTGCTGCACATGTGTGCAGTACTTAGGAGAGACTGTTCAAGGGTGGCGTTGCACTTCCTTGTGAAAGAAGCCTGTGCACCCAGAAGCCCACTTCTCATTTGCCTATTGTCTGCTGTCGCACATGTGTGCAGTACCTCGGAGAGACAGTCATAGGGTGGAATTGCACTGGCTCTTGAAGTAAGCCTTTGAACCCACCTCATTTGCCTGTTGTCTGCTGTTGCACGTGTAGTACAGAAGAGACAGTCAAAGGGCGGCACTGCACTTGGNAGAATGCTGATGCTGAGCTTGCTGTAAGACATGGCATGACACGTCATGCATGTGGTATCACTTGGAGACTGTACAAGGTTTGCTCATCGAGCGACAGTGGTGCTGACACCCACAGCAACAAAGAAGCTTGTGGGCCGTCCACAAAATCTGGTGTTATTGGCGCCCAAGACTGAATATTCCCCANAGATGATCCACAGCCTGTATACATTCTGAACGGTTGTGCAACTTTAAGCAGGTGCAAGACCATACTGAAGGCAAACTTGAATCTGGGTCTACGCTGCCATGAAGCCTGCAGCAACAATGGTGGCGGAGTGCCTGCAGCATGCCTCATGACGAATGACCCAGTGTGCATGGCGGGTTACATGGAAGCCAGTGGAAGCTGTCATCAAAGGTGTCACCTGTGGATTGTGACTTAGCCATCGTCGCTCATGCTCTTCTTGCATTTCTAGCACAAACTCGTCATCATCACTGCAGTGAGGTCCAATGTACTGTACCTTCACGAATACGCCTGATGGCAGGACTTGCAAAATGTACAGGGTCTGTTTCCGAACCTGCAAGCAGCGTGCAACACACACCATTTGCTCACTTATTTGAGCTGCCAGGGGTGTTACCACATGTTTGGATGGACAAGATGAGGTCAAACACCTGTACAGGATCTGCGAAAGCACTGCATTGTGATCTTNCTCTGGAACCACCTCCAAGGTGTTGGTTATCCGCAGAGGCAGCAACGACCGTATATGCCCCATGACCCAGGTATCCAACCAGGCCATTGATGACAAAGAGCTAGATAGCTTAGTCGTGTACAATGAACAGCAGCGCATGCCCCACATCATGCGATCCAATGTCGACAAGCAAAAGAGCCTTTTGAAGGCTGCAGAAAAGTGAGTCGCTGCCAATTGGTGACCAAGCAATGCATGCCTGCACTCTCCTCCAGCACATGCCAAAGTCTAAGGAGAGACGCATTTTTGTCGTGCACATTGACCATGTCTCAGCTCCATGTTGTCGACGCTATTCTGTCACAAACACCACTGTCCAAGCTGGTCACATTTCTGTGCTTCCAAGATCAACAGGAATAACACAGAGCGCATTCGCATGGCAGTGCATGGTGTGCTCAGGCTATTATTGAGTGCAGCCTCCATCAGTCATATGCTGGGCAGCTTAATTCCTAAGCTTCAGATCTCATGGAGAGTCAACAGTGGTCGCAATGTTACATGGACTGACGCTGCCCATACCTGTGCAGCTATACATACACATCTGAGGATGTCAACAAGATGCTAGCTGAGAAGAGGGCCAAGGGCGCATCACGTGGCATGAATGCTGCAGTCGAAAAAGCACGCCTCACACGTCTCAGGGACCATGCCCTAGAAGCCAATGATGCCGAGCAAGCTGAAATGTAAGCTCTGTCGCCGACAATGCACAGGATTGCACAGTAATGACATTGTGCTGCATGTGAGTGTGTAACTTGTGAGCATGTCATGCTGCGGGTAGAATGATATGCTGTATGCTGAGCAGACACAGCTGCATCTGAGCACCATTGGCAGCAGTGAATTGCATCTATCACACCGTGGTGCCATGAGACCTGCTGCCTATACCGACAACACTGCACAAGGCATGCCACAAGTCNAAATGACCACTGACTAGGGCTGTTGGTCTGTGTCTTCTTCAGTGGACTGGCAAAGAGACTGCGCTTGGGGGAGGGAGAGGGGGTGAGGGGCATAAGAAGGGGGATGGGGGATTCTTTTGGACCACAACAAGCAACTGGCATGCATGCAGCGCTTGTACTGGCAGGTGATGACAGACAAAACGTGCAGCCTGCTGACCTGTAGACAGTGGTGCCGGGAAGGCGACCCAGCACAGCCATGTGGGGGAAGCCAGTCTTGTACAGCACAATCACCACTGACAGACCAATGGAAATGGCCAGCCCAATCTCAACTCCAGCAAACATAACTCCCAACCAGGCAGCGTTGAACACCAGCCAGTCAAACTTGTTGATCTGCATTGCACAAGCAGAAGGTGAGGAGGCTGACAGGTGTGATTTGCCTTGTGTGATCGTGTGTGCAAGACAACGTTGAATTCAATGCACAGCATGCTAGAGCACTTGTTGGTGGCCATCTGCTGCCAAAACCAGTACAACAGTCACAAATACACTTAAGATGGTGACATTGACTTGACCATGCACTGCAATAAATGAAGCACCTGAACGCCACATGATGGTTATGTGCAACTGTCTGTCAAGCAACACGTTGCAGCACTGTGCAAGCAAAGGTTAAGGATGCAGAGCACAGCATAGCTAAGTATAGCACAGCAATCATCATGCAGCAGTGCAGAAGCCCAAATTGCGGCAGGGGCCTTTACCTTCCACAGGAAGAACCACTCGCTGTAGTTGAAGAGGGTGATGACAGCCGCAATGACGATGGCGCCTTGCACATTCTGTGGCATGTTCTTGAACACAGGGGTCAAGAAGAGCAGCACAAACATGACCACCAGGGCACTGATAATTCCTGCCAGCTGGGATTTGGCACCGCTGCTGTCCATGACAGCAGATCTGGAGAAGGAACCGGTGGTGGTGTAGCAGTTGAAGGCTGCTCCAAACAAGTTGGCGNGCCAGCAGCCAATGACATGCATGCTTGCTGGTGGCTCCTGCAGTTCCAGACCAAGCAGGGCAAGGATCTCAAGGTCTCCTACCCCTGCATAATGCTGAATGTCATGGTAGCAGACAACAACACCAATGACCAGTATCAGACACTAGTGGACCCTGTCACCAGGCGCTACGCCACCAGCAGTGAGATGAGCATTGAGTTTGAAGTGGACGGCCCTTATAAGGTATGCGCAGTGTACACCAGTCTAAGGAAAGAACCAACGCTAGCACTTGGCAGGCAATGACAGGGCAACAAGCTTATCCCGTTTGTCACAGACAACAAACTAGTGTTGCACACACAGCACAGGGCGTTGCGGCACAGCACAGCGCATTGCAGCACAGCACAGTGCATTGTAATCACAGCACAGGCATTCACCTGACACGGTCCCAGAACAAGGGTGACATGCCGGGGAACTTGAGGGGGCAACCTCCAGTGCTCTGGGGTTCAGAGCTGAGGGAGACAGCGCCATTCTCCTCTTTGAAGAAGCTCTTGCCAGCTGGATGTGCCTTTACCAGGTTTTTCACTGCAGTGCCCTCATCCTCAAGCTTGTTTACCTGCATGCAACGCATGGCCAGTGAAGTTTGCAGCGCTGTATGGTCTCCGCATGAGGTCCCCTTGATACTTGTTTTCAAGGTGTCTTCAACAATGTCAGGCAATGTCGGGAGCATTCTCACACATGTCACACAAAGTGCTTGCAGCCTGTCAGTAGCATAGGCGCANTTATGCTGGCAGCATTGTCATGACTTGTGACCCAAGCAGCTTGTGTGCTGTGCCTGATTGCCTGAGGCTCAGTCATTGAAGAGTGAAGTAGTGCTGTTGCTCAACAAGACATCTGCTTACAGATCTGCATGCCAGCCCACTGTAGCTGCACACAAGCTTCACCAAAGAACTGGCATGATAGTTTGGTGTTTTCACCCACTGTGTGTTGGCAGGCACGACATATGTTGTAGATCGTGTTGCGCTGGCACTTCTGGTGGAGCTTGGCTGCATGCACACAGCACCACGCCACGCGCATATGGCAAAATTGTCACACATGACCATATTATTTGGGACGCCTAGCAGCTGCAGACATTCAGCTGCATACATGCGTCCAATGGTGCTTTATTGTTGTGCAGGAGCACATAGTACTGCCATGTCCAGTGGTGAGGATACACTTGACTTGGCCATCGCAGAGGCTTTACAGACACGCAACACGTCCCTCATCCAAGCTCTCAAAAGGGACCCACCTGTCATCTCCACATCAACACTCAAAGAGCTGGGTTCTGAATGCAGTGGCAAGCCAAAGGTCAGCTTCCTGCAGCCACAAGCAGACTTTCCACCCTGGGACAGCCCCGCTTGGTTGCTCATCAGCAACCCCATCACACCCTTGTCTGTCCAAAACAGTGACCAGCAGAAAGGCCAACGGGCTCTCTTTGCTGATCTGGTAGACACAGCACCTAGCAGCACACCGTTTGTGTTTCACAGCACCCACGCAAATCTCTCAGTTTGTGGTGATAGGCTCAAGCCAGATGTAGTGATGAGCCTTCGCGGCAAGCCATGTGTTCCCCTCACCTCAGGCGCCATCATCAAGTTCTACGCACAAGATGGGTGTTTTGACTGCCATCAAAACATTGGCAATGCTATTTTACATGGCAGGGTGTTCCTACAGCAGCTCCCACGCACTCTACGAGAAAAGGTTCTGGTGGTGCTAACAGATTTACACAGCATTACACTAATCTNCAGCCCACCTGTCCAAGGTATACTATCGGCTACCATCACCGACTTGTTTCCTTACACAGCCTGCAACGTTGAATTGCGCAGGCACAGCACCATGCAACCGTGATGTGGTTTTTTGCAGGACGTAGAAGTCTGGAAGCGAGTTGCAAGCATGTCAACTGAGCTTGGGTTCTTGAGACAGGCAATCTACTGCCTCAACAACGTATGCCTCTCTGCACACCTTTTGCATACTCCGCTCATCAACAAACACATTTTGTGAGTGTTCCATCTGTTACTCAACTTGGCCAGTGTTATCACTGATGTCACTGCACGTGTGCTATACACTCCAGATGCCGGCCTGGACATGGTAGTCACTGGTGTGCTGTAGCAACAAGAAACATCATGTCTCTGCAGGCAATCAATCGTGACAAAAATGACCTCGATGCGAGGTGGGACAGAGCAGTGCTGTACTCTGAAATTGATGAACCCAGGAAGGTATGTCATTGCGAGCAATCGTGCCTCATCTGTGGCACACACGCAGCTGAGACAAGTAGCACATGCATTTATATCGTGTAACAACTGCACTGCAACTAATCCGCTCATGCTGTGCTGCCATATGCAAGTACTTTCCCCCATGCACAGGGGGTTTGAGGCAAGGTATATGACACCTTGTACAGCATGCTCACCAGTACCATGGTCGCCAACCTGATTGGGCACTTGAGCTGCCAGCTACAGGCCAACAGTACAGGACTACTTTCAACGCCTGGCACTGCCTGGCTTACAGCTGTTCTTACAGATTTCCGCATAGCCAGCTGCTACACATGCATGCAGGCACTGAGAGCGTTCAAGCAGCTTGCCACAGCTCGGCCAGGCGACCCAGAAGTGGTGAAGGCACTGGCACGCCTGTACCACCAACTGGGCCAGGTTGAGGATGCCAGGGAGGTGCTGCACCAGCAAGTGCACAGCTACCCTGATGCTGTGGACCTCACCCACGTCAACATCCTGGCTGAGCTGTATATGGAGGCGACAGATTGGAAGCTTGCAGTGGATGTCATCCAGCATGCCAAGCATGCCCTGTGTGGCCAAGCTGATCTGCCCGTGGAGCTTCAGGCAAGTTGCAGATGTTGGCATGCTATGAGTGCTGCACGGTGATCCTAAACATGGGACATAGATACAGGCTGTATCAGCGAGAGGCATGCAAGTACAGCCCCCTATGCCTCTGTTGCATAACTCTTTCAAACACAGCCTGTCACAAGCGACAGTCCTGCAGAAGCAACATTCTGTAGCCAACTCTACACAGAAAGTCAGCCCTGCTGTGTAGCTTCACGCTCCTTTGTACAGGTAGTCAGTTGACCTTGTATGCTTAGCATGGGCCTGCATGCTGCTGTCATCCAGTGAACTTTGTTGCTAGCTTCCCACCAGTTGGACATGATCACAAGGTCACTCTTTCTTAAGTACTAAGTGAAGGACAGCTGGTGCAGCTTTTCAAGTACAGCACAGTACAAGTGGTGTAGGAGGGTGTTGAGGTACACTCACACTTGTCGAGTGCTGAGTGTTGGCGTGAGGCAGCATGCAGTGCAGGTGAAGGCAGGCATTTGCTGCGCGCATCTTGACAGCGACCCTTCAAGCCAGCATGGCATGCAGCAAGCTCAGCAGTACTTCACAGCTCTGTTACATGAGTCACCCGCAGATAGTGCAGACCTGTGCCTCACTGTGGCAGACGAGCTGCTGCACCTAGGCCATGCTGAAGAGGTAGGCCACCAGGAAGATGTGCTTGCACCGTGCTCACTACAATGCAGACTGGAGGTATGACATGTGGCAGGATTGCAGCTGCATGTGTTCTTGCATTGCACCAAGCAGATTGGAAGTCTGGTCCTGAAGCCGCTTGGTAACCTCTCAAGTGCCGGCTGGGTTTGCAGAATTGTGTACACGGCGCTTGCATGGCATCACTCGATGCCCTTTGCAGGCACAGTTTGCAAGCAATGCATGCAATGATGTGCAGAAGTAATCCTCCAAGTAACGTCATCACCTGTAGCTCCTCAGCATTGATTACATGTATCGGGACGCCTTGAAGCCCTGCACACCTGACTCTCCAACCCACCGGGACCTGCCTGGGCCTCCCCCACATATCCCACATTAGACCAGTCATCTGCACTGTCTCGCCGCCATGTCGCAAATGCTGTTGGGAAGGCTGTGACCTAGTGAGCTTATGGATGCAGGCACTGGCGCTGTACAAGCGTGTGCAAGAGCTGCCAGATCACGACGATTTGGGCCTGTGGAGCAAAGTGGCTGAGTGTCACAAGCAGATGGGTGATGAGGATAAGATGATCTCCATCTATGAGAAGGCCATGCAGAATGATAGGGTCAGGATCCTGGCTACCTAGCATCGAAGGAAACACTGCAACAAGCATGTCACCATATCACTTCTCATGCTCAATCACTGCCTGAGCTTTGCTGCCAAGGCTGCCATGAGCATACCCGCCATGCGCTGCAGTCCCAAGCACCATGTCAGGGTGTATTTTGCAAATTAGAACACATTGTAAGCAGATCATGTGTCACACCCCTGCTTTTGCTGCAGCATGTCCATGGCACAGCACATCTGTCTGATGTGCCCTGTGCTCCGGCCTCTGCTGTCTACTGGCATGGCGGCAGCAGCAATCTGGAGCAGTCAGGCACAGCAGTAGCAATGCCCATGACGCACATTAGCTGGCAGGTGAACAGTGTGCTGCTGTCCGTTGCACAGCTTCCCCTGTTCAGGGTGAAGCTCAGCCTTTGATGGCCAGAGGGTTAGCCAGTATGGTAAGACAGCCGGCAGATGTGGCTTTGGCGCAGCTGCATGTGTACAGCAATGCGCTACATGCAGCTAGGCATATCTGAGCTGCTGCAATGCACTTGAACGTCCAGCCAAGATAGTATAGATGCCACAGTATGTGGTTTATGCAGAATCCAGCATGGAAACAGAGCCAGGCAGCACTGGCATTGGCTCAGCTGCACCTGGACAGTGGAGCGCCACAGGCAGCTCAGCATGTGCTCAGCACGCTTCATCAGCCTTCGGAGGGGGCTGGTGGCCAACCACACCAGCAGGACGCTCACCAGGCGCAAGCTCTGTACCAGCATGCAGACCTGCTGTTGCAGCTTGACCAGCAGGTGGGTGCGCACAGCAATGCATGCTCTGCACTCTCAACCATGTGTACTGACACTACACAGTACAAGCTGCATTTGCAAGGGCACTGCTCAAAGCATTGCTACAACAGGCCAGTGCAAACTGTGCAACTCAACCTTGTTCTGTGCAGTCCAGGAAACTAATCAAACACCGTGCTGATGTATTGAGCACCATGCCTGTAGTAAGACGTCATGCAGTTTGGCACGCCTGTAGTCTTACAGCAAAGCAGAGCATTGTACCAATCACACAACAGCTACACCCGTATCTACATGAAAGCACATAGTGCAAACCAGCCNTGCTGTGCTTGCAAATGGCTATGCAGTCAAAGCCTAACTGCATCCTGGTCTGTCCGACACTGCTGATGTTTCAAAGCGGCAATTACAGAAGCAGGCTCAGCAAAGCAGGTCTATCAGTTGCAGCAGCATAAAAGCTTGGCACAAGTCTTGCTGTCAGCTTACCTGCATATTGACTGGTATGTCACTTATCAGCAAGTCAGCTTTGCATATTTGTTGCGGTCAGCAACTGACAAGCAATGCATGTAGGTGGTTACACTGTTCCCCGGGGGCAGGACGTGATGATCTCAGTGTACAACATACACCACAGCCCTGCTGTCTGGGACGACGCAGAGGCCTTCCGGCCCGAAAGATTTAGCTTGGACACCCCAACCCCCAATGAGCAGAACACCGACTATAGGTACACTGCGCTGAGTTCAATCCTTGATGAAATCCGGGCATGGGCAGCTTGATATGATATTGTGTTGTAGAGGCAACTGTTATGTGAGATTGCCTGGAACGTCACAGAATTAGGCATTGCATCTAATCTCTATTGAGCAGGAACTGCTATGCTTCAGTTTGCTGTGACATGTTTTGCTGTGCTCTGCTGAGCTCCATGCTGAGCTGAAAAGTATAAAGCTGTGCTGTGCCATGCCATGCTGGGGTGCGGTGAATCTCATGTGTAAGGTGATGGTAGTCACACATGAGCAGGGTTTGGTGCTTCATACCCACACAGAGAATGCACAGTAACGCCAGAGAGTCTTGTGCAATAATTCGATCAGCACACGGCATATGCTCAGCAACAACGCCTGGGTGTGCACACAGATGCATGGAGAAAGGTGTACATTTGTCATGCTCGCCCTCACATCACATGCAAGCATGCTTTCAGCTACAGGCAAACAATCTGCTGACTGTGGTGTGCAGGTATATTCCTTTCAGTGGGGGACCCAGAAAGTGTGTGGGGGATCAGTTTGCCCTCATGGAGGCTGTAATTGCTGTTGCTGTTCTTTTACAGCAGTTTGACTTCAAGCTGTCACCAAACCAAACAATTGGCATGACTACTGGTGCAACCATACATACCACAAATGGCCTGTTCATGGATGTGAACGCAAGGGCAAAGCCAGAGCAAAACGCTTCCACCCAAAGACAGGCAGTCACGGCTGCTGCTTGAGATGCTCACAAAGCTGCAACATTGCAGTGGCACAGTGTCATATACGTTGGAATCATTCACACTACTGGTCTCAGCACAATGGGCTGTACAGCACCAACATGCACTGGAAAGCTTGCGCAGCAGCCATGTGACAACTTGGTGAGACATATCGGGGTTATCACGCGCCGTTACTTGAGCTGCTTTTTTTGTTACNCAAGTTTGAACATGTGTATGTTGCAAAGGGTCAGTAATACACTGACAAAATTGAGCATGTAGTGCTAGCCAGCCAAGGAATACCTCTTGGTAGCTGTCGAGGGTTAGCTTCTGGCAAAGGCTTGTGCATCGGTGATAAACGCCTTCGTAGTCAATTCAAGCTTTTTGAGCACCTGTACAATGCATGCACACGCTGGAAGAGGCTTGTATGTACAGCAGTCATCCGGGAAGCCATGTCAGCTGAATAAGCACTGTGTGTCCACGCAGCAGTGCTGAAAGGCAATGCCTTGTTGGTGACATGGCTCAGCACACGTGTAGATGCATGTGACCGGTTGCCTTGTTCTGACCACAACGTGCACANGATGCAGATGAGCCCTCTGCAGGTGCACATTGTGTCCACTTGACTTGTCACCACACGCAACAAGCTTGGCAGTGCCAAGCTCATCGCTCACCATGCTGCTTGAACACCATATCAAGAGCAGGTTGCGGCGTCTGTCTGGTCACATCAAATTCAGCTGTCCTGCTGNGCTCCCGGGTCAGAGGCTGCAAAGCTGTAGGACCATTATGGATCGTATGAACTGCTGGTGCTGAAGTTAGCAGAGGGCCCTTGGCATTGCAGCTCGTTGCTGGTCTTGCTGTGATGCTGTCCAAGTTGATAAATTCCCCTTCATGCAGTGCAACACCACATAGCGAGTTGCTATCCCACAAGACATCACCTNGCCGCCTTGGCTCCAGCTGCTGCTGCCTGTGTACTGTGCTGCTGTGCAGCCTCTTGCAGTGCAATGGCCTAAACAGGCCAAGCTTGTCACCACAAGCTACACCCATGGAATGCAAATACCGTCAAGCGCGGCGTGCCCNCACTGTTCCTAGACAAGGCCTGAGTACAGCGCAGATAATCACTGGGCCTGCCTGGCATATTTGTTACAACATGTTCGACAAGGGCTGCAGGCTGTGCCTCAGTATATGTAAGACATAGGTAGTCCTCACACACCATGGTGTCAGTTGGAGCTTTGATCATATGTGTTTGATCATCATCAGCATCTCGAAGTCAAGGGACGAGCCATATGCAGTGCCATGTTTCACGGGTGATTGTGACATGCTGTGACTGCACGNAGGTCCTGTACCAGGGTTTTGGGAACGTAAATGCGATTTTGCAGAACCGAGGCCACTTTCCGCCGCTGTTGCTGTTTCAGATCCTGGCGGTGAAAATCCTGTGCACTTCCGTGTCCAAGGGCTCAGGGCTGGTTGGAGGCGCATATGCCCCTTCCANGTCAAGTCATGCTGAGCCTGCTGTGGTGCCATGTGCAGGATTTGAAAAGCTGCCCAAGGGAGTGAGCATCACCCCTGGGGATGGCTTTGGGACATTGCTGCCTCAGGAGACATGTCCATTGACCTTCTTCTTCCGACCCCCCTTGACAGGCCCCTACACCTTTGAGCTGCAGTGCTCCACCCCCCTCTCAACCCACTTCAAACTGCCTTGCACGGCATCTACACGCTTGCCAGCCAAAGCGGGGTGCTGGGTGTCCTGGATGTGATTAATCTCTTCCTGACCGGCATGACAAGATTTCAGCTGTTGGTAAGCTGCTGTGTCCTGCCAATAGGTCAATTGGTGTTTCAGGATTTCATTGTGTACACACTTGTATGCAGTGACGTGCAACAGCAGCAGTAGCACCCTCAGTCCAGTTATCAGCAACACTGTCTGCTGTTNACTGATAGGTCCCACATACGTAGTTGAAATTGCAATCACCTGCGGTGCAAACAAGCCTGATTTGATTGGTTTAGAAGCATATTTGGCATTTGAGTGCATCAGGCTAGCAGTTCTAGCTAAGTAGGTCTACAGAGATGTTGGGGATCGACAGGAAGATCTTGACAAGGTATTGCTGCGCGTGGAGCAAGGCTGTCAAACATACTGTGAGCATGAAGGCTGCCATCTAACCAAATTACAGACAGGCATTGCCGCCAGTTCACAGCCATGCAATACATCAATTGTTGCGGTGAATTATCATCAGTGCCCATTTGGCCTGAGTAAGAGCTTCCACCATGGTACTCACATTGCCCCAAGCTTCATAACTTTACACAATTTGATGCAGGCTTTTACAGGACTGAGGCAGAGCTGCCAAGGGAGCCTGACCTGAACCGGTACAGCTGCTGCCGGGTGGGAGGGGGACTACACATTGACCTGCTGTGTTGCACGTTTGACCACCTCCACAGTCACCTGCAGTAAGAGCACCCAGTCAAGGAAGAGTCTATGCCTTTGCCTTTGCGATGATGACGCCGGGAGCGTCCAGACAGACCAAGCAGCAGTCCAATGCCACGCATGCTTCTGGCCAGACGAAGTCAGAAGCAGTCACGCCCTCAATTGCAAACAGTATGAGATTGTGAAATGGTAATGGACACAAGTCGCCGTAGTACAAACAGCATGAGACATGCTTTTGAGGACTTAACAATGAGACTGGACACAATTGCAGGCAAGGCAGTGCTGCTGATGATATCATACACAAACTGTAAAATCAGCCAGAAGGCAGATCGAGCTGACAGGACATGCAGCAGTGCTTGTGAAGGATCTGCTGGTATCAGTCTGGGAGGAGGCTCATGCTGNAATCATACTTGCACTCCAGCAGTGCACTGCTAGGAAGCACCTATGATCCTGCAAAATCACCAGTTCAATGCTGTGCCATAGCGGTGCAGAACATATATAGAGGATTAAGTTAAAATTAAGTATTGTTGTTTAGATTTTTACATAACATGTTATGGTAAGGTACCAGCAACACAGCAACACAAAGTATGGGGCCCACCTGATGTTGTGCAATCGTCATACAGTCCAAAAGGGATCTCGCACATGTTTGCATGGTTGCACATAGAGTGTGCAAGCACGCTCGAGCTTCTCAAATGGAGCTCTTTTCCAGGTGTAGTCAATCAACATTGGTGTTTTGCGTTTTGCATAAAATGTAGAGGAATCGCACTGTCAGTCTGATTCAGCGTATCTCCCAGAAACTGTTGCATCCTAAAAAAACCGTAAGAAAGATCACCGACTTGTTCAGCCAGTGTCGGTAACAAGACTAATCACGTCACGCTTGTGGCGCAGTCATACAAAACCCAAATGTGGACATGTATGTACATTTNTGCATTTCTACTGCTTGCAAGCTGTCTCTATGTGCTGCATGCTACACAGGCTTCTTGTTTTACCGAGCGATTCAGTCAGCAAACAAGGCATCAGAGCGTGCAGACAAGGCAGATGGATACTGACTGATGGCAGAGTCAGGCAAGAACTTGCCTTGGCAGCCGTGACAATAGATCTGACAAAAAGCACTGGTAGACAACGAAATGACAGTCCGCTGCTTCAACAGCAAGCATATCAAGTATTGGCTTCAAAGCCATGCCCTACCTGAGTGCAGACATGCAAGCCAGGACGGACCAAACGTCTGCCTGATTGCAGTAAATGGTGCATGATTACAATTTTGAGTTTGACAGTGGTGTGCTTTCGAAGCGCTGGTGCGCATGCCAACAGTACGCATACGCACAGTACGACGAATATGGTTTTATCATTGCTGCATGCAAACCGTATGTTGTTCCTGCCTGCAAGCTTCTGCCCTTTGTCCAACAAGTACAAATCGGGCACAGTCTATGTATGCTTAACAGCAGAACAGCAAAAGAATGCACTCCCTGTGATATCTTGTTGCACTTCTCCTACACGGTGATCATGAATGGTGCATCTGTACAGCCTTTACGACACAATACTGCGGCTTTGTTCGTTGTCAGTAGTCGGGTTGCTGAACGAGGACCATGCGAGAGGCAGGAACACGCGATATGAAGTTACACATGCAATAGCGGCGATGCAATAAACGGCGTGATTGATGAGGAGGCAGGAAGGAGGGGCGTGAAATGATGAACGTTGCCTACGGGTTGCGCAGGGTACGGCACACGTAATTGCCTGGTTAATCAGGGCTCTGTTGTCACGTCTTCTGCAGCTCACAGCTGGTTCACGGGGACTGCTCAGCGGCCTTTGGGCCGCCAATGCCATCTTGGTCTTCCTGCTTGTGTTGCTGTTCACGACCTAGTCACGCGCTACTGCACTCCTTCAACACCTCAATATGGCACACTACGCTACAATTGCGTTACGCAGACGCTGACTGAAGCAAACATTAGTGACTGTATGACACAATTCATCACGTCCTCGCAACGAAGGTTGCGGTGATCAGCGACTACGCCGTGTGCAGCGACGATCTTAGGGCATCTTAGGGCACTGCTTAACGCAATATGGTGACCGGCTGCAATGGGGTGGACCCTGTGCTGTCTATGTCCTTGTTCAAGTCGCCAGATTGCGCACAACAGGTCCGCCTCTATACATTAATACGGTATTTGTGACGAGCCACATATGCAGAAACACCTGTCTGACAACAGGTGTGGCAGTGGCTGGACAAGCATGGTGATGCGCCTGTGCAAAAGGAAAGATTCAAGCATCTGGTCAGCATTTGTACAGCCAAGTCACTTAAGGTCCCGNGACGTTGTAGTGTGCGGAAAGCTTTGAGCTCTGCTTTGCACTAGCAGCCAGGCTTGTACACAAACTGCCCTTGTCAAACATACTCACAAAGTGATGTAAGTATGCCCCCACTATCTGCGAGTTTGATGTCAGATCATCCCAAATTTAATGCGTTATATCTGCTATGCAGCACAGAATTTGAGCGACAACTGTGCATTGAAACATCATGAAACACAAATCCAGCTACAGCCTGAGTGCAAATGGATCATCTTGTTGCAGGCAATGTACGGCTGTTGCTCAAGCGCTTATTGCATATACATGCGCTGCATGACCATTGCTGACAGTATGCATGATGCTGCATATGCAGGGTGCGGAAGTGATAGAGGACTGGGAGGTGTGGGGTGACCCCAGGGAGGTCGAAAGACGAAAGGCAGATCGGAAGCGGGCAGCTCAACCCATGGCCGTTCGCCAAGCACAAGTATATAANTCAAGGTGGAAGCAGCAGCTATGTTGAGAATAGGCCAACATGCCTTATCATCAACATGCTCTGCACACAATATCACGCAGTTGACAGCATACCTGCTCGGAATAGTGCTCACAGATGTAAATATAGCAACACCTAAAAGCTTGCTGCAGGCTCCAGACACATCCCCCAACATTGGCGTGTGGTGGTATTTCTTTGCCGAAGTCTTCCCTAGCTGGAGAGTGCCCTTCAAGTTTGTCTTCATCACTGCCTGGGCAGTCCCGCCACTTTACAGCTTGTCTCTTATCCACATCAAGATGTGCATCGCAGCTCGGGACTGAATTACACATTCTCAATGTGTTTCATTTCAAGCTTTGTCAGGTGCAGAACAACTGGCTTCACAAGACCCTACCTGCATTGGTTCTTTACTACACATCCCATATTGTCCGCCCTATTGCCCACTTTCCCCACTATCGTCTCATGGCTCATGTGAAGTGCAAGACATGAGGTTTCAACCATCTGTTGTAGGGCCAAAGGCTGGGGGCGCAAGTGGAAATGCCCCTGTGACTAGTGTTGCTCAGCATTATGGGCGAGGCTCGCCACGGGGAGCTGCTATGCGCAGAAGCATACCCGATGATGAGATCAGTAGCGGCACTGACACTGACGAGGATGGCGCACTCATTGAGNTCCACATGCTGGACATGCGGCCAGGGCAGCCTGCATACATGGAGCAGCTGGCTCGTGCATTTGAGGCGTTGCGAAAGGCGCTCAACAGCCTTCAACTTGACTACAAAGCATCAAAACTGGCAGTTCGCAAGCCTCTTGTTATGCCATATCCCTTGCAAGATGCCAGGCAGGTGCCTCACAGCAGCGGTATTGCAGCAAGTTCAATGCACATTGGAGCTTAGTGCATGCAACAATTGCTTTTGTCAGTTGCAATCTGGTACCTGTGTGGGACCTCAACAAGCTGGTCTTGTGTGCTGGCTGACTTGACACCCCACATGGGTGTTGTATGCAGCCAGTGGCTTGTGTACCCTGTTTGGGGCCTCCGCATTGTCAGCAACATTTGGAGATGAGAGGTGTAGCTTCAAGTTATTCACTGTGTGCAGGTGGGCAGAAGTCCAATTCCTTGTGAACAGCAACTCCCTTCTGTTCTATGCAAGCGATGCCCAAACCAAGGAAAGCAGAGTCATAAAGTATGTCCAGCAATACAGCCGTGAGGTGATCAGCTATTGTCTGATGCTGGACTTGCACCAATTTTGCATCAACTGGTGCCGCTGCCAGGAGGCTTCATGCAGGTCAGCTTGATTCTTGGTCAGTTGTGCTGCATCTTGACCCACTTGATTTANTGTCAATGCTGCAGGCTCTTATCTAGGTATCCAGGACGTAGCCTGTTGTCAAGTCTCTATGGTAGTATATTTCCTGATATCTGGTCACTGGGTGTTATCTAGACCTGTAGGATACATCTTGTCATCGGACATGCTATGCAGCATCAAGCGCACAAGAGCAAGCACACAACACCTTGTAACTTAGCAAGATTTACAGGTGGGGTGTGTGCGCTGACAGGACGAGTTTGCCTTCACTTTACTAGGGACCCAGTGTGACGCCAGACTTTGCGTACATGGTCACCATCACTACCTGTGCTGATAGACCATTGAATGTGGCGCTCTGGAGGTGTTGCTTGCAAAGCCTGAGTCAGCGTACTTGTATGTTGCCAGATTGGAGAGTGTGTGGGGCTGACTTCAGGTTTATCATTGGGTTACTCACAGACTAAGAGTTCTACAAAAGTCTTGATGACCTATAACAGCTGCCTGTGTGAACGCACAGGCACAAGAGCAGCAAGCAAAATCATCAGAGCCACTGCTCAGGTGCACCATGAAACCTTGAGCTTCGAATTTCAAACCTTGAGCTTCACTCGGCTGAGTATTAGTCAGGCCACCTGCGGATTTATTCACATGCCATCGTCCAAACTTTAGCAAACTCAGTTTAATCCAANCAGGTCACTGTGCCAGATGCAGGCGTCAAGCTTCAAGGTCTACGTATACGGCTCACTGACATGGAGTATGCTGATGACGTCTTCTTATTAGCTACTACACCTGGTCAATTACAAGCACTTATTGATGCCATGACATCTTATTGTGAAGCCATACACATGCAGATCAGTGCTACAAAAACAAAAGTCATGGTCTTAAGGGGTGACACACACACGGTCTTTTCTTGCAACAATCAACCATTGGAGCAAGTGGCAAGTTTCAAGTACTTGGGGCTCCATTTTCATCAGTCTGGAGACATTTCACATCTCATCACACCTATCTTGAACAAAGCAAAAGCTGCATGGTCTGTTGTTCTTCATAAGCACGCTCAGTTGCAATGTAGTGACACAGCAGTACGTAGCACTGACCAGATCTTCCCACTTCTGCAGTCCTGGAGTGTTCATTTTCTCTGGAGGCTTGTTTGCTCTCTGGATGCCACCTGCCCACAAAGCTCTCTTCACCTGCAAGCCTCAGCCAGCATCAGCACCGTTAAGAACATGGCACTACATGCCACAACACAAACCATACAAGTGTATTCTTGAGCCTGCAATTCACACTTGTTGCAAATCATGACCTGGTTACCAGATCGCAAAGGACAGCAATCACATGGAGGTACAAGGTTTGAGTGGAACTTACAGACGCTGCTGTCCANCTCCACGGTTAGTGTTGATGACTGCAGGATAAGGTCTCGGCTTCTCCCATCACTACGCTGTCTTCCCTTGTTTGCGATCTTGGTAAGTCCAAGCGGGGCGTTTCGAAGCTATGGTTTCTGAGCTTTCGAAAGTGCAAATGGGGGTGCACTCCCGGCATCACTCCCGTGAACGCCCCATCTCAGGCCAACATCTGGCACATCCATCTGTCAGGAACGCACTGGCTACTCTGTGCATGGCCAAAGTCACGGGCGTAATCTTGTACCTGGCCCTGTACAATGCAGTGCAGTTTGTTGGATGGAGCTTAGCACTCTACGAATGCTGCAGATCACTGCAGGCTGTCGGAGGATACGCAAGCACATACCGGCAAAGCGGACAGACTATCAGTGAGAAGCCACCTGTTGTTAGCTGTGCAGCAATATCATCTCAACATCGAACGTTGCTTGTTGACCGACCTCAGGGCGCTTTCAGCTGCTATCGGCACTGGAAATCCTGCATGCCGCAGCAGGTAAGCCAAACCAGCCCGTACCTGCCGCGCCGCACACTGATCACAAATCGACCTTGTGTCCTCCGCAGGCTTTGTCAGGGGATCTCCCCTGACCGCTGTAATGCAGTGGTCTGGCCGGTCAAACGTCTTGTTTGCCATCTTGCAACAGATTCCGCAGGTATGTGACAGTCACTGAACATCAGCGTCTGAATCTGCTTCACCATGTCATGATGTGCACGATGGTTGTGGCTGACAACAGCGTCATGTCACATCATGTGCCATCAAACTGCTGCTTGCTGACCGTGTCTGTGTGCACTGAGCCACATTACACGCTTGCTCTTCAGCTGCTAAGGTGTGTTGTAGCTATGGCCCAACCCTGCAGCGGCTGCTTTGATGATAGTATGGTCTCTCTCTGAGGTGAGTTGCCGACGCATTACCCCGCAGCCCTGCCAGCAATGTGCTACATATAACACTGACTGCCACCATGCACCTTTTAGCAATGCTTTTGACATCAGCGCATACGACTTCAACCTGACAGGTCATGGTGCAACACATAGGTCGTGCGGTACCCATGGTACGTGGCTAGCTTGCTTCAGAGATGCCCTGACTGGCTTACTTGGCTAAGGTAAGCAACTTTGCACTTACATTGCCTGTTCAGTATGCCAGTCTTACCATGGTCAAGCACAACTAGCGTACACTGCATGTGCATCAGGCACAGTGCTGCAATGCGACGACATGCGTTGTGCCGATGTTATGTCAATTTGGAGTCTTGAGTGCCTGAAAACAGGCATGCCTGTTTGCAGATATACACTGTTCATTCCGCTGTATCCCATTGGCATGTTGGCAGAAATGTCAATCATGCTGTCCTCCCTCCCGTACTTGGAAAGTCAGAAGCTGCACAGTATCAGCCTACCAAACACTTTCAATTTTGGTTTTGACTATCACCTTTTCATCAAGGTATGTAGCACAATGCTTGTGTGTCAGGCACACACTGCAGGTCGTGTGAGGTTTGGTATATGATGGGCAAATCAAACCCTGCTACTGAGATGTCTGCTCTTTATGCTCTGGCTTACAAACCTAGCATGATCGGTTGGTCATCGAAGGGTTGTTATTGTTTTGATTGAGCATCTCTGACGTCAGAGTGTAGTGCATTTGCTGATGCAGGTTCTGATTGCAGTGTACCCATTCCTGTGGTTTTACCTATACTGGACCCTTCTCAAGCAGAGGGGTAGGCGACTGCAGCCTGCAAAGCAGGGCAAAGCTATGTAAGTCCAGTTGCGTCTGCATAAAACAGGGGCAGCCTGATGCAAGGAGGGCAGCACTACAAGTTTCAGTGTGGAACTGGCATTGAGCGGATACATCAGGTCCTCATTAAACGGACTGTAGGTCAGACCTTGCCACCACATGACAGTCCATGCGAACCTTTGGCAACAGAACACTGCAATGGTCAGTGAGTTGCAAGCGTTTGGGCCCTTGACCAGCTCCCATGCCGAATTGTTGCTGTGCATCATCCTACATCATGGACGCTGTGACATGCTGGGTGTTGACTTGCGACATCCAGTTGCTGGAGCAAGATGACTTACACCACACTCAAGCAACAGTCAGGCACGTGCACAACCTCTCGACACCTGAAGCTCCATGCAAGTCTTGAGCAGATGTGTCTTCACAGAGCTTCTGCAATTCAGTGAGTGTATCATTNAATCGATGGCTGTGCCTGTTTGCTTGCAGACTGTGGAGGCAACAGCAGCTTCTGGCAGACTTGTCTACAAAGCAAGCTTGGATGATGCAGAACAGGCAGTCACAGCCATCAAAGGATATGCAGTCATCTTGCCAACCATCCTCAGCGTCATGTACGGCCAAGGGGAGTGGCCTGAGGAGTCGGTGTCAATGCGCTATGGCGACCATTCAGCGTGGGATAGACTGCAGATCCTGGAAATGCTGCAGCACTTCTTTGCCATTACGCAATCTGTCAGCTTGCCGGATCTGGCAGAGTATGAGTGGCGTAGCGACAAGGTGAGACCAGCTGTTATTGGAGACATGTAGCTTGTGTTGCGTATGTAAGCAGGCCTAGCTGCAAAATAGCAGGCCAGCTCATTTGAGTTTGACTCTGAAGTTGAACTGCCGACCAGAGTCTCCAGTCTTGTGCTATAAAGCTACTGCTTAGCTGTGTTGGATTAAAGTCACACAGTCTTGCCTATAAGCAGGTGCAGCACCCTTGCATAGCATGCCTGCCTGGCGGCTATCATTCAGCGTTGCTGAATTCAAGCAATCTTGTCTGTTGACAATTGCTTAGTCTATGAGCATGGTCAGTCATCAGCAGTAAGCAAGTATGCAGACAAGCTTGCTTCTTGGGTTCCTCAAGGTTTCTGATGGCCTCTGTTTGGCACAGATGTGACTGGTGCGCAGGTGGCAGATGGACTGGTGGCTGAACATGGAGTAATGGGTAGAAGCATTGTACGCAGGAGGCACCTGAATCAATCTCNATGGCTGTGTTGCATTTGGGGACGTGTAGCACGTGATGTACTGATCAGAGCTTGCTGTCTGGTGCAAATTTGAACTTCTCAAAGTGTTGCCGCAGCTTTAGCTTATGGATTTTGCCTGTAGCGGTGTGCGGTATCTCCTTCACAAACATAACATCATCTGGCATCCACCACTTGGCAACTTTGCCCTGTAACAACACACAAAGCATTTTTGGACCAGCCAGAAGGTCTTGTGGTGGCATGTGCAACTGCAAGTCGCACTCATGCAATAGCACAGGTTCAGGTACCATGCTGTTGACAGCTGGTCTTGGGAGGAACCAAAGCAGTTGCTTCTTGGCACTGTTGCATCAGGCAGGAGGCCCATGTCAGGTGTGTAGCATGAGCAAGCATGCACACTGGTGAGAGCAAGCCAAGCGTCAGCAGTGTAATGCTGCAGAACCATGCCATGCAAAGCATACACGCTTGCACCAAATGCGCACAGATGCAACATGCCAATGTGCGTGCTGAGTACTTGTTCACAGAATAAAGCAATGTGAAGTAACAAGGATATGGTGCAGGTGCTCGCTGCAGCGTACATGTAGCCACAGTGGCTGCACAGCGATAAGTCAAAACATGCCAGCAGCCATTTCCATTTCTATTGTGCAGCTACATGCCAGTGTCTTTGGCTTGGCATGTGATCTATACAGCAGTAATGCAACCTGGTAAGGTATATGTCAATGAGCATTGAATATGCACACAGCACTTGACATGCCTGCCTTGAGATATCAACATGATGGTAATACACCATTGCACTGACCTTGAGAAAAGACAGCATGTCTGCAGCTACAAGCTGTGCCCCTTCAACTGGCACAACAATCAGGAGAGGCCGCTCATCCCATTTGGGGTGGGGCACAGCTATGACTGCTGCCTCAGCTACCTGCACTGTGTNAGACAAACACTGCAACACACGAAAAGCTTGCATATATGTAGAAACGCACTGGCTGGCAGGGCCCTTTAGCAAACACTTGCATGCTGTCATTGTAAACATTTGATTGACGGTGGTGATCAAATTGCAATGAATGATGTTGATGTATCACATGCTGTCAACTGCATGTGTTGCTCAAAGCATTTAGCCTGTTTGAAACCGTGTTTCAGTGTGTATCGATTGGTGAACTGTATTATTGAAAGATCTTGCTTTGTTGTTACCCTGCTTGCTTGGCCTTCGGCACATCAACACATCACGATTGCATGGTAGCACTTCAAGTCTGAACCTCCAAAGAAGGGAGTACAGCCTTTGCTTTCCAATGTCTTGCAGATCAAACCCCTGAGGTTGATGCCTGCTTTGCTCTGCTCACCAGCTGCATCTCTGTTCTTGGCCTCGCTGTGCTTCTCTGGCAGTTTCACGTCACAAGACAGGTGTCGGGTTGCAGCTTGGCACGGCTTAGCGCACCTGCTGCACTGCAGCAGTGCTTGCAGGCAGATGATGCGCGCATGATTAAAGTGTTACTGGTCATGTCCGCTGCATCCAGACTAAGCAAAGGGCATNAGTAGGACTGTGCTGTGTAGTGGACAGCAGCTGGACACTTGCATGAAGCAGTGTCACTGTGATACAGTGTCCATACAATGTCAGGACAGATGGAAAGACCTGACTGCTGCTGCTAGCTAGCAACAGCTGGCAACTGTGGAGATTTGGATCTTATTAGTGCTGACATATTAGTGCTGACAACTTGGAGCAGTACTGACAACGTGCAAATTTGTCAACCAGCGGTGTACTGAGGGGGAACAAATCACAATTGCTTACAGTACAAAGAGTTTACTGTGAATCGTTTGCTTGAACGAGATCTGCACGTTCAAGTCTTTGCGTAGTTCCATACACACATGGATGAATCTTTTTGGTCATGGCTTCACGCACCTGTGCAACAGGTCTTCAAGCTGTCTTTGCATCACAGCGGCGGCTTGACAGGCAACAAACAATGCTTGATATGTTATGAATCGCATTATAATGCGCCAACATTGGCGACTGCAATTAGCACAGGCGAGGGAGCATGTGTCCTCCACTTAATATACTGGTGCTTTCGGACTGGCAGTCAACAAAGCCTATGACTTGGTTGAACACCACACACGGCTAGCACCAGTGTTGTACAGTACTGCAGCAAGTCCTAANGCATGCTAGAGCTGCATCACCTCCTGCAAATTCCATGCATGTCATACCCTCCCCAGCTGTCTCAACACAGTAGTCATGCACCTGTTTGGACAGGTACACTGTCAAACAGTGTACAAGGTTTGTACACAAAGCATCAGCAAGTCATTGATACGTGATTGAACAATGCTTGAGACAACTTAGGTGCACAAGCTGCGAGTGTTTATATGTTGAGTCTAGGTCCACTATGAACTGTGTGCAATGCTGCAGTCCAGAGGGAACCAACACTTGACATATAACCTCTCACAGGTTGTGCTCCTGAGTTGTGTCTTGCATAGTAGATTGACAACTGGCTTGGCCAGTTGTCAATGATAGCAATTGCCAACCTGATCAGCCAGGGATGAGTCATTGGGCCCTTGCACTATGCCATAACACGGCATGATGGAAGCTGCATATTTGGCGGCTGTGTAGCTTTCCCAACATCCCTGGGTCCNATCGTCACGTGATCCTTGTGATGTTACGCAAACGAGGAGTGCAGGACGCTTTGCTGCCCGAATCAAGCTTCGGTGTAGAGTCCTCATGTGAGGACCCGTCCGAGGTTGACTTGAGGTTGTCAGCTCAGTGTCAAGGTTTGGCCGGTAAAGTCAAGGTTTGCCGGGACGGGTCCTTCTCGTTCAAGCAGACTGAGGTGAGCATTGTTATAGGCTCATCATATGCATCATTATAGACATGCCACCTACACGGTCTGATGCCACATGGCCTCAGACCATGTACAGCCCTGTTGAAGCTGGAGTGTCTTTGCAGGAGCCAAGTGCACGGCAGAAACTCTGCTCGCAGTGTTGCTGCAACAGTGGCACACATGACATTCAGGTACGATGCCAATGCATTCCTGCAGCAAGCGCAGGCTATGCACAACCAGAGCATTTGTGGTGTGCTTGCAGCACATGGCAGAATGCATAACAAGATGTGGGGCTGTCATTCAATGCGCCAGACAGCAATCTCCTGTCCAGCATATCCCACAACGGCTCTGCACACCCGGGCCCACATGCTGTTGTGCAGTCAGCACAGAGCGCATGATATCCGTAATAATATCTGTACAACCAGTGCACACTCGGCGTTTGCACAGCTCACCACTACAATTCAGACGTGAGTGATGCTGCTGAAATGACCTCACAAGGTGTGCAGCAGTACACAGCATGGTGCACATGCTAGATCCTGCAGGCCGGGTATGAAGTACCTGACAACTGTGCCATAGCTGGGCATGGCTGACTTGTCGGAGCCATCTTGCTCACGTAGGGCATGTATCTGTCGCCGTAGGTTACTTGCCAAGGCCTGCCTGCATTGCAGCAGTGTCCGTTGTGTCAGCCGTTGTTTGTTTGTCCAAGTGTACTGGTGCATTTGAACACTCTTCAGCATGATGCATGCACCCGATGCATAGAATTGGGCGACTGCGTTTTTTAACCTGGACGCGATAGCATGATGTGATGGGGCGTGGTACACATCATATTGCATTGTCCAGTCAAGACAACAAGGGAACAGTTGCTCATTCAGCTTGAAAGCTCACTATCCACAGCTATGCTTGCCTTCAATCATATCCTACGTTATGAACACCAGAGAATGAATCTGCATTCAACAGTTGCAGATTGAATGCTTACTCTTGTCATTGAGTCTACAGCGGGTGGCCTTACTGAGTGGGGTGTGCAATGTGCTGCCAGTTAAGGTGTATGCTGTACCCTTGATGTGATACGTGGCAGCAACAGTTTCCGAAGATAGCTGAGTATGCCAGATGGTCTAGTCCTTGCAGACATGTCACACCGGAGGATTTTGCATACANCAGTGTCAACCATGCATATACCGCAGGGTTTATCTGCCTAGCTTTTGGCAAGCCTGTGCAAGCTGCCTAAATGTGATGGCTGTTATTGGTTTCAACCCCTGCTCAGCAGTTGGCAAAGAGCTACTTGGTACTGCAGGCATTAGTGTTCTCAACAGGCCACGAGCATTAATAACAAAACAAGCACATTGGTATTGAATGCATCACAGGAATCATACAGCACGGTGCCTTTCCGGCTTGCTTTCTAGTGATTGTCAGGGGTTTCCAGAAGGCTTAGCGTTGTCTTTCATCTAGCTCACTTTTGAGCTGAAGCCACAAAAATATGTTGTAACGATGCCGGACACACTTGGTGTGACACAGATTTTAGACTGGAAGTTCCCTTAGCTCACAGCTCTGTGTACGCTAGAGTCTTGTGGTCTTGTGCACTTGTGCTGTACCTGTTATGGCAGATCTGTAACTGCTATGGCACAGAGCCATGCTTCGTTGTCTGTCGTCTTAACAATAGAGTCAAGGTGTCGGTAGCAACCTGAGCAAAGCACAGGTCTGACTTCAAGGCCATGCCAACCTGTCAATGCCAATGCCGTAAAGGGTGAGTCTGTAGCGTTTTTCGTCAAAGTGTCATGGGCAGGCAGGATTTTTTGCGTGTCTGTCCCTCTCACCACCTTGCAAGTGTTGCTGTAAAGCCCTCAGTTACATTCGTTTTTGAGCAGCATGAGCCGCATTGGTGTGGTTTGGCGCCGAAACAGCTGACGAAACACGGTCAAGCCCCACATCAGTCAACATTGATCAGTAAAAGCGTTTGACCTGGCCTTTGACCAGCGATGTTAAGGTGAAGACCCACCAGACTTGATCGGGCGCAATCAACACGATGCTGNTTGCTGGCTTCGTCATCACTCAACCCAATATGCCAGGATGGTGGTGAGCTATATATCCACCTCAGTCATGTCGCATATGCTTTGCTGCTCAATCAGCTGCTGGCCTTCTGCTTGCTAGCTGTGCGACATTGGTGCGCTAAACACAGGCTGTTTTTGCTGATCACGCACAATTGGGGATGTTGGGGATATCTGCTGTTGTTGCTGCTGTTGCTGTTGGAGTCGGCATCTTCCGTCTCTGTTGCTGTTGCTGCTGCGGCTGCCACAGCTTCAGAAGTGTTTTGCAACAATGTCTTTTGTTACAATGGAACAATTGTCAAAGTGACCGATTGTAAGCTGACTCCAGCATGCTGCCCCTACAATCAATGACTCAGTGGTCAGTGTCATCATGCAAGCAAGCAACAACAAAGACAGCATTAGGACTCCAGCTGCCTGCTGCTGCTGTACAGCACTGATCTCAACTGCAATGTACAGCTGTTGTCTCCTGACTTGGGTGGGTATACAATGCCTGTACACAAGTTCTTTGACAACTCCAATCATGTTGTCATCACTCTGCATAACGGGCTGATGTCTACAAGTCTCCTTGCACTGTTCAAGCAGCCCAGCCTCATGAGCTACCTGGTGACTACGCTGCAGCAATCACTGGCAGGGTAATCACAGTGTTGAAAGAGCCTATCTGCACAACTACTTCCACTTAGAGTAGGAGTGCACAGCAGAATGGTGATCTCTGCGCCAGACTGATATATAGCCACAGGTACAGCTTCATCTGCATACAGGCCTTACTGTCCCATACAAGCGCTACACCAGAGTGGTCAGTGGCTTACCACCATACGTGACGACAGCAGCTCAAACACCTCTGATGCAATCGACTGGTAGTCCAAACTTGCTGTTTCTGAGTCCATCTCTCCCATGATGGTATTCACATCTTTGCGGCACAAGGCCAGATCAGGATGCTGCAATGCTGCCTTGAAGTCCTGCACCTCAGAATCAGTCAATTGAGCAGCACTAGAACGCCATGAGCATGCAACTTCATATGTGGATCAGTGTGTCTGAATTGATATTCACGGCGACCCAACCTTTGGAGTTACGCAACTGAATCAAGCAAATCGCAGCAAGGGCAGAAGGCGAGAGGAGCTATAGGGTGATGAAGCTAATGGCAAGCAACAGGTTGGCCTGGGCATTGCTAGCAAGTAGGCAGCTGACCTGTCGGCTGACTAAGCCCTTGTTGTCAGGGTCAACAGCCCTGAAAGCTGCCAGGAAGCTGGCCTCCACATCTGTGCTGGTCAATCCTCGCAGTAGGTCTGGATGTGCCTCTCCAAATGGTGACTCATCTGCCTCCTGCAAACCCATTGATGATGCATGCTTAGACTGGAACACATACACATCGGTTTCTCCTGTGACATTGCAGAGCCCAACCCATACAGCAGTCAGAGTACTGAGCACACCTGTGATTCGCTGCACCATCCTGTCCAGAGCGTCATGAGTGTTGTGCATGTTAAGCAGCACATCAGACAGCAGTTGTCTGTACAAGTCTTGCGGTTTCTTGGTATATGCAGAATTTAGTGGGGCTCAGCAAACGAGNGCCAACACTGCAGACACCTCTGCAGGTACTGTGCCCAAGCTGCACATTCTAGCACAATACGTTAACAAAGGCATGCCCTAAGTAATGTCATGCTGGTGTGACTGGCGTCAGGATCCTCGGACGCATCTGAAACATGAACAAAATGGGTCTGAAGAGCGATGTCAGTATCGTAGCTCAACTCTACGATGTGCATCATCAGAGAAGGGCTTGCGTGAACCTAGCCAGGACCGCAGATCAAGTCGTAACACATGGTTCAGATAGTAATGTGGCATATCCTGCTTAGTCTCAGAGCACAGGTGGCCTCCTGTCAGAAAGACTGCCTGATTATACACAACAGCCTGGCCATAGTAGAAGCCATAAGGCAATTCTGGCAGCCTTCTCCACTTCTGTTCATGCGTGACATGATTCACACTCAGGAGCCAAGCCTCAGCTGTGCAGGTTACCAAAGGACTAGATGTGGAGCCACCTGCTACCACAGTGTAAGTCACACGGTCTCCATCTGCAGATCTTGTGGATACTTTACTTGGGGTTTGGGGGCTGAGCATTGGCACAGCAGCACCTCCATGGAAGNGTCTAATGCTGCATTTGCAGTGAAGGCTGTGGTGCCGTCTGATTAGACCGGTGTGCGATCCACTTTCACAATGCTGCCTTGAAAAGGACAGCAGCTGCTGTGTTGAATGGCGTACATGGCCTCTTGGCAGATCAGCTCATCAGCTGGCCGCATGATGCCACTCGTTGAAGCCATGTCATTGCCTGTTGTGCTGCTGACATGGTGCATATGAGTGGTTCACATCTGTGTAGGAGAATGTACTGCAATCATTCACACATTCGCCATCCTTGTCTCCAGATCAGCTGCTGCGCCACCAGTCAACAGTTCAGTTGCAGCGCATACAAGGGCTGTTGCATCAGGCCCCAGGACAGCCCGCAGGGCATCCCAAACCACCAGGGCTGTTTCAACAGTTTGCCAGACCCAAGCCGCCTCAGTCCCCAGAAAGAGTCTTCAACACAGCCCCCACATTTGCAGCACAGCCAAGCTTTGCACAGATGCAATCCACAGGCCGCTTACTACAGCAGCCATCATTACCCAAAGCAGGATCGTGTCATCCCCTTGAGAGCAGGCTAGACAACAGCGAAGCTGCTCACAGAGCCTTACTCAGTGAAGAAGCAGACAGGATGCTGCGGCATGTGTCAGCGGACGGAACCAGTTGTCAAGCTGGGAGGCTGCTGCGCACCCCAGAGCACCTGAACCCCCTCATTGCAGCCTGCCAGACTGCACCAGACTTGCAGACGCTGGATCTGTNACGCCTTTAAGCTGTGTGAGGCATGTTTCAAGACATAGTCATGCACAGCAGAGCTGAGAGCATCATAGGCGACAGCCAAGAGGGACCCAACATCGCGTAATGGTGCTATCAGCATTGGCAAGCAGCCTTCGCCTGCTGTGTGCATTGCAGGTGACCGCTAGAGATGCTGCAGTGGTGGCCACAGCTCAGCCCATCACAAAAGATCTGGCAGACTCTTTGGCACACACAGCTGCCATTCACTCCAAGAGTTTTGCTAGGCGCAGGTGATTGACTGCAGTTTGGCAATCTTGTATTGCCAAGCAGGGCATGGCCCAGTTCAGAATTTGTCTGTCCCTGCTCTCAAGACAGCATCTTCTCACTTTGTGCGAGAAGTCCTGCCACTTCTGCACAGCACGTCGCATTTGTACTGCTCGTAAAATGTTACGTTATCATTTCAAACAAGCATGCAGGTATGCCATCACCTTAACTGTTCCCCGCAACTCGGTGCGCAAAGGCATCTACTATGACACTGCACAGCCTCATCACACAGTGAGGGTGATTGAGGGTGGAGGTGGCAGAGGCCAAGACTTGCTGCTGGTGTCAGGAGAGGACCATGATCAAGGTATCAAGCCTGAAGAGTATGCAGACTACTATGGCAGGTATGCTGTGTGTTTCACCCAGCTTCATGACGCGTGACTGATGAGCTCCTGTGACTGTTGTAGCATGTCTGAGGCTGATGCAACCTGCTTAACAAGTTTCTTATACCCTAGTATGTTGCACTCCTTGTCTGCAGTGAAGGTATAGCATCAGTAGATTCTGTTCACAAAGCTGATGCAACAGCACGTCTTGGGCCGGGTGTTTCAGGCAATAGCTTTTGACACCAGGTGCATGATGGTGTTGTGCGGCCATCACGACCTGCCATGGCTCCACACAGCAGTGAAACACTTGTTACAGCTTACCAGTCTATACTGCTTAGCGTACCAACAACAGAATGCAATANCAGCGTCTGATAGCGGCACATGTGACGATTGTAGCAGACTGTAAAGCAAAGTGAGGTTCAAGAAACAAAAGCACGCTCACAGCGCCATTGGCTTATTCTGTGACTGAGTACGTTCACAGGCTGGAGCAAAGTGTTAAATGAAAGCCTCTAGTTGCAGCAATTGCTATATAGCTGCACTACGTAATCACATACATGAACCAAGACACAAGTGTACAAACACATCCGATCTGAGGAATGCAGGCAGACAACGGGACATCAAAATTGTCAAATCACGTGCCATCGCATGAAATTGGCTGAACAACTCAGGCTAGCTGTGATGTAATTGTACAGGTTGTGAGCAGATACCAGATACCATTTCTACTACCACTCAAAGGCATTTTTGCTCTGCTTCTGCTTCTCGCCAAACTTTCCATCAAAGTCAGTAGACTTGTCAAGATCTGCTAGTCTCTTGTCAAAGCTGTCAGCGTCAAGATCACGATTTTGATCTGCAAAGTCCTTGTGAGAGCTGTAGACAATATCCTTATCGGAGATGACTGTACGCTCTGCATGCTTCAGAGCGCTCTGCAGCTTTGCACGCATCATAAAGCTTGTGCCAGCAGGCCCCCTTGATGCACCCTTTCCCCACCAGGCCTCACTTTCCAAAGAGCTTATCCTGCTTCGGCACTTCACACAATGCTGCCGCTGGCCACATGCAGCACAGCTAAGAATGCACTTACTGGTGGACCAATACAGAGAATATTAGCATGGCCCTCGCATGAATCGCATATACCCTTTGCCATCGCCGATGCAACGACGCTGACCGAAGTTGGATATGGCTACAGATGTGCAAATGCACATAACCGATTACCAGACGGCATATGCCTGAATATTGTTGCGCATGAGAGAAGGTGCACCTTGTTATATTTTGCGTTCAAAAAATGTAGACATTGTATGCTTACTTTTGCGGCTACAGCCTTGCGCTCTTCTTCAGCCAGCTGCTGCCTTTCCATCTCCTGCTCATGCAGGGCGGCCTGTGCCTCCTGCCAGTGCCTCTCTCTTNCAAGCACAGGTGCTTGATGCAGAGGACATACAGATGGTTGTGCCACCACAAGGGGTTCATCCAAATGGCATTGGTAGTAGAGTTAGTCCTCTGTGCAGTGTTTGGTGCTGTGCACTTGGTCTGGTCACTTCTAGCACGAGAGGCTGAGCCAGAGACTGATGACTCAGATCTGAAGAAGCCTCTGATTGAGCATGCTGCTGCTTACGGCCAAGATGGGCAGGTTACCATTTCACCCCTGTGGGCCCATGTGATGGATACCAGATCTGCAGCGTCTGTAGTCTGACCCCCATTTTGGGTCTGTGTCCCACACTCCCTTGGAAGCTAAATAACATGCAACAGTGCAGTGCATGAATGCCTATTTGGTATGATGCGATCTTTGTAGTTTTAGCTTGTTTGGCATTTATTCCAATCCTTACCTGAGGTGCTTGCTGTGTAGTAGATTATTTGAGCTTTTGCCAGAGAGCCAACCTGTGGTTGCTGTATAAACAGTTGAGTAGTGACTTGTAGGCGATATTCAAGCTAGCTCACAATTTTGGCAGTGAACTTTGGCGCAGCAAAGTTGTTTTTTTTGCCATTGTCGTCTTACATCAGGGATCCGTTGAGTTGTTCTGCCCTCGGTTTTCTACAGGTGGTGGAATGTCTTACTAAGTTAGGCAGGCAGAAAACGAATTCCTGCGTGTCTCCTCAACCTGTGACGAGTCATAAAATGTGCGGCACTTTGATCTCATTGCGCATGTCCCGTCACGAATTGGCTGCTGCTTACCATTTTTGGCATATACGCAATTCGAGCAACGCAACCGTGTCAAGATATAAGGTGGTTGTANTAAGGTGCTGTTGTAACACAGGTTGTGCATGTGTATCGCCTGCGTTATAATGCAGCTTCATCAGAGGACTGCTCGGTGTGCGACTATGTAGTGTTGCTATGCGACGTCAGATGATGCTTGTCCGTACCTAAACAGAGGTGCAAATGGCAACTTGTGCATCACAAGGACCATGCATTCAGTACATGCTGCTACCAAAATGGCAATGATTTAGGTTCCCGCAGTTGCGCACGCTGTTCACAGCTTGCAAGTAATACCTTGCCGATCCGATTACAGCGAGCCATTTGCAGTTTGTCTCTGAAAGTGTCCCGGTAGCATCAGTGTTGTCAGCACCAACATGCAAACCTGCAGGCCGCAGTATGCGCGACAGATCTGTTCTTTGCATACCTTGCGGCCACGCGCCATCGGCAGCATAAGACCCAGCCATTCTGCGCCTCGACGAAGATTAACGGTGTTGAGGCCTGCAGGAAACTACTTCGAGGAGTAAGGCAACCGAGAGCGACGCTCTGTGCAGCGGTGCAAGTTTGCTGTAAACCTCGTCTCAGCCGCTGTTTGCTTTCACGACAGGCAAGGAGAGTCAAATGATGCAATGTCCACATCGTACGGTGATGTTGAACCTATCGGAAGCGTAGCCAAAAGTCAGCCCGAGCCCGCGAAAGGCAGCTATGTTCCCCAGGATGACAATACTGGCATCTNTCTTGATCTTAGCAACAATGATCTAAGGCCAGAGGGGGTTGCAATGCTAGTCCAAGCCAACTTGCCCAGCTTGATGATGCTGCAGCTGGCGGAATGCCAGCTTACAGCGTCAGCAATGATGCAGCTGTGCAAGTGCAACTGGCCCTGCCTGATGATCTTAAACCTTCGTGCCAACATTTTGGACAATGCTGCAATGTTTTCCCTGGCTATGAGTGATTGGCCCCTTCTTTGCAAGCTGCTCAATGTTGTAGCCTGGGCTGGGGTCATTGGACAGGTTCAGCACCCTTGCAAATTTGTCCAGACAGTTGCCAACCGCAATGTCGATGGTTTCACCAAAAATGCGATACCGCTTGTCTGCATATGCGATGACTTGGGTATTGCCTCCGCTGACATACAGTACGACTGGGTCTTGTGCCCCTGTCACTATGCGTCCCATCTCAATGTGGCCCACACAGTGGTTGACACCAACAATGGGGACCTTCCACATCAGAGACAACATGCGTGCCACAACAGCACATGACAACAAGGGTCCCCCCATGCCAGGGCCCTGTAGCATGCAGGGGTCCTGTTAGTTGTAGGCAAAAGTTGGATTCTAATGCCGAGCTCAGAAGCCTCCAAAGAGTCGTAGCATCACAAGACAGCTGAGCTTGCTCGTGCAACATGGTACCTTGGTGTAAGCTATGCAGTCTATGTCTTGTTGTTTCACTTCTGCAAGCTTCAGTGCTTCTTTGATCAGGCCAAGTATATGTTCCTGCAGTGGCAGTGTGACATGAGCTGACGTACTTTGCCACGCCAGCAGGAGCTCATANATGGCAGCCCACATGACTGCACATGCATGACATATGTGAAGCTACATCCTGTTTGTACCCATGCTTGCAATGTGGAGAACCAATGCCTCTATGCTGCGCAACTGAAGTGTGTCTGTTTCTGCTCAGTCACCAGGCGGCGTGAATATCTCGGTCTGGTTCACCCTGTTTGGTGTGGCGAGTTCTTTCATCAGCACGTTCTTTGCCTTCAGCTATGTCAAGTGAGCCTTTCACATGCTTTGTTCAGTTTGACACATATTTAAGAAGCAGCTTGCAGTGCTGTACAGCACGTTGCACATCATCTCAAAGCACTTTGCGGTGTCTAGGTTGTCAACTTGCTTTTGACAAGCCTTGATGTACCAAGTCTAATTTACTGTCTCTAAGCATATTTATTTGTCTGCCACTCTATTGTTCAGTGTTGCATGCTGCACAAGCTTGCAGAGAAAGTTTTATCAGAGTATCCTCTCTGTGTGCAGGTAAGGCATACCTGTGTATGGGCCAGCTGGATGAGGCTGACTCACAGTACCAGAAGGCTGTTGCTCTTGAGCCTAGCAATGCCTCACTGAAGGCTGAAGCGCAGCTGGTGGGCAGTGTCAGGACTGTCCTCCAAGATGCCCAGAACTGCCTGGATCGTGGAGACCCCAGGTGTGTCCCTTCCTCCTGCCAGCAGTTGACATAAACATGAGTCCCACGTCAAAAGGCAAAGTCGACACTGCACAAGTGCTGCACTACCATCAGACTCGAGGCTGGGCAAACCTGCTGTGAGACAGGCCAAGGGCCAAATATGTGGTGAACAGCGGCACCAATGAGGCATGTTGCATGGTTGTAACCACAAGGATGTAATCTTCTATTGGCTTTTGAGATTGACAGGTTCCATGCATGGTGCAGGCAAGCACAGTGGAATGCAGACAAGGCAGTCAGGCTGCACAACCCACCTGTGNCTGACAGCACCCCTGCCAGGCTGCACGATGCATGGCAAAGCCTGAGAGCAGGTATGAGCACTTGACAACCCGCATGTCTGACAGGCTGCATGTGTTTGTGGTGTTACCTGTGTCAGTATGGCAACGTGTGTCTGTGCGCTGGGATAACACTTGTCATGATGGGAATCGCAGCTCCTATGCCAGGCTGGAAGTCACTGGACAAGGAGAACGCCCCTGAGCCTGCTGAAGCCATACTGTGGCGAGATGTGCCCAACATGGATGACTCCCCTCAGCGGTCTCCCAGCAGCAAATCTGCCCTGAAGTCTATTGCACCGCGGAGCGAGGCATGTTGCTGTAGCTGTATGGATGCATATAGCCTGACCTTTTCGAGTGTGAAATTCCCACAAACACTTCCAACACGCAAGCTGTATGCTGTGCCAAACTGGGTATACTCATAAGTGAGCTCATATGCGCTCACTTACTAGGTGGTCCCTGCAAAATTCCAGTACATAGACCAGCGCTGTATCAACACCGCGTAATACACAGTGTTGCCTAAGCAAATCATATTTTTGCATCTAAGGCCTTGATTGCATGCCACAGAGCACGGTTGATGCCAGCATGCAATGTTCTTGACTACGCTGTGACTACATGCAGAATGTCCAACTGCATTATAGCAACAGCAGTAGCCCAAAAGCAGAGACTGGTTTGCTTAGTCGGCCTGAGCTGGAGCAGATGATCACTTGGGAGACAAACAACTTGTATGACTACCTTAAAGACCTGTATGACCGGCAGCATGCAGACTTAGCTGATTACAACAGGTCAGATTGGCCTGTCTCACTTGCTGCATCCTTGCTGCACCCATTACTTTGCAAGTGGGTAGCTGCTCAAATGTTCATTACCTGCCCTGCCTTCTAGTCCATAAACCTGCCCAACTACGCATGGTACAGTCTGATGTCAATACAGATCACTGCTGATTTTTGATGCAAGGAGTGTTGTCAAGGCAGAATAGTTTATAGGCCAAGGGTGAGCACCTAGCTCAAGGGTTAGCACACAGCCCCAGAGTAGCCATGCCATTGCAGTGAACAGCTCAGGGAGCGCTTGTCCAAGTACCATGTCATGCTTGAGGAGCAGCAAGGCAAGAACTACCAGCTTGCAGACCAGCTAGCCCTGAAGGAGGACCAGATCACCCAGCTGCAGCGAGCCCTGGACCTGCGCAAAGCCGAAATGCAAGGTCAGTTGCAACATGGAAATGTTGCTGCTGCATGCATGTGCATCTGGCATGCAGGATCCAAAACAAGATCTACAGCAGCAGTTTTGAGCCAAGCCAAGCTTGTGCAAAGTTGATTCATTGCCTCATCAAGTAACTGCTATGCCCCNTGTTGAGGAACTTTTTGGCTGGACAAGTCATTCTCATCGGCTCAGCCTCGAGCCGTCTTTTCACTGTCCGGCAACCCTGTTGCAGCTGCCTGGTGACGGAGGCATACACAAGTGCAGCACTACACTACAGCGCACTCTGTTTGAATGTCATGTGGTGTTGAACTGAGGCAGAGCACGTTGCTTACAACAGATTTCACTAGAGTCACACAGATCTTACAAGGACGCTTTGCAATGATCTGCTGCACATGCCATGCTCTGTGTGTTATTGAGTCAATGTTGTGTTTGGTGCACAGGCAAGAAGCATGGGATAACGTTTGGGGACAAAGCTGCTGCACCCTCCCCAGCCCACACCCAGGTTGTGCCAGACTACTTTGTAGGTAACACCCTTAAACCCCTACTGAGCGCAGTCTTCTGAGCATACAACTCTGTTGCATCACATTGGCTCACGGCTACATTTGACATTTCATCACAGTTGTCCACCTGTGGTCCTGGCTTGCGCATGGTGACATCATATGGCTTATGCATAGAGAGGAATGTATGCAGCAATGCCAGTACATTAGTCATCTGGCACAGAATGATAGCTGAAACATCTGTCCTGTAAGTGTTTCCTTGAGTTATAGTGTTCCACTGCAGGTGCGTTAGGCTCATTGGGGCAAGACTCGCCAGGCCCCAACATCCTGATTCCTCAGGGCAAGACCAGCAAGCTGGGGCAAGGCAGTCCCTGGGGCAAATGGAAACATGGGGTTAAGCTGCCCCCTAAGAAGAGAGCCTATGTCGTGGCCAAGAGCGCCCTTGCTACTGGTACTGCCTTTTGTCTGTGACAGCTTGGCCATGCCATGGCATGCAGTATGTGCCCTGTAGACGTGAATTTCTCTTGCCTGCAGGCCCGACTCGTCAGTGCCACTGAAGGTTTTGTATTGGAAAAGCTGGAAGAGATACGCGCAAGGCTTTGCAGGGCTGTATGGCAGCACAGACAGACAAGTGATCGGGTGCTGGTTCTTCGGGCAGCTGAGGCAGCCGTCAGGGATTTAGACCTGATGTAAACAGTCCAGTGTACAGCTTCTGTGATATCACTTGGGCAATTTTGGCCCTCATTGGCTTCCTGTTTCAGTATGCAGCGACGTGTCTGCAAGCCTGACAGGTCAAGTGGCTATTTGGCTGATTCTTTCTGGTAAAAAGTACAAGTTGTACAGTCAAATGTCATCGCTACGGGTGCTCTGTACCCATGTTGCTGTAGGTAGATCATTGTACCACAACTTGCTCGAATCATCCTGCNATACACACGCGTGTGCAGCCTGTTTACAAGGCTTGGTGACAGCACCTGTCTACGCATGGCAGCGCACAGAATGCACTCTTCTGCCTTTTCTTTGCAGCTGCTGATAGTGGCGTAATGCTGCTGATGCATGACAGCTCCGCAAGCAAAACGTGCATGTCTTCAAGCTTCAGAAGTGCTGCAGGCTGCCGTTGTGCCAGCAACCACATCATGCCTGACAAGAAGATGGCCCCTAATGACGCACGGCGAGCCCCACAAACAGGAGGTGATTCTGCAACTACGCCCGCAGATGCACAAGCAAAAGTGCAGCTCATGGACTTTACATCAAGAAGGTCTCCAGTGCTAGGCAGCAGGGGCATGGTAGCTTCCTCGCAGCCTCTGGCCTCTGAGGTATGCTTTGCATGTATGCACACTTTGTGAGTATGAACTGCCTTCACTGTGACAGCACCTGGTCATCATGATCAAAGCTTGTCTAAAACAAGCTTTCGAACTACTCCCGCTGGCCAGCAGTCTATGTCAATGCTGTGATCAAAGTTTGCTAGGCAGCCAATGCACACAGCAGGTCTGCTTTTAGTCCTGTACTGTTGACAGTTGTCTCTGTGTAGGTGTGTTGAACCTGCATGCAAGGTGTTTCCCGTTGTTCCTGGTAAAGGTTGCCATCAAGGTTGCAAGCTCCTTTCATAGCCTAGTTGTCTGACATGCATGCTTCCATTTCTTGGGCCTCATTGTGCCTTCTCATGTTGCCAGATGTAGACACTCACATTGTTGCTTGTTGCAGGCTGGGATGCGTATACTGCAGAAAGGTGGCAATGCAGCTGATGCTGCTGTAGCAGTAGCTGCAGCCCTCAATGTGACCGAGCCCTGCTCAACAGGTGAGAGCTCTGCATGCTGTGGCATAGGACACCCAAAGCCATCATGCTTCAGGCCAGACCAGCATGTGACCAAACGAGTGTAACACACATGTATGATGTTGCGCATATGGTTACGTGTACGCAGCGTTGCGCCAGCTGCAAGTAGCATTGAGCCACCAGACTCAATTGCATTGCTATCAGCAAAAGGCTGTGTGTGGCTTTGTGCTGATAGGTTGACAACGCTGTTTTTGTGTCATCTTCAGGATGTGTCTTCATCTCGAATGCAGTTGCACGGATACTAGCCAGTGCGTGCAGAGACCACGTGGCTGTGTCGCACGTGGCTGTGCATGGTGTCTTGTACACCACCTGTTGTGCTGTACGTCTATCCTGACACCATGCAAAGCTGCATATTCTATGGGGCATGCAGATTTATGCGTATAGCAATCCCTTCTTCCTGCTTTCTTCTGCTTGTGTCTGCCACAGTGACAGCGAGCGGCTGCCATGCTGAAGCACAACATGGGCAGAGGTGTCGCATGACCATTGACCTTTGGGCACAACAACATGGCACCAAACAATCTGCATGCTAGATGTGCTATGACATGCAAGCATGTACAGGCGCTAAACCAGTCAGTGTTTGTCCGCCTGGCAGGCATTGGTGNTGCTGAACGAGGCTTCGCACATGTGCACACGTACTGGCTGCAGTCCTACGATTTTCACATGATAGCGATATTGCGATCGCACTTCTTGGACGCCACAAGCCTGCGTGTACACTGTGATGACAGCTATGCTGCAACGACCTGTCCTGCCAGGCGCGGCCAGCGTTGTCCTCTTTCACAGGAGACAGCTTCAGGTGTCTGTCTCGTACTTGCGTCTGCAGGCTACTGCAGTTTGGAGCACAGCTGCTACAGTCAGCGTTGAGGCAAAGCTCGAGCAATCAGCTAGCGGACGTGGGTGTGATAAGGCCACTCAGCATGCGAAGCTCGCGTCAGAAAGATGCCATTGGCATCTGGTCAAGCATTGCAATTTCAAGCATAATTCTCTCACTGGCAGTAACCGTGCATGCGCAAGCCTTGCCACCCGTGGCAGCCCCGGCGCCCTCAGCGATTGCGACGTCCAACAGCACCGGCTTCATCACAGTGCAGGGCACGAAGTTTCAGGACGGCAATTGCCGGGACTTCGCTTTCGTGGGTGGCAACGCGTGAGTCATTTCATTTTTGCTGGCTGCAAAAACGCAGTAATGCGAGACAATGTCTATGTGCGCGCAAAGACACCAAAACGACGCCTGGCTTTCGTCTGGCACATTTCGGTCTGTCGTGCCATCAATCATACAAAGCACAGATAGCATTGTTTGAGGTGCAGATGGTTCACTTTGGAGGCTGCTGCTGGCACTCTACCTATAAACTCAGTGGAATACCTTGGAGGGCGCAACCTGAGCCAGTACTTGTTTGACACTGCAATGGCTAGCAACATATCTGTCATCAGGTTCATTGGTGGCAGTGCAAATGATGCTGATGACTTCAAGCTGCAGACTGCCCCAGGTACAGTGTGCTCTGCTTAGGTGGTTGCATGTCTAGCAGCACATACATGGCTCACAGCATTCAGCAGGACATATCATTCAATACTGCATTGATCACTGGCTCAGAGCTGAAGCAACATGGCAAATCACCCACATGATTGACTTTTGCTGCAGAACACACATGAAGCATTACTTGTCAATGATGATTGACAATAAGCATGCACGAATGTACACAGCAGCATCTGCATCAAACATCTGATGCGACACAGACATGTTTTGAGCTTTGTTGACATTGCTGTAGGTGTATACAATGAAGTGGCTTTCCAAGCTTTGGACCGCCTGATTGCTGATGCGGGCCAGAGGGGCATCAAGCTCATTATCACCATGACTGACAACTGGCATCTGCAAGATGGCCTGCAACAGGTGAGAATGCACACATCCTACCACAGATGGCTCTGCAGCTCATGCTGCTGACACTCTGCTCTGCTGTAANCGAATTTCTTGCACTCGACGATGTGATACTGTCGGCTGTGCGCCGAGTACATAGCTTGCAGGACTGGCCGTATGCAAGAAGTGGTCGCTCAAGTGGCCCTGCGATTTCTCTGACCTAATTTCCAACTTAGCTAAATAAGCCGTCGCAGCAATTGCGTTGAGTGCGCACTACTTCACAAGCAGATCTTCACCTCTTCACTACGCCGTGAGCATGATCTACGACGTGCAGTCACCCCTGTTCCGCTCTTTCCTAGGAAGTGGAGGTGCAAGCCACAACCCCGTGCCGAAGTAAGTCGTGCATCCTACTTTGTAAGCTGTGTTGTGCGGGACGATTGTTCACAGCTCACTGTGTTACAGGAGGGATAACAGGAAGCAGCCCGGCGAGGGCAAGAAGGACAACAAGCCTGCCATGATGGAATGAACACCTCAAGGTCTGCTTCAGCTTGTTTGTTCTGACACATTGAGCAGATGTATGTGGACAAACGGCGGGCTGGATATGATGTTTGTTGAAAAGCGATACTGAGCTTATAACTGCTGACACTACTTCAACCTGATCCGCCCCTGCATCTTTTCGGTCCATATAGTTGACATACTGTAAGCCACATAAACATTGCTGCACTTTGCCTCTGATGCTGACTTCAATCACGCAGACAAGTGCACACCAGTATTGGCTTCTACACAACTCATTGGCTACTATAGGAGCAGTCCAAAGTCTATGCCTGTGCAGCACCTTGTAGCAGATGTGTGGTTAGGTACAAATGGCTCAATTGAAGTGTCTGTGTAACCGCAGAGGTGTGCAAGTTTGTAGCCTGTTACTGCCTTATCTATGCTGGTGTCCTGCATAGAACTGCTGCTTTTCTGCTTGGCATCAACCCTGGCATGCTAGCTGTGCCCAGTGTCTGTTTGTCACACATCTTATGCTGCGCCACAGCAGTGCTGTATGCTGGGTGGTGACAATAACAGAGCATCAAGCCAACTGCTTCAAGCACTACTGCCACGTTGTAGTACAGCATCAAGCTGGGTGACAAGAGCATCTTCAACATGGTGTACTGACAGATTCACTGAATAGTCACACGCAGGGCAGACTGGCAGTCCTGTCATCATCTCCTGCTTCTGCTTGAGTGATCAGTCTTGTTGGCTAGCGCGAAAGCTATAGTCTTCTTCTTCATTTTCTGACAATGGCTTGTTACTCGACCATGAACAAGGTCTTGGTCCTGTCTGACAAGAGCTTATGACATCTTCGTGAGCATACAATCGTGTATCAGGCGTAGGCAGAGTTGCTGCAGTCCGATCACTGAACCGCTGCAGCTTATGTGATGCGACCATTGAATCATAAAAGCTGCAATGGTCGCAACTTCACGACTCGCATCCTGCTGAATAGCCTGTACTGATATGGTGCTGTTGCATGGACATCTCCAGATCAAGCTGTTTGAGGCCCATGACATTGGCAGAGCATTCTATTCCAAAAAGAGCATACTGAAGAGCATCTTCAAGGGGATTGCGCAGAATGCAAAGCAGACAATACAGAAGCAAAAACATGCTGACAGAGATTGCTATGTCGCAGTCTATGCAGGTAACACCCCCGTCTTTATGCAAACATCTGTGGCGCACACACCTTTCTGCATGATTCAAACTACATGTCCGAAATTGTGCTGCACACATTACACAGCTGCCTGTTTAGGTAGCTTTCCACTTGTGCAGCATCAAGGCATGCAAGCACACAAATCCTGTGAAGGTTCAAGCTTGTCTCACAACTGAGTGTGCTGCTTCAAATTGTTTGCAGATTCCACCAAGCTGATTGAAACACGCATCATACCTCGCACGGGAGATCCAGTGTGGAATGAGGCTCACACAGTTGCAGTGGCTCATGATGTCAAGAGTCTGCGCTTTCTGATCAAGGACAATGACCGCTTGTCAGCTGAGCATGTTGCTGAGGTATGACACCTTGCATCACTCGCCGCCACAGTTCCTTGTGTCTAGTGCTGACGCTATAAAGGTGTGTGACAGTCACTCTTCAAAGCAAACTCACAAAGCAAGCTGCAATCATACGTGGGCAGCACTCCCATTGCAGTGCCATCTGTGTATCAAGGCAGTCATGAATGCACTTCACCTAGCCAGGCTATGTGGCAGCCTTTGATGCACCAGAGCCAAGAATGTGTGCAACGTGACTGCGGCTTCTTACACACANAAGGTTGCTCTCCTTGGGTGCATGTTGATGGAATATCATTCCTGGGGTTGCATGACTTTTGTAGATTGCCACTTTTTACCGTTCCCTTTCACATTTCGTTGCATCCACCAATTCTCCCAAGTTGCATTGTGTCGGTGCGATCAATGCATGTCAGTCTTGTTATTGCTCCATAGTCACAGACAGCCATACACTGTTTGTACACACTACACCTACTGAACTCGGTACGCAAACATACCAAAAGCTGAGAAGCGTTGGGCTAGATTTATGAGTAACCAACACTGTTGATGTCCATCTGAATCAGAACCCAGAGCTTACAAAGAGCAAGGACGATCTCCTGACACATGTATTGCAAGCTAGCTAGAAGTTTTTCTGCATCGTGTCNCCTCCAAGCATTCTTTGTGCTTGCCTGTGCTCCACAGGGAGTACGCGCTGGCCATTGCGGCACTTTGACGTCTAGCGACTCGTGCTGACGTGATCAAGGTTCCATTTGGCCCTCGAGCTAGTGCGCGCAGTCAACGCCAGCCGATCCCCAGACCAAGGTAATGTAGACACTGTTCATAGGCTTGGGTGACCAAGCACTTGGCGCANCAAGTGATACAAGTGTGAGCGGAGCTCACGTAAGGCAAAGGTGCGAGCTCGACCGCAATGTCCGCTACTACCAGACACCAGCAAAATTGTCTGGGTTCAGGAGACAATTTAGACACCCGCTCAGAGGTGTCTCAGAAACGCCGGCCGGAAGCCAAGGTCGCTCATGTTCAGGAGGATTGAACTCAGCCTTCACAGCCGCAGTACTTTGCGGGTCTTCGCATCAAGCTAACCTTCTAGACTCACTGCCTAACACAACGTCAGACTGCATTCAGACTGATAGCCAGCTGCAGACTTTGAGAGAGGACTACTATCGATGTTTATATCCCTCGCCAAAGTGCTAGGGTGCCCTAAATTAGACCACCGTATGGATCTGGCTCCGACTACCACTGCATAGAAAAACCGATGCATTGCTTGCTTGCTGCCGCGCCTATCTTTGCGCTACGCGTAGTCACAGTTTGTAGCTCTGTTGTCATCCTGAAGCAAGAGGGTGTGAGTTTCGCATCCAATCACCTTGCGCGGAAGGTCTGCTGCGTAGCTCGCACATAACAACTAACCATTTGCAGCACGTGACAGCGCTTAGCTTTTTCTGAGTGTGTGCACAGACCTGATAATGACTTTTGTCACAGATATGCTGACTACCATACGCTAGCTTCAAGGGCAGCTGCACATGTTGGGAATTGACCAAAGGCTGAAGATAGGACTGAATTGTGTTGTGTGCTGGTTGAAACCAGTCGACGCTGTTGATGTACTATCTCACAAGATGGCATGCTGGTAGTCGATGGACATGTAGGCGGCGGACTGTTCTTCCTGTTCACAAGTGAAACGACCTGAGATCAAGTTGATTTCATCAGAAACAGCTCGGTCAGAACCGTTGTCCGGCTGGTTGTAGATGCTGATATCCAAAGAATTGCTCCATACAGTACCTTTCTTCGCTCAACCTTTTCCGTAAGTTCTGTTGTTGAAACGTCGCTCAGCTACGGTCAGGATGCGCTCTGTTCTGTTTCTGACCCATTGACCAAGTTCATGCCCAGAAATTATTCTCGCAAGTCTCCTAAAAGGGGGTTGACAATCTCTCTTTGATGCAGATGACGGCTTGTATGCCTTTAACTTGTCTGTAAACGTCAGAGACACATCAAGCTGTTGCTGACTTGCTGACTGGCGCAAAGACTTCCTTGTATATGACGTCCTCCTTCAACTTGTACCTCGGGATGGTGTTAGCTGTTTCCATCTTGTCTAACTTGTGAATGAAGACCCTTCTCATCTGCAAATGATTGACTCCATCTGGACTTGAAGTGTCGTTCTCTCAAATTGATTCACAACCGTAGCTAGCAAGTATGTGCAGCATTTTGATGCTGCCGAAAGCCACAACGAGGTCAAGATCAGTTTTTGGAAAATGATGGACTTGGCGCACAGGGTCGATTAGCTTGACTATCACGACTGAACTGTAGCGCTTTTGCTTTGTGTTGTACTAGGATTGCCTACCTGCCTACATAGAGCCTACCTGGGCAGCTGGCGATGGAAAGAGGCTTACTAAGCATCACGCAAGCATACCATATCACCATTACTAAAGCTGTTCATGAAAAACTTGACTGAAAACGCCTAATCATTCTTCAAAACATGACACTCCAGTACAGTCAGCCATTCACTGAACATGACATACGATAGCGCATTTTATCACACCATTGCATCAATGCATGCTCCAACTTTGTAGACTTCACATTTATACATGAATAAGACTGACAAAACGGCACCCTGGTCTGGACAAGTGCTGATACAAGGAAAGCTTGGCTCCTGTACCTGTCCCACACCAGATGGCTACTGATCTCANGCAAGCCAAAGGCTGCAAGCACCCCAGCATCTGATGGGACACAGGCTAATGATGCTGCAGTCACAGCCACAAGAGGGAGGCCCAAGACATCCCCTGCAGTTTCAACAGGTCTTGCGCCAACATCGTGGCGTGCAGGTGACAGCAGCTCGCAGGCATTCTGGCATGGCAGCTGCATCAAGAGCACGCATGTTTGTGCTACCATTGACCTGAAACTTTGAATCTTGTGCACATTAGAGGTCTAATAAATTCGTATAAGCTCGTGATGCTATTCACCATTGTCACCTTGGATGTCATAGCTCATCACTGCCTGCAGATTTGCTCCTGGCCAGCCTGCTCCAGGGCATCCTACCATCCCTGCAGGTTGCATCTCAACAATCATCTTCACATTCATGTGTAGTGCCAACAAGACCACATGCCACTGTATGCTCCTCTCAACTGTCCGTTGGACATGACTGTGAGTAACTTTTCTGTACAGCAAGCTGTTGAAGGTATTGCCTCTTCTCAACTGCTGAGGCTCAGCATAAGCAGGCCTAACATATACAACATGTACCAGGAAGGATACATTTCAGTAAGGCAAAATCTCAGAAACACTGTTCAACTGTTCACCCTGGAATCAGGTGCAACAACGTCTGCCAATGTCCTTTTGGTACTAGGCAAAATGTGAGGATGGGCAAACGCAGCAAACAAGAGGAGGAGCAGACTTCCACCAGTGCATGCATGAGATATGGTCCTGTTTGGTGCAGATCAAGCCAGGACAGATGTGAAGAAGGGCAAGTTTAGCAAGCAGGAGAAGGACACCCTGAAGCAGGCTGCACAAGAGTATGCGCAGGAGCACAGCCTGCCTGTTGACGACTTCTCCTGGCTGTTCAACACCCGCACCTCTGAGCACAAGAAGGACGCTGCGGGCGCCTGGCAAATCATTGTCCTGTATTCCTCTTGTGCCTTGAAACGTGTTTCTGGTAAGCGACGCTCTTTGTGGGGTGCAGATACATGCAGAGGCGTTGCCAGACAATGACAAAAACCCATACGGCAATGGCTTCATTGGGGTTGAGACGCCATTAAACAGTGAAAGCAAAGCATCCAGGGTGGCTGATGCAACAAAGGGCGTGTACTGGAAAGTCAACAACCCTGCCTCACGCCATGCAGCTTCAGGTATGCTGTGGGGTAGTCAAGTTCAGTCAAGCTGCTTTCTGGTGCTGTTCCTTCCTGCTGCATCTTGTTGCTGGCACTCTGGGTGAGAGGAAGGAAATCAAGGATTTGCTGGGTTTGTTATCTGGCTGCTGCTACTACTAAGCTGATGCCAATCATAGTATGGATGCTTTCTCATACTTAGACACTGCTTGGCGCTATTTCCGTGACACTGGGTAGCATGGTAGGCACCCATGCTGTTTGCTCATCCGCAACCCCAAGACACAAGGCATGTATGCATTCTGAGTTCGTGCATTTTGGGTCATTCAGCTGCATAGACCTGACCAAACCAGTCAAGCAGTGCTGTTAGATCAAGTTGATGCAGACTCTTTTGCATGCTGTCAGATGCACTGAGAAAGCCCAAACTTGTTCTGTGCGTCGATAACCACTACCGGGCATAGTGGGAAACACTGTAAACTCTGTTGTGGCTGCTGAGGAACGGTCATGTGCATCACATCCAGCGTCCTGCTTTGAATTTGTTGCGACAGCTTCCTGGCTTTCAGGCAAACCAGTAGCCTATAAGCTGATGCCAAACCCAGCTCCAACCCTACTGGCCAAACCCTACAGCCTCATAGCCAAGAGGGGCCTCTTTGCCACTAAGCACCTGTGGGTGACACCCCACAAAGAAGAGGAGCACTACCCCTCTGGGGANCGGCTGCAAACCCCTTGCAGTCCACACACCTATCAATCCTGCCCAGTCTCAGCAAGTCAGCTGCACATGGCATTCCGGGCATGCCTTCACTGATGCCAGTCTCATGCAACCTTGACACTGACAGACTGCCACCATCAACCACTCTGCCTAATGTGTCAGCAATGCTCCCAGCATTCTTGCCCGTCTACCCGATGCCTGCTAGACATGAGGCATTTTCTGTGTCCTCAGCCATTCCTCAGAAGCATCAAGACAATGCTGCAATGGTCTACCCAGAGCCTGACTCCGGCACAGAGTCAGATGACTCTGATCCGGCAGCTTTAGTGGAAGATGCGCTGCTTGGAGAGCTGTTCTTCCATTGTGAGGCAAATGCAGAGAAGGTCTGGCATGCATCAGAGCACTTCCTCCATCTGAGACTATGTGCCTGCAATTGCTTGCCAATCTGTTACCTGTGTACATGCATATGTGTTGCTTTACATGTCTGACACACATGCATGCAAATGTTGTGTGCCCACTTGACACGTGCCACAGTGCCTGACTGGCAGCTACTGCCTGCATTGCTGGCAGTACATGCACAGTTGCAAGGGTGCTCCCAAGTTACGCAGTGTGCAGCTTTGAACTGCTTGCAACAGATGGTCTAGGACGAAGCAAGCCAGTAATCAATTTGGCACTGCAGGTTGACGCAGAGACCGCTCAGACAGACAGTGCGGCTGCCCCAACTTTTGCTTACAACATGCTTGAGGAGCAGCACTCTGCTGATCAGAACAGTTGTCCAGATGACAGCACAGTGGCCAAGCCCATCAAGCCCATACTTGACAGGCTGAGAGGGATTGAGCCTGCCACAGCATCGCCAGACAAAAACTTGAGGCAGAAGAGTGACCTGAGTCATGAAACCTGCTCTGTCCATGCTGCCAAGGGCTTTGACCTGCATGTCAAGCTGGACGGCTTGAACCTGCCAGGCTTAATTGACAGCAGGTAAGGCAGTCAAACTTTATGGGAAGCACTTCTGACTTCATGAATCCAGGATGACATCATTGCAAACTGCTGTTGCTCGCAAAGACCCGCTGATCTGCCTGTCTACGTGTGCACCCAGGCTGAACATAGCCAAATTTGCCTGACAACAGACTGACGTTGACTGTCAATGTGTGCATTCAGGCTGAGGATAGTCATCAAAGGCATGCACTCAAGTCTACCTGACACAATGTTACTCCAAGCTGACAGTGATCATTGGCGGCAGCCGCTGCCTGCAACAGCTCTGGTAAGTATGGCGCCCAGCTTTGCTTCTGGGCCCATGCAGCAGGAGGACACGACCTGCATTCTTGAGGTACAGACAGATTTGCGTCTTGCTTTGGCTTATTCTTAGTGCAGCTCGGCCTTCGCTGGGGTGGTCACCTCTTTGGTGAAGGTCAACTATGCATGACTGCTGCAATCTTGTGTTTTCTTGCTGAGGGAAACTATGCACATTTGGCTGTGCGCACTATCATCAACCCAGCCTTGCTTTCACTTCTTCGTGATGAGCGTTGTGAATTGCTCCTCTGGAACATCAGCTGTGGCATAGATAACTTGCAAATAGGGACTGCGCTTCATGTTTATGGCATGCACGACCCATGCCATGACTCCACTGGTGGTCGTCGCTTTTTTCAAGNCCTGCCCAACTTGCAGGCCAGCAACAACGGTCAGATAGGTATCTCTCAGAACCACTGCAGTGGCAACACAGTGTCAGGAAACACACTGAACGGAAACATGTTGGAGGGCATCACAGCTGACAACAAGGCTGACAGTGCACAGGTATCAACAACTACCCATAGCATATTGTTTTGTATCTCACCAATGAANCGGAAAGATAGCAATGTCAGTGTTGCGTCAAGAACCCGTCTTGAGTGCAGTCAAGCTGGTGTGCAAGAAGGCTCACCAGCAAACACCATGGCAAACAAGGACAGGCCAACAGCAAAGGGCCCTACAACACCAAAGGAGGGCTCCCCAATGGCGACAGCATACACCACTGAAACCAGCACAAATGTCATGATGATCTCCCACCCAAATAGCATCCCTGCACACACCAATCAGCATCTCTAGCAATCCATTGTACGCAAAAAGTCCGATTTGTAGGACAACTGTGCTGCGAGGTGACCACCGGTGCTTGCCATCTAGTTATGACACACTCAGTGTTTGTCACACCCAGTCATCAGCATCATGACACTCAATAACACAGCAAGTTTCTCCTTTGTCAAAATAGGCCCTCTGTAATCAGACAAATGATCAATCTGAAGGAAGCTAGGCACAGCAATGTGACAGTAATTGAAGACTGCCATACGCATGTCTGAGAGGAAGACGGTGCACACCTTTTGTGACGCCAGCACCAGTGTTGAAACAGCCAGTGCCGTTATTACCCATTCCAACGTATGAGCCAGGCACCAATCCAGCCTGAACACATGACAAAGCGGAAATTCAGCTGTTGGTTACATACAAACTTGACACACTGACTAGTTTCATGCTTGTACGGGTTCTTCAGCAAATCAGCAAAGCAACCACTTGAAAGATTACACCAGCGGTGAGTACACTGCTGAACGCTGCATAGCCTTTCCATTCAATTCAGTGCTTTCTACGATGTGATTGTGCTGATAAGTGACAGGAGGGACACAAAGACCTAGGCATGTAACCCACCACAATGAGGATGCCCATGCAAGCTCCACATATCTGCATGAATATGTATGCCAGACCCTTGAACACACTGATGTGACCAGTGACTAGTGTCGCCAGGGTGACAGCAGGATTGAGATGGCCTCCTGAGATGTTTGCTGTGATATAAACTGCAAGACAGGCACAGCTGCTTAACAACATGCAAGCAGCATGAATCAGCTCAGTCAACAGCTCAATGCATAGCGAATGCAACTCACTCATGACGGCTAGTGACATTCCGTTACCCCTGCAAAGCAACATAGCACGTGAGGTGGTGCAGCTCAGACAGAGCTGAGTGTGTCGCGGCCGCGATAGCTGCAGGGTCGTACCACGGCGCCCAGTTTGCGCTGGCATCATTGCCAGCTGCTGTATCGGTGCTCACTTGCGTCGAGATAGTGCCAGCTGGGGTAGCTGTTCCGGCAAATGTGAACAGCAAAACCCCCAGGAACTCAGCTAAAAGGGCATACGCGAACTTGACACTCCCAAACTTACTGTCGGAAGCACAGACCTCACGTCAATTTGGCTGTGCTAAACTGAAAGTGCACGATCAGCTATTTCAGCTGACTATGACCTACCTGTCTGGCGCCTGTAGTAGTCCTGGCATGTTGACAGAGCGTCTTGGTCAATGCAGCTGTCGTTGAACACAATCGGGTCTAATCGAGGGCGCACATCCGCATCGGCCAAGCCGTTGGAAACGCGTTAACAGAAGCTGGTCAGCCTTGCCTCGAGATCACGCACACTGCGGTCAAGGCTGTCAACCGTGCTGAACGCTGCAAGCACAACGGTCACTGTAGAAACGCGGAATGAATCGGTGTGTAGTTGCCCAACCGCTATGCGCTTGCGGTGTTCGAATCTACCTGTGCATGCGTACTGCCCTATAAGTCTAAATGGACGCTAGCAAGAACTTGGAGGCAGCATATCTTGACTTGGATCTTGGCCAGTGTCCACATCCAGAAGCCTGAACAGTCTAATGTGAGTCAGATCTTTTGCTCGCCTAGGCGAAGAAGCAGATCAGGCATAGTCTGGAGTGCCTCGAGCTTCATTGGCGCAGCCGAACATTCACACAGCGCGTCTAGGCCTGCAACAGGGCTGAGGTCTTGGTGCATCAAAGCTGGTGTAGCAAGTAGGCTTTTGCAANGAGAGACAGATGCATGGCTGCAGAGCCACATCATAATTCTGACACACTGCAAGAACATAATGGGCTGACTGCAAGCTCAAGCTCAGAACAATGTCATGTGGTTCCACCCATTTCATGGCAGCCAAAGAGCTTCACTCCAGATGCTAAATCTGCATTGCAGTTCAGGCAGGTATGTAGAGGCTGTAGACATGCTTACAAAGACGGTATTGCTTGCTGTTCGGCCTCACACCGCTTGTACCAGCCAGAGCAGACTAGATGACATCGAGTACACAGGCCTTCTCATAGTCAGGTCCAGTCTGTGTTGTGCTCAGCCGATCGAACTTCAATTTTGTTTGCATGTACTGCAAGAGTGTCCGTGCTTTACTAGCTGCTTTATGACAATGCAAAACCCCTAGTCCCTACTGTGTTCAATTGACAAGATGAGCGGTAACAGTACTTGGCAGGTGCTTGTCTGTTGCTGTGTCTCAGTTTGGGTAGTTCCTAGTATGTAGTGCCCTCCATCCATCAGCAAGGTTGTTGCTGCCTGCATGCATGCTTTTCAGCAGCTCAAAAAATTTACAACTGAAAGGTGTAGTCTAATCATGCAGTCTTGTGTATCGACTTGCCACTTGTGTATGATACAGTGAAAGGGTTGAGTTGATGTGCGTTCTACCCTGTCGTTTCTGCTGTCTCCTTTTAGCCGTATGGCATCAACAGAAGCGATATTTGTCTTAGCGTCAGTCAGAAAAGGAAAATCCTTGAGTGTCAGGGGTTCCAGGGTGCTGCATCACCATGACATGTCAACATTTTGCATGTATCAACGACATCAGTGTACGCAGGCTGCTACAGTACGCACTCAAAACCACAGAAGCCTGCCCTTACTACGTNGCAGGCCTCACCGTCATTGGCCACATCTCGATCATCTCCCATCTGAGATGCCCCTTGTGGGTGATGTGGGGCTGCTGATGCCGATGACACTCCAAGTCTAGCGCAAAAATGTCATGCATTGCTTCCTCATAGGCTGCTGTTGCCTCAGACTGGCCCTCTGCAGAAGCAAGAAACATGCTTGATGCAGGCAATGGCATGTACCCTTTGTGTAGCTTTTGCAAAAGCTGCTTGCTGTCATGCTCTTGCTGCAAATGCCATGCTGTGCAGCTACTGTCTCTGCCATGCAGTAAAGGTGATTGAGCTTTGACCATCACGCCCTGTGCATTGAAGACTTCAACAGATTGATGTTAGGACGAGAAGTTTGCAGACGTGTACAGGCAACATGTATGCCTGAAGGGTCTTAGTGCTTATCATGCATTGCTGGAGACAACCACTTCTGCAGGCTTGCACATAGCACTCAATACACGCCTNGGAAATGCAAAGGCAGCAGGAAGAGGCAGCAGAATAGGACAGAAATGGGAGGGAGTGGTAGTCAAAACATACCTGGGCAGCATGGTTGGCATATGAGACAGACAACACAGGGGCAGATCCTGGGAGGCCTAAGGTCATGAGGCGCACTCTAGACGGCAACTGTGGCCACTGCACACACTCTACGCACTGCAGACAGCAGACAGAGAGCAGTGTTTGACTGAAATCTCCAGTCTTGAAAGGGGCTGTCAGAGCTGCCAGGTGACAGGCGGTAGCCTGCTGCATGAAGTGCAATGGCCGTGCTGATGCATGCATCGACCTTTCACTGGCAGTGCTTGCGTGATCACCACTGTCATCACCACTGCCGCCTGTTCAGAGGGCGTTCATATGACCCCTTTGTGCCCATGTCATTGACGCGGTCATGACAGCAGACAAGCACGATGTACACAATGTTACCACCAAGGCAGTGTGCGCACTCGCCTGGTCCTCAAAACGCTAATCACTTGCAAACTGATCCCTGAGTGCAGCTGCATTTACTCACACACCCACTACACGCCCAGTCATTATGCGCAAGAACCTTGACTACTGCAGCATGTTTGTGAACACTTGAGTGTATGTGTTCAGANAAATTTTGGGCATTGCTTGAGCCAGCATGCTTCTGCAAAATTTGCATGGTAACTTAACTGCATGGTAACTGCAGGGCCGGCATACACTGAAGGCTGTTGCCACAATTGTTGTGGAGTCACACAGCAGGATGTGAGTGACATGACTATCATCACCTGCTTGGCCTGTTGTTGACTTTCAAGCTCCTCCGTGAGAGGAGTAGGCACGCCCGCTGCTGCGTAGTCCCACTTGTCTGGCTCACTTGCACGATACCTGTGCATGACAGCATAACACAAGTCACCAACACAGTACAAAGCAGCCAGGCAGGCCAAAATGAAGAAGAAAACCTGGACTCATACTGCAGCATACTGTCAATGACTTGACAATGAGCAGCAGTGCATGACGGTATCCACAATAGGTATTGTGTCAGTCCAGCATGACAGCCAAACAGTGGAATGTCAACCAGCTGGTGCGCAAACTGTCATGCATAAATTGTCAGTCAATGCCATGAAGCCCTTGCAGTGGCGTGTGACTCACCTTCTGAAAGCATCTCTGACAGCTTTGTCTGCAGAGACTTCGTATGGCATGCGCCCCCTGGTGTCTGGCATGCCAGGGTCTGCACCCTCCTCCAGGAGGGCCTTCACCCTGTCAGCATTGCCTGCTTTGGCTGCCTCATGCAGTGGCGGATCAGGCTCCTGCAGCATCAAACAGGTGCCAAAATNATGCCCTGGCTGCTGCCAGACTGTGGGGCAGACCGAGGCAGATTTGGCGGTCGCTCAAGCTGGTCATACTGCAGATGAAAGTTGTCTTTCCTAACGCATTCCCACACATTGGTGTCAAAGACATAGTAGGAACCCCTTTCATATCTGTCTGTTTTCAGCAATGGCTCTGTATTGGGGATCCTTGTCAGCCAGACCTTGCCTTCCCGATGGAACCACCAGCCTCGTGATGCCAACTCATCAGCAGCAAACAATTGCGCTTCATCACTAGACATGGAGTAGAAGATGAAGAACAGAGTGTCCTGCTGGAACTTGGAAAAGTAACCTGGCTGCAGCCTGGGGGGATTATGAAGGTAGCATGCCGGTACTTTGAACTCAGGCTCAGGCCTCAAAGGATTGTCTACCCAGGGCGACTGAAACGTCTTGTAAACATTCTCGGGAGAGTTCAGGTGCAGCCCAAGTGTGGTGAGATCAGTTCCCAGCGCCAGCGTAGTCAGATCTGGGTCTGTCATGCGGATGACGCTGAGCAGTCCTAGCAAGCCAAATCTGTCAGGAGCTGCTTGTTGGCTCTGTGGATTCTTGCTACCTGTGCTGGCCTGCTGCTGTGATATCTGCTGCTGCTGTTGGCTGCTTGCACTCCCTGGAACTGCCTGCAAAAACCATGCAAGAAAGTTTTAGGTACCAATCATCATTTCTTCGTTATGGGCAGATGGTGTGCACATCTCTTAGCCTGAAGGTGCTGCTGGATTGCAGTCTCACACCTGCATTGGTAAATTTGCAAGCATGGGTGTTGCGCCTAAATGCATTTCTTTTCTGTAAGTCTTGCTTGCTGTGCGGTGCTTGTCTACAAGAATGTGACTGCAAGTAATCATTGTAAGTAGTATTCAATTCCACTTCTAAAGATAGTTCACTTGTAAACTTTGCCACACTGCCCTTGAGAATCTATCCATGCACAGCACAAAAGCTGTCACAGGCTCTCTACCCACATNATGCTGACGTTCATGACCAGCGCCTGATGCTGCTGTTTAAGCTGGCGAAGCTTCAGACTGCTGCAGACAAGATCAGCCACATTGAGGATGCACTGAGTAAGGAAGATGTGCACCCTCTGATGGCAGCAGCTTCTTCTCAGCTCCTCCAGGTGCCTGACGCTCCCGAGTACCATGCAGCCGAGCAGCAGGACTCAGACTCAGCAGATGCACCCATTGGTGTTACTGCCAATCACTCAGGGTATGGTGCTCACAGCAACAGCACAGCCCAAAACACCAGACTTACTGTCACTGACAACCAGCCAGCCTATGAGGTGACTGCCACAAGTCAGCCAGTGTCAGCATCAGCGTATGATGCAGCTCCATTGCGTGCTGATGAAGTGCAGATGCAAGCACTGCCACAGGCTCAGCTCAGCGACGCAGTCCACACAAGTGGCAATGACGTGGACAGTGTCAGAGGAAAGTACGCTGCAGCTTTGCTGCAGTCTGCACAGCAAGGTGCTGCATCTGAGCACAGCACATCTGCGCTTTCGTCTTCCACCACTGACAGCCCAGCAAGCACCCCAGTGCCTGAGTCCTTTCCTGCACCTGGCCCAAGCAGCGCTGCCAACAGCCCTAGGGCTACTGCCTCCAGGCAGAGTTCTGCCCCTATTGACAATGATGTTACACCTGCTGGGCACTTCAGTGTGAGTAGTCAGCCCGGGACCTTGTATGTACATGAAGATGATCAACAGACAGTTGCACAGATCAACGCAGACCAGGAGTCTGTTGCTGAGTCAAGGCCAGCTTCTCCGGTCGCTTCTGAAGCTGGCAGCTGGTTTGTTCTGCCCACCAACTGAGTGCTGGGTTTGTGTACAAAATGTGTGGTCTTGCTGCTGTGATGATTGCCCCCTTTAGCAACGTATATGTAGCATTACATGTGTACAATTTTCAAGCTGCTAGTCATATCTTGGTGAGACTTGCTTTTCGCACTTTGCAATCTTTCCGTCAGCCGTTTTAGATACTTCACTGATATGTTAGGGACCTACTGCAGTAACCGCTGTACTCTGTCAGCTGTACTACCATCAGTGTTGCACGTTCTAGACTTGCCTTTATGTATGGCCTTGATCAATCGCCTGTACATTGCGTTTCTTGTTGTACCAGAACGAAATGTGCTGTCTGCTTGTAAATTCATGCACAGCTTCGATATGGTGTGTTCCCACCATTGTTGCCTGGATTAATGGCGAAGAAGAAGGTTCACAGGCCCCTCCCGACGCACAGCCCAGTGGTTTGCAATGCAGCTCTGCTGCTTGCGTGTCGACGCATCTGTAGGCTGAGCAAAGCTGTTTACTTGCTCGAGACCGGCCTCGTTNGCCACACAGAGGCAGCCTGTGAGCTGGGCCTGGAAGCCGCCACAGGTCAGCTTGGTGCTTGTCTAGCCTTGCAAATCCACCATGTGTGGTGTGTCTCCTGTCAAGGAGATGTAGATTCCACATGAACTGCTCAAGTTTGTCTGCTCTGCAGGTAGTGCAGGACAGGATCATCATCCCTTGACTTGTGACTAAGCTGCAGGTGCAGCAGCTGCCAGCAGAAAGGCTGGGCAGGTGTCAAGCCGGAGCATAGAGTCGAGGCCTGCACCTAGTGGGGCAGGAGGGGCCCTGGGGGTGTCTGCCCGGCTGGAGAATGAGCTGGAGAAGACTCTGCGTGAGTTTGTGCGCATGCGCACAGTGAGCAGTGACCCCAGCCTGAGGGAGGACTGCTTCAAGGGCGCCAAGTACCTTGCTCACCTGCTGGAATCCCTGGGTGGGTTGTGCCAGCACAACTGCATATGTATCAGGGTGGCTTTGTACCAAAGAAAGGACTGTGATTACTCATGGCTTACGCATTTGCGTGAGCATATGCAGGCCTGGTCAAGTCACTTGTGTGAGTGTATGTACATTGCACCCACATTGTCATAGACTTTGCTGAACAATCAGCCAGCAGGCTTTCTCTTGTTGAGCTGACTTTCTGTATTACCGTANAGAAAATGAGCGCAGCTGAGCTGTCCATTGCCTGTCGCTGGGAACTGAGGTGTCCACGCTCTGCAAGCTGAGCAAAGGATCTGGTGTTGTGCTGTAAGCGGGGAACTTAGCTCGAGCTGGAACGTGCACTGCCAGAGAATTCCTGGTCAAAACTGCCTCCATCGTATTCCCTGTCACCATCAAAGTCAAAATCTTGGCTGGACTGCACATACTCCAAGAATGCTTTAGCCTGGACCTCTGCATTGGCATATACCTTCTCCTGCAAACACAGCTCACAACATTGAGAATGGCAAAAATCAGGTGTGCTGCAGGCAGTCATACAACTGTTCGTTGAATCAAAACAGCAGCTGCAGTGTCATGAGCATGACAGCTTGCTCATTGTCAACTGATGCCAGATGATCTGACATACACTAGAGTGCAAACTGATGCTGATCTGAGCCAACATGTCCTGCTTTGGAGATGATTGTAAAAAATTGTGTGTGTGTGCAGTACCTTGTCAAAAAGCATGTCGCCATTCTGCTGTTCAAGTTCTGCTGTGGAAAGGCTGATGCGGGTAAAGTTGTCGTCCATGCCCATGACAAGACACCTCACACGCTCTCCAAGATGGAAGATCTCCTGCAGATGCCAGCGAGTCAGACACAGCCACTGTGACTGGCAAGGCGTTGCTGGCGTCTTGTGTATGAACACAAGCATGCCAAAAAATTCCACAGCATAGCTACAGTGTAATTTGAAACAGTCCATGGCTCTGAGAGGTTGTATGGTAGTACAGAGGTATCATGGATTAGGTTCCCTCGATACTGATCAATGCAAGCAAGACAAGTGAGTAGTACACAACTTCTTTAAGTTACATTTACCCTCACTCAGCATTTCGGGGGCCATGTAAGTCCTTGTGCCTAAAGCAGATGCTGCTCTTGTACTTCCATCAAAATACTGTGTCAGGGTACCTACATCTACGGTCTCTACTCTGGATCTGGAGATGTTGCTGATGTGCAACAAGCCACTGATGCGGGTACCATCAAGCCCAACAAAGGCGCCAAATTCTTCGATTCGCCTGATTTCGCCCCACATGAGGGCGCCCAGCTGAACNTGATGACGATGCTATCAGTGCTGTGCCACCTGCAAAGCCTGCGGTTGCACAAGCGAACAAGAAGCAGACAGGCTGGTCTATTGGGATTGCAGACAGGGCAGCCTCTGGTAGTGCAGCAACAACAAGCAGTGCAGGCAATGCCAACCCCTTCTGGTGTCCAGCAAGATACGTGCCAGCTGGCGGTGAAAATCAGCCAGACCTGAACTTGCAGACACGTGAGGCTGCATCTGTCACGGACTCTGGGCTTGTGGGGCACCGAGCTGTTGCAATATTGGACACAGGTATACTTGAGCTCAGGTTGTCACCTGTCAGTATCAGGCCCATCATTATTTTCTTGCGCTGAGACAAACATAGCATGTGTGACAGCATTTCACCATGAGCGGGCAAGGATGTAATTCTGTGCGTGCAAGTCTAATGTCTGCAGCACCTTATGTCATGTCCAGCAAGTATGGGGTTGGGCGCTGAGAGATGCAGCATGAAGCGTAAATTGCACATGAAGTGTAAATTGATGCGCTCATTGATGTTGGCAGGCAATGCTGGCTGTACCTTGATCACCAGGAGCTTTGCTAGACAGCTAGGGCTGGTTGACATGCATGGCAACCCCACACAAGCCTACTCCAGAACCATCAGAGTCCAAGGGGTGGTTGCAGGGGCTGCTGAAACTATCAAGACCCTCAACATAACCTATGAAATCAAAGGTGTGACTAAGATCTCCCAATCAGTGGCTGACACAGTGTCCCTTAATCNCGAAAGGCACAGGCTGGACTTGCCTATGCCGTGGGAGCATGATCATTTCCACTGTTCAATTTCTGCTTAAGTTGCCATGTGGTTGCACACACAGAAGCCAGCAAAGCCCACACGACTAGATACCGGTGGGCACCCAACAGGACACACACAACATGTTAAACATAAAAATACCAAGAATCTTGCGTGGGAGCTCCAGAGATCTCTTCTCGAGATTTGTGACTCTCGACTATCTGCTGCAAACTGCCTATACTAGTGTCTATTGCCTGGTGAGCAGTGTACACTGAGCAACTCCTGCCTCTCACTGACTTCCTCCAGCGGTAGATTCAGCTACAACTTAAACACTAATGAGCTCATGTGAACACAATATCTGGAAACAACACTCCTGATCAACTCCACTTGGCTGTCCTATGATATCTCACTTGGTGCGCTTGTATATTTTGTTCAGCAGCATTGTGAACACGGCAGGCGGCAACACTTCCTGCTTGTGAATGGCGTCAAGCAATTCTGCATGGCTGTTTCCTTCATACTCTCTGAATGTCTGCTCTAGATTCAGTTCCCTATACAGCGCTTTGACTCTCTGTACTGCTTCCTCATTGCCTCGCCCATAGTTATCCTGCAGCACAAGTAGGCTGCTCAGCATTCTGGAACACAAGATTAGCCATCAGCAACACAGCCTTAGGTAGTAAGTCAGCATATACTCTTGTTTGAACACTGTCAGTTTAGGTTGTGCAGCGTATCTCAATCTTTGTGCAAGTGATGGATTGTGCAGAGGGAAGTTGAGTCTTGTCTTTACTCACCTCGCTGTGGCAGTAGTCAACACCAGATATCAGCTGCTGGAAGAAAAAGCGAGCCTCATCTTCGCTGAACCTGCCAGCCTTGACAATCCTGTCAAACAGCTCTCCACCCGCTGCATATTCCATGACAATGCCCAGATGTGTTGGTGTAAGGAACACCTGTGAAACATGCAGGTTGAGGTTTGCAGCTGTGTGATGAGCGCTTGATGTCAACACCTGAGAGCTTCAACAGCGCATGAAGACTTGACTTATGATCTGAAGTGAAGCCAACAACGTGCAAGAGATCTCTGCATAGCCCTTGCTGCATGCTCACTCAGAGCTTGACAAGCTAAGCTTCAATCATGCTGCAAGTGCCCTATTTGTACCTCTTTGAACCTGATGATATTGGGATGCAGCAGGGACCTGTGATTGATGAGCTCCCTCTCCACGTTTTTGTCAATCTGCAAACAGTGAAAAGTATCAGTCAAGGGTGCGCTCCTATGCCCGGCAGACTTAGAACAGCACTTGTGGCAGCTGTGTGAACTTTTGTCAGCAGCATCACAGGGTCTGCTGCAGATGGTCCATTGAGCGAGAAGCGATCTTAAGAAATGAAGAGCTTGTACGGCAAGTACTGGCTGTGGCAAGAACATGCCAAACCCAGGGTAGTTGTCAGAAGCTGTTGCCGAGAGCAAGAACGCACCTTCTCGCCACGCTCGATGAACTTGACAGCAACAAGCTCGCCTGTCTGCTTATCCCGCATAAGCTTCGCGACTCCAAAGTTGCCGCTGCCAATATCCCTTATCTGCGGGCATCAACCTAGGGTGAGCGGACTGCCGAGTTTATCGNCTCCCGCCAGTTCCCTGGCCTCATGGAGAGTTTTGACTTCAGGGCCTTTTCAGTGCCAGTGTCTGATAGGACACCGTTCACTGGCCTGGTTGATGTCCTGACGTGAGTCAAACTGATGAAGCAATGTGGAAAGGCTTTCAAAAGGCTGTAAAGCATCTCAGCTCAAACAAGCTTGCTATGCTTACTTTGCTGTCAAGTCATGTCTGCAGAGTATTCAAAAGCAATCTGAGCTAATGTTGTGGAGGGAGGGGGACAAGCAAATAATTGTAACAACACGTTGCAGCACACCTCTGCTTCGGTGACAGCAGATGGATCTGCTGCGACCATGGGTGTACTGTTTTTGCACTGCTGTGACACATGCCATATGGTAATATGTAGCAATCCATGCAAAAAGAGTTGGCAGATCTAGCTGTCAACGCAATTTAGGCCTGCAGGATTCAGCTACTACATACCAGTAGTACATATTGTGCATGTTCTAGGCCAGTGTTATGATGCATCAACANAGGGGTCTTTGTTGTTCACCAGCTGTGTGAAGCAAGCCGTCTGTTGCAACAGTGTCTGGCAACTAGTTTTGCCTAGGGGTAGACATGCTGCTGCTAGTCGGCGTTGCTGTCGACGTGCAGGCACCATGTTGACAGGCCTTCGCCCCATACCAGCAGCACATTGTTATTCTGCTGCCAAACGGCACAACATTCGCTTGTCCACAGTGTCTGCTGCATGCTTACAGCAGTACAGGGCTCAAATAGTTATTCAGCAGCCGTTGTGGGTGCAGGCGCATTGTTGAGGAGGAGCTTCCCTTGTACACATGCAGCAGGGCCAGTGATAACACGGAAATGCCTGCCGCTGCTGGAGGCAACACCACCAAGTCATACAATGAGCTGGCTACCCTCATGTATGTCACAGGTAAGGCGTCGTTGCTGCTTCCTGCCCGTTGCTGCAGGATTGCCCTGTTGTGGTCCCTGCATCCGCACACGAGGCTGTTTGTGCCTGCGGACCTCTTGTGTACTCTTGCATGCTGCATGTCCAATGCTGTCTTGTGGGTGGCTGTGCACTATTCTGTTTAGGTACACCACCTGGTCTCGACATGTCTGAAGCACAGTCCAAGGGCCCATGATTGAAGTGTGTTGGTGCATGTTCATTTGTGTGACTAGCATTGCATACCAACACGAGAATCTCTCACCTTCCTTGGCAGCTCAAGAAACAAAGCAGCCTTTGAGCTATCCTCGACGTNGCACGCTGAACTTGCTGAGCAAGCAGCAGTATGCACAACAGTCTCTTGCTTGATGACTGCCTCTACTGGCTGACATGTGCTTGCTACATCAGATATCGACGTCACAAAGTTGTGTCGGTTGCAACCACAAGCCATGTTTACAGTCAGCCATCATCAGTGCACAGTGCAGTGCGCAGTATGCATCTTGATAGGCACTGGCGCCACAGAGAGCTGCATCAGTGAGCAGTTTTCTCCAGCAAGTTGGGGCAGCTGTGGGCAACAAGCCTGAAGTCCTTGAAGTAGCGAATGGTAGTACTGTCACCTCTCACAGCACAGTTGTAGCAGTTGTCAACATGCAAACATACTCTGANTCGTGCATTGAGTCCTGGTTTGCAGCAGTATGTGCACGATGAACACAGGCAAGGCTGTCAAGCTTGATGTGTGTTGCTAGTCAACTCATCCACAGACCATTGTTCAGNTCTCACAGGGTACAAGTCACTGTACTGCACAAAGCAGCAGCTCGCACCTCAGCGCACGCGTGAGAAGCACTCCCTTCTGTTCTGCTGCGCGTAAACCGACGCGAAGCAACGGTCAGAAGCTAGTTTGCCGAGCAGAACAGGTACCTACCAGGAAAAGCATGCATGTTGCGCCGAAGTATGGGCGGCACAGAGCAGCACGGACTCGCTTCACAGCTGTTCTTGCAGCATCCCGGTCAACGGTTGCGCACTGCAGGGACAGAACTTCCTGCAAAATTTTGGTCGCAATGCTGTCGCCGTCAGCGCAGCAGCGCTCATGTCCCTTGGCGGCATGTCGGGGCCAGCGCTGGCAACTGAGTTCGACGTGATCAACACCTCCACACCCTCCCTGAACTACCTCATTGACGACGCCAATGTGCTCAACAAAACTACCAAGAAATCAGTGAACGACCGTCTGTACAAGCTAGAGGTCAGATCTCTGCTCCGACTCAGACTTGACGCTGCAAAGCATCTCACAACCTTGTGAAACTAATACATCCTGCTTGCAGACNATTTACGGGTCACATTGCAAGCTGCAAGGCCATGGCATGCTGGGCCATATGCGTTTCTCATAATGCCATGCAGCATTGTCTCATGGTGACCTGAGCAAAACTGCTCAGTATAGGCTAGCACAGCAACACTGGTGGTACACTGTGGGTTCAGCCACTGCATGCTAGCACACGTGCTAAGACAATGATCCTTTGCTAGGCTGCAGAGCCATGCTGTGCTGACCTGTGTGCCTGGATGGCGACATCTGAGCAGATCTGCTCGAGTCTGAGGCCCGAGCGTTGATGCTCCCATGCGCTGAGGCAGGCACGATGATGAAGGATGAGTCGCCAGCTACAGGACTGCTGTTGTTGTGAAGCTTCCTGTGTGGGCTTTGCCGCGGGCTGCTATGACTGCCCTGCCCCTGCGAGTCTGTGACAATGACTGTAGGCAGAGTTGACTCAACACTGTCCCCTAGATCCTCTCCAGTGCCGNTACAGTGCAGTCCACACTGCTGCACAGCTAGCTGTTGCGATTACCTTTGAGCCATCCTGATCTTGTGAGCGAACTCGTCACCGCGATATAGCTGAGTTTTCATCAAGACGCTCAGTGCAGATCGCTCATGGAAAGTCAAGCTTCGGCTGAGGCACCGCAGAGGAGAAAGCTCAACCTAAAACCACGAGACGAGAGCGCTGCATCCAAAGCCGAGGCAGAACGGAAGTCTGCTAGATCGGTGCGACGTCTGCAATGCCGCACCGATCAATGGATGAGTTTCGCCAGTAAAGAGTCCTGTTGTGAAGCTCATGCCGCCTGACAACGACACTACGTGCAGAACCCGTTTGGAGCTGCCAAACCGAGAGAAACCGTTTTGGCTGCAAAGCTAGGCAAGAAGGAAGAAGATATCTTAAAGGAGGAGCTCAGCAAAGACAAGTTCTCAGTAAGTGCTATAGTCTGTCAGCCAAGGCACAATATAGTTTGCGCCTAGTGTTAGTCAATGAGAGTCCCTCACATAGCCAGACTGGTTAGATAGCATGCACAGACGCCCCAATGGTGATGCAGCTAAGATTGACACCCGACCAGAATGACCAAAAGCAAGCAGCTGAACTGGCAGTGAAAGAGGCCCAGGATGAGCTGGAGGCTGAAACTGACACTGAAAAGAAGGATGCATTGAAGGCAGAGATTACTGATCGTCAGGAGAAGCTGACCAGTCTTGTATCTGGCTTTGAGGTCAGACCTCCCAGCCTTGTCTGTGCTCACTTTCAAGAAAACATGTGCTCTTGCTCTCACATACACTGCATTCAAGTTGCATTGCTTAGCATGTGGCCTGGTAGTTGCATTTGTAGCTGCAGCTCTATTATAGACAGCTGCCACACTGGTATTGTGCCGCTCACTCCCCTGCATCCCCATTGTGTGGCTTGCATGCACCTGCCGATTCTACATAGAGCCCTCAATAGCATAGGTCTGCCAGGACAAGTTGTCTCATATCAGCATGTCCTCACATTGTGCAGGACAGGTGCAGCATGATCCTGTATNCCATTTGACTGAAGCACAGCTGCTGCAAATGCTACTGCCCACAAATGAACGTCCGGGTACACTTGCTGGATTCAATGAAAGCGTTTCAGCTGGGCACAGTAGAAGATCAGCCAGAAATACATTGTCTATGCGGACACTGGGCAGTACAGGTGCAGTCCCATGCCACACTGTCTTCAGGACACCCTCCTAATCAGCAACAGGAATTCGGCACTGCGCACATTGACAGAGCTTGTTGCATGCTTGGTGTCAAGATGACATGCACGAGAGACACCATGTGCAAAGTCCAGCGCAATATATTGTTTCGACCGAGGCACACCTTGCAAAAGATGTGATGTGTGCCAGGTTTTGAACAAATTTGTTGATAGCCATTCAGCAAAGCTGATACGGCATCACAGTTCCAGAAAATGCCAAGCGCGCCTAGTGCCAATTCCACTCTCGAGATCACACCACATGCCTTGCTCTGCTAGCTCTTTCAAATCCCCACTGACATGCCGCAGGCAATCTACAATCACATGTGCAAATTGAAGAGACTGACCTGAGGCAGTTTGGTGTACTCCAGCATGCGCTCCACAGAGGTCATGTCATTCTCAGTCTCAGCAGTCTGACGTACCGCCCATTGCATCATGCCGCTCATGTTCAAGACATGGGCAAGGGCCAAGCCCACCAGGCGTGTTGAGACCTGTACAGCAAGCTCATTTAGTGACAGTTATAGACGCAGTTTGTCCCCTGCTCTTGTTGTTTGAGAGTCTCATTTTCAGCACGAAGATGGTAAGTTTTGTGAAGAGCAGGAATTTGAAGGACATGGCATAGTCATCTCAGCTGGAGCATACTNTCAGACTTGCATGCCAAGCAGATCAGGTGACCGCAAGGCGCTGCCTGCCCGCAGCTTACTTAGTAGTGCGAGTGAATGTGAGCTCCCGCAATCGACGTGCGTGACTCTCACTTGCTGCTCGTCGACCGACTCGTCGATCGACATCTGCGAGGGTGTGGCCTCCTCCATACTGTGAACGGCACCTAGGTCATGTGTACACTACTTGCGACGGCAGGACGGCGCACACACGGTGCGGAACATGCAAACACAGCTAGCAAGATGTCGTACAAATCTGCAGGCCGTCCGCACCGTGTATGCAGCAGGCAGCAGCGTTCAAGCAAACTCAACTAGGCAGCGGGTACGAAGGGCTCATAGCAAGCAACAGGGGCGAATGCACAGTGATGAAGGGGCGATTTGCTAGGCTCCGCCTGGCCAAGTATTGCCTTAGTCACTTGACGGTCACACAAGGCATGACAGCGGCTAGCGCTACAAGTGCTCATCGGCATGGCTGTACGCGATGCTGCATGCCTTGCAATCTTTTATGTGCTCGAGATATTGGTTGCTATTCATATAGAAAATGCATGCCAAGGATCACAAGCTTTTGCGGAGTTTCACTTGTCACTGTTGTTCCTGATTTACGAACAAGCAGAATTTAGTCTGAGGCAACGAACATGAAAGTTATTCTCAGGCAGCAATCGACACAGGACGTTGCTGCACAAACACGTACCCCAAATACTAGACTAATACAATGACATTGCTCACATCAGGCTAGTGTACACAAGTTGCAGCACAAGTGTCCATGTCCACAGCAGGATGCCCACCAGGCAGCTGCTTGCTCAGCAATCACCTCAGCACACCAGCTGCAACCTGCAGCACATAGATGTATCCTGTTAAACTGACCATAGCCATGCTGGTCGTATGACTCACGACCCTTGACAAGGCACCGGCATGGCTGACTGCTGTGAGAGAATGGAAGGGCATATGCTGCACGAGCTTTGTCTGTTCAATGCCACACAGCAGGCTGAATGAGAAGGNATGATCTTCACCTTGTATGTTGCCTTCAGAGTCTTGCAATAACTCTTGGGTGGAATGCTTGGATCTCACTCGCTATTCGTATGTGAAGCTTCTTGACGTGAAGGCCGATATTGCCCCAGGCTGTCCAGGACTTCTTCGTCGAGTCATCGTCGTTGTGGCTTCCCTCCTCTACGACGTCCCAGAGACTTTCGATAGTGAGGAGCAAGTATATGTGCGCGCTCCAGGTGTGACCGGCCATCTGTTCGAGTTTTGGCATTTCGTGTCATCTCTCCATCTCGTGAGTGCTGATCTGTCTGATTTATGGATATGCAGCACCTGCCTCCCCGACAGTCAGCTGTGCACCACTGGATAACAACATTCGTTTCGAACGTTCTGATCGATGCTGCGAGGCTTCCACAGTACGTGTCAGGATGCATCACCCGTGATTGCTACTGCAGCATGTCATGTGCACATGCTGGATGGTTGACTACAGCACTAGCAGCAGCAGCAGGCTTGCCCAGCACCAGGAGTGAGCAACGCATGATAAGTGCCAGAAGAATATGAGAATATGAGGGATGGCATGCCTGAGGGCTCTGCTTTGCTGTCTGTGAGAGCAGGCTCTGGCGCTCTGAACTGCTCTGCAGCACTGGCCTGAGCTTGCGCACTGAGATCCTCAATCTTTGCCTCCCCAAAAACTATGTATGTGTCTGAGGCAGGGCTCTTGAAGACGTCTGGCTTTGAGATCACAAACAGGATCTGCAGAACATGTAAGGTNTCTGATCTACACATATTGCACAGCATGCATGGTCTCCACACTACAGACAGGGACAGTCACTAGCATGTCCGCCAATCAGCAGTATCTCTCAAACACACGATGGGCTAGCCGATACATGGGCATCAACAGCATGTCAGACGACTGATGTCTCTCAACAGCTACATCTTGTTGCATTGGGTTGTGCAAACAAGAAGTCTTGTTCACCATGCAGAATCAAAAGCACAGTGGCAGATCTACAAAATGAAGTGGAAGAAGCCCTGGAGCAAGTGCAGTCTGCCCTCGGCAGCAATGACACAATGTCAGAACGGCAAAGTAGTCATGCACAGGCTGGTCCTCGCCTGGTCATGAGGGATGGTGTCCACTTGTTTGACCCCTCAGCGCCACATCATAGAATTTTGGCCCAACACGGGGCTGCAACCACAGTGCNCGCTTGCCCTGCCGAGGATGTCTCGTCTAGAGTGTGTGTGCTCAACTGTTGACCTCGCAGCCCTCGCAGCTGCATGCACATGTACATTCGACAGTCGTTGTAGCTCAAGATTGACTGTCGTGCTGCCGGGGTTTACCGTTGACTTTGAGCTGTGACCTTCTGGCTAAGCGAGTTGGTTTTGCGTGCGGGGCACGCTGGGCTGCTTGAAACACAATGCTCCGAGGAGGCTCGATGCTTACCAAATAGACACACATGTTGCGCGAGAGCTGCGCTGCAACAGACAAGGGGATGGTGTGTGTGTGTGTGTGGACAGGGTGCATAGCATGAAGCCTGACTTGAAGTGATGCACTGTCATGCCATACATGGGTAAAGGCATGTAAGACAACTACAGCAAGGGCTTATCTCCTATCTTCCATGACTAAAGGGCCAAACACAAGGCATGATAATTCAGCAGCTAGCTCGCTGCATATGGTGTGTGCTGATGCTTTCCACAAACCACAACCGATGACCAGGCACAGCGTGAGNTGTTCAGACAGGAACAAGCCAGCCTGCCACCCAAGCCAAGATTGGCAAAGACTGGCCTGATTGCTGCACTTTTGGGCGACATTCAGCACTGCAGATGACTTGATCTGGCTCAGCTCAAGTATTGCGCAATATGTCAATGCAATAGCTGATCAGTGCAATATCTAGATCACACTCAACACATGATCCTCTATTGTAGCCAGTGAAANACAGGCACCATGCCACTGCAAATAGCATTCCTAACACCACGCAACCTTTCAGGTGCATTTAAACACAGACCACAGATTCCAGTGTGTAATTGCTGCTATGTGTATTTGCTGCAGGCAATGAAGGGACCCAGTCTGAAGCCAAAGTCTGCAATCCTCCCATGGTGCATGGCTTGGCTGTTCCCGCCACTGATGAGGCGCCTGTAGCGCATCTTATGGCAGCAGCATGTGGAGACGGGCACATCCGCATATATGACCTAGAGAAGGTGTGACATCTCCTGGATGCACTGGTTGATTTGCAGCAGTGCCACATCACACGCAACCCGTCAGTGCCGCTGGTCACACAGGGTATGCAAGGACACCGTGGGTTGCTGACACAGGCCCAGCTACAACGCACAGCTGCTTTCACTCATCATATTCTTTGAGCAAACTTTGTCCTGCTGTGACAATGGGTGATCTGTCCTGCATCACAACCAGTTCATGCTCAGTCCAAAGTAGGTGAGCAAGTGCCGAGATTCCTGCATGTAGCTAAACATTGCGCATAGGCATGAGTGCTTGCCGAAAATGGTCATTGCCCCCGTGCATTGCAATCCTGATCAACTTGGCTACACACACTGTGGTCTATGGCCGACAAGCATGTCATTGAATAGCGTAACATTGTGGTGGGAACGCAGCGGGAGCCAAGAACCAGCCCAGCATCATGGACTCCCTCAAGAATGAGTGCCTGAAGAACCCCTTCACATGGCTGTTTGCCATCAGCTACTTCTTTGTTTATGTGGTCAGAACAGGTGTCACTGCCTGGTTCATTCATTTTCTCATTCAGGTTGGCAGCTCCTGTCTGCCTGTACTTTGCATCATGAAATGTGAGTCAGGCTTGCAGCAGCTGTCAATGATGGCCACATGCGAATGATAAGTCAGTGTTTAGAGTCAACGCACCTACTGATATAGGATGTGAAAAGCTAATACCATTCACCAGCTGCCTGCACAAGTCTGTTCCTTTCTGCCCAACAGACATTTCTGANTCTTCCCTACTTTTGCTGCTGCTACTGACGCTGCTGCAGGAGAAACCAGCAGGGATACATGCGTGCCTGTCATACAATCGCTCAATTCACATTGATACGCAAACGCAGCAGCTCCGCAGCACAGCACCAAGCAGATCCTGCAAGCCGCCAAGCTGCATTGCAATTTCTCACNGGGCTCTGCGTGGTCACTCAAGCTTGTCTTGGTGTATGGTGTACGTGGCAACTTGCATCTGCGCTTAGTGCTGGACCTTGTCTCAATGTAGCTGCACCAGCTCACCACACTCATGTTCTGCAGTGATGACAAGTCCTATAACGCTGATCCACGTGACATGAAAGTCGACGTAGGCTTTTGATGTTGCATGTTTGGATTCACGCATACAACTGATGCTGAAGAGAAACTCTGGCATTTAAACAACACCGATATGTGCCTTACAACCCGTCCTTTGTGTCCATCAAACCCATTCTGACACCTACCTTCCTACCACTACATACACTATTCCCTGTTACATCAGCACCTACCGAGGAGTGTTGTGTGTCGCAGCACTATATCCAAGTGATGATCAAAGTGCAACTTGCATGAAGCCAAAAGTTTGTCGAGTAGATGTCCTCAAACAGCTTTTTGATTCTTCAGGGCTGACCAGGCAAGCTTCAGAGGGGGTCCCACCTGTGGGGCGGCCTTCTGTCCCAGGGACAGCAGCATCCCCAGCAAAGCCACCAACAGGCGCTGCAGCAACTAGTGTGCCCCGTACTGGTGTCCGTTCTCGCTATGTAGCCACCTTCAACACCAGCAGCCCTGCAGCGTAAGTTTCACATTTGTGTGAGTTTCCCTGAAGCACTGCAGTAAGTCACACTATGCCCACTGTCTGGTCTTGCAACGTGCATTGTGTGCATCACCGCAGCATTGTTACCCTTGTAAGGGTCACGCTTTGCTGCTGTTCGAGCCCTGCATGAAGGTCATGACGCCTTGGCATGATCATTCCATGCACCAGCAGCCTGTACTNTGCTGCTGCTGCTTCGCGCCTGCGCTGACTGTCACTTTTATAGTTGTCTGTCTTCTGGCGCTTGTTAGACGGAATTTGCTCATCCTCAGGTGCACCGAGCGCATCTGTGCCTGTGAGGCCTAACTCTGCCATGCTAGGGTTGGATGACTGCTCACTGTTGCTAACCATTGCTGTGCCACTAGTATGATGCTCTGCAAATGACCCTTGCTGAGACGATGCAGATGGTGCATCCTGCATGGCTTGGCTGCTGCTGATAGCGTCTGGGTCTGCTTTGATGCGCTTGATCCGGTGGTGTGCTGGGTTCATGTGCTGTCGTTTGAGGGGGGTGAAAAGGCTAGCTATGAAGTCTTTGGCTTCCTGAGTGCATGGGGTGATGCGAACACCGTTCTTGCCAGGCATGGGAGCTTCATTGAACACCTCATCCCATTCCAGCTCTTCCTCATCATCTTCGTATCTGCAGATTGGAGCGGCGCTGAGGCGCAGCATAACAGTCCTTTGGTGCAGGATGCAGCACCACCAAAAGTGGGGTAGACAGGCTTTACAATGATTGTACACGCACAGTGACCAAAACTNGGTTTGCACAGAAGGACATCAATGGCAGGCCAGAATCCAGGATCGAACACACCGCAACAGGGGTTGTCCCGACTGTGCGGATGCCCGCCGTGGGCAGAGGGCACCCAGCCTGACAGCCAGCTCTGGCCACATCATGCAGATCTGGGATGACGCAGAGAATGCCAAGGCAGGTCTGGATCCCAGTAGGCTGACATTTGGCAGCCACAAGAGAGCCCACTTCAAGTGTCCTGAAGGGCATCAGTGGATGGCTGCAATTTATCGCGTAGCAAGACAAACAAGAAGGAGCGGCTGCCCATATTGCAGTGGACGCTCAAACAGCAAATGTACCAAAAGAGCAAGTGGGTGAAGTGCAAGTGCAGTCAACAAGCAGGCTACTGGCAGGACAAGGCATGCGTACGAGATGGATGATGGTGACAATGCTGGACTGGACCACCCACGACCTTTCAGCAGCAGGTATTTTTTGCTTGTGCATGTATGAGTTCAGGCTCTGAGGCCATACCTTTGTGAAGTCAAGTAACATCTGCGCCTACATTTTCAGGCAGATAGATACATGCTGCACACATCGTCAGGAGCATATTGTCAATGATGTACATCAAAATTTCTGTTGATGTGTGACTGTTGAAACATGTCTGCTGCACAGGCTGAGTCTATGCCACTGCATGGCACCGTTGGGCNCCTGGACACCTGCATGAGTAGACTCCTGTTATGATGGGCTCTCCTGATGCCAGCAAAGCTTGCATGCAACAGACTGTGCAAATTGACTGACTGGCTCAAGGGGAAGGGCATGGGCAAATTGGTGTCACTGCCACTGAAAGTGAGGACATCAATGAGTCATGTACCTGTGGATGTAGCCACAGCCTCAGGCTGAGCTCTTGTAGCCACACGGGCCTTAGACTCCAAGGAGGACGCATCTGGACCCTTTGCAATAGGAGCACATATGGACTCATTTTCTTTGTTGCCTGTGAGTTTAACAATCAGTATCGAACGAGGCTGAGGAGACGGTGCAGCGCAGCAAGTGCCCTTTAGTTTTGCATACGAATATGAACTTACTCAGTAAGGCTTTGCTGCGAGATCCTGTGGTCCTGGCTTGTACCTGAAGTGCACAAAGCACAGCTCAGGGCCCGAAAGCAAGGCTCAGACGCAGCCAGCTTTCGTAACACATCTACACCGCTGACACTTACCGAAGCGATGCTGCTGGCCTCACGCTTAGCTGGCTTCGCCCTATCGGGCATACTGCTTGTGGTCTACTGTCACACTTTTGGCTGTGATAGCGTACAGAACCTTGCTTGTGAATGACGCATTGCTCTACAACTCGTTCACATCAGACGATCAGCAATAGGCTCAGCGCTGTTCAGTACAGACAGCGACAGCTCGTTGACGTTGGTCAACGTTCGTGAAATCTGGTCAAAGGTTTCGAATTCAGATGCAGCGCATTCAGAGTCACAAGGTCAACAGGCGTGGCATGCTAATTAAACTCGTGCGACACCAGCACTGCGACAAGGGTGGACATGGCACACGTGGGTCTTGATATGAGTGCAAGCAACACCTTCTTCTGTGACTCTGATTGAGCCATACATGTGGCGTCGTGCTTGACGTGATCGAGCGACCTGCTTCAGCCGGTTGCGTCAGACTTTGCAGCAGGATACAATAGAATCTCAGTGCTTTACTAGTACAGGCACAAGCCCACACCCTATGACGCTGGCCAGCGGGAGCCTGGCGCACCTCCCGCAGCTCGCCAGAAGCCAATACACCACATCCTGTTCTGCAGTCAGCAGTGCGTCCGTGGGCAAAGTGCGGTTTGTTGCGCTNCTACAGACGATGTCAGACAAGCAATAAGGTCTTCAGGTGCAGAATTGGACAACTCCATTCACAGCTTACTGATACATAGGGTTTGGCCAGCCTGTATACAACTCTATAATTGTACTCAAAACTGGGATCATACAACTCCATATAGATTAGATCTAAACCATGGCCACCTGCGAGGCGTATATCACGGCACCCCTTTCAAGTCAAAACGACTCTCAAGAAGCCTTGGACGTGTAATGCTGAGCCCAGGTACCTGCCATGTAGCGCACGAAAAGCAACACCAGACTCTAGGAGATGTGACCGGTTAGCTGCAAGCAATTATCCAACCATGACCGAGTCCTATGGATTGCCTAGCAAATGTAGCCTTGCAAGACAAAGCCAACAAACTCGTGCAAGGTACATCATAGCCATATTGCTTGACAAGTTCTGGCCAAGCTGCAGACAGGTGAGACTCTTCCATTTGCCTGTTGCCCGTCCTGCACTGCATGCTCAGCAAGGCTATTGTGTTGCAAGTCAAGGCTTAAAAAGCTGGGCAGATACCCTATTACTACCAGCAAAAAAAGGTGATTACACCAGGCATGCTAGCTGCCAGGATGCTTGCAGCTGCAGCTGTTGTCCTGCCTGGTCAACACCCCGCTGTACCACTAGTATGCACAGCAACCGGAGGGCCAAGCGAGGCCTATGCCAAATTAACGCATCAAAGCCTGTCACAGATAGCACTGAATTGCATGGTGTTGTCAAGCCTGATCTTGCAGTTTGTGTCCTGCAAGCTTTGACAAAAGTCCACTGAGATAAGTGCCTCATGGCTTGGCAGCTTTGTGCTGTGGCAATGGCTGCTGCCAACTGAGTGTCTGCTGACTGGTATCTGCATAACAACAATTCTTGTATGACTGTGAGAACTCTGATAGCAGAACATTGTTACAATCAAGCGCACAGGTGGTCTGCAATCATTATCTGAAAGCATGACTGATGCAGTAGCACATTGGAGCAGCAGTTGCAATCGTCTCAGCAGGAACGTTGTGAGTTGTCACCAACCAAGCAGCAGATAAGCTTGATGAGAGTAGGATCAACATGAGGTTGCAACATTTTTGGGTTGGCACTTGTGTGCATGATACTACAGTTTGCTACCAATCTTAACAATTGCCACAGCAGTTTGATACTTTTCCTTGAGACACACTCACCTGCAGCATGCTGTCAGCTGTAGTTGACATGGGCGCAATATGACGTGAAGGAGCGTGACATGATACATACCTGCAGATCTGCCAAAGCACTGTAGCATGGCTGTGCATGCCTTGCTGTGGCCTCACGGCCTGCTGCTGGCTCCTGAGGTCTGTCTGAGGTTCAATGATAGACAACAGCACCGGTCAGATGCCAGGAGGTGCTGCTGTATGCTCAATGCGTTGCACGGTCTGAAGTAAGCATGATTTGGACTGACTGTCTCTGATGCTCAACTATGGTTACACCGCCGACAACTACCTTGGTGTCTTGCACAGTTGACTGGCATCTGTGGTCACAAGCCTATCACTGCCATTGATGTGTGTGGCAGGGGCAGCAGCATTACCACGCATGCATATCTGCAGTCTCAGTGACAGCAAGCAAAGGCACTGACACCCATAATAATGTTGCAATGGTGCAGCCTGAATGTGACCAGCAAAACTGCGCACAGCATTGTGGCACAAAATTGTCATGCCATCAGCTGTGAGGTACAAGAAAAACATACACCGAGTATGTGCATCAAGCAATGCCGCAAACTCCACAGTGGCCTTGCAGAGGTAAGTCATGTTTGAACATACATGGACATACAAGGCAATCTGGTAAGTCGTTGTTGCTGCATGTACACAATAAGCAGCAGCTATCTACCAGCTTGCCACACATATTGTAAACAGCATCACATGTTGAGCCACAGCATGACAGCAAAGATGCCCTGATAAAAGCAATGTGGCGTTGCATAAGAGATGGTACCCTTGCCTGATACCGGCATCAGAAGGACAAGACCCAACAGAAGAGCTGTCACAGGCCATGTGGTATGACAGGGTGCTGCAGCCCTCAGGTGAGCAAGATATCTAGGGTTTTGATCCTGAACCCTAAAGATACCTGTAGCCTTGTGAAGCACCCTGTTGGCTGCATCCGCCTACCTGAACAACCATAAAGTTGTCACAGAAGGGATGATGTTGTGCAGGAGGCCGGCCCAGTCCCCATGAGGCGGCTGAAGTACGCTGGCCAGCAGGCTCAGGTGTTTCAGCAAGCATCATGGGGAGTGGGCCAGCCATGTACACAGCAGCATCACTCCCATGCAGACTGTTACAGTGTTCAGTTTGGGAAGCCATAGGTGCTCACTCAGACAAGCACTGGTAGTGGACACAAGCTGAGATCATATGTGCTATGGCTTATGCAGGCAGCCCTGCATCTCAGGTAGGACAGCACACAGGCGCTGCTGCTGAAATGACACACAGGTATATCAAATGCCTATATGGTACAAGTGCCTGTGCTCCCAGGCTATTGCTTTGACTACCCCTGCAGTCAGGACGCCATTGGTCCGTCTAGGGCCTGCCGCAAACAACACCAACTGACGCAGAATTTGATTGTTGTTGGCTACCCCTGCAGGCAGCAGTTTGGGGTGGAGCTGAGACCAGAGTGGGTGTATGAGCTGGACTCCTCCCATGCTAGCAAGTTCAGCCGTCACCTCATCATCCGTATTCCAGGGATGGCATTCGCCAACAACCTGGCTGTGGGACACCTGGTCAGCCAAATACTTGCACAACCTGAGGTAAAACCTGGCATCTGCTTTCCTATCTTCTGTTGCAAAGTTTGACCTTCAAATTGTGGTGTACTGGCTGCCTGGACCAAGTCTTGAGTGGTGTCAGAAGCTTGTGCAAGATTGCATGCCCAGTCTGCCTCACTGGCACACAGAGCAAAGGTAGTGACAGAAGGATACTGACGGTGAGAGTTTCTGCAGGGCATGCAGATCTTGGTTCAGAAGAAGAGTGACCAGCCTGGTGTGCAGCAATTTANCAAGCATTGGCATGCTGTGCATAGATGCTGGCCCTGCACGACAGTGTTTGAGGTGTGTGGTTGTTGTACACATTTTCATGCTGGCAACCTGCCAACTCATTCTTGCTGTGCACCTGCTATCAAACTTTCCAGGCATGCAACACTACTCCCGAGTCACTGACAGAGTATCCTTGCAATCATGCTGCAAAATCTTAGCTTGTGCATAGGATGAGGAAGAAGGTTGGATGGAAAAGGACGAGTTGCCATCTGCACAAGAACAGATGGGGCTGTATCACAGGCAGCAGACTAGGCCAGATGATAATGACATATCACTGGAGGAGCTGCAGAACTATGTCAAACAGCGCTTTGAGACCCCGGCGCAGCGGTACTCAGAGGTACACGTTGTCCAGTGTAGTCTTGCACCTGCAGCATGCTTGCGTGCATTCACCAAGCTCGATTGGTTTGACACGCATATAAATGGGCAGCGATGAAAGTGCTCTCAGGAGTGACACGTTTGGTTTGCCATTTACATCTTGGCCTTGTGATTCAATGCGACTCAGTAGGCATCTACTTTAGACAGCAAGCTGTGATTGTAGTTTATGGTCAGCAGTTAGGTGGGCAGAACAGTGCATGGCCTACATCTCAGGTCAGATGTCCATCCATGCTGACCTGATCTGACGAAACAGACAGCTGTCAGCTTAGCCTTACATTCTTTCAGGCTGTGCTTGATGAAGCATTGTATAGTGTGTGGTCTGGCGTACAAGTGTAGGTTCATGCGCCACAGACTAGCTATTCTGGCGTCCAACGGAGGCACAAACAGGCAAATGAGTAAGTGGTTATATGCTAGCACTGTGCATCTAAGCTTTAGCAACATGTTGAGCATAGACTGGCATGCGCAAGCAAGCAAAGTTGGTCTGCAAGACTGGCTGGGGCAGACTTGAGGCTGGTGGCTGACGCTTTGCTGTAAATGAGCAAGCAATATGGTTCGTGCAGGTAGGGCATGAGCAGGCCAGTGAAGTGGGTCAGCAGGGCTTACAGCCCACACCACAAGACCCTAAGCTGTGGCTTGTGGAGTGCAAGACGGGGTCTGAAAGGGAGGCGGTCATCAGTCTCATGCAGAAGTGCATCTGACCAGTGGCTTTGCATCAACCATGATACATCACTAATGCTGTGCTGTGTTGCAATGCATTTTGGCAAATTTCCTAGATCTAAAGATTAGGCTCAGGACTTTCTGAAGCAACATGCAACATCCTGCACGCAGGCTGTTATTTGTGTTAGGCCAGGACTTTCTGTAGCGACATGCAACATGCAGCATGCAACTTGCAAAAAAGTTTCTCACCGTCTGCTGTGCTAGTTGGCGTTGGCCTTGCTCCAAGCTAGTGACCCCACCCCAGGTGAGCTTCTGTGTCGGCCAACCAGCTGTGTTGCTGGTGTACACCCACACAGAGCTTGTCTTGTCATCAGGGTGATACTGCCATACAGGCAACCATGAGTGCACCTTTACAAGGCCAGAGTTCTGTAGCCAGCTGCGTTTGGATGTGTCACCTCCTATCATACCAACAGTACGGGTCTTCCGGACCATGAAAGCAGTCGAGATGGCAGCTGCAGGTGCTGGCTTTGAGGCACACATGCCCTTGCCAGTCTGACACCAAACTGCAGAAGAGACAGGAAGGTCAACAAGGACAATTCCCTTTGCTGTGACACAATGAGAACGCAAACTACACAATACACCAATCTTTCAGGACAGCAGGCTATGCTTGATTGCATACAATCAGAGACAAACAAGTGAGGCCAGACTCAAAGCACATCACAACTCAGCAAAATGCTTCAGAAGGGCTTACATAGTGAGTCATTTGGGTTGAAAGTTTTGCCCATCACAGCCTTTGACNGTTTAGATTGAAATTGTAGTCTACAACTTGTATGGGTTGTGCTGGCACATGTGCTCACAAAATGTAACTCCACAGCAGCAAATGATACAGATGATGCATATTGCTGCCTCATCCAGCTGGCCTCAAAGCTGCTAAGTGTTACTATCACTGATGACAAGGCTGAAGTTAGCGATTGGCATCTGTCTTCACATTCACACAGACAGCCAGATTCTTTGCAGCAGACATCCCAGGCACATGCTTAAAGAGCATGTGTTCAGGCATTTTTACCTGCAGGCCTTTTTGAGTCTGCATCAGATATTTCTGCTTGTTCCGTATGTTCTGCACTCTGACTGTCCAGACTGTCTGCAGGCAGTAAGGCTTGTGACAAAGCTTGCACTGGCAGCTGCTGAAATACAACAGCATGCATGATGTCCTTCCAATGTCATGTCAAGCTTTGATGCCAGAGGTCAAGCTGCACCTGGAGACGTAGAGATGTCAGTCAACAACGCCGTGGCCCCCGTACTAGATGGATGCGCTCTGCTGGGAAGCAGCGCCCCTGCAAATGCTTGCACACCCTGCACAATCTGGCTCAAGCCTTGTGCCAGCCTTGGCAAGAGCCCAGGCTTCCTGGCAGCCACTGCATCATCACATTATGCACTGAGTAGCAGCTTAGCATGACATCAACAAATAGTGTGGACAAACTGCATTGNGTACTACTAGGATAGAGACAGACCAGTTACCTACTTACATACAAAGCATGCAAAGTGGCCACTACGCCGCTTTGCAGCTGTACTATGCTACATGCTCGACTCATATTGTTCTTCTAGTGCTGCATGAATTGCCGTTTCAGAACCCTGGTGCGGCGCTTTTGCCATATCTTGGGCTCCAGCAGTCTATCTGTGGCAGGCCTGTGCTGGTGAGGCTTCAGCTGAGCTTTCCAGAACTCAAACAGTGTGAAGAATACTGCTGACATGATGGCGGTCTGGCACACCCGGGGCGCCTGCATATAGCAGCTCAGTGACGTGCTACATACAGGATTTTGGTTTCACGTAGCAGTCTTGCTCCACTCAATGCAACCTAGAATGCAATGCATCTTGAATTCCACCAACCTAATGTTGCTATGTGCACTGTACCATCAGTCAAAGCCCGCTTTGCTTTGCAAAACACTGGGAGGTGGCATACTGGGAGGTGGCATACTGGGAGGTGGCATGTGCAAGAGCATCCAACAAACAGGCATGGCAACAGCTGCCAGGCACAGCCCAGAATATCCACACACATGCACACCTAAAGTCGCGTTGCACACAGCTGCAGCATGGGGACCCTCAGCATGCCCCTAGCATGAAAAGGTGGGCTCCTTGCTCAATCGCAAAATCAATCGTGTTTCTGTGCAGTACTGAGCATGCCGCAGCACTGTGGACACACTCACCATGCCTTCACATTTGAGTTGTGCTCAGCTGCAGCATTCATGCAGGCCTATGCAGTGTTGCAGAAAAAGGCACTCACCATGCCTCTGAAAAGGCCTCCTGGGCCATGCAGCNCCCATGAGATTGCATCTGCATCAGCTGCCCTGTACCCGAGATGATCCAGAGATGAGCCTTTTGACAGCCTTCTGTGAACCAGGGGCTTCTGCAGAGATGGTAAGAAAACAGTGCTTCTTCAAACCGTCTGCAAGCTGGGCCTTCTCAAAGAAGGTCTGCAGCAACTTAGCAAGCATGTCTCAGACTGGTTAGGCGTGTGCAAGCATTATGAGAGCAAGCTCGTCATCAGTCCCAATACTTACAAGTCGAGTGGACTAATAGCACTCAAGAATGCAGGCACTGGAATACCACAAGCAACACTATATATAAGCTGTAACAAGGAGCTTTCGACCACATCAGTCAGACACCATAAATATAGACTGCATTACTAGCAGCTGCTGAAGTGCATCACTCTAGAGTGACTCCTGCTTGACCCANACGGCTGTTGTACAGCTTTTGCAAACAGGAAAGCAGGATGTACAAATTTGCACGCAGTGTTGAAGTTGCCTCAATTGAACATAAACCAAAGGTTGCAACAGGGTCTCATATCTTTACTTCTTGAGAGAACTACAAGACCTTCACACTGTGAGAGGGAGTTATACTTTGAACCCCACACTTGAGCAAACAGGTTGCCATGCAAGGCAGGAAAAGATCCCAGGTATTGCTATGAGCATGGCTGCACGAACATAGTTGTACTTACATAGTGTACTTACATGCTCTTATATACACTGTTGCCACCACATGTGATTGCAATACATCTCAACATCATCTGCACACAAACATGTGTGAGCCTCACACAGAGACCTGTGTCCACTTATACTCGACAAAACACACATAAGTTACTAACCAAGGCCATGAATGCATGAACAGTTTCAAAGCTGTCAAGACCCATATGCAAACGATTGAGCTTGCAAACTGTGGGACTTNACGGATTTGCAAGGAGTGTGGCAAGAACTTCAATGTGGCTGACATTATGCTGCCTGCTTCCAACGGACAGCCAGAGGTCAGGATGCCCCCGCTAAATCCTCCTGAGGGTTGCAGGGACAAGATGGAAACTCGCTCAGATGACAATCTGGAAACCATCATGAACAGGATTGAGGTACACACCCTACGTTTGGCAGGCTGCACTAACTGTACTGTGCCAAGCGTATTGTGCCTGGTGTGTTGTGCCTGATACAAGTGCAGCATCTGCGTTTGATGCAACCTCCATCATCAGGACAAGGCTGTCTAGTCATTTTGAGGTTGTGACAGCATGCCTGCTTTTAATGCATTTGCATCAGCTGTGGCACAAGTGGTCGAGAGACATAAGCAGTCTGTGCTGTTGTACAGGTTTACAACTCACAGGCCAAGCCTGTTGAGAACTTCTTCAAGGAGGATGGATTGTTGAGGGACTTTGAGATCAGCGGGGGCATCCCTGAGACGCTCCCAAGGTTGTTGCAGGAGCTTGGCCCCTTCAGCTACCTGTTGGCAGAGAGGCGAGCACAGGCTGCCAGAAATCAGCTTGCAAAACAGATGACTTGGGTCAGTCAGCAAACACAGAAAGTGATGACTGCTCCCACAACTAATGGCACNCAACCATGGTCAGCACCATGCTGAAAAGCGGCAAGCAGACCCTCCGCTTCTTTCACCTGGCAGGCCACCCACATTGCCGCTTACCCCTTCTCAATCTGGCAGAAAGTTCCTGGCACCCCTTGTCACCACCCCTACCACCCGCCATCTGGGGGTGGGGGCGCCCACGCCAGCCCCCGGTGTTGATGGGCTACGCTTTGTCTTTGGCCTAGGAAACAAGACACTGACGCCCATGCAGGCTCTATCAGCTCTGGCAGAAGGGCACATGCAGTGTGCAGTTACGGGTGCCGCTTTCCAGCATCTGGTGGAGTCTGATGACTTGGCGCCTCTGGAGATTGTGATGCGCAGTGCGGTGGTGCTGGCACGAATGCAGCCGCATCAGAAGGGGAAAGCTGTGGAGCTGCTGGGCGTGAATGGGCTGCATCAAATGCATGAAGNCAAACGCTAATGCAGCAGCTGCAGCAAGCGCCCACAGATTCGCTGCAGCCAATCGCTGTCCTTTTGCCACACAACCATGGTNATCTTGTTGCAGCAGTTTGACGAAGACGACAGGGAGCTTCCTGTTGAGCTATTGTCGCTGGTAGCGCTGCTCCCGTGAGACCTTGTCAAGCCGACACTGAGACCAATAATTAAGGCGATCACAACGACNATGCAGTGCGTGTTGCATGACAGCTTCAGGGCTGGTGAAGAGGTACAGGGCCCAAACACTATCGCCACTTTTTGTGTGATGTGTTGATGTTCAGTGCTGTCACTCACAGTTGGTCAAGCTCATTGCGGCATACCGACATGTTAATCGACATGGCAGTGTAGTCCTGTAGAACCTGCTTTGCGCAATTGCATGACATGGTGCTTCACCACCATAAGCTACATGTGAAGACTCACTCTGGTGCATTTCTGCTCAGCTGCTTGATACATTGGTGTGCAAATCTCAAGGCAAAAGTCTTCTTNCAATCATGGCAGTTACCAGTGCTTTATGGTCTGCCTGTTGTGTCATTTAGCATGTTGCGACTCTAAGTCAGCAGCAGGGACACCATGGGCACATTCGTGGCTGGTGTTTGTCCCTTGCAAGTAATGCTGCCTGTGTAAGCCATGCCATGCAGGCTTACCTCAGCTGCCCTTCAGGTGCTGACGCATGACCACCACAGATGTTGTACGCAGCATGCCGCAGCTTGTGCATTGCTGTGCGGTTGTTGTAGTACCGCTGTGTGATCAGGAAGCACATACAATATATACAGCCCCAACTGCAAGCAGCAAATGCTTTTCCACTGACCTTACTCCTGGCATTCCTGAATCGTAATTTTGATTTCACGTAAGCTGGCACCACACAGATGCTGTCACTGCAGTACATATCTGACACTGACAATATTGGGCACAAGTATAGAGGGTTGTCTGGCCGCATGCAGCNGCGTGCCGGAGATGCTGTGTACAAGCAGCGACTTGACTGAGCCGCTGAAAGTTGTAGCGTAACGGTGCTAGCATATACGGGAAGCCGATTGTTCAGGTACAAGGCTTGAACAGCGACCCGGAGGGCGTATGACTCAGGACTACCCAGAGATCTGTAAATCAGGCAGTGTCTCGAGACGTCACAAGCGAATGCGCCAGACAGCTCGACGCTCAGCTTGGTGCTGTGCGATGCGATGCCTGCGCTACCGATCGCGATCATGTCGACGCATCACAAGATCAATTGAGCCCTGCCCACAAACGCAAAGGTACACACCCTCATTGCCTTGCCTTGTGTATACTGGCACTCATGTAGCGGCCATGTCACCACTCTGCTAGCAAAGATTGTCGCCAGCAGCCATCGGGATGCACGGCTGTAAGCTTGTAACTTGAGCTAAACTTGAGCAATCTATGCTATGTCCGATCAACAACCTTGTATGTCCGCCTGGCATTGCTGCAAATCACCTCGTAATTCTAAATGGGTCTGGTGGGAAGCGTCGTATCCAGTTGGTGACGTCTGAGTGTCTGTCTTCTGTGCTTCTACACCATGGCCAGCCTTTGGCCTGGGGGACAAAGCGCTGTTACACTTCAAACTTAGCAATTCAAGATGCTTGCTGACAGTCCCAACCAGACAGAGAGCTTAGCGGCTGAGAATGAAAGGCTCAGGTGATAATGAGTCATTGCNATCTTTACTACAGAGGGGCACCCCATACCTGTGTTGAAGGAATTCCATGACCCCCAGGCTGCACCCCCCTTGCTGCAGCAGTTACCCCTGCAGCCTAAACTGCTGGTGCCAGCAGTACAGCAGCCAGCACAGACCAACAGCAGCAGTGTCTAGCCATGCCGGTGTTCGCCACTGATGCCAGGTTGAGGCCAGGTTGCAAAGGAAGAATTCAGTGCTGCAGGTCTTTGCCTTCACCAATCACACAGTGCTTCCTGAGGCGCTGGAGAAGTGGCCAGTCAGCTTGGTGGAGCGGCTGCTGCCCCGTCACATGCAGATCATATACGACATCAACTGGCGCTTCCTGCAAGACCTGCGAGGGCGCCTGGGTGAGGACTGGGACAAGATTTCCAGGATGTCTATCATTGAGGAGGCTGGAGGCGAGAAGTAAGCTCGCCTGTTCACTACGTTGTACAGAGAGTGCAAAGAAAGACGTCCTGTAGAGATTGCAAGTGCTGCCATCGTAAGGTGCGCATAATGCTGTGTACATGGCCACCACAAGGCTGCTTTCAGTACAGGTGCATCTGATGTTGAGCACGGTGCATTTTGCTCAGCAGCTTCATGTTGTTCTGACACTCCATGCTTACGCTCTGTTGTAGCTCCAAGCTGAAAAGCCAGTGTGGGCATGTAGATCATATGCACAAAAGTCACGCCACACTTGCTTGCATCAATGTGTGAAGCACTATGGCAATGTGCAGCAGCACTCAAAGCATCAGGCTGTTCTCTGATTGTTCCACATGTTTGATTGCAGGTATGTCCGCATGGCATATCTCGCCATTGTTGCTAGTCACTCTGTANTCCTGTGCCAGCAGCAGTCCTGTACATGCACTGATCTGGCCTCAGCCGAGAGCCTACCATTCAAATGACCACAAGCTTTAGCTAGCCATGTTTTATTTATTGATATATAACAGCGGACCTTGCATGCTGTAGGTACATAAGCCACAAGCAGATGGTCAGTGGCAGCTTGAAGTGACATCTTGCGTAGAGGTGCTGGTTAGGAACAAGCCTGACATCATGAAAGCCTTGTCAGATGCCAAGTACGACAAAATTACACATGTCAGGCAGGCAGTGGGCAAAGCTTTGGTGGAAATGGACTGCATCCCCAGCCCCAGGAGTGTCCCCAGCCTTGCTCAAGCCCTTTCAGGTACACACTTTGGGATGCTTGCCGTTCTATGCTGGGTAAAGTCACTGATAGGATGACAGTATTTTTATAGAAGTGGATTTACAGTGCGGAATGCAGCTCCTGTTGTCTCTGCAAATCTGCTGGGCACGTCAAAACAATGCTGTACAGGGTTCTGCCCTGAGACATCAACTGTAGAACCAGAAATGCTGTCGCAAGCACAATGCCAAGCTGATTGTCTAAGGCTGATACTCAGCAGCTAGCTGCTACTCTCACCGGTAACTGCCAACTTTGACTTGACCTGATGTATCGGGTGCTGTTTGGCCCCATGCTGGACTCAGTCCAGGCTGACAGCAATAACATGACCCAGTGTGTCTACCATCTGCAGCTGAGGACTCTGACCTGAACAGCCTGCTGGCCGCAAAAGCTGCAAAGAGAAACAGCCAGACCAGATCAGACAAGCTTCATGCCAGCTCTCCCAGCTTCAGATCACCCACAAGAGGGGAGGGCTCAGAGGAAGAGGATGTATGCAACCTGGCATCAAGCCCTGAGTCAGACCAGGGCAGTCCCTCTCCACACAGCCCTCCCATGCCAGCTGGCAAGCGAGGGCATGCTCATCGCCACTCCCAGAGCATGCAGAAGGGGCCCCGAAGAGGCTGGTCGCCTGAGTCATCATCACTCAGCCTTGGCAGGTGAATGCATTGATTGCAAGCTTTACTGAAGATTTGGTATACAACCAGCTTGTCATCATCATTTGTGACAGCCAGTCCATATGTGCTGCTGCATCTGTGTACCTTGTGGCAATCAACAGGGTATCATATTCTGCATTCTGCATTCTGCGAGAGCATAGCTTGTGGAACCAGCACCACCCCCAACAATGCGTTCAATCATGCCTCCCATGCTGCTACATGTTTGTACAAATGCAGCTTAGCAATAGCATGTACTACACATGCTAGATGGTACACTGTCAGAATGATAGCCTAGGGTTTAGACCCAACCCTATAGTCATTTGATGGGTGATGAGNTTGTTTCAGCAGCATGCACAGCGCTCAGACAGTGGGAAGCTGCATCAAGGTCATGCAGTGCAATGCAAACCAACTTGATGTGCAACGGAGCTAGCTGGCCATGACAGCACTTGTATGCTGTAGTGTCCTCGACAGCACAGTGTTGCTGTAGCGGTCACTGCATTTGCACAATGGCACAGCCCGGTGCCCACTGCGTGACTGCTGGGTTGGAGGGATATTTGTTTGCACAAGCAACACATACTACCACATCAAGCTGAAGCTGCTGCAACAAGCCTACCATACTGTCTACCAGCTAGTTGGTCATCAGTATACATGGCCACAAGGAGGCTAACAATGGCATACATTTGTGTGGCTACACATATTTCATGTGACAATGAGAAGTGCAAGCAGCAACAGTTGGCAGGGTGTGCACACATTCTGTCAAGCTTGACAAGGCTTACGAGTGCCCCACTGCAGGTGCTATGTTTAGACTGTGCCAGGGTCAAAGTCTGTGTCCAGCCTGCCCTGTTTATCTACACAGGGTGCTGCTCCTGTACATGATGTCTGTACATTTGTTTGACATTTTGCAGGTTCCCAAATGTAGAGCGCATGGGGCAGGAGGTGCTGACCATACAGCAGCTGACACACGGCTACCAAGACCGGACACTGTTCAAGCATTGTGACTTTGAGATGGAGAAAGGAGAGCGAGTTGTGCTCATAGGTGCGACTTAGATACCACATGCTATGCATGTAACCATGGTCACGCTTGTACAAGACACAGCTCCCCATTTGAACACTTGTGGTGCACAACATAACACTCTGTGGTATGGTGGAATTTTGGGGTTGCGCTCAATGCTGCGAGATGAACGTGTTGTCTGCAGTCCAAGCAGACCTGCCATGTCAATCCGAGTAGTGCACAAAGCAGTGAAATAGGCTTGGCAGTGAGGCTTGTTTGTATCTCAACTGTCCTGGGACTGTACAGGACCCAACGGGTGTGGAAAAAGCACTTTGCTACGCCTGATCATGGGTCAGGAGACCCCCATCAGTGGGCGGGTGCAGCTGGGACCCCACAGCATCACCCCTGCCTACTTTGCCCAGAACCAGGCAGATGCTTTGGAGCTGAAGTTGAGTGTGCTGGACACCATTGTCAGGGCTNGGGAGACCTTGCTGCCGCTGCACAGGTGCACACCACGCCGCGCCAGTCACGCAGCTTCTCCAGCTTCAAGAGCCAGCTGCTGGCCGTTATTCTGGACACTGTTGAGCGCAACGGCGCAGAAATGCCCTACCCCACCTCTAGTCTGGCTAGCAGCAAGCCTAAGGCATGAGAGCCCAAGTGTTGTATGCAAACAAAACATGCAGAATGCACTGCATGCTTTGAGCATACTTCAGTGAAACATACCACATGTTTTGAACGCAAACAGTCAAGGGAGCAGGGTCAATGTCAGACTTCTGGTGGCAAACCACAAAACTTGAGTGGGCAAGTGTCTCTTTTGTCTTATGCTTGGTGTTGTGTTGCACATATGTATAGCAGAGGCTATGTGACCACAATGGTGACAGGTCCTATGTGGAGCCGTCTTGAGTGTGTGTGTGCTGGTACTGATGATAACGGATGGTGACAGCAGATAAGGAGCCAAGTACAGTGAGGCTAGCCGTGGCAATAGGCAAGCTCAGTCTGGCGACACAGGCGACATTTCTCAACGNTTCCAACACCTGTTTGCCAATGCTGCATGAGGCATTACTGCTGTGCATGTGGCAGTCCCCTTTTGATATGTGGCCATTGCTCCTGCATCAGCTGGTGCTGTGCTCACCGCAATATAGTCTTGCTGATGCTGTGTCATGCTGCCACATGCATGCTGCGCTGTCACTTTTGCACTGCTAGTGAGGCTTGTGACTTTTGCAGGAATCGTGTCCTAACTGCAGCAACTGTTATCAGTACTGTGTAAGCTAACTGATCTGCGCAGTCTTTTCTGATCCCAACCGTGGCATGTCGTCTTATCTTTGCCACAATTGCTGTCAGGCAGATGCAGAGTTGAACTGTGCACGCTTGCTCTGTCAAGCTGCCATGCAGAGATGTGCCTGCACATGCAGTTGGGTCTGGGGAGACTGCAGCGCGGCTAGCCTTTGACAAGATCATCCAGCCAGCAGCAATTCGGTTCCAGCCCAACATCATTCTGATCAGTGCTGGCTATGACGCTCACTGGAGGGATCCACTCGAAAAGCTCAACTTCTACAGCAGCACATACCATTTTCTGACCAGGCGGGTGAAGCAGCTGTCCAACAAGCTCTGTGGTGAGCTCAGCTGCACAGATCACATCTGACCTTGTTCATTTTCAGGCGGGAAGGTTTGTCGCCCTCTTCACTGTTGACTGTGCTGCACTGCATAGTAAACCTTACAGACCTGTTACAGCACTGTTTGGCACATGGGCTGCCTGTCGAGAGTCTGGCTGATTGTGACACTCCGCTGCCTGGCAGCATAGTCACTGTAGTGATCATGCTAGCTTGTTGTGCATTCTCAATTCAGCTGGTTGCAGGTCAGCATGCTGACCAATTATTTAGGTATTGTTGGGCAAATCACAGCTGCCTGTAGCATGTCATTTGTGTCATGAACAATTCCAGCAGACACCTGGTCTGTTTGTCAGTGCTCAGTCTCTGGAGAGACTAGACGTTCATTGCATCATGGTTTTGTCTTGTGACAAACTAAACTTTGTTGTTTTGCAGATAAAGGTAAGGACATTGAGTTGAGGCATCAACGCAATCCAGACGTGACATTCGACACAGTCAGGGTGGCAGATGACGGTACGTGTCTTTGAATGTGCCAAGAATGTGTCTTTGGTCATGCATGTGACATCCACACCTTTCTTGCTCCCACAGTCGCGAATTTGTGTAGGATGCTGCTGTAGCAGGCCATCATGTCTTATTGCTTTTGGCTTGCCATGCGCCCGTATCACAACATCATCAGTGACAACTGTGGTGCTGTATGGCTGAGGCTTATGATACCTGTTACAGGTCAGACGCACAGATGCATTCCAAATGAAGCGTTTGTTGCCATAGAGACGTTGTTGCCAACAGGCAAGGGAAAATTCTTGGAGCTTTGGGCAGCAAGGAATATTCACAGGCCCGGCTGGGCACATGTTGTTCAGGTTGCAGAAAAATAGCGAAACCGTATTGAGATGTTGCAGCAACTTGTAGCCAGCCACTGCACGACTGCTGCTTAGCAAGCTGTGTATCGGTAGCAAGGGTAAACCTCTGGGTCCAACTGGAAGAAGGTTTTGGGGAGATAAAGGGCTTTGTTCACTTATTCAAGTTCACCCACGCTTCACACATGCGTGCTTCTATTGCATGGGATGCACCTGACAGCTTTTCGAGCAGCAACGACACACCGGAACTGCAACTTGACCTACAGTCCTAACATACAGACGTAAGTGTGGGACGTGTCTAAACATACAGAATAACACCTCGAAAACAAACACCACAAATGATGGCAAGGAAGCATCATGCTGTCTTGAGCTCTGGTGTGCAGTGCACGGCCAGTGTGATCTACAAAGTACTGGTTCTGCGAATGCTGCGGCGCCTGCTCAATGCAGGCTTCCTTGTACTTGATCTNATGTCTTCCGACATGTCAGCATTTTTTATGACAGCCTTTCGCTCCGACATGTTGTCTGTGCTAGTCGATGCCTGCAGCAAGGCAAGGCTGAGCCGGAGTGCTACAGATGCGCTCGTGCGTCCTTGCCAGCCAAACTGCTTGGTTTGTAAATTTATGCCCCTTAAAGGTGAGTAAAATAATAGAAACAAAGCCTTTCGCCAGTGTGCAACTTTCGCTAAAAGTTTCCGCCTAACAATAGCAGCACCATTCCGAGCGCACAGACTAAGCGCTTGCTTGAGTTGCATACTAGCACCTGAACAATAAGCTTCACGTTCTGTGATCCTGCCAGACATCGACTTACTGTGGCGCGCCTGCCCAGGCCTCTTACATACGCCGCACATTTGACAGTGCTGCTTGCTGACGCCAGCTTTAGCAAGCACGTTGTAGTGGTCTTGCGGATTTTCCGACATGCCCCGGTACTATTGTGACTACTGTGATACGTACCTCACGCACGACTCAGTAAGTACAGCATGACTGCACACAAGTAAGCAGTATATTGAGGCAGTCAGCGATCATGTTCTTGTTGTTGCAGCCACAAGTGCGAAAGCAGCATAATGCTGGGTACAAACACAAGGTGAGTACAATTATCGAGGCTAGACACTTCCTGACCACCCCGATCCATAATCTGAACACACATATATGCTATGTAGGCAAATGTGCGCAACTACTTTATGCAGTTTGAAGAGTCACAGACGCAAAGTTTGATTGATTCGAAGATCATGGAGTTTGAAATGAAGTCAAGGCAAGGTTTGCAGGTAAAGCGATGGCAAACATGCAACACAAGTTCACATCTTTTCCCTTTTGTCAGCTGACTTGGCTAGAGTTACCCTCAATGCGCACTTGTGAGGTTGCAAATGCATAAGCAATTGCTCCTTCAGCCATACCAGCGTCCAGCAACATGTACATAGCTGTGCTTACAAGTTTCAAAGAGGTGCACACAAGCAAAGTGCTCAGCAATATGCTACAGACACCAAACACCACATGCACAATCTTGACATTTACTGTCTCCCCCAGGGGATCCCTGGGATGCCCCCAATGATGATGCCGCCACATGGCATGCCACCTCCTGGGGCTATGCCACCTCCAGGGCTAGGGATGCCTCCGCCTATGGGGATGCCCTTGCCTGGCATGCCAGGGATGCCCCCTAGACCAGGACAGCTTGGGCCCCCACCTGGTTACAGGCCNGTGGCTGTTGCCTCAGCACTTGGCAGAGATGTCATACAGGAAGCTGCAGCTTCACCAGAAAACAGCTTGTATCACCAGGCATGCCAGCTCAGACGGCCTGGGTTGATCGGTTAGCTGGGTATCACAGTTCAGCTTGCTTACAGACAAAATAACACACCGACAAAGGCATATGTGATTGAACATCAAGCAGTGGTCAAATGTGGCGCCATTTGAAGAGTGTGGCCTTTAAAGAATCAAGGCCACAACGATGAACATAGCTTGTGTAATAACAGTGACAGTGTCTGCTGTGTTGCTCCTTGCACACATACATGAAGTTGCCCTATTGACGTTTGCCTGTCACATGCGTACATAGGCACCAGTAAGCACTTTTCGAACACTGAGGCAGCCTTCAAAAAACATTTCTTGCTCACACACAAAACTATCATGAAAACCGGCGGCACAGCAGTTGCAATGACAGCGTACCATTGTGTCAATGATAATTACTTACAGTGTTTCAAGCTCAACATATACTTCATGTATCTGTGCATCACCTACACAGGCTGGCAGGAACCAGTCGCTGAGACTGCTGGGTCTTTGCAAATAATGTCGATCTGGTCAATGACACCTGTGTGGAAGGCTGATGCTCAGGTCGTCCATCAGCAAGCTGGCATATGAACCAGCGGTGATTATGACAGTATCAGCAACTTCCAATATCACCAGCAATAATAATAATAATATATAAGATATAGATAATAACACCTTTCAATAAGGCTGAACAACAATCGGCCTGCAGGTCTTGTGGTCAACCAACAGCCATGCGAGCTAACCTACCTGAAGCGTGCTGTATGCTTGTACAACTTCAGGCTGATTGCTCTCCTTTGCTTTCTGATCAAAAGGGTGGACTGGGTCTTGCAGCATGTGTTGGGCTGAAGCTTGGAGGCGCACAAGGGTGGCATAAGCCCCCTGGGGAATCTGCATCAGCTCCCTGTGGCTCCCCTGCTCGACAATCTCNACATGTCAGGGCTGGCGCAAAGTGAGTATGTCTACCTGCTCAAGACTCTGCTCTCAACATCTTCATCTACGCTGGTGGCAGATCTGCTTACAGCAGCTAAGTCACTTGCTTGCAATGCAAGACTNAAGCTGAGGGTGCATTTGGGGTTGCGCTGCGGGTGAGGAAGACGGTTGTGGGAATGCTGGGGGTCCAGACGGCCGCCTGGGGGGCCCTGGGGGTCCTGAGGGGCCAGCTTTCTGCAGGGAGGAAGCACAACACGTTCCAACAGCAGTTGCAACACATGTGAGTCATTGATACGTACTTGGGGTGTCATTGCTCACCACAGATGATTTTTGACAAAGCCACGGCAATGCAACAAAAGCAGCAGGCGCNGCACCTCTGCAGACACCTTGCACAGCGGTCGCAGCTCGCCCCGCAGCTGGCACGTCCACTGTGAGCAAGTCAAAACAGGCTTCAGCAGCCCTGGGCCGCGTGTCAGGCTGAATCGCCGTGCAGACAAGCAGCACTAGCTCAGTGATAGATGCATCTTGGACGCATGTGTTGAGGGCGCCACAGCATGTTGCATGAGCTGGTCCAGATCAGCAAGATGCAGAAGGTATAGCATTCAGGCTTGCAGCATGAGATGGGAATGCCCACTTCTGCACCCTGCGAATTCACTCACCTGTGAACCACTGTGACCACGCACGGCATGTGTGCAGACTGGCTTTATTCGCAGGGAAGTCAGAGGCATATGACGAGCGCAATGCGGGCTGGTTGCAGCAGCAATGTGGGCTGGTTGCGGCAGCAATGTCAGAGCCTCATCACGAGCAGCAGCGATGCAGGTGCAGTGCAGCTTGCAGCAAAGAGGTAAGTACCACAGCTGTGCCCATTAACATTGCACATACAGAGCTGCTACACATTACTGTCAGCCTTTGTGATCGGCAGACCTTGCACATGAATAGACTGCTACGTCAGTCAAACTTGTAGCTCTGCATGTACATCAGCTTGTTGAGCTGTTGTGATCTGCCTCCTGAAGTCAGACTAGTCTACAGACCTGCCCATGAAACTGTGTGGCAACAATCACACAGGTAGTGCTGATGCCACATGCTGTATCTGGCACGGCTGTGTTGGGCCTGACTGCTGCCAGTAGCCTTTAGTAGCTTTGGTGTTTGGCATGCAATCCAGCATGGCTGTGTTCTGCAGTCTTGTCAGGAAAGTCAGCAGGTGCTTGGAGTACTTGTCGGCACTGCATGCTGGTGGCTGTCATTACCAATGCCAGCAGGCGTGTCTACATACATGACGCAGGAGGGGCGTGACTGTATGAGACACAACATTGCAGACAATTGTACCATACATTCAAAGGTACAACTTGCCACATGTGGCAAAAGCCAGATGGCATTCCCTGCTGTAGTGTTAGACTCAGGTGATTGCTGCTGAGCAGTCGCTCTTTTTGTGCAGGACTTTCAGCATGCTACCCAGTATCTAGTGGCAGGGAGGACTCAAAGTGGCACAAGCTATACTGGCATGGACGACACAGCCNTGCCGTTGTGAGGTGCATGAAACAGCAACCGCTGCTTTCTGCAACGACAACCAATGTTTGCAGACGGAAGATGCAGCAGAGCAAAACTGTGTGGAATTGTGGACAGCCTGAAGCGGAGATAGCTAGGACAGCAGCAAACTGAATTTGGCAGCAAGCAGCCTGTGCTGATCATGCTCAATGCAAGCAATGGAGCATTTTGGTGCTTCTCACAATAACATTTGGCCTTTGTCTAAAAGCTGGATCAGTCATTGCAGCACAGGTACTATTGCACACAATACATTGCAAGCTGTAGAGCAGCATGTGCTTTAGGCGCCAGGCACCTGTCTACTCAAAATCAGAATCCTCATCATCAGAAGCTGCACCTCTCTCACCACCTTGCCTGACACTGCGCTGCACTCCTGCATCCCAAGACACAGTGCAAAACTGATCTCTTGAATAAATGGAAAGCTGTTGCTGCAAGATGTGATTTCACATGCAAGAGATCCTCCATTCAGCCACAGCCTCTGCACAAACATTTCATAAACCTTCTGACTTGCANCCAGCCGTAGAAGTGCAAACGCCGTTCGCGAACGGACTTGGGTCGGGATGGCTCTACTACGTGGCGTATACGTTGAACGGAACTTACGCGTCAGACTACAGACAACACTGCATCAGGAACCACAATCCGGCAACGGGTATTTACCAGTTGCCCAGCAAGCTGCATTCAGGTGGACACAGTGAACATCGGCAGTCTTTGTTGTGGTACAGGCGAGTGGCGAGCTTGGGCAGGGGCATGCCATCCGGGTTCTGCAGGATTCAAGAACGCCAAGGGTACAAAAGCCCAGTTCTCTCAGCCACATGGCATATGCGTCACTCCAAGGGGAGACGTCATTGTGGCTGATACAGGAAACAACTGTGTCAGGATGATCTCACAGGCAGGTGAATGTATAGCTCTGTATCTCTTCAAATTGCAATTTACTATAATCTGGTCACCATAACCTGCATGGATGCAATTGAGGTTGTACTCAAGTCAGCCAGCAGCATNAGCAGCAGCCACAAGCAAAGCAAGCAAGAAACCAAAAGGGCTGAAGGGCAAGGTCACAGTGCATCAGGTGACTGATGCCCATGGGTTCAGGAGCCTCATGTCATGCTGTGCACGTACTGGCTGATTTCAGTATAGAATTGTGTCATCCACAGCCACACGAAGCTTGATCACTTGACTCAATTCACTGAAGCAGGTCGAAATACTATTATTACAATTACAATGATTTATAGTGGCTGCATTGGAGCCTTGATGAAAGCCACCGCAAGCTTTATGACTGTTCTACTCTGACATACAACAAGCTCCACAACACTATGCAGCATTACGTGGCAATCTACATCACGTTACAAGCCCCACAGGCAGATGAAACGTGTGTGTGTGGCTAAGTCAAGCATGTGTATATGTCTGACTTCTGNGTTTAGGACCAGCATATGCTCAGCAACAATTGTAGGCATCCTGGACTGCCCAAACTACATTGCTTTCTTGGCAATTCATAGCTTACCAGCATTGGGATGATGGAACTTGTAATCCTCAGCAGCCTCATCAACAGCAAAGGATGGGTCCTCAAACATGGCCTTGAAACGGCTGTCCTCCAGGACATTGGGCAAAGTCTTGCGTTTCTTGTTGCTGCCTTCGGCACTGCCCGGCACGTCTTCAGCTGCGGCTTGCAGCATTGCTTGAGCAGCCACCTTCCGATTGACCTGCATTCACNGGTACCAGCAGCAGCAGCAGCAGCTTGCTAGTACTGCGTTCACGCTGTATGTTGGATGGACAGGTGCTCGAGTCAGAGTATGCTGCAAAATATTTGGAGCAGCTTGGTGCCAGTCCCTCTCAAGCTGCTCAGGATATTGTTCGTAAAGCCTTGCCTCTCACAGCAGACTGCCTGCAAGTCAACCTCAAGGTCAGTTGCAATCCCCACTGCTATTGATGGTCAGTGCAAACAGCAAGGTTCTGATCTCTGCGTGCAAATACCACTTGAGCTCAACTACGGCTTGCCAGGCTGCAGGGCATAGACAGAATGAGGTGTTAGTCATGCCTCCACCTTATCAGGTTGAGATCCTGCCAATACAAGAGGCCAATCCTCAGGATGTGGTGCGCCTAGGGTTCGTAGGGCGTTTAGGGGACTCAGACGACGTTGAGGATGACCTACAGGTTTCTGGGCCTTTTGCTTGCTTGCTTCCTCCCATGTGGGCTTCTGTGCCCTGAGGCCTGACTGTGTAAATGCTGCCGACAGTCACACATTACAAAATGCCTGCATGGCCTGTTGCCAAGAGCAGTCGAGAGCAGCTCTCGCAGCAACTGGTTGTGTCTCAACCTGGTCTGAGCCTTTGCTAGCATCTACATAGTACAAAAATGCATTGCATAAGGGCCACACCGTTTGCCAGACAGTAGCCCTTGTTACGCTTTGCAGGATTTGTTGTGGGACCAGGCCCTAGTGTCAAAGAGCTTCCGGGAAGTGGCATCCAAATTTCTCNCAGGCGACGGCCCCAAGACATGCAGTCACCTAAGAGACATCAACCAGCCATGCAACTTGGCAGCTTGGCTGGTACCACTGTACTTCTTGAAGTCCTTTTAGTGCTGAGATCAGCATGATCTTTGCAGGTCAGCTGCCCTTTGAAGGAGCAGACAAGCCTGCCATCAAAGGTACAGCTAGCGCCAAGCCTGGCAGCTTCAACAGCAGTCAACAGGATTGCAACATGGCATCTGCAAGGCTACAGAAAAGCATAGTCCAGCCACGCTCTGGGCGAGTAGGACTGTTTTGCAATCTTGAGCATATACAGAAGGAGCTGTCACGTCCATTGCAAATAACGCCAGCAATTTTGAAGCGGATTCAGCTGCACTTTGGGCAGAGCGTGACAGAGTGGTACAATGCTTTGCCGAAGGGAGCCAAATGTGGTCATGGACAGCTCAAAGATGAGGTAGCCGATAGTTCTACGCATGTCCTGCGGCTACTGTCAATACGTTGTTGCTCAGTAGATTATATATGGCCTCAAGCTTTTTTTTNCAGACGGGCTGTAACATGGACAGCCATTGCTGAACACCACCATTTGTAGCACTGCCATGCAAACTGATGTGCACTTCTGATCACCCACTGAAACACATTGTGAACATTCACAAAGCACATGCCTGGGATTGACGCTAGATGCCGACCAAAGCAGGTGCTTGGGCTACAATCAATACTAATGCAGAGCAAACTTTGAGCGTGACAGCAGGAGGAATGTCTATTGCTGCCCTTGAGCCTTGCCCTTAGCGCTCACAGAAGCCTCGAGCAACTCGACAGATATCAGTTGATAAGTTGACAAGCTATCCAAAGCTTCATTGAGCGCTACAAGCAAGACCAAGTCAAACGAGGCAGCAGTATAACTTCCTCCTGCCGTTGCTACGGTCCAGCAACAGCAGCATGCTAAAGCACGTCATGACTTACATCTCCTAGACCACTGGACTGCACAAGGTTGAAGCTGGGCAGGCCAAACAGTAGCAACTGTTGGGCCCAAGTCCCCACTGCTATCAGTGTTGCCTGCTCCGCACCCCCTGCAAAGCAGTATCATATGACTGGTTGCAGCAGCCTGACATTGCACAAACACCACAGCTGAAGCTTGCAGTGTCACAGTATTATACAGTCATTCTGCTGCCTGATGGCTCCAGGCTGGTGCATGTCATCAGTCGGGAGGAGCGCCATCCACTCAACTTTGGCAGAGAAGTGCTCGCGCAGCTTGCTGGAGTGTCCGACAGGTGTGCATCCCTTTGCTCAGGCACTAGACAGTCTTGCAGCAAAATGCGCTGAATTTATATGTGCTCTTGGTAGGGATGGGGATGATCCGCCAGATGGTTTGCGGCAAGTCATCTTGCAAAGTTGATAGCAGTGGTGCATTGGATANCAACAGCTGCACTTGCTGAGCAGCTTGCTCAAGCTTCATGGTACACTCCAGCTCCAGATGCCGCAGCTGGTCCTCAAAGCTTGCAGTCAAATCTCTCCACTGCTTCTGCAGAGCGCTCTCTGCCTCTGATAGTTGGCGCTGTGTGCAGAACATCATGTTCAGTATCCAAGCATAAGTCAACTGTGTAGGCTGCTGCATACATTGCTGGCTCCAGCTTTGTGAAGCATGCTGACCCCACCTGCAAATGCTGCCAGTATGAGCTAGCCCAAGCCTGGTGGTGGATTGAGCACAGCAACATAATCATTGCAAGTGGCAATGCTGCATATGCACTTGAGCAGTCTGCAGCATCAAGCAGCCTATCCTGCAATATCCTCATGCTTGACAATGCGTGCTATTACCCATCAAACCCCATCAAAGGGACGACAGGACCCATGCAAGCTGTCGAATGGTGCCCTATGTGGCTATGTATCTGTGCTTATGCTCAGCTGAGTTGACATACAGATATTGATGCTGGTGATGCACGACCTGGTAACCTTCACAATTGATGCAGCATGGTACGTAAGCTAGTATGATATGTGAGCATGTGATCAACTGCAATTTCTGTTTGATTCAGTTTGCGGTCCAGCGTCAACAATATTGTTTTCTGATTTGCATCTTCTCCCATACCAAGAAATCACAGGGTGTCTGATGGCATGCTGTCAAACACATGCAACTTGACAACAGGCATCATCAACCTCAGCATTTGCCAAAAACCCAACATGCAACTAAGCATGTGTTTTTGATGTTCTGTATGAGCAATGTTTGTCCCGTGCATGGAATACATGCACACATTATGTACACTGATGACAATAGAAAGCACTGAGAGTTGGTGAGAGTGGCATGAGTCTGGTAGCATGTCGGTGTTGTTAGCAGCCTGTTCACAAATGTCTGCCCTGTACAGTCCAACTGACCATGTACGGTTTGCATGTACGGTTTGCAGAAACATGTAATGCAGGCAAAGACGCAGGAGGTTGTCTGTTCAGTCTGCTGCTAATTTATGCAGGACTACCTGTTAAGGAGCTTACAAAGCGCTGGAATGTAAGTATACACAAGACTAAGTGGCACACCTCCAGCTGACGCTGCGCCTGATTTGCTTGCTCTGTCTGGCGGAGTAGTGCTTGCTCGTGAGCAGCTCTTGTCTGGGACAGCTTGTCCTCCAGGGCATGCACCTTCNCACCAGCACCACAGCACAGCATCTGTTGTTTGTATTCTGAACAGCAGTGAGGGCTGTGCTGTCATTACTACATTTGTAGGCATTAAAAGGATAGTGTGCTGTCCCAAAGCTGCTTGCCAGACCTTCTAAAGCCACCTCTGTCTGCTTGCAGGAAAGTATAGTAGCTGCAGCTGTTGAAAGAGAATGTCTGCACATGCTATTGTGAGGGCAGGAGTTTAGGCGAGGCCACAAGAAGTGAGAAGTGACTTGGAGCCCCAGTCCAAGTGGTACAGACAGGGTGTTTCTCTCCACAGCAGTCAGGTTAGCCCTCCCAGCTGGCTGAATCAGTNTGTTCGTGATGGACAGCTGCAGAGAGTTGCCGGTGTTGTTGCCCCAGTGCGACCAAGATGAGGGTAGCTTCCCTACGCAGACAGCATTTGTAGTGATAACTGGCAACTATGACGGTTTGGCTGTTAGTGCCATGCTTTGATGCAGGAGCGGCTTTCTACCTGACAACAAACAGGTGGCCAACTGACACAGGCAGAGATCAGTATCCAGTGCTGTGCGAGACCTTCCTGCTTATCCAAACGCACTGCTTTTGACACACAATAGCACCGTTGTTGCTGCAGCAGGACAAGTGCATGATGTGCTGGCAACGCATCAGAATGGTGCAAGCCAGACACAACGGCTTGAGTTGCCAAGGTGTACATGCTGCAGCTGGGAAGAGGCAGGGCTGGGGGCTTCATGCCTTCCAGCACATGCCACATGGCTTCCAAACAACCTGAGACGTTGTTACTGGTCTCAATACGAGACTGACAACTGCAAATGAACTCCTCACACACACTTACAGGTAAGACGGTATTGTACAGCTTGCTTGGGTAAGCCAGAAGCAGATTGGCACCTGCAGCAATGACATACGGTTGTTTGGATCTGGGCATNTCACTAGTTGCATATGGCGATGTATGTAGTGGACAAGGGGTCGGTAACAGCCATCTGCCCCGTGTGTTGGCGTGCCGTAGCCTTGTATCNGGTGCTTGTCAGCAGCATGAGCCTGGCAGCATCAGACATGTGTGTGCACTTTCTATGCGGAGCTGCCTAGCATGTCGCACACAAGACATATCAAGCAAGCACAGCAGTGACCACCTGTGGAGAGGGCCTTTGGCAAGGGCCCCCGGACTCTCAAACAGCACTCCAAACAGCCCTCCAGCCTCAGGTGCTGAACGGATCAACAGCCCTGGAGAGGGGTTGCTGAGTGAGCTTTTGGGGTTAAGGGTAGAGACTGGGGTCTGGGCCACATACAGAGGGTTGACCAGATGCGCAGCATTCACATCTACTGCTTTGCTGTTTTGCTCAACACTGTGATGGGAGATTGTGCTCTGGTCCATAGCAGAACAAGGAAGCAGCACTGCGGAAGGCTTGCTCAAGCTCATCCTGGCGCTGCTAGATTCTGCCTGCCANCACAAAAGGAACAATATCATGGCAAGGGTTGACTCTGTGATGCGATGTTGTGACGCAGCATGATAGGGTTGGAAGCATGCTCAGCGCTTCAAGACTCCAGTACCAATAGCACATCCATATGTCAGCAAGCCCACCACATCTCCAACGTGCCTGCAAGCATTGTGTGTCTCTCGCTGTTGCCCCTAATCAGTTGTGTGCATGATAACTGCTCCTGTATGTCATGCTTGTGCGCAGCAGTACGAGCTCCAAAACATACTTGGCTGCTAACCCTGTTGCGCGTTTGCAATGTGCATGTTCCATGCTCCTTGTGTTGATACATACTGCATGTGAGCCTGACTGCTATTTCACACAGCTTGCCATCAAGCATTGACATGAGGCATGTCCTGTGCAGAGTGATGTCTGGTCCTTGGGGTGTGTGCTGTATGAGATGGCCACTTTACGTCACCCCTTTGATGCTGCAAACATGAGGCAGCTGGCCACCAAGGTGGGTCGCTGCAGGCTGACAGTCCATCTTGCAAGTCGTTCCACCGCACTTTTCACAGACATGAACTGATGACTGATATATGGCAAGCCAGTTGCATAGCCAGCAGGTCGCATGACACAAAAACAGCATTACCTCATGCGCACTCCCTGTCTCACTTGTGACATGTAGCTACCTATTGTTTGACTCACCTTTTTCAATATGATCACCTGCACAGTCAGTGGAGAGATGTTCCAAAGCATTACACATTTCACCATACCAGCAACATGGAGACTACAAGTGCATTAGACTTGAACCCTCACTTCCAGAACAGGTGTAAACATGACTGCAGTGCAGATAGTGAGGGGCAACTATCTTCCTATTGCATCCACATACTCCAAGGGTTTGAAGGATTTGGTAGACATGACACTGCGGGTGGATCCAAAGCGCAGGCCCACTGTAAATGAGGTTCTCAAGATGCCAGTCCTGCAGGAGCGCATTGCCAAATTCCTGTCCGCCACTGTCAGGTGCGTCANAGCAGCACCTGAGCAGGGCGATCATGTCCATGGACCTGATTCAGAACCTGCTTTACAACCCAAGGGTGAAGTACACAAAGCAGCATGGCCGAATGCAGAGTGGGTGAATGTGGGGCAACACTTCCCGCAAGTAAGACAGGTCACCTGGCCTTTCACTACAGCTCGCCCACCACTACATGTCATCATGCACATGCATGAAAGCTACAGTATCAAACAGATGCATGCAGGCGTTGTCAACTAAGCAGTCAGCTCTGCAAGTGGACAAGCAGCTATTTTCAGCAAAGGTGTTATGTGCACAACAAATGACTACTTGTTTGTTTCAAACTGTTGCGGAGTGCAAGCAGTTGTAAATTTGGCATGAGAGCAAGCCCTGTCTGACCCCCTTTGTTGGCATGCATAGACATGTTGTGCATGATAATGTCAAAATCAGGCTGTTGTGCTCATGGCATATGCCATATCCAACTATATATAGCTGTCATACAGTCAGGCAAGCACTGCTGTAAACTACACTGGTGCCTCATGTGCGACAGGTGCACAGAACTCTACAAGCCTATGGCGTCAGGCCCCGGCTTCAAGCCTTGTGGCACGAAGCACATGGCCATATAGCCGTGCCATCAGACACATCAGCACAGCCCAGCAAGGCCAAGAAGCGCCAGCGCANCAGCTGGACAAGCTTGCTCAAGAGCATGACACTGTGCCACAAGATGAGCAAGCTGGTGATGCTGACGAAAAAGCTGCAGGTGCTGACAAAGTCACACATGACACATCCCCGGGCAGGGCTGCACAAGACAAGCCATCTGAAGGCGCCGCATTGTCATGGCCAAAGCGAACAAAGCGCAAGACGTGACATGCTTTCTGGCAGCTTTGCCCAACTTATACAAGATACTAGTAGTCGCGTGCTCTCAGTCTAGGCAGTGATACTGTCAGATACTGCAATCTTCTGTGTGTACGAGGGCGCTTACGCTGCTAATTTGCAGGGTACTTGATGTATGTGAACGTGTCTTATGTTGCGTCACAATCGTGCTGCTCATGTGGCTTGCGTTGTGTCATACTTCTGGTCTTTCATTTCCTATTCCTCGCGGCGGATGCAACATGTATCAGCTCAAGACGAGAGCGTATTGACCTACTGGACGCACAGACGTGTACTTGCAAATCATGCTGTACGTACAGTGTTTTGTATACATCGTTTTGTGTTCATTTGCTAAGCTAGTCATGTTTGTTTGTGCAGCCCCTGTGAATGACTATACCTTATGTCAAAAGCAAGCAGGTTATATATGTACAATGAGCACACACTACGGTCTGTTATGGCAACAGTGCTATGCATACAGTATCAAATGGGTGAACAGCTATGATCCGAGCATTGTTTCAGCTGCTGCAAACCTCCTGGCACACAGGCTTGCTGAAAGAAATGTTGTCGAGCCTTCCTGCATAATATATGTAATCTAGCAAATAGTCTTTCAAAGAACTCGGCAGGGTGCGATCCCCAACAGTGAGCTGTCTCTGAGCAACATGCAAGCTGACGCTGCAAGCATTGCATCATGCCGAGTCAGCAAACATTTGGGCAATCTCGGGACCAGTGGCCTGATTCACCGCAAGTGTAGCAAGTGCTGCCTCCAGATCCCTCCGCACTGTGCCCTGTAAACACAGGACATGCACATCAGTGCTTGATGCAGCTTTAGGGGTATAGATCACGTTATATTTGTGACATCACATGTGACATGGTCATGGAGGCATGCAATCACTCTCTTGACAGCGACTGCCTGATGCGCACCAGAGACATGATTTTTCTGATGTTTTGGACACTAGACTTGACACACTGTGCAACAAAGGCCTGATGACCAGCCTTTGACTACTGTTTGTGGCTCAAGCTAACACGAACGTTTACATTTTTGAGACGCTGATGCGCACTTGTGCAGATGCGGAAAAACGTGCTGTCACTGCAACTCCTAGCCAGTGTAAGAAACTACTGCACTTTTATGCTGTATTCCAATACCCACGCTTGCAATGTTGAGTACACACATAAAAGCCAGCATAATCAGCTAGCACAAGCTGCAGCTTTGGGAGTGCTGCTTAGCTGTACTGACCTGTAGCGCTCATAAAGCGTCCTCCAGAACTCCCATTCCNGATGCTTCTGACCTGCAAATAGCACATGCCAGTGAACTGCCTTGTGCACAACAGCTCCATACCAAGACGAGTTTGAGCTGAGCAGGAGGCTCATGGCGCAGCACTCGTCACATATCCATTGTAATGTATATTGTACAAAGCTGACTCATGTTCGCTACACATGATTTAGGTGGACCATCAGCCTCAATGCCACTATGTCCGCCAATTCACCATTGCTATAACAATTGGGCTTGTGCAGGGTTTGCCGGACAGTTCAGCAAACATAGCACACCTTGTTTTGCAGTCTCGCTCAATTGTATCTTTTCCTTTGTTATATGTAAGTCAAATAAACGCATGCCTAACCAGCCGCATGTGTGTACAACCGCTGTACAACTGTCACACATTTGGCACTTTTGCGCACCCTACCAGCAGTCGCAACAACAAGCATACGCTTCCACCAGAAAGCTCCCTCATCATCATGACAGCAGCGTCTAAGCGTTGTGTGCTGGTTGTAGATCACAGCTGCAGAGGCACTGCAGTTTGCATGCAACCATTGCCACAAGGAGGGCCGGCAACAGATGCGACGCATTCTGCAGTTCTTGATCCCTGTGCAGATGCTGCTGGGCAAGTTGCCATCCATGCAGCTGCGCCAGAAGTACCACATGCACTCATATGATACCATCATACAGGTGAGAACATGACTTTTATACGGAAGATAGGTATATATCATTATATTTATTGATGATGACCTTTTACATACAGTATTGAATCCATAGCGAATTGAGCGTCACTTGCCAGGGTTTGAGGCAGATATGTCACANCTGTGTGCCATCTGCCAGCACAACAGGTGCTTTGATGATGCTGTCACATGTCAGACAGCACCGCCTCACAAGGGCGCCATTTCCCTTACAAAGTGCCAGCTCTGTACCTGCATGCTGGGCACGCAGCAGCCTGCAGTATAACAAGCAAAGCTGGTCGCCAGTATTGGCCAGGTCAGTGGGTTGTACAATGCATGAAGAGTGTAGTGCTGCAATGGAGCAAAAATTGCTGAGACAGACCTGCAGTGCAATGCCCTGTCAAAAAGTGCAGTTTTTCAGTCTTTGAACAGCATGCTGTTGCACTTCAAACCACCATGCGCAACAGTAGAAGCTTCAGAACTGCCAGGAAGTCGTAAAACAGGATTTGGGCAGTGCACTGCCTACAAGCCGAAACAGACACAGAGCGGTCGCCTCCCAATGGCAAGGAGTAGGAAGCCAAGTCTGTAGCCGTGGTCAAGTTTTGTACCGCTTCGGCGGTCTGCACTCTTCATGAGCTGCATCTCACGATAGAGCAGGCGATTGGACAAAAGGCTGCAGCTATTTCAAGCGACGTTGAGCGGCTGCTGGAGGAACGCCCACCACCCACGGAGCTGTTAACCAGAATTTGTCAGCAAGAACTTGCACACCGTTTACGCGCATGGCGCACGGGGCTATCCATTCAATCTGTAAGCCCCTGAATTCGCTAGCGGGCATTGGTGACAGGGTTTTGCATTCGCTGTAAGTTGTAGGGGCTAAAGAGTTGGAGCCATCCATGCAACCAGGGGAGGGACCAATCAAAACTTCTTCTCAGCTGTAAACATTGTCCACGACGCTGAAAAGGTCAATTGTTCAATGTACATGGCGACTTCATCAGTTCAATTGTTAATGTCAAGGATGCGTTTGCTGCATGTCAGGCAAATATGCCACCCAAATAAATGTACAACATCAGACCAGGCAATGCATGCAGCAACGCTCAGCAAGGTGTTTGCTGGATTACCACAGCAACGGTGCAATACTGTCATGCATGTGGGGTGATCAAGCTGTATGATCTGATTCTCAAACACACTAAAGACTGATTGTAAGTGAACATGCTGCACCTCAAAGTTACCTGTACATGCCATGCTCATATGGCAAAATCGACTCANACATGGAACATCATTACCTGCAGCAACAGCATGGATGTCTGAGTAAAACAAGCTTGTTCTCCAGCATGACATGATGGCTACATAGTCATACGTGACATGGTGTGTGCTAGAACAGCGCATATACAAGACATCACAGCAAAGTAGGCTGGCACTGTGGGCACATGTTGATGTTGACAACTAGAGTGGGGGAAACGCCTGATAATGGACACGCCTAGTAGGAATATAGCACCGGCTGGCACACTTGTAAGCAACTGTTGGTACATCACTGCTGATCTCTGAGGCACGCTTATGAGACTTTGCAGTCCCGGATTGTTGTTCAGAAGGCAAAACAGACCTGAGTTGGCCACACTTAGCTGATGTGCTGGCAAGCGCATCACAACATAAAAAACCAGCCAGAATTCATGAAAGCTACCTGTTTCCTTTGCCTTCTTGATGTGAGGCCAAAGCAGCAGGTCTGCAGCCTTGATGCAGCTTTCCACCTCCCACAGGCTGAAGCTGCCCTTGGTGCTGTCCCTTTTGGCCTGTGCCGCTACAGCTTGAGCCCCAGCCTGCATGCTCAGTGACTACAGATGAATCATGGACATGGTAGACTGCAGGAAGCCTGCCTCAGCAAGAAGACACAGACAAAAGTCAAGGACCTCTGACTCATTAGACTGCAGCTGATATACTCACGACTGCATGGCTAACAAAGGCCAAAAGACTGCAATGTGAGGTCGTGGTAGCAATGCCACAAACAGCAAACTACAGAAGGACTGCAGGTTAGACCTGTATGCACATACTGCTCAGGCTGACGGGGCAACTAGCTGAAAGCCAGCATATGAGAGTTAGCCAAGAAACAAACAGCTTTACAGTAACGATGCATGCGCACTCAGAAGTGAAAGGTAGAACTATATGGGCATGTCCTAAACAGGGTGTCTTGCAGCAAATCGGCTTGACCTGGAACCAGGCACAGTCTGAGATGACTTCTCCTGGAGCAGTTGCGGTATCAGCAGTCCGCCGGGCAGGTGCCGTACTCCTGCTGCTGTTCTGCAGCATGTACAAACTTTTGTTGACTCAGCCCGTGGACCTTTATCATGATACATTGCCTCTGTAAGGAAACAATGCAGGTATAGCTGAGTGCTCTGGGTGCAGGCAGCAGTTTCAGGGCCCAATGTCCTCATGAAGGGAGAGCTCATTGTTTCCGCAATGCACGAGAGCTTTGCACAGCATGCTCCAATAACACATGCCATCATGACACTGCTGCACATCACTGTCCAACACAGCATGCCGATGCTGTGGGCATGTATTATACCACACCCAGTATCACCCACCATTGTGTCATTTTCTGGAAGCAAGTGCAGTCAACTTGGCAGCATGTGTCACATTGCTACCTGAGAAGGNGCCTTAGCCAACAGCCCTGCCCCTGCTGTAGGCTTGGCATTTCTGAGTGGCCCTGCAGCTTGTGGCTGTGTACTTCCGGGCAAAACTTTCCCTGTCAGTGTTGCATCAGTCAACAGCCCTGCACCTGCAAGCTGTGCTGCTGTGTCTGATGCCTCTGCTTGAGACAGAGGCCCTGCATCTGGGGAATGCCCTGCCCTTTTAAGGTCATGTACATTTGCATTCTGATCAGCTGATCCAGTCGATATTACAGCTGAAGGAACATTTGCAACAGGTGGGGATGTGGCTGCTGCAGAGCCCATCATTGCAAAGGCCTGCTTGAGGGGGTTGGCGGGCACAAAGAGGTCAGGAGGGTAGGACCCTGGCGGTCCATAAGCTGCCCAAGCTTTCAGAGCCATCCTTACATCGGCATCACGATGGCACATCTGCACACACAGTTGAACCTTTTGACCAAGCAGCAGAAAAGCTTTGCTGTTGAAACGGCAACAACGCCCTAATGACTGAACAACATCTGAAATGTGTAAATGGACTGTGTGTTTGAGGCATGCAAGCACATGCCATGCTCAATNATAGTACTGTGTTGCACAGACAGCATTCATATTGCTGTATCACCGCTTTTAAAGTGTGCAATTGCTTAAACGTAACTGCACGACCATATCCTCGGTCTGGTAAATAGGGCTCTGCGGCAGCAAATCAAGCTGCTGGTAAGCCTTGATAAAGCTGTGATTCTCAGGCACGTAAAATGCAATATAATATATCATGTACAGATGTCACCGTTGTGTGTTCTGCACCAGTACTGACACCGACTTGACATCACTTGTCATGTCCACAACATAGTCTGACCACGCTAGTCAGACTCGTCATCTGATGCAATCTGACCCAAGCCGTATTCAGAGCTACATTCAGACACAAAATCGACGTCTGAGGTCTTGTCGTCATCTGAGGGAGGCTCAGAGCCCCACTGACTTCTGACAACGCATTCAGCTGTAGCATCCCCACAGGTACACATTGTCTCAAGCTGACTGTGACATGTCCAAGGTGGGGGATCTCTGTACTTTGGCAGAGGGATGTCAGGGTCATAGTTTGAGATGAAAAAAGCAATATGTGGTACAATTGGTTGCATGTTCTTTGACAAAGTCAGTCAGTGCATGAACCAACGGCTGCATCACAGCTGTGAAATGCGTCTGCAGGCGTCGGCTGTTGACATTCCAGCACATGTTTGGTATGTTAAGATGGCACTCGATGAATTCTTCAAGAGGCTCATCACTTAGCTCAACAACAGTCTCAAAGCCAAGCTTACCACCTTGCCGAAGGAAATTGAGCACTGCATGTCGCAAGGGACGTTCTTTCTGCCATTGCTGCGCCGCATCAGTCTTTGTCCAAGCACAGAACAGCTTGGCTAGGCCTTTGCCAATGCTCTGACTTGCACGTTTCCTTTTCAATAGCATCTTCTTTAAGAAGGCATCTCCCCAAACGTCCCATTCAAACTCAAAGAGGTGAATGAGTGGTGCAGCACTAGCCAGCTCGGTTTTGAACTTGGGCTTCAGCATGCTGGAGTCAAGTAAGGTCATAGGTGGCTGCATCTCGGAGATCAGCTTATTCATCTTGTGACAGGTTAGCATCATGTACGCAACCTCCCAGCATTCCAGATGACTTGTGATCTGCTCCAGGACTTGGTCTGGCAGGCTCAGCAGCTCCATCAACGGGGTTGCTACCTGCCAAGACAGCAATTATTTTTAGCGTCATAGAAGGGTCAACAAGCTGATGACTTTGCGTGACAAGCTTGAGCCAGTGCCATAGCCGTCGATAAGCAACCCCACAGTATGCTTACCTGCAATCGCGACCTTGCCACAACAATTTCAAGTTTAACGCGGATCAGGACGGGTGAAACTCCGAACTCAGCTGACCTTGCCGAAACGCTGATGTGATCAGCTTGTGTGACCTNTGACATCTGCTGCTGTGCTGCTGCAGGTGAGAAGCAGTTGGACAGCTCCTGCAGGTGGCTTGAAACATCAGGATGGGTCAATGCTGGGGTGCCTGTGGGGTAGGGAAGCTTGGGCTGGCATGTTGCAGCGCCTCTGCTGCCATCTGGTTCATTTTGCTGCTGCTGGGTGCCTAAAGTCGGGGGAGGATCCAGTGTGATGACTGGTTCAATTGGTATAAAGCTGAATGGGCTGAAAATGGGTGACTGTGGATACAATCGGGAGGACTGACAGTGCAGCGGCATGCGTAGATTGGGGCGTGGGTTATAGCTGTAGCTTTCTGTGCTGCCCAGACTGCTGTGCAAGCTGCTTGATTCAGCAGGATAGCTGTCACTACAGGTGAGACTGGGTGTACGTCGCTGATGTGAGCTGAGTGGACCTTCAGAAAAGCTTTCGGAGGGTACGAAGCCAAGTTTGCTGGGAGCGTGCGTTATGTCGAAGTAGGCGTCCTGCAGCAAAGCCGAGCTGACGTAAGGTCCGTTTGTGTGCAGAAACCATCGCATGACAAACCAATGCCAAAACGCCGCGCCCTGTGAGGTGCAGTCGTGTGGGCAGGTCAGGCTTGCGTATAATCAGGGCTGAAGCAGGCACACCAGCCTGGTTGTTCAAAGGCCCTGACTCCACCTCTANCATCTGTGTACACAAAGGGCACCGTGTGCGGCACATAAGTCGGGGTTGCAGTTGCTTTCAGGCTTGCATCAATGTCGCTGTCCAGCAGCGTGACGCCTCCCACTGAGGCTTTGAAGGCACACCTATTGCAGGGCTGCAGCAGCACACAGGATGTTGTTTGGGTCTGCCCAGTCAGTGCATTTCAAAGAATTGTATATTGAGTACTAACACTGGCTCAGAACATGGAGTTTTCAAATACAATGTAAGGCCTGACATGTAACAGTATAACGCACAGGCATCAGTGTCAAGATGCCGTCGGTCTATCCCGTAATCAATGCCTATGGGCCCTTCTGTTTCACAGGCAGCAGTGGCAGTAGCAGTACTAGCATCAGCAAGCATAGCATTCTTATCAACTTTCAGAGAGCTGTGTAGTCTCAACGGCTGGCAAACACAGCTTGATGGGACATGCATCACAAGCATGAAGTGCCCTTTGCAGCAGCGAGCACCACACAAAGTATCAGCACTTGTTTGATTGTATCAGCACTGGATATAGCATGCTCCCTTGTTTTCCACCTGATATTGACAGCACTCTAGAAGTTCATGGGTTGTCCTTTGGATATTCAACATCATGCTGGTTTGTACTTCACGCTCGTCAAACATGTTTTGTAGCTTAGACTTCTGGCGTCTCAATGTGCCTTCAATGCTGCAAGGACTGCTCTGCTCTTGTTTGTAGGGAAGTTGTTTTAAGTATGTCCATACCGCGCCTGGCTTTCAGCAGGACCAAGACAACTGTTACATGAATGTGTAGAATGCTCTGTGCATTGTCCACATTGCATGTGTTCATTGCTCTGGATATGTCCCCTATGCTCCATGTGCTCACGCCTGCGCAATCTGCTCCGTTGCTCTAGCATACTGTACAGCTCAATACATTGCTTGGGTCATGACTTATATGAAAACAATCGACAGTGCATCATGGTAAAGAGTGCATATGTTGTCCTGCAGGTCTTGACTTGTCTAGCCAGTCACTGCCACACCTTGACATCCTCAGAGGTCAGACAACTTTCTCATCAGTATGCGCCCTATGCCATTGCCAAGCTTTTGCAGGTTGTTGGGCAGCGTTCACTACAATTGCAGGGTACCAATTCCGATGATGATACACAGTTTTGTGACACGTTGGTGAGTCCTGCAAACCTGCATGTATGGCTGTGGTGTGCGTGCTTTAGCTGAACTTTTGCCTGGCAGGCCTGAGGCTACAATGCTGTGTCACCATGATGAGACAATACAGTATGACATGCAGCACATCAGTGACTGAATTGCATTGTTATCAGAGTGGTTTGGCAGCTGCATATGTTGTCACTCCATGTAGCTATGGTGCATGACTGATAAGCTAGCGCATTTTGCATCAGTACGTTGCTAAACTAAATCAGGAAGCTCGTTTGATTGGTTCAATCTAAGTATGCTATGCGTACTGANTTGTGTTTGCTGGACTTGCTGCTGGCAGGCTTTTGATCTCCATTGCTGGCGTCCCTGAAACTTGCCACGTTGCTCAAGGCTTCCTCAAGCGTACCGTGCGCTCCCATCGTGCGGTGTTTGCCGTGCTGTTACAAGAGTGCACTGTCACATAACAGGAAGACAGAACCGTAATAGACGCCGTCAAACCTTTTGAATCGTCACTCAGCAGGACTTAGCATTGCTCCACTGCTACTCCGTCAGTTTGGCGTGCTTGCATTGACAAAAGTCACAATTGTGCAATATTGGCTGCCGCCTTGTGCTCTTAAACAAAGGCGCGTTTCAAGAGCCCAGCTTGACACCTAGCTGTTCGAGTCAGAGCATGTCCAAGAAGAAGCAGGTCCCGCAGGCAGAAGCAGCTGAAGCTCAGGTCGAACAGGTCTGCAACCCCAACAACTCCGTTTCGTAGACCTTCTGCCGAGTCGGCCGCCAATATGCTGCTTCCTAGAGCAGTCATGCTTACAAGTGGCACCTCTAAAGCAACTGCTAAACCTGCCAAGTCTTTTGACAGCAAACCGCTCGAGGTCGGCGCCTCAGAAGTAGACAGAGTCTCGTAGCATGTTAAACGCTGAGACATTGAGTCAATGCAGGACAAGTCTGCCAAAAAGAAGAAAAAGGCAGAGGCCAAGGCTCTAGCTCTGGTACGCATATTCTGCATTCTGTCTTCCCACACTGCGCAACATCAGACTTGATGCAGCCTGTACATATAAGAGTGCTTGTAGGAAGCGTGTAGAATTCTACCATATCGCTAGGCTGGATACTTGCAGGCAGCAGAACCAAAAAGTAACCCTGAGATAGCCAACGGCAACAGCGCCAAGCCTGTCAAGGTGAAGAAAGCCAAGAAAAGCAAAGACAAACCCGTCGGTGCTACTGAAGATCCAGCTGCTAGTCAGACTGTTGACCTTTTGCCTGTGATTGAGGACAAGCCAGGCAAGAAGGGAACTGTCACAGCCACAGCAGCGACAAAAGCAAGTGACGAACCTGATGCAGCAGCACAATCTGCTATAGCAGCTCCTGCNCCAGTGGCAGTGTGTGCATCTGAAGCTTGCAATGGGGCTGCATGGCCACTGATAGGATCTGCGGCTGCTGAACCTTCACTGCCACTGCTACCAATTACGTTGAGATGCTCATCATCGCTAGGCATGTCCTCAACCTCGAACTCAGAAGCTGAAATTGGGAAAGACATGTCATCAAGGATCTGCCTGCTAGGCTTGGGCAATGGCTGAGCAGCATTGAGGCCGCCGCTATCAGATGCAGGCACTTGATCATTGCTTGATGCTTGTTGCAGTGGCAAGGATGCATTGGCTGCTGTAGGTACGTCATTTGCCGCTTGAGCATGACCAGATTGTGACAGATCAGCTGTACCGGGTTGTTCATCTTGGCCTGAGTTCAAGCCTGCTGGTGCATCTGATGCTGCCACGCTGCTTGGTGCTGACACAGCAGGCTTGGACTGTGGCTGAGCAGATTTGACCGATGCTTGGCTTTTGGGAGAGGTGGCTTGTTGTGGGAGGGGCACGCCCTTGGCAGGACCACTATTGATNGGTAAGATACACGCTGCCAGGTGTGGCGCCTTCAGCAAGCTGCACAGCCGGCTGCACAGGCTGGAAATACGTTGCACGTGTGTGCGTCGGCGCTTGTTTCGATCAGATGACTATGTCGTATACCTTTTACGTGCAATCACCTATAATCAGATTGTTTTCGCACCTGCCGCATGTGAGACATAGCGATAGCGGAGCACTTGCATGACAGTTGGCATCGGAACTTCGTGAACGTTGGCTAAGTTGAGTGTTTGAGAGGGCTTACAGCCACTCGTTTCGCACGAGGACATATTCTGATTGCGGGAATCTGTAAGCAGCTTGTACAGCAACTGGCAAAGCTCGACAATCCAGCAAGAAGACATTAGACAGTGGTTGAGGAGCATTGCGGCTCTACAAATTCTGACAAAGCTGGGCCACCACGCTTGTACATAAGTTTGCATATAACCATGAGCTCAAGATATGTACAGCCAGCATTTGGCAGCGATGTGATCAATGGCTGACAAGCCTGGCAGCTCCCAATCCAGCTGTGGTGAATGCAAGCATCATTCCCAAGCAGTACTTGATGGTTTCATTCTTGGTCTGCTCCACTGCAGCTTTCAAGGAGTTTGTCTCTTTGTCCATCTTGATTTCCAGCTCATTTGCCTTGTCTCGCAGCGCCTGAAGCTCATCCCTCATGCGACCCTTTTCAAGATTGAGATCCAAACGCTGACTGGCTGTGAGCTTGTCAATCTCATATCTGCATAGTGACCAGGTCTGTTGGTGATGTACGCAAGCAATGCACTTGTGCAAAGCGAGTCACACATGGTGACCACGTTTGGTATGGGACAGCAGTCCAAACATGACAAACCATGGCATGCTGGGTCATGTACATGAACAGACACTGCAACTCATCATGCATATCCGAACAATCAAACCAGTGCGATGCAGATGTCTTGCTTGTCAGGCAACAGGCGTGCCAACAACTGCACAAAGACCTGCGACGCCAGTGCAAGTGTGCAACAGGTGTACTCTGGGGATACCCCCAATGCTGTGAGAGGTGGCAAGTCTGGCAAGTCCTCTAACAAGAAGAGGGGCAACGCAGACAATGAAGACGCAGACAACGAAGATGCAGACAACGAAGAGGCAGACAGGGAAGAGGCAGACAATGGCGAGGCAGACATACCTGTGAGTGATGACTCAGCAGATTCAAAGGCAGCTCAGGACTCATCAACTGAGCAGGCTAAATCAGATCAGCAGCAGGCAGTAGCTCAAACACCCTCTCGGACCGAGTTGCAAAGTCAGCATTCAACTCAACAGCAACCTGCTGACTCAGCTCAACAGCCTGCTGAGCCTGACCAGCAGGTCCGTGAGACAGCTCAGCAAACCCCTGAGTCGCCTCAGCGGAGTGATGAGTCAGACCAGCAGGCTGAGCAAGATATCAAAGCAAAACAACTGTCATCAACAAACGGAACTCAGCTGAATGCAGCCTCCTCACCTGAGTCCAGTCAGGCCAAAGCTCAGCAGAAGACGAAGGACAAGGAGTCAGCCAACGCTGGTACCAGCCCAAATGCAGCTGGTCCTGATGGGCAAAGCACCTCACCCAACTCCGAAATGCCAGTCGAGCTCTCTCATGGAAACAGCTCATCTCAGCCGAGCAAATCTGCAACTTCAGAAGCTGGGCAGCCTAAGAATGGCANTCGCAGACCTCCCTTGGTCAGCTGAACATTGCACAGTTATACAATGTGGATGTGCAGTCACAAGTGCAGCTGACACAGGCACAAGCGCTGCACCAACCTTAAGGCGCTGACTAGCCCGCTTAGCAGCTTTGCCTTGTGCCTTCTCCTTCTTCTCCTCGGCAGCAGGCTTGGGTGCAGTTGCTGCCAGCTGTTGCACGGCATGCACCACACCTTCCTTGTGGAAATACTTGCTGAACACCTTGGGCAGCTTGTGCATGAGGATCTCAGCCAGCTGCAGGGCCTTGGCTGCTATGGTGCTGTCATGCTGGGCCAGCAGACTGGCAATGAAGCTTGAGATCGGCAGGTCATTAAGCTGTTCCCCAAGATTCTCTGGTGTGCCAAAGTGCAAGATCTTTGTGATTGTGCCCAGACACTGGCTGCGTACCTGGGGCAATGGCAGACTGTGACAACAGGCAGGCAGGTCAAANCCATGCCAACAGTCTGAGGCAGCGGCAAGGGGAATGCATCCAGCGTGAGAGGCCTTCTGAAGTACACATCCGCATCAGTGAAAACGACGTATTCATATTGGCTGAGCTCCGGTAAGACTGGGATGTCCACTCTCTGCCATGAGCCAACAGTCATTTCCAAGCTGGCATAGAGGTGGCTATGTGCGATGTTACTATCATTGCTTGCCCTCAGTACAGCCTTCAACCGGTCTACCCACTTAGGCTCAGCATCCACCATTGTAACCCCATGAGCCTGTACAAACACAGAACAAGCTGGGCCTGTCCTTAGGCGTAAAGGAGAGTGAAAGCTCTTGCAAAAGGAGCAACACTCTCCCTTGACACTGCAATTATGCACTGGGTTGTATCATGTAGGTGTGCCTTGCAAAAGGTTTGCCCACAGCAAGCAACATCAGCTGTCCAGGATCAATTATGCACAACCATTCACGAGAGGGCAAGACTTCAGTCACAGTTTGCAAAGTAAAGAGATGTTATACGGCAGCATACAATGTTGCATATGGCCTCATGCACTGTGGTCAGGCAGTGGGAGCGTATAGTGTGATTAGTGTTGGTGCCATCCAGCATACAGTCCCTTGTACAGTGACAATGCATGACGCGATGACAATATGATATGGTGATCAATGCAACCGCAGAGGCGCATCTTCACCTCTAGCCATGTTGCAATTGGTGCTGAGGCGTCGCCGGCAAACAGGCAGTACGGCTTGAGCCTGCCATGGTGCATTCCACTACGCACAGCAGCCTTCAGCATGTAGTCATACTCCGCACTCCAAGAATTGTAGGTGAACACCCACGGCAGATTGAACAGCGGAACCATCATGGACAGTGGTACATTGCCGTTATTGTAGTACGAGTGCCACGCATCACGCCTTTGGCGCTCAAGCAGAAGCATGGCTGAGAAAGATGAAACAGAGTTGCCAATGAATTTGTCAGCCTCCAGAGCGATGTAGTAGTCGACACACGCAATCTGCTCCCGACCATACACACCATGGGAGGCAAATTCATCCTTGTGTGGGTACAAGTAGGCCTGCGTGACAACTNTAGTTTGCTGCAAAGAGGCATAGCACTGCAATACTGATGGTACAACTGAAAGCACAGATTCAGCAGAAGGATTCGTATGTTTAGACAGGGACGTTTAGGAGACATATGCAAGCTTTGCTCCATAACGGCTTGCATTGCGCCATTTCATACCGGCATACATCACTGCTACAGAGCTAATTTACGAGATGATGTTGTTACTTGTTGATGCCAATATGTTGCAGGAAGCTGCCTGCTCCAAGCAGCCTTGGCAGTGGTTGACCACCAAAGACAAATCGAGCTGCATCATGCCCTCTCAAGTAATCCTCAAAGAACCAATCTTGAAAGCATGTGCCATCTACTGTGATCTTGCATGGCTGCGTGTTGCCAGCACTGTGTGCGTCTAACCAGCTTTGCAATCGCTTTGCGAAGTCTGGCTTCACAACCGGGAGCAGCAACTCACAGCTTGCTGCATCCCACACATACACACAAGGGTCTAGTGTGATAGTTCTGCCTGCCACCTGACACTCCGTTGTCTGGCCTTTCATGAAGGCATCAACCAAACTGATGTTCAACAGATACTCACTCTTGAGGTCTGAGCCCATCACCCCATTGCCGTCGCAATTGCAAGTGAGCCTGAGCATGATATGACAGTCATCCTTGTGATAGCGGTGAAGTGCATCAGCGATCACAACCTGCAGAGGACACACATTTTAAGCACAAAATGGCTGCTGCATTTCAGACGCAACACCAAGCCCATCAGTAAGAGGGCATTGACGCATAGCGTGTATTCCATTGACATTGCTGTAAATCAAACGCAAGCAGGCATTGAAGCAGACTTACCTTCAAGATTGGCAAATGCCCTGCGTGCTTGACTGCGGAGGTTACTAGGTTGCTGATAGAGTTGAGTTCAATGGACAAGCCAAGCTTGCGCTGTCGTAAGGCTTGAGCAATTGTAGTTGCTGTCATGTGACCCAGCCGGACGTCAACCTGCAGAATGGCAGGACAGCAGCTTGCATGCGCTGTGACATCAGGATGCAAGCAAGGAGCACACACATTGTAAATGGCTGAGTTCAGGAGTAACAGCAAGCGCACCATGCAGAGAGTGTGCAGGAGTGTAGATGGAGGCTGCTATTACTGCTCCTGTGCCAATGGATATGCCTACATCTGCAGTGCGCAGTGCTTCTACATCATTGATGCCATCACCAGCATACCCAACGGTGTGCCCCAGGCCCTGAGCACAAGTCACATTTTGCACTGTGACACTTGGACATATGGCAGGGTTGATCATCGAGCAGCTTTAGTGGTGGCATCTTGCCCACATGTCTAGGCTGCCATCCTAAGCAAGAGTGCTCAGCTACAAAACTGCCAAAGTAAGTACNTGTATATTTTGCTGCTGTGGCATGTAGTGACGATGCCCTCCTGCACTTCAGCTTTCAATATGAGCTGCGTGAACCTGAGTCTATGCTTTCTGTATGACCTGATGTCCCTTTCGATGTATCAATTCGTTTGCAGACATCCTGCCCAAAATAGAACATCACAATCAGTAACTGATCAGTCACGTTCTCTCGGTCAAAGTGTAACAACACGAAGTTCAAAATTTCGCCTGGCAGGTTGCACAGTGTACGCGCATTGCAGCACGGGTCGAGCGCATGGCCATGCTGCTCGGTCGTGCATCTCGTGTCAAGACGTCATCGTTCTTCCCAGAGGCTGCCAGCGTCGATCTTCGTGCTGCACCGTCCGCAATCACCTCTGCAGCTGCACAAAAGGGTCTTCACTTGGTTGCCACAGACCAAGCACAGGCATCTCCTGCTCCAGCTCGACACTCACGCCAACCACAATGTTCAAGCGCCGTGCGTGCCTGGAGGTTCCCCTCCAGCAGACGATTCTTGTGGGACAGGACCCCTGTTGCACCATGTGTGCAACTTCACCCTCAGGTTGGCAATGTGTGTCTAAACCTGTGCAGGCAGGGCTCAAGCTTCTCACAAATTTTGCTGTACGTACAGATGTTTTTGCCTACAATTGTAGCCAGGCAACAAGCTTTTGTTGCCCTTGGAGGTGAACCTCCAGTACAGCAGGAAGTCCGTATACCAGCTGAATGGCAACTGGACTCGAACAATGCAGTCTCACTATTTTTAGGTGCAGGTAAGTAGACATCACTGCTCTAGTGCTAGCTCTGCAGCACATGTATACCACTTGTCACAGGATGCAACATGCGAGCATGCACGAACTTTTTTGCAGGCAGTTCTGAGCTGCCACACAGCACCTTCAGTTTGCCAATTGGCTTAGTACAGCAGGAGCCTCATGCATGCTGTTTTGGGGAAACAGCACTGCAGACTGCACAGCAGTTGACAAAGGCAGTAGAGACAGGCCTGAACGTCAGAAATGCGGTTACCATTTCACAGGTATACTCACTTGGTAATATGCAGCGCTATCTGCCATTTTGGCTGGCAGGCGACACCAAGGACCACCTCAGCAGCTCATTCAGCACGTTGGGTTGATGTGCAAGTCAGCATACATATGCCTGTGCTGCTTTGCACATTCATCAGATTGCAGCAAGTGTGACACACTCAAGATCTTGGGCCAGCACATGTAACAGCTGTCGTATGGCCAGGCCCCTACCATCATGCACCGCACAGAGTCTTGCGTGGTGTGCAGACATACTGTGTCTCATGTCACAGCAGCGGTGCTCAATTACACTGCCATGTAGCAATTCCTGGAGCATCAGTGCTGCTGACACCACTGTATGCCAAGAAAGTTTGCCAAGTTCCCTTATCACAGTCCCTGCAAGATGGCCTCTCCTCAACTGCACAGCCTCAGACTGGCTTGCTGTCGATGGATCAAGCCCGCAGTCTCCTTCCGCTGCTAAGTGAAGACCCCAATGTGAGCCGAGTCTGCTTTGATGCGCTGACAATACAAATTATGCATTTGCCCATGCATCAGAAATGTACATATGCACAACAGCACTGTGAACGAGAGCTGCAGCAACAGCATCAGGCTGCCAACTTTTGCATGCTTCTCTCACTGTAGCATGCAAGCTGCACTTTGGTCTGGCTATGACAAGCTTGTTGCACAGCAAGTAATNCCCGCAAGTCTGTGGGGCAGCCCTGCACAGCCTATGTTGCAGAGAACATTATCTACACCGCCCACTTACAGGTTAGCAAACTTGTTGCCTCTCTCAATACTGTATGAACCCTTTCTCCACATGCAACCGCACTTGCATGGCCAAGTGGTGTGAAGTATCAACAACATGGTGTGGCTTCAATGCTCAACAAAGAAGTTCTCACCCAAATGCACATCTTGTCATTGCATATCACCCAGAACTCTGCTGCTCATGACATGTGCAGCACATGAGCAGCACATATTGTAGCTTCTGCTGACATACACTGGGCTAGCCATGGATCAATTACATGCAGTCTGGGCCTTTTGATCAGCATGCAAAATGCAGTATTGCTTCTTGCTCCGAGCCAAGTTGCTGCCCAGGTCATCTTTGGATGGATTGTGGAAGATCAGCAGGCATGAAGGGCTGCCAGTGCTGTGGCATGGCGTCAATGTGTCCATGGTCATTTCAGTCCCAGCCATATGCTTATATCTTCCATTGTATGACCACCTATTGGGTCAAATGGGGCCCAGCAACGCTTGGGCGCCCTTGGCTGCTGGGGCGTTGGCAAGAACCGTGTCAGTGGTAGCCACTTCCCCCCTGGATCTGCTGCGAACCAGAATACAAGCCGCTGGAGCTTCCAACACTGCACACAGCCCCTTTACCACAGCCTTGCAGAGAATGCGCTCTGACTTTCAGGTAGGTCAGCCCATTATGAAGCTGACATTGGAGTTGATGCAGAGACAGCCCATGCGGAACCCACTGTCACTCACCAGCCAGAACTCCTTGCCATAGTCATTCGTGTGGCATAACCTGCTTGTGGCATGACCTGCTTGTGGCAAGCTGCAATAGCTGCTGATGCTGCAGGCTATGCTGCACTGTGTTGCAGGCAACCAGAGGCTTCACTTGCCTGCTGCATGTGATCCCGACATCTTCACTTGATGCGCCTGCCTAGCATCGCCACAGCAGGTCATGTCTGCTGACTCAACACCGCTGAGTGGCTGTTCAGTTGAGCGGTGAGTGACCGTGACATGCAGGGCACACCAAGCCAGCAGGTCAGCAGCCTCTGGCGGGGCCTAGGCGCATCCCTATTCAAGGACGTCCCCTTTGCAGCACTGTTCTGGACATTCCTGGAGCCATCTCGTGACTGGCTCAATGCACATACTCACCTCTCCCACACATACTCCGGCATTGACATGCACACACTGCTGATCAATTCCATGAGCGGAAGTGCGGNATTGGCACACATGTGTTGCACCATTTGTTTCCCCAGATGCCTCATTACCATTTGGAGGAAGCCACAGAGGCAGTTAAGCCTATCATGAAGGAGTACTATCGGGAACCCGAGAAGAGCAAGGGGCCAATACCTTTCCATTTGTGGGGGCACTTAGCTCGCAGCTTCAGCAGCGACCACTATGTTGCTGATGAGGGTGATGTTGTGTACTACGAGACTGACAAGCGATTCTGGGACGATCTGCGAATCAATGAGCCCAAGAAAGCGTAGGGTGTTACAGCAGGTTGCAGTGATCTGTCATCTGGATACTACTGTTGCTTGTTTCCATGCCAGCAATATTAGCCATTGCTGGCTGGGGTACTCCAGTATTCTCTGAGCTTCTGATCTGCCTTGCAAGCTCATGTGCAGCGTCTACCAAATCAGTACCTGCTAGCCAGTTCAGCTTGCCTTTCTGACTTTGGGCAAACAGCAGATGCAGGTTGGGCAAAGTCATCCAAAACATGTCGGCTGGCACTAAGATGCATCATTATGACGTAGCATTTGTCATTGTTAATTGAAGGTATGACCCACATTTCCCTGTGCACCTCTGCAGCTGCTTTGTGGGCCTCGTCCATGCAAACATCAATCACCCTGAGTAACCTGATGAAGTGAACTTGGCACCAGGCATGTTGCTTGACTTGAATCTTGTANGTCGTAATGTCGTTGTGTTGCTGTGAGTTTGGAGTGGCTCTGCTTCTGCATGTACCACCATGATTATGAAAGTCTCTGCAGACATGCGTCGGTTCGCACATGTCAGTACTGCAAAATATGCTTTTGACAGTACACTTGAAGAGCAGTTTGCCGTATTTGCTGTACTTTCTACAACACACCTTTGGGGTGCACTTATCTGGCGCAAGCTGCGTGAGCTACGCCTGAGAGAACCCCCCTACTTACCGAGACGACGTCACGTTCACCGACTGCTTGTCAGTTAGGTCAAGGTGTTGTGACAGTCAGCACAATACATGCACTGCAACCCACGGAGTTGCACCACCGATCACGTCCTGTGTCGACGTTGCTCAGCCTGCTGTTCAGCCATTAATTCGCACGCTTGTCAGTACTCGAAGCTTAGCCATGGAGGCTGACACTGACACTTCTGATCAAAAGGATGTCAATGAGGGCTCCAGCTATTACAGCAATGAAAGCTCACAAGGCAGGAACAACGTGCTTCTACGTGTTGAATGCATATCCAGCAAAACACTGAAGGTATTTGCCAGGGAGCTACTCGTCTGCAAGCTTTCCACAGTTGCCTACAACCAAACTTCAGAAGGCAAACTGTGCGTGGGCATGTGCAGAGGTTTTTATTCCTTCAGTTCCTACTACGGTGGCTGGCAGTTGGCTTATGGATCCTGTTTGCCGTCTTGGCATACCAAGTTTCGTTTTACACCAGCCGTGAACAGTTGAATCTCCGCTTGGCAACTGGACTCAGTGCTGGCTTCCTGGGAGTTGTATGCATAGCTCTTGGAAGCCTGCTACACGCTGTCTGGAAGACCTTCAGCAGCCAGCAGCACTGGTGTGTACTGCAGTGCAGTGTACATGCATGAAGCATTGGCAGCAAAATGTGCTGCTGTACATATGACATGATGCACCCATTGACTGAACCGCACTGTGTGCTTGGGGACAAATTTGAGCATCAAATGCCTAGCCTGGCAAGCCAGTGCTGCACGTGTGGGCCTCAGCCAAGCAGGAACCTGTGGGTCCTCCATCTAAATGGTCTACGCGCTACTGGAGTGCATGCAGGGCACTGCAGCGCAGGCGTCTAGTGGGCATCACCCTGGTGCAGTTGGCAGCCCTGGTACAACCCGTCCCAACCTTGCTATTGAACTGCATGCCTTCGTTCAGCGTTCTTGGTCAGCGCAGGGCAGCAGTGACTTCCTGTTCATGACCCTCCATACAATTTCCAGACTCCGCTGAAATGCCAGCTGCCTGGTTACTAGAGCCAGTCCAGCGCACCAGCACAGCTGCAATTGTTACCGCATTGTCTGTCACCATGCATAGCCCTCAGTTGTTCTGCATGTGTTCTGTGCNCTGGTAGCCTCCAGACTGTACACCATGAAATTGTGACTGCCCAGGTTGTGGCTGCCTCTGCAGGCCCTGAAGTTGTCCTGGGGGCATTTCTGACTGGGGATGCCCCAGAGGAACTTGAGACTGGGGGTGTCCTGTGGGCAGTTGCGCCTGGGGATGTAGTGAGGCATTGTGTGGCTGCTGGTGAGGCAGCCTGTGCAGCTGTTGTTGCTGTCAAAGTATAGTAGATGCGAACCCAGCAGGTGCTTATCATCTTGTCATATGTGTCTCATGTTGTGATATGTGCAGGCTGCACATGAGAAGCGCAACCATCTTCTGCATGGAGTCAGAGGCCTGGCTGGTCAAGTTCAAATTTCACGCAAGGAGGCTGTCGAAGCCAAGGTAGCTTTGAAGTACTTCAAAGGCTGCCTATGTGACAGGGATTACAGTACACAGAACGACCTATGCCTGAGTTCAAGCTTGAAAAATAACATACTGAGTGACGAATCAGTATGTAACATCTCCAGCTAAGCATGTTTGCACACAGCACATGTTGTTGTTCCGTTTGGTGTCTATTTGTCACAAATGGCATTCAACCTGCATTCAGCAAATCTAGCATTCACATGCATGCTAGTTGTGCTTGTCAAATGGTTGTGTCGCCCGCCTCTGTCTTGTTTTTTGTCTGCACAATAGATGTCACTCCTCCAATTGTGCTTGAATTTTGTATCCTGNAAGCAGTATGGTGTATGCTGGAAAGCAGATGCTCACTTGAAAGGAGGCAAGAGTGACTGCCATCAGGGTGTGATGTACGCTCAGGTGAACAGTTCACCTGACATCTACATCATGAGCATGTAACGCATGCTTGACAGCAATACTGCTCACCTGGAAGGAAGCAACGGTGATCGCCATTGGGGTGTGGTGTATGCTGAGGGGCAGAGGCTCCCTGACATCGACGTCATGCACCACCACTCGCTGCCCTTCTCCCTCTGCTCCTGGCTCCAAGGTAACTTCAGGTCTCCGGAAGGCCAGCAGTGCTGCTAAGGCCGACAGGGATGCTGCATCAGCCAGATTCCCATTGTTGTCAAGGATGTGTACATCCACTCTGAGGCTCCACACCTGCAAGGCAAGCACACCAACTCTGCTTGCTGTGGCGTTTGTGGGTGTAAAACAAACTCTGTGGGTTTGTTGTCACCTCTGTTGTGATCTATGTACAAATGCTGTACGTACAATCTGTGTTGCAGTGCCACGGTGCGCTTGTGCTACATGTACAGGGTGGTAGCTGCAAGTAGGTCATGTGCAAGTTATGAATGTACGCTTGAAGGAACATTTGGTGCTCTCCTAGAGGTGCAGCAGCCGTGGCACGAACGCGAGCACACGGGGCTGACAGGGGAGCCTGCGCAGGGTCCGTCAGTTGAGCTCCGTCCTATGATGTAGTCATAGCAAAGGGCTTGCAGGAGCAGGAGTTGGGATGTCCTGACAGAGACAAAGAAATGGCCAAAACAACTCATGGATGACTTGAATCATCCGGTCATGATGTGAATGACTAGTGATAGGGTGTGGCTGCTTACCAGCTACCTTACAGGAGGCAACAGCCAGGCTTGCAATGCAGCAGAGTGTGAATGCTATCTCGACCGCAAATGCTAGGCTACATGAGCCACCCACAGAACACCTGGTAATCTTTGGCGTCACATACTAGGCAGTGCGTCGATGACTAGCATGCACTTGGGCAAAAGCTTTTCACGATCAGGTGATATAGGGCAGAGAAAAGCTGTTCATGCAACTTGACAAGTGCAGGTGAACCTCACCTTCCTGCCTGCAAGGACACACAAAGCTTCCAGATCCACAGCCTTGGTTTCCCGCAAGCCCCTTTCTATCAAGCGCGCCAGCTCAGTGGCAGCTGCAGATGGCCTGCCTGGCTCAAAGTTGGGTGATCCCATGGGGCTGAACTCTACGTTGAATCTCAAGCTGCCTTCGTTTGGCCTATGCAACATGACATGATGTCAGCCCCGAATCTCGTACCTGTGTGCACACAGGACTTGACAAATACATTGCGGCACGTGCAAGAGCCAATGCATCTCCTGACAAGGAAGCAAGGTNGTCTGTGACTCAGGCGCAGCAGCAGCAGCTCACTGGTATTCCTTTGCAGTCATTTGCAAAGCTTGCGGTGCAGCATTTGTTCTAGTAAGCATGTTCAGCTGCAGCGTTCACAATGGGCATCCAGCCTAAACTGCAGCTGTGTAGCATGTGGTGTCATCGAGCTATCATGCATACCCTGCCCTCAAACAGGTCAAAGGTTGGCTTCAGCCATGACCTGAGTGTATATGCAAGATCAAGGCAACAAGCCAGTTGAGCATCGTTTGACAGATGTTTGCAAAAGCTGGCTGCAGTGTCTGCACACAGTGCTATATTTCAGGCCATCACACAGCAGGTGGGACGTTTCATGAAAGCGCATGTGCATCATAGTATGGGATGTTGAGCATCATCACAGAAAGCATGTACTGGCAGGAATGGTGGTACAGCCACATAACCATGTCAAGCTAGGTTCATCCCTAAGAGCTCCCTCAAGTGTCATGAGTCCCCCAGCTTTATTTACTTGNTTTGCAAGCAGCTGTGGATTGACAGCACGGCATTGTGGTGTAGGGACAGCAAGCTGACTAGGATACTGGAGGACAGCATTGGTGGGAACTGCAAGACCACCATGATGGCCATGATCAGCCCTGCCCTGGAAGCTTATGCTGGTCAGTGCATTCACCCAGGCTTCAATGCTATGCCCTGCATGCTGCATTGACAACAGCACAAGTGTAGTGCTCCAGCAAGTCTGTTGAAAGCTATCAGTGTGCTGCAGAAAAAGCTCTGTTTGAGGCCTCTTCGGCAGCATGCGCAGTTCTGAGCTGTGCTGAGCCTGACACTGATATCCACTGGCAATCATGGTTGCAAGCATGAGCTTGCTTCTGATTACACATATGCCGCCCAGTCCGTAGCATTGTATGCCAGCACGCTCTCAGAGGGTCCCAAGCAAGCACAATGTGCACTGACTATATCTTCTTGACGATATCATGTGAAGCATGTCTTGCAATCACTGAGGGCTGCTTATCTGGCACTGCAGAATCCCTGAGCACTCTGAAGTTTGCAAATCGAGCCAAGAACATTCGCAACGCTGCTCGTGTGAACGAGGATGTGGATCAGCGCACATTGCTGCGCAAGTATGAGCGCGAGCTGCGCCGCCTGAGAGCTGAGCTGCAGCAGCGCCAGAGGGAACTGGTTGACAAGCGCCATCTGCTTGAGGTATGTGTCCTCCGCACATTCTTTGCATTTTGCACTTTCTGTGCATGACTTACTGTTGTAGTGTGTTGCCCTGATATTGCTGGGAGTCCTCAATAGAACAACTGCATCTGTTCCCATGGGTTTTGCCCTTGCAACAAGGCAAAGCAAGCAGTGTTGAAGGTTGCTGGTACACATTGTTTCTCAGCCTTCTGGTTGTCATAATAAGGTGTTGTCACAATGATGATCACTGTACATACAAGACAGTAAAATGCAAGAGACCAGGGTGTACCCTGATGGCCTTTGGCACAGATGCATGCAACTGAATCAAGCATAGGAGCAAGCTGTGGCAATGGTTTTGCAGTGANAAGAGGTGCTGCACATGGCATGCATTGAATGTCAATTTGCTCATCACTTGATCTGCTGTTTACAGTCTGGAGGTGGCACCAAACCTATTGCTTGCATTCAGCGTGGCAGTATGAGGTGAGCATACACAGTCTTGCTGCAGATCCTGCTGTTCCTTATGAGACACTGTGTCTATCCTTTTCTCCATGCTGCCATCATCTGCATGCAAATGTGTTGGCATGTGCAGAGTGATCCACAGCTCAGACGGCAAGTGATGGCCCTCGACAAGTTGGTTGGTGCCACCATCAGTGCCATGTCAGCTGCCAGTGCCCAATGAGTATGTGTTCCTGCTGAGCCATTGGTTCCAGATGCAAGATCAAACAAAGGGGCTGCAATTGCTGCTGCTGTTGGCACAAGACATAACATCCTTACCTTTGCTTTGTGACTGCACGTGTCATATGCAGCTGCGTACTGTGTTGACCGAACTTTTGTTTGGATTGAGTTGCATACGATGGTAACTTGGGCATGACTGTGTGTACGCATTTGATGATGGTGTATGGTCATGGCTGGTTGGTCCAGTGTAAATGTGTGGAGATGATTTGTCACAACATCAAGAAACCGTCGGTTGCGTTGCGTGCATGCATTTGTCGCTACTGAAATGCTGATGCTACTACATGTGAGAAACGCTATCATTGCATGCTGGTGTAGACGANAGACACTCAAGATGTGCACAGCATGGCTGCACACTATGCTCTCTGTTGCAGATGCTTGTCTGTATGCTGCCATGCTACTGAACCTATTCTGGCACATCTGCAACCTAGACATGAGATTTGACAAGGGCCACTGACACAGGAAACTTTTGAGTGCAGTATGAGGCAACCCAATGCTCCGTGCGTCCAGCCCCAGACTTCACAAACAGGCAGAGTTGTATTGGATACACGATGCCTTGCTATGTCAGCGAGTGGAAACGAGAGCGTTTTGTGAAAACGTGCAAGGTTCTGTAGACAAGCAGCCTAGCCTGGGTTGCATGGCACACTCTGCAGCAGCAGGCAACACAATGTGTAGCATTATGGGCAGACCTCAGGCTCCACGCTGCAAAGCAGCATGATGATCATGACAATAAGCCCTGTCCTGTCCTTGCCATGAATACAATGCACCAGCACAGGGTAGTTGTCTGCATCCACAAACACCCGCAGGGCCTTTGCTATCNAAAACAAAGAAGTGTCTGGAATTTACCGGTTTACTGCAGCCGCAACAACAATACTATGGGCTCCAGAAGCAACTCAAACATAGCCTGCAGATGCCAACAGCACAGCAGCGGTGCTTGTCAAGCTGCAAGGTAACATCTAGCACACACAGAGGGGTTGGGACATCAGTCTTGGCAGAGGTTGCCATGTTCAGGCTAAGCCTTCCTTCCAGCAAACGGGACAGCAGGCACCCTTGCATGCCAGTTGCCATGTGTGTGGTGATGGTGTCATATAGAGTCACAATATTGGCTCAATGTGTGCTTGATGCTTGATAGATTTTGTCTGCCTAATGCGTGTGGGTGCTTGCTGTCCTTCTGTTTTGCTTGTTGCATATAGTGTTGTTGACGTTGGTCACCTGCTTGTGATGTCGCCTGAGGGTGGTATCAATCACTCACCTCGAAGTGCTGTTTCACATCTGATGCATGATGTCACATGGCACCTTGAAACGTGTAACTGTTGAGAAGTCTAAAGCATGACAGCATGGGAATGCAGCCATGATCATGTCAATTGGGTAGTATCAGTTGGCGGTATGGGCCTTGCCAGCTGCATANGCTGCTGAGACAGCCACACATCCCGACGCAACTGAATTCGCAGCAAGCGACTTGGTCGCTGAAAATGCCAAGCTCAAGGCGCAGATTGCAGCATTGGATTCAGCTTCGGCAATAAAGTCGACAACTAGGCACGAACGGGAGCTTGCAAAGCAGAGGGCAGAGCTCGACAGAANACAAGCTGAGCAAGAGGCTCTGCAGCAAGCTTATGCAGCTCAATTAGCAGCGCTACAAGCTGAACAGTTCGCAGGACACACTGCACCCTCATGCGCGACTGCTGCAGACGAGCTGGCAGCAGAGAATGCAAAGCTAACCGACGCCCTGACGACGGGAGTCGGTCTCAGCAAGCTTACAGCGCTGAAATCAGGCCCCGGTAGCGTGGGTTCTGCTTCACGAGCCCGCANTGTGGCTCTGCTGAGCCAGCACAGCACAGTGAGTGGTGGTTGAGTGTGCCATATGGTTTCATTTGCTTATGAGAAGATCTTGTCTATGTTGTTGCACAACCATGCCCAGTAGTGCATGCTAAGTCTAATGTAAATCCAGCATGCAGCTTCTGTAGACCAGTCTACTGCTGACACACGTAACAGCCTGGCAGACACCAAAGGCTTGCATGAGCTCTCGTCATGGTACTGGTATTCAGGNCCAGACCTTTGCAGCAGAAGCACACAGATGTCATGACAAGCGGCTTCATTCAGATCCACCTGTACCGGGTCACATGGGGTCCATGTGGCAAAGCTGCACACACATTTTCCCGAACGGAGACAGTGTACAAACTTCGGCGTAGAGGCATAAGTCGTGCTCGTGCAGAGCTCTGTCGGGCCTCTGGTGTACATCGCTCATCGCGATCGTCACGTGAATCGTGTCGGACTGTGGTTGTTGCTGATACTCTTTTGAACGATCTCAAGGGCAAGCTTTACTTGAGTACAGCAGCATACACATCAAAGGATCGAGGGGCGTGGTGACGACTACAACCACACGTGTCATCGCAACTTCGTGTCTCTGTTTTGGCGGCATCAGGGCAAACATGCGGCAGCTGGGCAACGGCANAAAAGTCAGGCTGCTTTGTGGTATCAGCATTCCATTTGCTGATATTTTGTCGTTTTGGGGGAACCGCCACTGGGGATGTGTACGACACAGGGCTTGTACAAGGGGCAGGCTGCACTTGCAAAGACGCTGAGACTGACGGGGCTTCAGTGTTGCTTGTCATTTCATCAACAGCAGGAAGGGAGGGTTTACGTTGCTGTACTACACTAGACCGCTTTTTGCTGTGACAGGCTTCATCACTACTGTTCACCAAGACTGGCTGAGGTGCTTCGGCCCTACACAGGACAACCATGTAAGCATGAGTGCACGTCAGGGCAGGCAGGAAGCGAACCTGGGGGTTCAGGCTTACCTTTTGAGCTGCGCAGCTAATAGACTGAGACCAGACCGTGGAGCCTTCAGTTGCTTGACATCAACTTTGTTTAACTGTAAGTCTGCACTGCACTGGCTGCTGGCTGACGATGAAGACGCGCTGCGCGTGAGTGGTCGACAATAAGCGGCAGAGGCTGAAGCTGCCATTTGCGAGGTTGTATGCCTGTCTTGCGGTAACGTCTCGGTACAAGACGTCCGATCGTACGCGGACATACGAAAGGCTGCGTAAGGCTGGCGTAGCAAACAGTGCACCTTCACACGCTGAGTGGGAGGACACTCCCAACAATTGCACAGCTGATCAGAACTGCCTCGCTATCACAAGCGAAGCGCCAGCCCGATAAAGTGACCAGGACGGCGGCCGCCGTTGTGGGTTACAACTAGCCATCAGAATTGTTGCAGGTATGTGTTCTGTGTGTTTAGCGGTCTGTATACCTGAGTGCCCGCGCTTTGCGTATGCATGCACGCTTACGAACTAGCACATTGTCTTTTGGAGTCGTGTGACTGTACACACCCACACTCAGTTGAACANTCATGCAAGTTGCCTCTCAGGCTAGTCACTGGCATGCAGGATTGAGTGCAGCCTATGTGGCAAGTGGCGCATCATCAGCTATGCTAAAATGAATGAAGCTAAAGATGCTGTCTGGAGCTGTAAGCATCTGAGGTGCATCAATTACCTCCCAATAGCCCAATATGTTCAAGTAACATGTGGGGCGCGTGTGCGTTAGAGCTTAAGCTGGGTGGCCTGAGTCGCTTGCCCTGCATACCTAGCACGAGTATACATACACAGCAGAAGCAGCTGCTTGAAATGCATTCCGTTTGTTCAGCTCAAACTGCACCGTAATGAACATGGTATTCACTCTATGCCCAGGTGACCTGCGACAGTGCCCTTGCTCACGACCTACAAGACTTTCTGACTAAAACACCATGCTCAATGCTGTGCTGAGTGCCAGCCAGGATGTGCAGGTGGTCAGTAACTGTGTGAAGTCAACCATATCAGCCTCATGCGCACACATGCACACAAGGTCAGATGTTGATGGTATGTGCATGGCATGTTAATGTTGGTAAGCAGCATACGTGGGCACGCCTGCAGGCCTCCCTACAGCAGCTGCCGCACCCCTCAGACCAAGAGGGAGCTGTTGGGGGTGCGCTATGCTGTACAAGGGGTGGATGGGGACCACCAGGAGGATGACTTGGCGCTTCAGGCTATCGATGCCTTGCCTGCTGCTGACACTGAGGCAGCTGTCAGGTATGTTCCAGTGCTTCAGCAGACGTGAAGCAACTAAGCCTAGTGCATGAGGTTATAAACAGCTGCACAGCTGACTGCCACATGACTGTGGCGCCTCAAGCCACTTGCAGCATATGTATATATGGATTTCTGCAATGATATGGGGTACAGCATGCCGTTTGCCTGCAACTACATTGTGTGCAAGGAAGGGTTGTGTTGTTTGCTGAGTGCAAGCACTGCTAGGCTGGGCGTCAGCAAGTTTGCCCATCTCTGCTGCCAACACTCAGCAGCCATAAGTCCCTGTTGCTTACCTCCGCTGAGATCCTGAAAGGGCNCTTGCTCAGACAATGGCTTGCCATACGCCATGATGCAGGTCGCTGGGCTGAGCCTGGCTGGATTCATTGATGCACTTCACAGATTGGCTGCTGTCAGGTTTACAAAGATATCAGATGTGGTAAGCTTGGCAATGCAGTCTTGCATCTTGTGAGGCACGCTGATCAATCTTGCAGGGTTTGTGTGGCTAGCACTGCGCTGAAATTGATCACAACTGCAGGAAGAAGCTTATCGGCGATTACTATCTCACTGGATCATCCCAAACACACAGTCAGGTCCCAGTGACACAGCTTTGACAGGTCTCCTCCATGCCTTGGTGAGTCAGGGTTGCCTTGTGGGATGCTGCATCAAATACCAACCTGAACTGAAACACCAAGCTTCTGCCCTAAAGGCAACAGCAGTAAGGAGCCTGCACAGCTGTTGCTGCTTGAACATACAATTGTTAGCAAAAGGCCAGCAGCATACAGGATAGGCCAAGCATGATGGCAATAGTGATGTTGCTCATGACTCTGTTCTGCATCCACATGTGGCTACTTTGAGGTTGGAGACCTGACAGCATAGGCGAGGGCAATGAGGCTGGCAGATCTGTGCAGGAGCTGCTGGAGAAGTGTGATGGCGTGCTCAAGAAGGTTTTTGCTTGGTATGCAAGCCTACCATACTTGACAGGCCAGGTGTCATGGGACCATTTCAAGCATACCCACAAAGGTGTCATGCCGGGCCATATTCTAATGTTCCTGACAGACTTCAAGGTAAACTGACTGCCACAAGGATGCAAATTGTAGAATGCTGTGTGGTAGGAGCATTACACACAAAGTGTGATCAAGGTGTGAGCCCTGCTGTGTCTCTTGCTCACAGCACGCCTATTCACGCCTCATGATACAGTGTTGTCAAGTGTGTGGCAGCTGGCCGTACATTATCGTGGAGCTACGGTTCAACACAAATCAGGTCAAGGCGTGTTGCTTGTTGGGTTTTACGCGACAACACTACCCATTGGCGCTCCCTTTGTCTCTGACTCATCATGCAGGCTATCACGCTTATGCTTTCGCTCATTGGTCCTGGTCTGCAGGTGGTTCCAGGCCTGTTGTCAGTGAGGCAGGTGACAGGGGTTCTGCAACAGCATACGGCCCAATTCAAGTGCTCAGATAGCACCCTGCAGTACCCCCAAATGTTAGAGGTGCTGTGTNGCATGCTCAATGCAGAAGCTTGTGCACAGTGCACAACCAGCCATCTTGACTTCACATGTTGGCCGCAACCTGCATGTACCTTGGCAACACCATGCAGCCCTGCCTGCATGCGTTCAGTCTGGTCCACTGCTCGTTGACAGTAAGCTGTGCCCGTCAATGCACCTCCCTCTCCCTGCCTGTTCTACAGTGCCCCTGAATGCACCTCTCTTTGTCTGTTGTTCTGCTCACTTTGTCCCACAAGATTTCTCACTTTGTCCTGCTGTGCAGCTGTGGGGGGAGCCACAGCAGGCTTTGCATCAGGTCGAGCAGCCCTACCTGCGGGCTTCGGCAACAACAGCAAAGTGGCATATGTAGACCTTCCAACCATCACACAACAGGTAAGCTTGGTGCTATGTGTCTGCAGCTATCAGCCCTGAGCAGCCTGCTAGTCCTGCAGAACCTGCTGTGTCTGTCCATGACGACAGTGTGCCATAGCAAGGGTTGCTGGCAAACAGTAAGGTAGCAGACATGCACAACAGCATTGCAGTGCCTTCAGCATGATACCTATGCTGCAGAGGGCATTCATATCTGCTAGCTTATGCATGCTACCTTCTAGGTTTATACCTTGAATAGGCATCATTCTGGTTTGGCATGTCATCAAGTCATTTGCAGACTGTGCATCATGCAGTGCTGTGTCAGTCATTAACATACAGCAATACAACGGTGCAGCAGTATGACATCGGTTTTTAAATGCATGACCTGGAGCCCCGAATGTACACAATATTGTCAGCCCAGGCATGAAGGNGTCAGCTTCCTGCTGTGCATGCTGTGCCTTGTTGCTGTACCTATGCCGTGTCTTGTAGCCAACGCTGTCAGCTTCTTGCTGTGTATGCTTTGCTGTATTGCTGCACCTATGTTCTCTTTGTTGGCGACACCGTAGCTNGCTGTCTGACATGCTGCCTGAAGATGCAGACCATCAGGACAGACTGCGTGCTATCAAGTCACATCCCAAGATGAAACACAAGTTTGCTTCTACACTCTCTCCCATCACATGACCTTCATTGCTTTTGCACAGTCATCTCTTGGCGCTGTTGTCCTTGCGTCTGTTTTCACCACCCACAGCAGCACTCAGGCAGCAAGAGACACTTGGTACTTTGAACGGCAGCAGAAGCCGCATGCCCGTGCTTTCAAACACAATGTGCAACAAACTCAGTTAGTTGGTGTTATTTGAGTGCAGGACTGCACTGGTCGAGGCAACTCTGGAGGAGGTGGCAGAGGCTCATGAGGATTGCAGAGCTGAGGTGCAGCGCATGCTGCAGCTGCATCATGACTACACTGCTGACGAGGATGCAATTGACATCTGCTACCATTGCCAGGAAGAAGGTGAGTCATGACAAGCCTAGCATGGCAAGATGTCAATGTCTATCCCTGTAAGGGTCATTGCCCGCTGGTACCACTACCTACATATATAGTTACGATGTATACTTNGACCAACTCTGAGCAAGCACTGCACAGCACTAAATTGCTTGGGACTATTTGTTCTGACCCCTGTATTCCACCTCTGTGCGGGCTAACTCACCATGTGTTTCTGTGATGCATGTACAGGTCACCTGATAGTTCGATTTTATGGAGAGCACAGCAGCATGTGGGTGGCAGCNCTAGTAAGCCAAGAGCTGTAGATGCTCGTCAGCCCCGCCAGCAGCAACGCAGGCCTCTTGCTCGCTCCCCTTCTGTTGGAAGTTTTGTCCTGGTGAGCATTTGCGAGGCTGCCGTGGTGTAAGCAATGCGTTGGTGATGCCCTAGACAACCTTGGGCACCAAGTTATGCAACCTACAACGCAATATAGAATGTCTGTGCAGCACATGCTCCTGTCTGCGCACTTGTGGCATTGTTGATCCACATCACATTCACACGCGCTCAAAATGCACATTGAAAAAGGCTTGAGTGCTACAGCATTTTGCCAAGAGTCACACAAACTTGGTCAACACACGGTAGTGCTGGTCTAGGACAACAACTTGAGAACTCTTGCTGATGCGGCCAAGCGCAAGCTGGACTTTCCATCCCCCAGCCAGGACCAGCCAGCAGGCATCACTGCTGACAGCCCTCATGTTGCGCCTGAGGCACCTCGCCCTGATTTGGAATCAGAAGCCCAGGGCAAAAAGAGGACCAGACAGAACTGGTCAGAACCCATGTGTATCTTGTCCCGGCCAGATTTACCTGGAGCTGCCCTACAAGATACTGATGACATGCCAGGTGCAACATGTTGTCATGCACCTTTGTGCAGCCTACCATGGCACGACATGCTGTAGCCTTTGCATAGCTTGCTGTTAACAAAAGCTTCCATTGCAGCAAGCAGCTGAATCATAACAACCCTGAGTGCTACGGGATTTCTGGGCCTAGCTTGTCATGTCTATTGCTCAGGTGGCATTACAGCATGCTGGGGAGTACAAGGTTCACCACTGGTGAATGCCCTGCAGGAGTGCCTGCAATCAGGTGAGCTTATGCCTCCCTTGATCTGCAGAATCAGCATTCACTGCGCTGCAGGTTTGCGCTGCTGTTTGCTGTCAACTTGCAACGACATTGCAGCTTCTCTCTGCACCTTGGAGCATGCACCTATGTGCCCTCCAACATCATGCCAGCACTCCTATGGTCACTCAGACCTCGCTGCACTGCCCAGTGCAGATACANGAACTTCTCGTGGGTCTGCTGTGCTGCGCCTGCTGAGGTCAAGTGCCTTGAAGATTTCAGGAGTAGAAAGCCCAATGGGGGGTTTCACCAGCAGCAGGGGGGTGTCTAGGGGCAAAGGTGGGGGTACATTTTCGACTATCTCACCCCTGTACCAGGTAACATGTTGTGACTTTCCTGTGTGAGAGCATCAGGCTTTGCTTGCAGAGGGCATGGTGCAAGCGGATACGAAGAACTGTCTCTGCCGCAAGACTTGGTAAACATGCTATGAGACTTGGATGGGAGGCCTTGGATGGACCGGTGGACCGAAGGCGGTCCCTGTCCCCCTCAAAGAGGGGGATGCACTTGAGGTCACAGAAGTGTTTGAGGCGCACGTCAAGGGCTTGACAGACAAATGCAAATTGCATTGCAGGTGCACCTTGCGTGGACATGTGTAGTGAGCAATGTCATGTTACTGAAGAGCATGGCATACAGCAGGCAGAGCAGACCATTATCGCACCCTCGTATGTGTTCATGACCTCTGAGTTGAAGCTCATGCACGCGTGCATAACTTGCCCAAAACTTACGCTTGCCATGGCCAAATTTGGTTTTGAAACACGATGCAGGGGTCAAGTGGAACCCTGGTGTGCAGGTGTGGATGGGAAGCGCACTGAAAAAGCCCGCTGCGGGGTTGTTGTCGCAATCTGCAAATGCCTGATTGAGCTGAATATCACACACACTTTGTCAGCAGAGCGCTCGCTGCACCAAGACCGTGAAGTCAAGCTATGATGCAGTGTCGCAATGATCCCACATGTAACAGGTTACCACTGAGGAACGCCACGTACCTTAGCATGACTTCACTACCAACAGCTGAAGTGCGAGCTGCTTCAGCTGAACTAGCTGAAATATAATAACACCTGAACTTAAGTTGGCTGACGAGGCTGAAAGATAACTACAAGCTTGTTTCAGCTACAGCCTAATCAGACGAAGTGGCTTTTGAGCACCAGCAATGTAAATTAGTTGAAGTACATGCTAAACCACCACACCACAGCTAAACTCACAAGCTGGGAACCCTAAAACTTAATTAATTCAGCACACAATTCAGGTACTCAAGTTGCTTGCCAGCATCCAGCATTTGTTGGAAGCAGTTATGATTGTGTTTGTGCTTCCCCACATGGTTTGCCACTTATTTGCCCCAAACACACGAGTCTGTGATCTTTAATCACGAACGTACTGCACTATCTGGANCGGGTTCAGCGCAATACAGATGACCCGCTAACATCACAGACACAGCAAGTTTAGCAGGACACGGGTTCTGCACAGCAGGCACATAACAGCGTAACACTGCAGCACCTACAGAACCGTACAGAGAAATTCTGACAGTTATGACAAGATTTCTTGCAAGCAGTAGTCCAGAGGACATGTCTCCCTATCAGAGCAAATTGCGTTGCTTGTCCGCTCAACATTGCAGCTGACGAAACTACACCAACTGAGCAGAGTGCTGCTGAGGTAAGGCAACTTCCGGAGCGTGCCCAACAGCCTTCAACCATCAGCCGTTACCTGCCTACTAGCTGTTATTAGGTCAGACTTGTCTGCTAATGTCGTATGTTGCTGCACAAGTTTGCTGCTCCATGGTCACAACATGAGCCAAATTCCTGCAGCAGTGTGCTCATTTGTGTGCACACTGCCAGATAACTGACTGACACATCTTCGATTTGTAACGATTTGCATGCTGACAGCAACAGTGCAGTGGTCTGACAGCAGCAAGCAGTGAGCACTGCAGCAAGCTCGCACGTATTGCAACACCATCCACCTTCAGCTCACAGCAGTTCCTTGTGACCAACAGTCATACGATCAAGTTGACAAGGTAGTGCAATCAAAAGGTTTCGGCAAATCGGGGACAAATCCTTATGTGGCCACACAGCAACTGTACTTCAGGTGAACAAGAAATGCTCTTGTGCACTGGCATGGCTGTGTTGACTGCCACAATGGTCAATGCACTGTGCACGATCATCANAGGTACAGCATGTCTGCTGCTGTCACAAGAGCATTCATTGCGCACGTTGCAAAGTCTGATGACGGGTCAACATGAAGCGTTTGCTCTCAGGCACTGTCAGTGCCCCTACTTTTTCCTCCCCGTCCCATCTCCAGTGCAGTAGTCACTGAGTAGATCTGAAAAAGTCTTAGTCTCAAATGGCCACAGCTGACTGATTGGCAGCATGTTTGAGCCGTGGGGTGTGACATAGCAAATTTGACAAGCACAACATCTGAATGTGCAGGTCCTGAGTACACAGTGAAGCATTGCATACAGCCAGAGCAAGTGCAGGCCATCTCTTCCCATCTAGAGCCAGCAGTCCAGGTCTGCTTACAGAAGCAATTATCTTCTGTGACACACCCTTGGGACTTTCAGCAGCGACCAGCAGCAGCAGCAGCAGCAGCAGCAGCAGCATCGCAGCAGCAGCAGCTGCAGCAGCAGCAGCAACTGTGTAGGGAAGTCTAGTTCTGGCTTGAGCTCAGCAGCAACAGCAGCAGTCACAAGAAACCACTGTTGCAAGTGTAGTCAGTGACTACAGCCCAGCAGACCCTGCTGTTACTTTTGCTCTATTTGGTTGCCATGGCAGGCTGTTGCAGCTACAACACAAAGCAAGCTCAGGCAGCAGTGCTCAACAAAGTAAGCACATTGTATCAAGGGATGCTCTGAGCCAGGGTNCTACTAACAAATCTTCATACATCGCCAAAGGATAACGGCAATCGTTACTGCAAGGAATGCAACACATGCGCCAAACTTGACTCTGACCAGCCTATTATCCGTAGAAGGCAGCAGGAAGAGGCAGAACCTGTTGTTGCCTGTAACCAGTATATTCGCAAGTCTGCAACTCCTGGGAGCTGCTTGAACTGTGTAGGTGTCGTGACGTCACAGTGTTTAGGTTTCATTGTGACATCATATCTCATGCTGTCGCATGAACCCGTCGTGGTCTGTCCGTCGATGACACACAGACGTAAGGCGAGAGAAAGCAGCATACGGACAAATNTGCTAAAGTGGCACATGGCAGCACCTCAACGCTCTGTGCCACCTGAAGTGACATTGTATCCTGAATGCAGCAACTGTTGTGATGACCCCACCATACAGGCTTTGGCTTCTGATCTCCATTTACAGGATGCAACACCTAGGCTTGTGTCATTATAACATGACAACATGACTCTGCAGCATTTCTTCATGCTGGCAATTGCCATTGGACAAATGCATGTCCACATCAACAAACATGTCACAGCTCAACAATCTAGCTCTGGAAAGCTTCAATGGCTTCTTGGACAGTATTGCGTCACTGCAGGTCTCACAGGCCATGCTCAACTAAGCTTGATGCATACAGATGATACCTTTATTGGCAAGGATGAGTGCCTGCTGCTGAAATGCTTCAGGTGCAACCCCAGCACATGCGGATTCCAAGCCAAGCTGAANAGCAGCAGCAGCAGCAGCAATGACAGGCAACCGCAGTCTCAGCTGTTCCCGTTGTGCAAACATCGTTTTCTGACAGCACCAATGTCTAGCAGCAATGTCACCATCTGATACAGTGTTTTGCGTGCCCGCACCCTGTGTAAGGGTTTGCCATTAGTGTCGCAATTCACAGCCTCTGTGCTCTTCAATGGCAGGCCACCTGCAGCCTGCACTTGACACCCCTCACTGCAGAGCACGCCTAGGTCGCTTTTATGCAGTTCAAGACCCAGCAGCTGGAACAGGCCCTGTCTTGGGATGTGCACCGTATTGCTTGCCAGGGCATGAGTAACACTTCACATTGAAAGTTTGTCCGCACCAAATCAGGATTGCAGCGTGCTTGTCTGTGGTTGCAGGAAGTATCCATGGGCACTCTGCCATGTGTACCTGTGGTATATTGGTGTTACAGGACTTCGTGCTTGGCTGTTTGTGAATCTGATGGATGCTATTGCTCAGCCTCATATGTGAAACCTGGTGCAGTACGTTCAGGCCAAGGTCTGTTCGCTTGTAGTATTGTGTGCCTTAGATTGCAGCTGTCAACCTCACACTCATGATTGTATATTGCCTGAGAAGGTTTCTGGAGGAAAGTTCTCGTATGCCTTAGTGCAGCTTACGTGCGATNAGTTTGCGGCAGGGTCATGTGATCACCTGCTTCTTGTAATGCTCCTCTATCAAGTTGCCTGACTGCACATTGGCAACAAGCAGACAAGCGCCACCAGCAGCTAACACGGCTGCTCTACTGGTCAAGATGGTCTGCAGATCGGCAGCAGCGGGGTCCCCGATCCGACACAGCAGCTTGCGCACTTATGCAAGCTGGGTCTTTGAGCGTGGGGTTACCTTCAGTGCACTCAAAGCGGATTCTACTAGTGACTTCTTAGCTTCCTTCTTGGCTTCAGACCCTTCCTTTGTAGCTGCATCTGCGGCACTCGCAAACGCAGCCCTTCCATCACATTGGAGGTTCCCAACAGCGGGCTCAAGGCAAACTGCCGGTCTGATCTGCTGCAGCTTACTGAAAACAGAGCCGCTGCGAGCGAACAGAGCGTGTGGCATGCCCTGTGTTGTGTGCACGCCTCGGTGCAATGCAACACGAACCAGGGGCGACTGTGTTGTCGGAAGCTGCACATGTAAGTACGCGGAAGAAGTTAGGCATACAAACTAACTTTACTACTGTCTCACTCCAGGGAGATGAAGCTATATGCCCTACATGTGCAACTATTCTTATCATGACCCAGGGAGCCTGTGCACATAGAATGCACAGCTGCATATTGTGTGCATGCTTGCAATGCATCTCTGGGGATCCAACACCTACATACGCCTGGGTACATATAGCTGTCTGGGAAAATTTTTGAAGTTGTTGCTTATGGCATTTCTGTTGATCATGTGACTGCTTGCAGCATGGCTATAACATGTGTTTGTGTGACGCGACTGTGCTTGCCTTGCTATGTGTTTCTGTTCTAGCATGATTCCCAGACAGAGTACTCAGGCTACAGCATTTGCATGGCATTAGGATCCCCAGGGATGATACGTGTGTCTTGATCAGGAGCGCCCAGGGCCATTCTGGGCGCCCTGCTTGCACGACCCTTTTGCTGCAGCTCTGCAGGAGATCTTTTGCTCGCGACGCTTCTGCAGACCGAGCTCCCACTTACACGACGCCAGCAAGCAGNCTCTGCAGGTGCTGCATGTGTCATGATGTCAACTTGCATATACAAGAGCATACCTTGGCCATATGTCACGGGCAGAGCACTTGACTGTGAAACACTGGGTGGGGTCATCATGGAAGGAGCCATGGCTGATGCGTTGGCAAACGCCACTGGGCATGAGCAGATGCACTGCAACACAGTCATTGATGTCAGTGGAATATGCAGCACCAATCTTGCCAGCTCACCATACGGTGCAATGTACAAGATCTGCTCTGCTGCAACACGGAGCAAGGACATAAGCATTGCAAGCATGTATTTGATCACGGAAAGAAATGTAACATACACATGTGCACAACAACACACACAAATGGTGTGACTCATCATGATGAGTGTGGAACAATTGTACAGCAGCGTGCTAGCACAGCATTAAGCATGCAGTGCGACTNTTTTCTTGACATGTTGCTTGCTGCATGCTTATCTCATGCTTGCATTCCTGAGTGCAGGGCCTTTGCATCTTGACTGTTGCTACAATATGTTGTTATACGATGCAGAAGGCATTTGACATGAGTGCGATGATACACCTCCGTAGGTAGCAATGGCATGCTACACTAAGCTCTGCAGGCTGATGGTGTATGTGTCATTGAGCAAGACATGCTTGCACTCTGCTGGCAACTTCTCTAGGACACTCTTCAAAAACATCATGCACTGTTCATGCAGGTCTGACATAATCCAGGCTTCAGCAGCCGCAGCTACCTTCACAGCAGTCCTTGCTTGCAGACACTCTGCGCAAGTTGAACCAAGAGACACTGCTGTCAAAGTTGAGTCAGAGATACAGGATTCAGCATCAACAGGAATTGCACGAGTCCAGGGCTTCAGGCAGAGCTCATGTGTGCAGCAGAAGTACAAAACACACAACACAGTCTCAAAGTCATGATTCGGTAAGTAGATGACTGGCAGTTGTCTGTCGCAATGCTGTGCATCATCTGTATCTGCAGCATCCTGCCACCTGTCAGACAGCATGGCAGCAAAGTACGGACTGGCCGCAACCAGCGTTGCTGCGTGTGCAGCCAAGGCCACTAACTGGACATCACCATCATTGCTTTGGCTATCTGGCAACCGCTGGTTGAGCAATGCTTTGCCAGCTGTTTGTGGGGCTGAAGATTGTGGGGCCGCATGCTGGTCAAGCAGCCCCTGTGGGGCATGCCCTGCGTGCTGCGCCAGGTAAGCAGTGTTGGTCTGAGAGGGCACTAGTAGGATGTCAGCATGAGCCGGAGCATCTGTTGGACGTGGTACCCGGCGGGGTGCGCGTTGATGAGCAACTGCTATGGTCACATCTGCCAACACAGGGTGTACTTTTCCATATCCTGTTATGCTGTTGCTGTCCAGATAGTCTGTGCTTGCTGCTGAAATAGTGCTGGCATCAAGGTCATAAGCTTTGTGATCAGCATCTTTGGTAAGAGCCTGTTGCTGGGCCTCATGCAAGTGCTCAGCTCTCTTGGGAGGAAGTTGCGAAGCAGGTGGTGTGTAGTGAATGGCAACAGCTTGTTGTGGGAACAGCTGCTTGAGGCTGTAGTGTGAGTAGATAGCTCCAGGNCCTGCCCCATACCCTGCCTCTGCCCCCACATCTCCTTCACCTAGGCTTCACCCTGCTAGCACAAACAGACGCAACATGCAGCAGCCTCAGACAAGGCATCTTTCAAACTTGATCTTGTGATGGCAGCTTCAGAAGCCGCAACCACATTTTCGTGCTCCTCCAACACATTCTCAGCATCATCATCACAGCTGAGCAGAGGCGCTGGTGCTGATCCAGTTGAGTAGCAGTCATGATCTGGCAAGGGTGTCTGTAGGTATGGATGTGCGTTTGCTGCTTGCAGGATATGCAGTGCAGCATGCCACTAATCTTCTGCTGCAACAGGGAGCCAGACATAAGCATTGCAAGCATGTGGCCAATGCACAAATGAAGTGCAAGGTACAGAAGTGCTTTGTAGTCCACAAACGCTGTATCTTAGCATGACGCCACAAATGTACAGCAACATGCCAACACATCATTTACAGGACTTGCTCACATACACCAGCATGTCTGCATGCAAGCAAGCAATAGCTGCTCAGCCTTGTCAAGGTGCATGCATGTCACGCCATGATACACATGATACACACAAGCTCACATACATGTATAATATACTACCAGACTGCACGCGCTGATCTGCTCACCTGGGTGAACGCCTCGTACTGAGTAGGCTGGGGACCGCAGCTAGATCCCATCATGCCGCTCATGCTGTCAAGCATGTCAGCCTCAGCAGTGCTGGCCTGGAGAAGCCTTCTGCTGGCACTAGCCATACCACTGCTAGGTGCAGCGGCAGGAGCGCCCTCAGCAAATGCAATGGGGCATTGGCAAATGCACTGCATCACACAAGAAACATAAGAATGGTGTAGTGAAGCAAACCTGGCAGTAGTCCAACAGCTAGCAAGATGAGCCAATTGTAATGAAGTAACGTGACAGTGCTGGGCGTGTGCAATGCGGTACAACAGAACTGTTTATGTGTTTATGTATCAGTCACATTGCAAACACTGTTAGAGATGTAGCCTCAGGCATGAAATTAGGCTCATATGAAAAACAGCAGTATGACATGTGGTCAACCAACATCAAGCATATGTTAGCACTATGAAGCAACAAGGAACAACAGGCTTACCTGAGTGAATGCTTCATACTGAGTCGGCTCAGGCATGGGTTCACAAGGTGGGCTGTACATAGCTGCTGCCTGGGAGGCAGGCGCAGCCATTGGCGAGCTGGAAGCGGCAACTGGAGATGCGCCTTCAGCTGACAAGTCAATAGGCATGAAGGGAGGAGTAGCGCCAGCTGAAGAAGCTGATGCAGCAGCGGATGATGCTGCAGGGGCCGGGGTCGCANTGACGTAGAAACATCAAAGCTGTCTGCACAGCTGAAGAGTTTGACTGGCGTCCCGCCTGACGGAGCAATGAGAGCACTCCTTGATATTGTCGTGCAAGGTCAGCGTCAAAGCTACTGCAGATCTGCTGTTGTCTGGGTGTTCAAATTTGCAAAGCCAGTGTTAGCCATGCTCTGCCATGCTGTTTGCAAGATAGCAAGGGCATGTGGTGCTCAGCCACCATGCATGTCCCGGCGTGGCCAATACTTGCTGTAGCGAGATGGCTCATGGCTGTCATAGTCTGCAGCATGGAGTGCACAGATGCATTTGGCTGTGCACATGCTGCTGGTACAGTTGTTGACCATACAGACTCTTCCTCTCAGTGTTGGTGACTTGACCAACTTGCCCCATGACACAANGCTGCTTGGAAGCAGTCATTGCAGACAACTCTCGGGCAAATTGGCTTGGAGGACTACTTTAAAATTTGCAACCAGCGCTTCCCTCAAGCTCTTGCATCAATTGGCGTGTACAAACCTGGTATGTAGCACCTAAGTTGCCTAGATAAAAAGCACTGCCATGATGCTCAGAGATTGGCGTCAAGCTTTTTGCATTGTGTGCAACCAATTTTGTCTGCGCACATCTTCTTGAAACTGTGAAGATGCATAGCAGCAGATGCAAGTCTGTTGTGTATTGTCAGCTCAATGCCACAAGCTTGACCCGATATTGCTGGGTTACGTGCACTGAGGCTGTTGCATGCCTAAGAAGATGGACATGTTTGCAGGTGACTTGCACTGGCTTGATGCAGCAGCATTGCAAAGTTTGAAAAGTCGCTTGTCGCATCAAATCTGCAAGTGGCTGAGTGCTGCAATGGAAGACATACCTTCACATCAATGGCAGCGATTTGAGGTAGATGTCAGTCAGTCTCCTGAAGCAGAGCTTGTGAAATGGCAGCGACATGCAGAACTTCCCATGCAAATTCCAGCTTGTCTTGGTGTCAGAAGTGTGGGAGATCTGCAAGGCGTTTCTTCAGAGGTGCAGCTAACAGACGTGAGGCCAGTGCAGCAAAACCGTTTGCGGTGGGCGTTGCGTAGCTACCAGAATCAGCTAGCTGAGGATCGTGCAAGGCAAAGAGAGGCAGAGCAAGCAGCCAATGCAGACAATGGCAGGCACGGGNTGAATGCAATACGACAGCAGTACAGCAGCGTGCTTTACATCAGAAACTGCAAGGTTTGTGGAGGTTGACTCTCAGTTGATGCTGCTGTACACAAATGCAACAAAGATTGTGCGGGTGTGCAAGTCCCAATGTGGTCGCGTGCTGTATGCTCTTGCTGGCAGCCCAGCAGAGGTCTCTGTGCCATGCCAAGCTACCCTGCCATGTCAATACACACGTTGATCAGATGCATGCCACAAGCGCTAGAGCGTTCTGTATAAAGCACCATGCCAGGAACTGGTGTGCTCGCTCCCACATGTGGCATGCTTGAGCAGGGGATTTTGTTGACCGAGGCTCTTGGTCAGCTGAGATCATCCTCACGCTCTTTGCTTACAAGGCCATGTACCCTCAGCATGTACACCTAGCCAGAGGCAACCATGAAAGCAGGGGCATGAACAAAGTATATGGCTTTGATGGAGAGGTGAGCTGCCGCTCCTGCTGATCACCTAAGCTGCATTTTATGGGACTGGCACCGCATGTGAGTGATATGCTTGTGTGCGCTAGGTTCAGTGTTGTGACAGAACTGCATACACCTCGTGCAAAGCACAGCCTCGCATGCCAGCGCTGATACATACTCACGGTCAAGGTCATATGTCAGCATGGCATACTCCAAACATTGGCAGCGTGCCCGGATACAGACCTGCACATTGGCTTCATTTGGTACCATGCATGCATTTGACAGACTGAAGCAAGTGCAGCATCATGTGTCTGCACACCAAAACTGAGTGCTTTGAAAATCAGCTTTTGTGTCAACCACATGTGTCAGTAAACTCACAACTGCTTCTCTGGCATGAAGTCACTTTNGCTTCGTTACAGCATTGGCCACCGGTTTGGGAGCAAGCTGATTTGGACAGCATTTTCATTCCAACCCACTGCAACCTTCCGGACGTGGTTGTGAATTTTCTGAAATGTGACTTCCTTGGCAAGGAGGTCCTGCAACACGAAAATATGCAAGCAGGTGTGCAAACCGTATCTCAGCAGAAGCAACTCCGAGAATGGAAGACAGAGCTATTGCAGGTATATACAGCAATGAGGCTATGCTGCTTCCAAGTGTCTGTAGGTGTGTGTGTGCTTGGGGCCAGCAGACCTTTGCCTACCTGCGTCTTGATGTCAGATGAAGAACACGTTTGTGTTGTTGCAGAATGCGTATGAAAGCTTGTCAGTGGAACTTGGATATCAGATCCTGGACAACAGTGATGAGGATTGAACAGACTCTGAAGAAGATGCAAAGCAGTTGCTGTGGTGCATGGCATCACAGGATGTGTGTTGCATGATGCATACTGGTGTCCTGCTGGACGTGCAATTTTAAATTTTATTTATTTGTTTAATTCATGTTTATTTAATTTAAATCGCACAATGAAGCAGCACAGAGGTGTGTACCACCAGCTTGCACCCTCTCTCCATGCACAGCAGTGAAATTTGGGCATGGCACCAAACAACGTGTAATCGCATCAAGTTGTTGAATGTGTTACCAGCTCTACACTGTGCATGATGATGCTGTAACGCCTTTGCGTGAGCAGCCTGACAATCCTCACAGCTACTGATCCTGTCTGGCAGAGAACTTGGGACATTAGCAGTCACAATCAGGTGAAGCTCAGCATGCTCAGCGGAGCCTAGTGACTTTGTGTGCAACTCCACTGCACTAGCGTGTTTGCTAAGCCCTGGCACATGCATGTCCTAGCAAGCGCACAGGGTACCCCAGCTCTATGCTGTCTGTACCAAAACTGAACACATGCTACATCATGATGATAGACAAGCTGCATGTTCTGTTTGATGTTGCACTCAGAGAATGCATTCTGTCATATGGTGTGGAAGGGTCGACTCAATGTTGGTGGCGTACCTGCAGCGCTTTTGTATGTTGCTCAACCTCACCCCTGATTCCCTCCTGCAGTTGCTGCAGCAGCTGCTCTTGGGCTTGCAGCTTCTGCTCCAGCTGCTTGCCTTGCGACAGCAAGTCGGGAATGCCAGCCTCCATCTGCTCAGCCTCCTGACTGCTGGCCTGCAAGTGAAGAAAGAGAAANACGCTCTCCCAACTGAGCTAAACCCCCTGTGACCAGATGCCACAGATATATGGTGAAACGGATTTTCGTCATTATATATACAGAATAATACATATGCTATCTTAGAGCGGTTGCCAAGAATTCGGGATACACCTGAAGCCTTTGCAAGTCTTTACACTGCAAGCCTACAGGTGCATCAGCGACCCTTGTGTAGGCGTCAAGGTCGCTTTGCAGAATGTCCTTTTCTGTTAACAACTTGACATCACGTGTTGCAGCAGTGGCTACTTGTTATACAGCACAACTCGGCCATGCATGCACTGATGCTGCACATGTACAGCTATGGATTCTGTCTGTACAAGTTCACCATGCAATCGGTCTGCTGTGTTATCAGTTTCACCTGGCCTGTCTATCAACACCCATGTTGGCGCTGTGCAAAACAGCAGGACAAGCGCTGCCAGCTACAAAGCACCTTGTAGAAGGAGGCCTGTTGCTCACATTGGCAGAATCACTGGTAATACGTCACTGGCTGCAGGACTCGACATACTGGGAATCACAATCACAAACAGTTGGGTTNACAATCATTCTCTTCAGGTCTGTGTGCAAACCCACCTGGAGTGGCAGCAGGTGTTGCCACAGGCGCAGGTGGACTGCTGGTGCTAGGGCTTGAAGAAGAAGCAGATGGGGAGCTTGAAGCAGCCCTAGGGCTTGGACTAGGGCTTGAGCTCTGAGCAACAGGTGCTGATGACGTGGCGGGGACAACTGGAGGGGCAGGGCTACTGGCAGGGAGGATGGTCATTGTTGGTGATGCCCCTGGGGATGTGCTGGTGGATTGCTGCACAGCGGTGGCCACAGCTGCGGCTGCAATGGTGACTGGCTGCTGCTGCTGTATGAGGCAGGACTGTATGGATGGGTAAGTGAAGAATTGACTGACAGCCAAACTGGCCATGGCCACAGCTGTGGAGTTGGTGCCACATGTCTGGGAGATGGATGTGACATTTGAAGAGACCACTGCAGTCATACATGCTATTGAAAAATCATGCATTACTAAAATTGCACAATTACAAGTGACGTTATCATGCAGCAACCTCATACAAAACCGTATATTGAGAGCATCGCAAATGTCATGAACTCACATTTGTGTATGGTACTGTGTTGCATGCAATGTGTGTTGCAATGTGCAATCCTTGACAGATTGCTCAAATATTCACATGGAAGTTGCATTGACACAGCAGTTTGCTGTACTTATTCAAATAAAAAAGGAGCAAGGCATCCATCAGGTTCAAGCGCAAGCACTGTGCATATGCTGTTATGCATATGACATCCTTCTATATGACAAGCATAGTCCATATAACTATGTTCTCAAGCTTTCATGGTTTGCTGCAGTGCAGGCATGCTTGCAGAAGCTTCAAGCACGCTGCACATCGAGAGCGCCGAAACCAACTATGATCGGGTGTCCAACAAACAGAGGCACTAGCAGGGGCAGAACCTCACATGTCAGGGCATTGTGGACAGCTCCGTTGCAGCCCACAGAACTGTGGATCGTCTCAGCAACCACTTGTGCAGTTGCAACCGCGGTAACTGGGTTGCAAAGGGACCGAGTGATGACTGATGCTGTAGCACTGGCATTGCCTGCCCTCAGAGCTGCCCTGGCAGCTGCTGCAGCAGCTGCTGCAGTGGCACTGGAGTTGAGCCGGGCTGCTTGAAGGCAATTGAGGATAGCTGTTGACTGAGCTGCTGCCTGATTGAACCCGGCAAGTCCACCAGCATAGCCTGTGCTGTTCATGCCGGCCAACGCCTGCGCCCCTGTGATGCAGTGCAAAGTTGAGTGTCAGTATGACTTGCTGCAAAGAAGGCTGACTTGCTCGTGTGAACTCGATCATGGCAGGCTGATATGTGTGGATTTCTGGTCTTCATGCTGCCAGCAGTGACCACGTCAGCGTATGAAAGGACGTGTGCCGAACCAACAGAGGGTCAAGGCAGCTAAAACACATAAGGCACTGCAAAGCACTTATGCATGCTTCGAAGTCTGTGTTGCCTCCAGCCAGCAACATTTGCCTATACAGCACTTGTTGATGTGCTACACTGAAAGCGCAGCACAGATACTGCTCTGTGTAAGACACTTTGCAATAGCACGCATAGCTGGGCAATGAAACACACAGCTGAGTAGCATGACATGCACTGCAGCTGGTTTCAAGGTGATGGGCTGCAGTGCAGGTTCCCAACACCACTTGCATGTGTCATGGCAGCACCATTTTCACCAGATATGGCACACTTACTAAGCAAGTCCCTGCCCACCACACCATTGCAGCCATACTGCGCAATGTAGTCCAGTACAGCCACTGTGGTTGCAGAGCCAACACAGCAACCCTGTGCAAAGCCTGCTGCTATGCCTGTCGCTGCTGCCTCAGTTTCATTGGCACCAATGCTCTGTTCCAGAGCCTCGGTGTAACTTTGTGCTGGGTATGATGAGCAGGTTCCATTGTCTGCTGCAAGCGCAGTTGCAGTTGCGTTTGCTGTGGCGATAGCACTGCTGTTGGACGTGCTGAAGGATGCTGCATTTGCTGCTTCAATGACCCCAGTTTGGCCAACTGCTAAGGATGCTTCAATAGCTTCTGCTGCTGCCTGTGCCAGCAGCATTTACGCTTTCTTGTATCCATTGCCTACTGAATGAGGAGATTGCGACAAATTTGTATCAAGCAATAGCTAGACAGCATGCACAGATATTTAGCAAGATATTTAGCAGCAGGAGCAACTGTAACACACCTTGGTATAGTTGGCTGCATAGAAGGCCAGGAGAGCTGTCGCGTAGCCTTGTGCGACATTCTGTTGGGTTGTGTTTGTCGTATTGGCCAACGCCAAGCTCAACGCTTGACCGGTAGCGTTACCGTGTGTGCCATTAATCAGCACTGCAGCGAACCCTTGAGCGATAGTTTGCACGGTAGTCGAGGAGTCCGAGTCGGCCAACGAACATATCGCAACCGATGCAGCCGTCGCGTTGACATCGGCGGTGATGTTTGTCAAGTTGCCGGATATGTACGCGAGATCCATCGACTGAGCCGACGTTGTCGCTGTAGCCATAGCGGGAGCCAGTAGCTGACGTCGACGATCTACACGCCGGCCTTGGCACGTGCACGCCAAGCACAACACCACGACTGCCCCAAGCTTGGCCCAGGTGTGCACACCACCCATGCTGTCGACAGTCAGTCAGGCAGGACTCGTTTGTCTAGCAGCCCATCGACAACTGCGCCCTGAGGATTGACCAATACCGTCTACCGTGCGATGCGCATCCTTTGCCGACCGCCAGCCTCGCGCACAGGTCGCCTTCACAACGCTTTGAACAGTTGCTGTGGCAGAAACAAACTTCGGTGGTAAGCTGCTTGTGAGCGGCGGCTGAAGGCCTTTCTGCAGTAGGGACTTCAGGTGTCCGTGCTTACCCAAGTAGGAATCCAGCAAGTGCCGCGAAAACTGCCAGCGGTGGCAGTTTGACGCACGTGGTCCATGCTGTCTTTAGGCTTCTTGACCAGCACCATGTACTGTATCATCAGATTCTTCTAACCGGATTTGGTCATGACCCATGCTGCTGTTTCAAGCGGCTCCGAAACCTGCGCTCTTGCACGCACCTCACGTCGTGTTTGCGCGCCAGAGCCTGCAGAAATGCACAGCCTCTGTCAGGATAGATAGTACGTGTCAGCTGAGTCGATGCTGATACGATGAGTGCGGGCGGAGCATTTGGTGGCTCGAGGGGATACCAGCCTCGAGCGCCTGAGAAAGGTGTGTTTCCGTTGGACCATTTTGGCGAGTGCAAGCAGGCAAGTGACCTCTGTACGCAATGATCACTTGGTGTGAGGGTCAGCTTACACAGGCTATGTCTTGAGCACAGGTCTCACAGGATTACCTAGCCTGTTTGAAGGCAAATGCGGGTGAAGCATCCAAATGCAGAAACATATCCAAGTTGTACCTCCAATGCCGAATGGAGAGGTATGCCTCTGCTGAATTCTATTATTCTTGTGCATGGCAATACCAGCTTCGCACAACGCCTAGTGCATGTATACACCTGCTAATGATACACAACTCGCTATGTCATCAACCCTGTCTCCTCATGTAGGAATCTGATGGCTCAGCAGGACCTAAAGGAACTTGGCTTTCGGCAAGACAGTGACAAGCCAGTGCTGCCTGACCGGGAAGCAGCAAAGCCAGATAAGCACAAGCAAGGCTTTGTGGCAGGCATGCAGCGGTAGCACTACTACTGTGCTGGTGATTACACGCCATTGCGTCAAGGATTGAGGTCACCCTCAAGATGCACAGTCTGCCTTCCTTAGGCTAATCTGTATTGTAGTCGATGTCATGGTTAATCTACGTGGATGGTACATGTGGACTAAGCTGATCCGATGATCTCATGTGTTACCGTTTGTCGTTGTGCAAAGCTTGCGCTATAATTTTTGATGACTAGGGACAGCTACGTCATGTGCAAGGCACTATATACCTCAGCTGCATCAGCATTCACTATTACATTGCATCTTTTATCAGGCAGACAGTTGAGCCATACTTACTGTACATAGGGTTTTGAACATAGCAAAACAAAGCAACGAATCTACAAATGCGGAATTGCACACACACCTAGATTTCAAACACACATTTGCAACGCAGACCTTGGCTGTTGCGTTTTCCAAATAAGATGCTTAGTGAGGCTGAACCCAGAGCACAAGTGAACTAAGATAAACACTGAAGTATTGCAGGCAAACACATACCAAACCTGGAGAGCTGTACAGCAAGGACGACTTGTCAGAGCACATATACATATGAGCATTGTAGCGTCAAGGCTCTCAGTGTGTCATCCATCACCTCATTCATTAGCCTTCTGGCGGTTCTCCTCTGTTTGCAAGAAGTCCAAAGCATCCTCCTTTGTGACCACATCAATCCTGCAGTGCCGATCAGTCAAATAGCAACATCTTCTTCAGTAACTTGAGGGCTAAGCTACACTTGGCATATGTGACAGCTTAGTCTTGGCATGTAAACTCAGAAGTTTTAAGCATCTGTGGTCAGTGACACACACCACAGCAGGAGTGTGCAAACTCAGCAATTCCATCACAATGCCAACATTGACAGGGCGACAACATATGCCCAAGTCTCTGTGCACAGCTTGACATGCTCTATTTGACAGCCAGTCACATGAGCAACAACTCCAGTGTTATCATCAGGATCATTGTGTCTCAAAGTTGCTTGCCTGGAGATCCTGTTTTGATGAGACACTCCATACACCTTGTCTGTCTCATGAATGATCTGTGGATGAAACGTGGTCACGATGAACTGGGCTGGATTACGGGCATCATTTGCTTGTTTTGCCAACATTTTGGCCACAGTTGTCCGGTACTGCACATTCACACGCACAAGTGAGAAGCCCTGGAGCATCATAACACTCAGCCCACTATCAGGCGCTGCAGACATACTCAAGCTCTGCATTGCTTCCTGGCTGTGAAATGACAATGTGCATGCAATCTGACTACTTCTACTCTATAGAGTACAGGCAGCAGCAGCAGATGGCACATCTGTGTCGTGATAGCCGCATGGAAAAACCAATGATGCAGCTTGCTGACCCCCGCAATAATCAATGAGTCTGACACTGCTAGCACTACAATGCAGGATACACATAGGATAGTGGATTTCATGGGTAGGGTGCTTCACCTGTGGGTCCAATGCTGCATCAATCTCATCGAATAGATAGAAAGGAGCCGGGTCACATCTCTGAATGGCAAATATGAGAGCTAGGGCCACCAAAGTTTTCTGCCCTCCAGACAGCTGCCTCATTGTCATTGTCTCGCCACTGCCAAACGAAACCTGCAGGTTTACTTCCTCTCATTTTAACTTTGCTGCAGAGCATGCTTCTGCTCGATGCCAAGTCAGCTAGCAACCTTGACTATTCCTCACTCAGCACTGTCCGCACTACAAAACACAGTAGGACCACCCAGATCAGACAGCTGCTTTGAGCCGCTTGTTGGCATTCCAGTCAACAAAAACCCTCACCTAAGCCTTGCCGCACAAGAAGACCCAACAAGCAGCTAGATAATATGCGATCCATTGTCGAAGTCATTGCCCAACAAAGCCATGCAGCTGCAACGCATCATGCACAGAGGGATTGCAAAGGAGACGCTCAGCAGATGCCCCACATTGAACTCACCCATGCAAACATGAGTCAAATGAATGTTTCATGCATTGCAGCTGTTAAATAAACAAATAAAAGTTAAATCAACACCCTGGGCCAACATGGAAGGCTTACTCACCTTGATATTGACTCCTGTATATCGCTCCATGGCGTCTGGCCTGTCAGAGGGGCCTGCATCCTCGTCATCACCTTCAGGATTGGGCTCGGCTTGGGGATCAGGACGGAGCCTCTTTTGCATAATCAGCTGACCTGTGCCGCCTGGGGCCAGCTCTGCAAATATCTCCCTGAAGTTCTTGGACACTTGCTGCAACACAATAAGCGGGTTTCATCAGTGTTGGTGTTATGATGTGACATGCTATTGCGGTCTGGGTTGAGAAATGGCAAACAGTCATGCGCCTGGTTAGAGAGCAGAACGTACATCAATACATGTGTGACCTTTGACAGAATTGTTGCTGTATCCTGGTCACTTGCTGCAATACAATCTGGGGAAGACTAAAGCACTGCTTTGACAGATGCTGAGATCTGCGTCCTCTGTTGTGTGTATGGGCTGATGCATGAAATCAATTGAGGTGCTCAGACTCAAATTGCCGTACCACAGCATGTACCAGGCATGTATGCATGCATCTGCTATAAGAGATAACAGTCTTGGCTATCGGACACAATGCAAAGGCTGCTGGCATTAGCCTGGACATGACAAGCACGTAGTTGGTCACCCTGATTGGGCATGTCGAACAGACAATGTGTTGCACACATGCTACCTTGAAGGTGCGCTCTACAGCCTCATCTTTGCGGGTGTCCAGGGTCTGAATGAGCATCTTGATTTTGTCCTCGGCACGTCCATTCTCTGTCTGGCGCCGTGCCAGCTCTTCCCGCTGCTCAGTAAAGTTGGTGTACTGATCAAGAGCCTTCTTGTTGACATGACTGCATAACAAATGAAAGTCAAAGGTGCAGTGTAAGTCCAAATCATGATGAACTGCAGAACAAGTGTGCATAAGACTGCCTCAAGACAATCACTGTGTGAAAGTACAGCAGGTTGACCCTTGAGGTGTTGCATCACTGTGTATGACTTTCTTGCTTCGGAGCAGTCACCATTTGCTGATGCTCTGCACTGACTGCACATGCAGATCTTGCTTGATGAGCTGTGTTGTCCATTGGAACGGATTGTGTGTCTGCAGTGTCATTGACATATGCGAGCACAAGGCTGCAGTCGTGTCGGCATATAGCAAGACGTCTCTTGATCACTGAATCTACAATCTCTTGATGCCGTTGCCTTGATCTACTGTACTTTGAGCATCATCTGACCTGCCATGTTGCTGTGCTTAAGTGAGGAGGTATGTGCAGTAAACATGACAGGCCAGAGTTGTACTGCTAGGTGCGTGCAAGGCTGCAAGTTGTGATGCCTGGCTTTCTCATACATTAAATACATATGTGCTATGGATGTGAGCTGACAAAGCCAACTTACTTGTAAGCTAAGCTAAATGCCTACAGGAATGTCTCAGAAGCAGAGGGACAGCTACAAATGTGCACCTGAACTTTTTGAGCTGCGTGTTGGCCTTATGTAGCAGCTTGCGCAAGTCCTGCAAGGTGTGGTCATGGTACTTTTCAAAGGCGTCTGACGGCAGGCTGCCCAGGTCCTTGATCTTACGCTCCAGCTCAGCGCGCTTGGCTTGCAAGGCCGTGCGCTTGCTCATCAGTGTTTCAAGTGCTTTTTCCTCATCCTGTGCAGCAGGCAAGCAGCAGTGTTTGCTGCTTGCTATGGGCACTCAAAACATCAACTGCGGTACTTTGCATCTGCCACAAACAGAGGGCCATGTCTTCAGCAAGCTGTACATTCACACAGCTGAAGCATTTTGACCATTCACATCCTGGATGTCTTGATGATGCTCTTTGCCTTTCAACAGTTTAACAATGAATTTTAACAATTTTGACAATGACACATCAGCAAACACAGCATGTCAGGAACTGCCTACTGTGCTTGCCAGTTGCATGTGTATGCATGCAGCTGTGGCATCATACTCTATGCCACTGTGCAAGAAGTCAGGGCTGAAGAGTAACACACCTGCACATGCTGTGCATCAGCGTTTTCAGAGTCTTGGAGAGCATCTGCCTCTTCCTTGCGGGCTCGTACTGCTTTGCCAGCTTCCTCAACCTCACCCTCCAGCTTCCGCTCTTGCTCGGTCAGCTCATGTACGGCAGCTGCTGCAGTCTTGGCTTCCTCGCGCCTGGCAACCAATTTCGCCCTACAAGCAAACACCAGTTTTGAGCTGTCTGTGATACATGACACAAGAGTATGAGCTTGTCACCGTCCCATAATAATATGCTGAAGCCCGAAGTTGACCATCTCAGTGTTAGTTTGAGCGTTGAGATGACCATGTGGTGCTACAGGTGCTTACCCCAATCCGCATTACAGCGCAAGCATGTGCAATGCAACAGAGCCCCAAGGCTTGATATTCAAGGATGCAAGTTATACAGCTGGCCTGCCAATCAGCGGTTGCGCTGTGCAGGAAGTTCACTGCAGCAATGTGTGAGCCTGTTACTGTGCCCCCCACATTGCAGGGCCCACCAGGGAGCCTTCAGAGATGTTGCTTGTATCACACGATCACAAAGCTATGCAAGTGCTGCGCATTGACTGCTATGTGACAATCCTTTGGAAACTGTTGCAACCTAGGAGCCCACAGATCATGCAAGGCACTCTTGTGGGTTTAAGCATCTTCACAAAGCAGATTGGCATGGCTTCCAGCCTTGTGGGAACATTGAAATGCAAACTTGCATCAGGGTGCTTTTGTGAGACTGCAACATTACCTGTCAGCTTCTACGTCTGCCTGCTGTAGGCGGGTCTGCAGCTCTTGCTGCCGCTTCAGCAGGTTGCTCTGCAGCAGATCCTCCAGCTCTGTGGCTTGTGCCTCAGTCTCCATGCGCGAGGCGGTTGCCTTGGTGGCTGCATCCTATATGGCAGGACATGGCTTTCCTTGTCATGATGTTGAGCTTCGAGCACTTACACAGATTTTCAGTCGGCACATTCAGATTTAACCAGCAAGTCACGTATACTGTCGTCCAACATGCGTACTGGTGCCTGATGTTGATGCATAAGAGTGCTGCAGCGCCTCTTGCATGTATACCACATCAAGCAGGCAAGCAGGCGTCTTTGTGCAACCTGAGAGATGCTCAAGCGGGCAAGAGACAGCCATATAAGGAGCAAGTATATGCCCTGACAAGCAGGCTGTGTCAGCTGGTTGAAGCTGAAGTGACAATTGCGCAACTTCTTTTGCACTTCATGCCGTTGCACTTCGTGCCGCAGTTCAACTGCGCACACCGATGACAACAGCTGGACGCTTGCACAACGCTTGCTGATGTGCAGCAATAAAGTGGGCACATTTGGCAATTACTACTCAATCCTGTTTATGATACCAGCAGACTCTGTTGCTGCATGTGGATGACTCTGCAGCTTGATAATCCGCTGATGCTGTTGACATTAGTGATGCAAGTAGAGGAGAATGTGGCACTCAAAGCACAACATCTACCTACTGCTAGCATGTAATGTTGTTTGAGGCAACATTACAGTCGCTTCAGCAGCAAGCAAACTGTTGTGCAGGTCTGCAGCATGCCCAATTGAAGCTTTGGTGACTTCAATACAAACAATCAGATGACAAGCTTTCACAGTGTGCATTAGTCATGCATCAAGCAATGACCTATTTTGCAGGCACACCTGCAGTTGCTTAACCCTGGGAGTAAGATCAGCAAGCTCCTGCTTTTCAGCAGCAGACAGGTGGTTGTGGAGCTCTGTGCCAAGCTCCTTGTGAGCCTCCTGAACCTTCTGGTGAAGGTCCTGGATGCTGCCCTCCACTTCCTGCAGCCTCTTCTCCTTCTGCTCGAGCTGCTTGCGCATCACAGACTCTTGCTGAGTCAAGCTCTGAAGCTCACTCTNGCTGCTGTTGCTGATTTTGCTGAGAAAGTATGTGATATGATTGCGCATGGCCTGTGTAAAGTGCCAAACCAATTTATCGACTCTTGATTGTGCAGCTTGCACTGGGTCTGTCACGGTAGCAGCTGCGCTGAGCTTTATTTACCNTCTCTGTGCTTGATGATGCAATCACAGCTGCTCTTGTCTTGCTTTTCCGCGGCACACAGTAGAGGGTGGCAAGGGTTGTGATTGGTTGTCAAAAGCATTGTCCACTGCAGGTTTCTTAGTAGCTAAGCATTGCGTCGNTGCAACGCACCGATGTGCAGCTCCACCCGGTCACCTGGCTGCGGTGCAAACCTAAGACCTAGTACGACGTGTGATGGAAATCTCAAATGTCGGGTGTCAAGGCATTTTCTGGTTGAACCAAGAGCTTTGTGCACAGGCAACTGTGTCAGTGTGGCAGGGTGCAAGCCACGACTCGATTCGTGGTGTGGCAGGCTATCCAACCAGTCACTGCGAAACGGTAGGATTTCTCTGTGCTTGATGATGCAATCACAGCTTTGAGGCAAGAAATTGGCAGCCAGCAAGCCTGCATAACCACATTCAACACAGACAGCACCAACATGATGCGGAGAATTCCAAGTGCTTCAGACATCAGTTGTTTGCCTAGTCACAGCACCCTGTCTCATTATTGATTGTTATGACTGTAAGCTTCAAGTTGGATGCAAAGCCAAGCATGTGATGCCCTTGAATGTTTGCAAACAAGCTGTCCTTCACACCAGCATCTTGCTTGCAAGTGCGCGAACAGACCATGTAGACACTCAGGGTCGGCTGCTATGCCTGTCTTTATGCAACAAGTTGTCGTTGTGCAGCATGTTGCCTGGAATCCCAACAGACTTTCAACGTGTTNCATTTGAGGCACACAGCACCATGGCTTTGTGTGGGGCAGTGGGGAAGCTTGCAGAGCTGAGGCTCACCTCCCTCAGGCCAGAAAAGAATGCACCATGCATGGTAGCAGGGAACTTGCGGGTGGTTGCCTCCCCTGCAAAGAACACTCGCTCTCCCACGCTTTCAGCCATGATGTCATAGTCCTCAGAGCCCACTGACCCCACCCCCACACTGCTGTAGGATCCGTATGCCATTGGGTCCTGGCCCCATCTTGTACAACAAGCCTGCAATGCAGGCGTACATTTCAGGCAANTCACCAGCAGTGCTTCGTGTTGCACTGAAGTCAGCGGGCAACATTGTCAGGCCGCAGGAGGTGGAAAGTGTGCTGAGTTATGTTGTCAATNGCAGCCAAGCTCTCCACTGTCACCTTTGTGCTGGTGGTCATGGGCTCCAAAGACGCTCCAAGTGAGCAGTAGCATACACACACTGTCATGCTGCTTGACGACACACACTCTGTAGGGTTGTTGGTGACAGAGAAGTATGTTGGTAGTTGTGGGCTCTGCAGACTGTGCAAGTGAGCAACAGCATAATACATGCTGTATAAATGCGTGGCACCTATCTGCCTTGTGTTCTGGTTTTGCACAGCATCTCAGAGATACCAAGGACAGCCCAGGGGCCAAATTGCTGTGTAAAAATACAAGCATGAAACAAAGAGCAAGGCACACAATCCAAGAGCAGCTTTCCAAACACCCAATGCACCCTCCCTGGGCAAGCTAGATCTGGGTACAATGCATGGATGGGGTGCAGATGCTGTGAAAGTCACCGTATCACGCATTTGCGGGATCCTGGGCGGAGTGTTCATCTCGCTGTGCCTGTCAGTGCTGGTGTTCCCAAACAGCGCGGCTGCTAAGGCCACCACCGGCATGGACAAAGGGCTGGATGCCCTCAAGGGCCTCAGCAGAATGGCCTGGGGCTCAGAAGGCGAAGAGGCCATCAAACACAATGGCAATGACAGGCATGAGCGTCTGTGAAGTGCANTCACGCTACTGTGAGCAGCACTGACCTGACAGCATGCCCAATGCAAGAGGGCTGTATGCAATGAGCTGTACTCCCAGATCCTGGCACACAGCTCTGATCTCCTGCTGCTGAGGGCCCCTGCTTAGCAAGGAGTACTGCACCTACATCATGAATATGCAGTACTTGCAAGCAACTCATAGCATTGACTGTGGTTTTAGGTGTTAGGGTTGATTAGACCCATAGGATCCAGTGTTTTCCTTGGCTAGATGCTGTTAGCAGCAAGGAGTGCCACATTGCGCTGATGCTTGCATCACACCTCTTCATTTTGCTGGCACATACATGTACACTGTGCAACAGATGGGCTTTGTGCCAACATGGCTCTACAAGGAGGACTTCAGCTGTGTACAAAGCAGACAGCTGGTGACTCAAAGAGATCGGCTAGCTACAGTACGGCATTGCATACCTGTGCAGCTGCCAATGGCACGCCTCGGCTGTCAAGGTACTTGTGGATCTTCTGCATCTGTTTAGGGCCATAGTTGCTGATGCCCACTGCTTGTACCAGGCCCTACAGCAAGTGGCAACAGCCCTGCTGAACTACATACTGGACCTAGTCACTAGCTTTGTGACCAAGTCATGCTGTACCTTGCACTTTTTCAGGTTTGCATGATGCAGGCATTGCTGACATGATAAGATGCATCTCTGAGTGGGTGCAAGTGTCACTGCTATGTCAACTGCAGGCTGTTGATGGCAAAAGATGTCTTCCTCATTACCTTTGGAGTAATTGGAGCAGTCTGCGGCTCAGCAGATGCAATCAACGAGATTGTTAAGAAGATTCGTAGCTAACGACAATGTGTAGACTGGTACTGAACCCTGTGCATACTTGTCATGGTACTGATGTCATTGTGCTGGACATTCTGATTCAGGGCACAATGGCTCTTGTCAGCCTGGCGTGCACTTCTGTGTTTGGTGGGACTGTTTGGGTGTATCATTTCTTTGTCATCCAATGCATGTGACACTCTGCCAGGCAACAGCCATCTTGAAGCCTTTTCATCACAACGGAGTACCTAAGGATGAATTGTCCAAAAGGACTTGCAATTCATGCAACTGTCAAAGGTCAAAAATAATCACTGAGTAANGTGGTCTGTCTATTTGGCAGTGTCCTCACGCTGTTGGCTCTACAGCTTCTGACGTGACATCTGGGCTTCAATTTACTTGTTGAATATATGTTGTCAGTTTACTCAATGATTATGTGTCTTTTCACCTATTTAGAAGTGCCCTGATGCATCTCACGCCTTCTCATGCCAAGGTCACGTAGGTTTGTGCCTTATTTTAAGCTTACTGTGCTGCGTGGACACAGGCTCACACAATGCGCTGCACCTGCTGGGCAACTGATTGGACCTTGATTCGTCTGGCTTGCAAGACAGTACGTGAACTACAGCACGTACGCCTGAGTAACTGCCAAACATCATGAGTTCAGATAACACTAAGAGCCACGCTATAGCTTAGAAAACCGAAAACAGCTGGTCGGTTTGCAAGTGCAAATTTAAATAATAGTGGTAACCTTACACTACACATCGCTTGCTACAACCAAGTATAACAGCACTGTGCACATCCTGCCCTGAGTAAGCACATGACTCAACACTACTCCAGCATCATAGCACTAAGGATTGCAAGAATGTCTTCATCAGTCTGACATAGGTATTGCACTAATCTCATCACGGCTTCCCTCTCAGCCTCTGGCAGCTCGTCATCTGAGCAGACCAGCAAGATCTCTGGCACAGCAGCTATGTCTATCAGTAGACTGCAGTTGTCTGCATTTTCTATGCCGACAGATGCAAGAANATGCGAGCTGCGTTGGCGACTCAACGGCGAGCTGGACGTTTCGAAGACTTTGCAGCTGAACAGTCAGGTGTAACAAAGTTTGAATTGAACCGCTGAAGAAGAGGGCAAGTCTCTGTTTCGGCCCGCAGCGGAAAGATTCGCATCGTTGCAGGTAAGTTTTTCAGTGGACTGAATGTCTACTGCAACAGTGGACCATTTCCCATGATAAGTATAGACAGCCTATTGCTCTAGTAGAACTTGCAGCATTTATAAGTCTGGAAGTGCAGCAGTGATAAGTCTGGAACAACTGGGAGGACGGAACGGACACCCACAACTTGCTGGTATGCAGCCTTTTGGTATGCAGACGTGTTTGTGTTTCGCAAAACATATCATGGCACGAATGCCGCCCTGCCATCAGCACGACAGGCTCGCTTTCCCTGAGTAGCGGGTCAGTTGCATTTAGGGCGAAAAACTGTTCCAACCTGATTGCCTGCAGCAGCTATGTCCGCACATGCGTTCAACATGCCACACGGCAACAAACAAAGCTCACTTTCGCCCCTGTCTGGCAAGAACTGGTGCTGTGTACAGCTTGATCCGTGACCACTGGTAAAAGTATCGCTCTTTGTGTCTACATTGTTGCAGATCGCAACAAGGGCAGCTATGCTTGACAGCTACGCCTCTGCAGCAGCCACCTGCATACTGTCTGTTGAAACTATGCTGCAATGTAGATTATGGCTGCTGCAGAGCAAGTTGCACGCTTACCGGCATTTGCTGCTTGCATTAGACTGTCACCACACTATAAGCACGCATGTCAACACTACAGCGCATTACACGCACTGACTTTCCATACAAGCTGGGCTCACCCAGGCTCATCGCTGGTTGTACAAGAGTTGCGCCTGCTAGTTTGTTGACATCTGGCAAGGTTTTCGTACATACCCTGCTGACGCATGCACTTAGTGGACATATATGCACATTGTCCCTTGAAATGCAAACAAGCATCTATGCAGTCATGCCTGCTTATGTAATGCCAAGCATTGCAATGTGCATCTGTGTCAAGCGCATCAACACAAACATGTAGCGTTGGTACTGCGGCATGTTCAGCAACTGAAAGCTATGCACATGCTGACACCTGATGTACAGTGCAGCAGACCTTGCCTGACAAGTCACATCGCTTAAATTGCAGCGCACAAAAGATAGGTTTTAAAAAGCAATTGCTGGTACACAGATCATACACTTGCTTAAGCATTGTGAACCAGTGGCTCAACTCTGTTCCAGGGTACAAGCTAGACACAAGACACTCGACACAACGAACTAAATGGACATAATGAAGCAATGTGAATACTGTACAACACATACAGCTCATCTGGCTGGATTGGCGCAACAGGCAAGCAGGCACATCATGCAAGTGAAGGCACACTGGGCCTATCTATTTGAGGGAGAAATATACACGTACATGTGCCAAAATGTTATGTACATGTATTTGGTAGCTTCTGCCATGACAGACTGCGCCTTCAAGTCATCGCAGGATTGATGAGATGAGCATGCTAATACACAGCTACACCACAGTTTGCCCATTGCCACCTGCCAAGCCTGAATTGCTGTTGACTCCGGCGGTACTCATTGGCACTGCACGCTGATTGAGCCCCTTGGCATATGCATTGTCAGCATGGCTTGGCGGCTCCGTGCCCAGAGCCAGAATCATGGTTGCATTGGCAATTGCAAGCAGGACAAAGCCAGCAAATGTTGTACGCACGGCACGCTCGCCATAAACTGCATACGCTGGGTTGCGACGGTTGTTGTTCCAATCTGCAGCAGGAAGTCAGGAAGGTTTGCTTGTGACAGCAGGAAGCATGTGTGCCACACACATACGCAGGGAGTGCCCACACGCAGCCTAGATCAGGCATGGTTCTGTGAAGGACAGATTTCGAGGTGTGCAACGTTTACTTGCTAGCTTTAGTCAAAGTGTTNCCAGCCAAGCACTGTTCCATTGCAGCAGCCACGCTGATACATGCCTTGCATTGCTCTAGCCAAATATATGAAGCTACAGCCTTGTTGTGCACTGTCGCGTTGCGTGCCCGGGCTTGTGACAACTGTGGTCTGCAGTCCATATGTCATCACGGCCTGCCTGTGGCTAGGCAGCCTGTGTGCACCTGGCCGTTGCATAAGACATGATGTGCAGCACCTTGCAATGATGGAGCCAGTTTTGCTCACGGCGTGAACCCAAAGCCTCTATTGGCAGCTGATTGGCTGAGTAAATCTGCAAGGGTATGTATGCAATGCCTAAAGCTGCGTGTCAGCAATGCGGCAGCTTGTAACTTGTGTATAGTGCTCACCGTGGAAGCTTGACCTTGACCCTTTGCAACATGTTCTGGACTGAGCAGGTATGTAGCCCTCACCACCGGAATCATTGAGGTCCAGCGAGACAAGACACGGTCCACAATACTGCCTTCCTCAATGGCAGATGGCAAAGAGCAGTTTGAGCAATGTTCCTTTGATTTCACCTCTCGCGAAGGCTTGGGAAGTTACTGGGCACAGCTCGCTCAAANCTCTTTGTGCGCAGAAGCGCCAGCGCAGCAGGCAGCAGCTCCTCCATCATGTACTCCAGGGGNGATCCTTGTCCCAGCCAAAGTCATCAACCAAGATCTTACTCCTGGCCTTGGGCTCATCCCTGGGACCCACGCGGCCCTCATCAACTGCCTCTGCAAGGCCGTCCTCCATAGGCCGCATCTGGAAGTACAACCTGCACCAAAAGACAGCATGATCAGCTACAGCAGGGCAGGCATGATGACGTCATGCCACTCTAGCTTGACAGCATATGGTGCTGAATTGCCCAGCATGGCTTGCACCTGAAAGTNGCTGGGCTGTGCTGATCTTGCCTGCATGGCACCACCTTTGGCCATGACCTGGCTTTTTTGGCTGCATGCATATCAGACCATGCACGAGCCTATTGAGCCTAAAGTTGGTGTCATTCAGCATGGCTGGTCATGACACAGTTCATTTTGTGTCGTGGCTNTGCCGCTGACACCCTGCTGTGGTTTTGCTACCAAGGTGTCATGTACTCTGCCTTTTGTGTGCTACTTACTTTGCCATTTGTTTGCAGATCCAACACTTTTCTGCGTCTCAGAGTCCCCATGCGGAAGTCTGTCGTCAAGCCCTGCTGGAAATCACAAACAAGGTTTTGCGTAGGTCCAAGTGAGTGCTGTCGTACTTACGGGGACTGCGGTCACGTGCAAATCGTGTACTATTTTGCGGTTTGCATACAACACACAGGCATCGTCAATTGAGGTGCAGATGTGTGCTACATTGACAATTTCATTAGTGCATTTTGCTAGTGCAGGGTGCTGCTAGGGCTGTCTGTGTTCAAGTCAGTTCGAGTAACGAACGAATGAAAAAAGATTGCCCGCCTTGAACAAAACGAGGTTGTCAAAACCTACGGCAAATAGATAGGCAGTGTAATGAGCAGGACTTGAAGGGGAGACGTATGTTAGGCTTAGTCATCATCGTAAACGCTACATCTCCCTGTCGAGCCCCACGACGCGTTCCGCCGCTGTCACTGCAAGCACATGTTTTGAGCTCAGTCGGGAATGGAGGCAGACTGGAAAACAAGTCCAACTGGTCCGACGCAAGTTTGAGACCAGCGTCACGTTGCTATGGATCACCTCGTACTGGCAGCTGTGGAAGAGATAGCACTCGNACTGCAGCTGCTCAGATGGGTACTGTCTCTTCGGCTCGAGCTTCTATGTGAAATTAGTCTGTATGAGAGGCGAAGTAGCAGGGACGAAAGTAGCGGCGTTTCGTCTTCTTGCCGTGCCCCGTGATTAGGTCAGCTGACCTACTGCTTGACAAGTCAGATGGTCGGCTTCGTCGACAAGTTGTCAAGCGTGTGCCACCTTGCCAGCATTGATGTCCTCGACCACACTGGGGGTTAAATGCATCGTTGCGCGTGGGATGTTACTCGTGCATCGATCTTNTCTGGGCAAATGCTGCTGCTTCTGCTGCATATGCGTTTGGATCCAGATGCCCTGCACTGAATCAATACCAGAGCTTACCCGGACCCATTCACAGCGATTGCAGAGAATGAGGATCCTGATGTAGCCATAGACTCTGAGAAGCAAGAAGCTTGACTAGTACTAGTACTAGTACTGATTTTCCCTTCCACTTGTCACAGTTGAGAGATTGAGTCCTGCTGTTTTGTTGATGATCACAAGCATATGTTTTGCCACTACAAATTACGTGTGCGAATATTGAAGCGGTTTTATANCCTTGCCATGCCGTGCTGTGCTGCGCTGTACGCAAGCTAATAAAAGTAGTGCATTGTAACTTACCAGCGAGCACAGCCAAACTTGCTTCATGTTCTAGCCAGACACAGATGTTGTAGCTATGGCATCAAGCCACAGCCCAGTAATCTCAACTTCTATAGTCCTGCTTTTGTGAGTCACAGTGCTTGCGACAAATTGACAGGCGGCATGTGACATCAATGCAACGTCACAACACAAATGTATGTGCGTTGCTGCTGGGCGGGCTAGAGATTGAGACCCACCGTTTGCTTCGCAGTTGGCAGAAAGGAGTGCCAAATTTGGCTGCAGGTCTGTCAGCACAACTTGCGCCCCCAGCCTGGCTAACACAATGCCTGCAACACACGCAGGGCGTCCTGAACAAGCAATGTCCAAAGCAGGCCGAACATCTACAGTAAGGGTCACGTCAAGAGTTTGCAACATGCATGCTGTTGCATGACACCCTACATTGAGCTGATGCAACAGACCCTTCGAGACTGCCAGCTGTACTGTGCATGGTGCTTAGCTGCAAAGCTGTGTTGAGTAATGCTACACCAAAGGCTGGTACATGACAAGCACACCTGTGCAAGGTGTGCAAGTGACGCGTAAGGCACATGACAAGTGCACCTTTGTAGCAAGGCATGCAGCCTACTTTTGTCACTGTCATTCTCTAAGTGCACGGGCTCTAAAACCACATTGTATTCTCAAGTGTAGGCTGCGTAAGGCATGTGGTCACAATGCAACCTGGTACCAATGCAGCCTAGAACCCCCTAATGTTGCTGCCTGAAGTTGTATCAGTGCAATTACTATGTCTCAGCCTCCNGCCATCACACCACTCAGGGGGATGCTAAGGGGTTCTCCAGCAGGCACCCCAAACCATGCAGCAAACTTGGGCCAAATCTGCACACAGCCAGCATGGTCATCTGGCATGACAGCAACAGGAACCATCAACATTTGATGCTTCAAGTGGCAGCTTTCCGAAAACAGCCAGCCCTTGTATTCAGTGTTGGCTGGCAACAGTCAGCGCCAATTCTCAGTTTGATCGAGCCATGAGAGGATCTAGCACAAGGTATAACTGGTGACCTTACACGCTTCAGACGCCCTGGATGCTCTTAGTCTGGCATACAGGGGCATATTAGTCATTGCATGACCGATTATGGCTGGATGGTACATAGTGTTCTTGCAAGTCTTACTGGTGGTCACTTAGTTGGGTTCTGCTGCTGTGCCACTTTTGACTGACTCACATAGGCAATGTGGGCAGCTTGGCAACAGATCAATGAAGATTTGCACGCATTGACATTCATCATACCAGTGTCCCTGACGTGTCAACATGATTGGGCCCAGGTGACAAATTGACAAAACCACGCTCATACTACGTATGTGTTCTGCTGAATTCTGCCATGGCTACAAGCAGTTCTGGGCTGTTCATGCACCCACCTGGCTCCAGCGAAATGTGTCGCCATTGTGGATGTTGAAGTGCTGGTTAACTGCTTTAGGTTCAGTGGAGGTGTATAGGGCCGCTTCCATGAGCATCTTGCTGTCCACTGCACTGGTGATAGCGCTGTCATATGCAGTATAGGGTCCTGGAAACCTGCACACAAGGCACAACCTTCTACACGTGTCACACTCTGACCTGGATTGCTGGTGCAGGGTGTGTTATGTCAGCATCACTCTGCTGACCACATGGCTACTAGGCTGTGTCNCAAGTCTGCACGGTACAAGTGTCTTGCGACCCCTATTGGGACCATGATGTGTTTGAGACTCGGTGTTACAGTGGAGTCATTGCAGCTGTTGCAACATTGACGCACCTTACCAAGTTGCATCTGAGCTTGACTATCAATTTTGATTTCGCTAGAACAGGTCTGGAGCCACTTGCATGCTTGACTTTGCTGGAAGATCTTGCTTTGGGTGTTCAGGCGCTCTGCATCCTTGTGAATGTATGCTTCAGCAGCCATCTTCTCTCCTTCCAAGCCTTCCCGTTCCTTTTCCACAATCTTGACCCGGCTGACCTGCCCTTGCCGAGCTTCGTTGAGTGTCTCCAGCCTGGCACACAGTACTCAAGTGTGGCTGGTGCGATGTAAGACATCTGAATGCACTGTGTGACAACTGAGTGCAATGTGTGTTGTAAGGGACAGCAGAAACAAGAGCTTGTACTGTTTGTAGTGTACTGACATATGTTTTGCCCGCATCAGGTTTACTTGAGAGACCTATGTCTGCCCTGCAGTCGAAAGTTGAGTTTCTTCAGCACCGCAGCACCGGTCAACATCTTTGGCCACACATAGTACTGTGCTTGCTTACAGCAAACATATCCCACCGTGCAACAGACTGTGTGCGATGAAGCGGGTCTTACTGCTTCGCACACTCCTCGATCCGCTCCACATACTTGTCAGTGCCAATGATGTCCTCAAGGTACTCAAGCAAGCCTGTGTCATGTGGCGTCTGAGACTTAGGCTTCATTAGAGAGATTTGCTCCACCTCACCCTGCAGACAACTCAACTGAAGCTAAGTTCAGCTCAAGCTTTACATGCTGCTCTGGAGATCGAACAATGTGAGGTCGGTGCTCCCCCGTCTACATGCTAGGTATAGCAACCCAATGTGCATGTTGTGCGACACCCTAAGACAAGACACATCTGTGCCGAATACAGACTGTTTGTGCTGTATGCAAGGGTTTCTGGCAAATCCTGCTGGCATNGCAGACCCACTGCTATTGCTGTCACCCAGACAAGTGGTGAAACCTCAGGCTGAGTAAGGTGATCAACAAGGCAGGACAAGGCTGTGGCTAGGTCTAGCATGAGTTCGCAATGCTGCATAGATCGCTGTGCTGCATCTGCAACAGAAGCGGATGTGTCATCCNCGGATGAGGTCATGTCTGAGCATCAGTCAGGCTTGCTACAACCTGAACCAAGCATGTCTGGGCTTCAGACATATGGCTTTTCTCCAGGACATCACCGCCCCTCCCAGCAGCAGCAGCAGAGGCAGAGTGACTGTGAAGCACAGCAGCAGTACCTGGAGCATCAGCAACAGCGAAACAGGTTTGAGCATACAAGAGAGCTAGAAGCAGAGCCTGCTCGATCAGCAGTGGCAACAGCAGCAGCATCACCACGCTCACCGCAAGCTCATGCTGCTCCCATGCAGTACGACAGCTTGGATGTCACACAGCCCAACCTCACACCCGCGCCACATCCACCTCCTTCCATGCAGGCCACAGCTCGACCCACCAGCGCCAATGAAAATTGTGCTTTAGAAGGCAATGCTGGCAGAGGCTTATCAGGGTCTGCTACTGCGGCAAGTCACCCGGCACAGAGAAGTGCTGCTGCAAAGCCTGCTGCAATGTTGCCTCAGCGAAAGACGCACCGCAGTAGCACCGGCGTTGCTGCAGCGGCTCAGCCAGGGCTGGGCAAAAGCAACTCTGGCAAATGGAGGCAGCGGGCCCGCCAAAGAGATGCAGCCTTTGCTAGCACTGATGAGCCACATGTGGTTGTATCAGAGGCTCTCCTGNCCAATCACAATCACATGCTGTGCTTGCTTTTGCGATGTCCCGTGACATCATTGTGACGTCTCCAACCGGGACTTGATTGAGCACAACACTACAGATCAAGCACACAGCATGCATGATGCAGACAAAGGCACATGTATTGTCAACCAAGAGCAACTCCTAAGCGATACGTCATGTGGTCATACATGGTCATGCACAAACTTACAACACCTGACAGTGAGGCTCAGCACATTGCTTGACATTCTTTACATTAGTACCATCAGCTTACAGCAAGGTCTGCAGCAGGGCACANAGCGTTGTGAGTTTTGATGTATGGTCTGCTCTGCCCATGCACCTGGAGGACGTAAAGGATGCGCTCCATTGCCGACTACGCCGTACTTCTGGTCAGCGATCTCAAATTTGAAGCGCGCAAAGTTTGTTTTTCGTCGCAGGCGTTTCACCTTTTCACGTCATGTTGACCCCTGCGGTCTGATCGACACAAGACCGAGACCAGCTTGGGCAAAGTAGAGTCGTGCATCCTGTCGATGCTCGCCACTGCATGCAACCCACCTCCGAACACATTCAGTTTTGTGATGGATGTCGTGCTTGCGTGAGCATTCATATCAATATTGGCTCGATACATACACTGCCGCCGCAGCCCGTGCGAGTAGTGCCATGGCAGCATCATCATGAACCGAACGCAGCTATCGACATCGAACTCTGCCTGCATGAATTCTACAGGGCAAAGCATGAAGCGCATGCGCGCACAGCTCAAGCACGTTGCACCACTTGATGTGCTGTTCAACACTCTGCGACAGGTGCGCAGCCCCCGGAAGCAATACAACTGCGTCCTCTGTAGTGCCAATGCTGGCACTTTCTGGTAGCGTTGTAAGATATGACCACATCTACCTGCACAGGTCTCCAGCCTGGACAGTTTGGCTTCTGCGTGGACCAGGACATCCTTGCAAAACAGGCAAGCGGATGCAGCAGACATTGCAGCCGGAAGCACCTGCCCCCAGCTGAGGTGTACCATGCTCAGGACCTCTATTTTGCATGCAGACAAGCTAGGGAATGGCGTCAGCTAACACTATGTGCTGCTCTGCCCATCCAAGCCAGCCAGCATCTTAGGACAGCCACCAATGCACAGCAGCTTCAGAAGGGCTTGGCATGGGAGATGCAGAGCGGCTACATCAACTCACAGGTGCTAGTTTTGCTGCGGTTGCTGCATTCGATGTGTAGTGGTGTCAATATGCACTGGGCTGCCCTGTATGTGTCTCATCACAAACACTGTCTGTAGCTAGCACAAAATTACTGCCTTGCCAGTCCTGCAATGGCATAGCTAGCGGTGATGTTTGCTCTTTGTCACTTATAGCGTCTGTATGGCTGTAGGGAAGGCAAGCCTTCAGTCACTTTGCTACAGAGCAGCTCCAGGAGCTGCAGCAGCAGATACCCTTGCCTCTCCAAAAAAGCGCTTGCCAGAAGCTCATCAAAGGTCAGACACTACAACTTTGCACTGTCTTGTGCAGTTTTCTGCTGGCGTGCTGCGATGCCAAGTGCTGGAACACAGCAGAACAGATGTAGGATGGTCATGCTGCCCTGAAGCATTCTCCTGCTGGGTTGCTTGCGAATCCAAGTGCTGGAACCAAAGAGCCTTAGGTCAACCATGCTGCAGTGAAGCCTCAAGTGTGTGCTGACACAGACTGCTACAGCATCCTCTCATCAACAAGATGTTAGCCTGATGTATCAACACAAGCCTACAGACATTGCTTAGCCCTAAATACATCATCAAGCGGCTAATCACAAAAGCCGTAATTACGAAGTTTCAAGATCCTTGGCAAATTTTCAAACAATATGGCCTCTGTTAGGAACCGGTAAAACAGCTCGCTTTCTCACAGGTTTCACAAGGTATAGCCAGCTGGCCATCCGTGAGCGAGTAGAGCTTGTGCAGTCAGCCAGCCACTGCTTGGCTGCATGGCTCAGATCAGATGCCCTTCAGCCTGTGACCTCTCTGCAGCAGGATCAGGGTAGCCCTCTCTGCAGTGCACAACAGTCAATGTTGGAGCTATCCTTGTATGAGGCAGGTGTTGTCAGGCCTGNCCAGGCGGATTGGGCACTGCAGCGCTGCTGGGGCGCTGTTGGGTGACATTGCATGCTGGCCTGTAGATGTCATGGATTTTGGGAATGAAGACAGCTGCAGTGCTGCGCTGAACCCAGAGTCTGCTGCAGGGTCAGACTTGGCAGGCAAGGACACCGAGTTGCCAGCTGCGTACCGCCGCAGCTCCCCAAACACGCTCGGAGCCAGCATGAAAACTGCAAGCAAAAAGAAATCATCAGCATGACAGACATTGCTATGACATCGATAGGCTCATGCTCTTCTCATTGTGGTCACAGTGAAGGCAGTACATTGAGCTAGTGACACCATGCGTTTGAAAGCATGTGGACATGTTTGCAACTGAGCGTTCAATCAAGCATGCTACAGCTGTGCATAGAGCTGTGCACATTTAGTAGGCATCAGCAGCATAAGAGAGACTGAGTAATCATTTGCTCATGCTAGCTAGCGGGAACCGACAGCATTGCATGTCAGAGCTGACACACGTTTTGTCTGTAAGCCACTGGCTGAAGACCTTCCACAACANCACGACACTGCCTGCTTGCATGAGTCATCCAGCAGCATTGTCATGCTGTTTGTGGAGTAAATTGCACCTGACCACAATGATGTGCCTGTTGGTACTGCACTGTGTGATGAATGCAGGTGCAACCATCAGCCAGCGCGTCTGTAGGCCCTGATCCAGCTGCACCATTTTCAGCACATGCATCAGCTAGTGAGCAGCCATCGCCTGGTGAGCAGCCATCATTTCACCCAGAGAAGGCTGCCTTCATCTCGCCTTCTCAGCTACCAACTGTTGGCGCTCCAGCTGGCCTGCCACCTCCAGCGCACGTGCTGCCAGGCCGATCCAATGTATTGTATGCAGTCATAGCACTGCTGGCAGAACTTGATGACCGCTCCTTAAACATTGTGCAAGCAGAGGTGAGATAAGCAAGGCCTACAAATGCTGCCCACTACAATAGCACTTGCAGGAGTGTGTAAACTCATGGGGTATATGTTTATGCAGGTGCAACAGCGGCTGCAGCCAAGATGATGCAGGCAGTCCATATGGTGATACCTGAACGGCATACAATGTGTCTCAGGACAGCTGCATTGTCCACCAGAGGCAGCTTCACTGCGTGAAATGTTGTAGCTTTAGCATCAAACTGGTCACAACGCACAGGACTTTGCGCTGCGGAGCTGATCACCATGCAATTACATGTTCGTGTTCCATAGCAAGCAGCATCTCAAGTAACAAGGTACACAACCTTTGACAGTGTACTCACAGCCACGATGGCTGCATTACATAAGTTCAAGAGTGTTGCCTCACATCCCTTGTCAACAAAGAAACACCTTACGATGCACTGGGCCAGGCAGCGAAGGAAAGTAGTTAACATCCAGGACAGCATCGCCAAAATCAGATTCGAGCACAGTTCTCACGTCTTGCAAGCCATCCATGATCAGATCGGTATGCAATATGCTACTTACTCCCACATCCAAAGCAAACAGTTGACCCTGCAGACACAATACTACATCTCTGCAGAAACTTTCTGCAGCTTAATAGTGACCAGCATCAGCAGGATCTGTGCTAGGCTAAAAGGTCAGCTGAGGTTACCTGAAACCAGATTAGGTTGCGGAAATCCATTGCTGCTTCATCATATTTTACTGGGCTATTCCGCTGACAAAAGCCTAGGTTTATGGGGAACTCCTTGTCATATGCTGGATACTCTTTGGAATGGAAGAGCATACCCAGCTCGTTGTACTTGTGGTTCCAGAACATGTGAGCATGGAACAGGTCAAAGCGACTCAGTGTAACCTGCGTGGCAGTGTACTGGGGGCAAGGTCTGCACAAAGGCGTGCATTTAACACATGCTCAGCTGCTCACTGACCCTGGGTAAGAGAGCAGCTTCCGCTGCTGCTGGTAGTGTCCGAAAGAGATCTGCTAAAAACTTGTTCAGTTGGGGCTGGCGGAAGCGATGGGTCATGGGGTGTGCAGTGAGACTGCACTTGCATTCTGTATGGCATACAGGGTTTCAGTGCATTTGTCACCCTGCTCAGTTTGCTGTTGCTGTATGTGCAGCCAGTATGATGTTTGGGGTGTTTGACCAACAAGCTTGGCACCTGCTGCGCCTTCAACATCTGGCACAGGCAGTTGTCTCTTGCTCAGTAACAAGTTGACATATGAGGACCCGTACAGGGAGAAGTTCTTGGACATTGCTGCCCACTGAGCAGGGACTGGGACAGAGGGGTGCAAACGATGCATNCCACACGCTTTGCGCACTCTCTGTGTGCTCCTGGCTCTTGCTGGTATTACAGCTACTCCTGACATCTTTGAGATGTAAGCCCTGTCGATGCACATTCTATCATTCCCATACAAATCAAAGATACAACCTGAAAAACAGCACACTGCCAGATGGTACAGCCAAACTGCTTGCGCAATGTGCACGTACCCATGGAGTGCGCTCTGCATGCTGTTGAAGGGTGCATTGGGCTGCTCAGGCACTCGCCGAGCAATGTCTGTGAGCCTGTTGTTGATCAGGGAGTAGGTGCTGGAGGCTACGAGGACCTGGCCGCCATGTGAGATGGTACACATGGCCTTCAGCATGGGTAGCAGAGATGGGTATTTGTCCACAGGCTTGGCGAGGGAGCTGGCACTGGGCTCGGGCATACCTGTGGCGATGGACATGCGCACACGCAGGCCTCTGAAGATGATTATGCGCTCTGGATCTTCCTGCAGCGCAGCAACCACAGCAAACTTTGCAAGGTGTGTAGCGTGTGCTTAGCAGTCAGATGCAACGTTCTGGTGCATGCGTTCAACAGTGGCTGTATGTGACCTTGAGTTCCACTCTGTTCATTATGCAGAGTGTGTCTTGGCCATGCAGTACATTCATGAGAGCCAGGCAGTTTTCAGCATGATGTATGTTGTTCATGTTTAAATGCGCTGTGTACGCTGATGTGTCAGCAAATGCAAAGTACTTCTTGATATAAGTATGGCATGATGAGTATCCTATTGCTACAGCTGAAAGGTGTGTTGAGTACATGTATGCATCTGCACCACCATTACATTCAGGCTGCATAGGGTCTACACACATAAACCCACATACCCTTCTGCTCTGTGTCATCATCTTAATGGCTTCCTCAGATGAGCCTGCCATGTCCGCATCGTCTGGGTCAATCTGGATGTCCCAGATCAACCTCTTCTTCTTGATCACAGGCTTTGCTGGAAGCGTGTCCTCTGAATCTCGGTTACCCTGCATATGCCAGTGGAGTGGAAGCTGAGCCGTGGCATACACAGTGCACAGCCACCGGTGTCAAGATCAGACAGCATTCATACTACTTGCTGCATGCAGTGCAGCGTGACATGGCATCACATGTCAAAGTTTAGCTGGCTGCACCTCCACACATTTGGAAGCCTGTCACTGTGACAGCCATCTCAGGTACGACCAGCAAGCTGCCACACACAAGATTGAAGCAACCTGGTGTGCATAACAGACTGAACAGACCAAAAATGGCAACATGCAGGTAGTATCCCACCGGTATGTTCTCCTGGTCAGGAGCTGTGCGGTTGGCTGTTGCCTTTGTGAGGCCTGCAAGCGTCTGTGTCCTGGTCAGCTTGTGCTTCTGAAGCTGGTTTGGCCAGTTGGCTCCTAGCAGAGCCTGTACAGAAACAAAAGTGGTCATCCAAAGTTTGAAAGCCATGTCCTGTTGTAGTCAGCTTGCAGAGTGTCACAGTGTCACAAGAACATGTAGTGCCCAGGATGGGGTCGAGATAACTCCGGGCATAAATGCAATGTGTGCATCAACGCCACAACAACATACAGCTGGGCATGCATGCCTGAATAAGCCTGTATGTTGTACGCGCTTTGTCTGTCTGCATCAGGGGTTCATTTGCGCTGCATTCTGGCATGCAGCTTTATCATCAGCCTTGCTGTCTGGGTCACTGCAGCATCTCGATAGTATGTGACAGCATTCAAAAGCGGTATGGCTGCATGCAGAATTGAAGGGCGGCTCATTCAAAGCCTGCAGGTTTGCTCGAGATGGCCGCCTTGGCTTGTTCACTGTAGTCAACCATCAGGGCCGAGGCCATATCCTGTACTGGTCACAGTCAGAGCTTGGAGAGCTCACACTGGACGATCAGACTAAAGCAAGCTGCTTCTCGGCGCCCATCACTGCTTTTGAGATCAGTGCAAAGGGCAACTTTCTGGGCACTGGCACTTCTGAAGGTATGCATTTAGTATTGCATGACAATGTCGCAAGGTGCATTACATGCTGGAAGCGTTGTCATCAGCTCAGGCAAAGTACCCAATTCTGACATGCACAAAATTAGATGCGCAGTTGAAAGCATTGAGACATGTGCAAAGGTCATGCAGCAGTTGGACATCTATGCCAACAGTATCTACCACTTGTACATGACTCAAAAACAATGTTCATATCAAGCAGTCACTGGAGGTACCTGAAACTTATGGGCAACAGGGGCTTGGTGTTGAGCAGGTGCCTGATATGTGGTGACACGCTGACTGTGTGCCCCTCGGCCCCCTACCCCACCTTGTGGACCCCTCTTGAGACCCCTCCCAGACCCTGTGGCTACAACAGATGTCAGCCAATGCCCAACTGAGCATCGGCATACAAAATTGCCAAATAGCTTACAGCAGCAGAACACCGTTTACTGCTTTTGCATACATCAATACCACGACTGAACNTGTGATAATGTTATAAGCTCCTTGCCATGTTGCCTGTCTGTACACTGGTTTATCTGAGTCTCTGCCCTTTCCCTGTGGCTCACTGTCATTGCTCAGGTCATCACAGGCATGCCTGTGCTCCTTGTTAGTGTGTGAGTCTGTATGTGTGTTCTGTCTGTCTGAATCTTGGCCTGCAACTACAGTCCACTGTGCCTGCTGTGGGGGGATCAGAGGTGCTTGCCCTGCCTGCTGCTGTCTGTCTGTACATAAGTCTGTGTGTGGCTGGGAGGTATGCTGTCTTTCACTCATGAGTGCAGCACGACGACCCATTTGACATTTGTTCAGTAAAGGATGTTAATGTTCAAAGTACAGACAGATGTCATCCGCAGAGACAATTGTGAGCAGCCAGAACACTCCACATCCCCTTGCAGAGACACAGCGTCTGCTCATCCTTGTAATGGTGTGTGTGTGTGTGTTGTTGACAAGATTGACCTGCCAGAATGAAACAAGCTCCCAGACATTGATACAAGTCTCATGAGGACACACAATCAGCATGAGTGCAGTCATTACCTGCATCATCCCAGGAGCGTCAGCAGCCTAGTTCCCAACAAGCACCTGGTCGGTGGTTTTGTATGATGCAGACAACATGATCAACATGGGTGCAGCCTTTGGTGATGCAGGCAAACACTCCACCCATGCTGAGCATGTTGTCTGCATCATACAAAACCAGCGACCGGGTGCTTGTTGGAAGCTAGGCTGGTGACCTNAGCATAGGGATGCTGCAGCAGCATATGCAGTATGTTCCCATCCTGTGCACTCAAGTACATGCTATAACAAGCATATGTAGCATTTCATTTTTAGCACAAGGCTTGATAGTAGCACATGTCAGTTTGCACCTGTGACTGCCTGTGTTCTGTTGTTGCAGGATTGCCACAGGCTACAACAGCAGATCGCAGCTTTGGAGGACGACCACAAAGGCAATGTGGCAGAGCTTGTNACCTGGGTCACAGCATCTTGTTGCTGCTGACATTGTACTGATACACTGCGCTGTTTTGTTGCTGCTGACTAGTTGCCCCATAGGAGATCCAAGGCCTTAGACCATCCCNCGTTAACAGCCTGCAGCAGTCAGGAGCATGTCATGCGCTGTACTTAGACAACAGCATGATATCAATCTTGCATTGAAAACTGGAATATAATCTGTGGAGCTCTAAAAATGCGCCGGCTTAATCCACACAGTACAACTCTGGTAGCAGTGGTGCTGGAGCTTACAGCAAGATGGCAATGAAGTTTGCAAGCAAGTCATGTGTTGTGTTTCAAAGTTGGAGTGCAAGCTTGCTCAAATGAAACACCGTCATGTGAGCACGTATGAACGTGGGAAACATCGCATCATCCACCAGGCTACAAGAGCATGTCCATGTTGCTGGGCAAAAAATGAGTCATCCACAAGCCACTGTTGTCACATATTGCTGGATGGCACAGCAAACACATGCACAGGCTATCTTCCTGACACCGTACCCGCAGCCAAACAGAGCTATCAGCGCATGCACAGCAAGGGATACGTAATCAAGATGGTCACCATGCATTCAATGTTGCTTTGGGCCTGCCAAGATGCCTCCTCATGGAAGCTACACTGAGCTTCACCATGCTGAATTGTGTGCGACCTGAAGCCGCCACTCGCATTGCATGTCAATAGTGACGGTTGCCTGCNTGCATCTGCAGCAAGTCATGTGTGAGCACCCTGAGCAGCCTAGTGACAAGCTGCTTGACAGCAGTGACTGCTGCGTTTTCTGTTCACCATCAATCAGCAGAACCTGCTGCATTTGGTTGTAGTATAGCTTGTCCGCTACCATACACACCAAGGTCAGGAGCACAACCTGATGTGACTGCATACCTGGGGGGTCCAAAGGGCATGGAGGCATGCACAGATGCGCAGCAGTGTGGGCAGCATCCAGTCCACATGCTCATTCAGGGCATGGTCTTGCTTCAAGGGGGGCGGGGAGGGCGGCCTCTTGTTCTCACTGTTGGTGGCGATGCCTTTCACAACAGGCGTCATGCGCTTGCCGCTGTGCTCTATGAGGTACAGCTGATGATACAGCTGCCATCTCGGCTCCTGGCCTCCCACCTGTGCACACTCGCATGCTGATAAACAAATATCACATATCCTATGTTTACTCACTATTTGAGCATGGCCACACATGAGACAGCATGTGTTTTGCAGTCAGCATGGTGCAACGCGTTTACACATACGCATGTGTTGACTTGGCACATACATGCTATAAAGTATCTGCAGTGACTGCATTAACTTCGTGTGTGTGTCCGGTGATGCAGAATGGAATGACTCAGCCAAGACCTTTGACACATGACATGATAGGTAAGACATGACATGTTTGTGTTTTGGGCTATGAAGCACAGGCTGATGTATGCACACACCTGAGGGTTGCCAGCAGCATCTTGATGTGGATTGATGTAATGAGCAGTGAAGGCCTCTGGAGTGGCAAGGGTAGCTTGGAAGGCAGCAGCCTGCCAGTCACTTCTTACCCCTCCCACCACCCACTCCACCACCTGCAACCCCACAAGAACCCCTATCAAACTCTGACCTGTGCATGCTACACGTGCAAGTTGGGCACCACGCTGTTTGGGCACCATATGTGCCTCTGCATCAAGCCAAATGCACTGCAGCTAAACCAATGTGTACAGCTTGTAACTTGCCAGTCCTCCTGACCTTGCAACACCAGCAGCAGCTAGCACCGCTAGCCGAACGGTCAATTCTGAGTCAACACAAGATGCCAGCAGGCTACCCTCTATCATGTGCAGTCAAGCATGACACATTGCTGGGGAACAACGTCTGCTATGTGTTAGCGTGCTCAACGCTTGAATACAAGTCCTTTCCACCCTGTCAAAGAAGACCCTCATGAAGCTGAGGCTGCTGCATAGGGGGGATTGAGCCTTGCCGGCCTGACCTGCTTCTGANGCTGCCCCTGCCGCTGCCCCTGCCGCTGCTGTGCCCAATTTGTGTTTGGACGACCTTGTCCACACTGAGCAAATTTTTGTCTGCTGCCTGCTCTGGCCTGCCTCATTGGCTTGCTCTTTCCTAGGCACATGCTGCTCTGCATTACAACCGTGTAGCTTCATAGGTGGCTTGTACTGCAAGTAACTGCGCAACCCCTATTGAAAGTTGTTTAATTGTGAAGTGTCATGATTCCGACTAGCCTGACACTGGGCATTTGTAGCCACACTAGCCTGCTTGATGCCACAGGCACAGCTCCCAGGCTGCATGTGTGCACCAGGCATGTACTCTGACAGCTGTGCAGTGTGCGTATTACTGATTGTTGCTGTTCAATGCAGTTTGTGAGAACCTTTGTGCTGACAAGGGTCACCGTCAAGAGCTTCCACAACTTGTCGGGCATAGAGGGATGCATCATGCCTCCTGACTCAGCCCTGACTGGCAGCAACGTGTACAGCACATCTGAAACCATCTTGCTGGCTTGGTTGACGATGCACCTTGCTAAGGTATGAAGCTGTTGATGCCATCAGTACGCAGCATGTCACATGTCCTGCCAAGCCCTTTTTGCCATTTGGCATCTTTGGCACGGATATGCAGAGGGTTAGCAGTGATGCTGGCAGCCTCATTGCAGCTCATCCTGGCAGCGCATGGCACCCAGACCTGCAGATGTTGCAGCCCAAAGCATGGCAGTCAATCCCATTCCAGCATGAGAAACCTCCTGCTCACCTGCTCCTTACAAGATCAGTGCCTTTGCCACAGCTGCAGTCTTCAAGCCATGCACATGTGCAGCCACAACAGCAGTGTGCGAGGTCCCATACAGTTCAGCCTTGTTCTGGTACCTCAACCCAGCAGCAGCAGCAGACAGACGTATGCAGCCCTTCTCTGCAGCTGCAGTCTGCATGCACACAACCACCTACACTGCTGTCTAGCTACTCGGCTGTTGCAGCAACAGCACATACACAGCAGCAGCAGCAGGAGAAGCAGCAAACTTTGGCAAGCAATTTGGCAGAGGTTTGTTACAGGAAGGGGCTACTCACCTGTCGCATGCCTTTCAGGCAGCACAGAGGGAAGACTGCAAACAGTGCAAAGAGGCACATGGTGCCTCTGCCGTCATAGGCAACAAGCCATGCAGGGGGCTCTGCTGGTGCTGCCAAGCCTTTGAAAGCCCTGGCTGACACGTCTGATATGAGAGCAAAGTCTCCGACAATCGTACCAAACAACAGCAGTAGAAGGCTGATTTGTGTGACTACCTGCAATGGCAAATTTGATGTAACTTGACATGTGCATGATGGCCATGTGCAATCTGTAGTTTCCGAATCTTTACTGGCAGAAGCCAATGCTGTGTCTTATGGCGCAAGCAAGTGCATGTGTGGTGCAGTGTGCCATACACACTCAGAGTTGCTGTGACATGTACCTTCCATGTTTTGCCACCAACAGCAAGAGCAACTCCTTCATAGCTATTGCAGCCAGTCTTGCCAGCAGCTTTCAGCAGTAGAAGCGAAGTCAAGCAGTTAGACCCAGCCACAACAAGCATGACCAGCACTCCAAGCAGGACGCCTGTTTTCGAGAAGGCATACGGCACAGGGAGCATGGAGCTGCATAATCATGCTGTTGTTGATAATTGATCGATGTCAGCAACTTATGTCAGGCCTTCAGGCAGTGTTGTCAGCNTGAGCAGGCTCGCACTGGAGGGATGCTTGCCGTCAGATACGCTACTCAGATGCTGGCTTAGGCAGCTCAGCCCTGCCGCGTTTTGTACTTCGCAGCAGCGATTGGGGACACCAGCGCGCCTGGTTCACAACAACACATCAGCACGACGGCCGAAGTACTGCAAGCACCTGGGCCTCCGGTCCAGGCCGATGTTCTTGGCCATGGGTTCAGCCATGCCGTTGACAGCCAGAGCATGGCCGCTGCCTTGGCACGATTGAACGAGCTTTGCATCTCTCCCCAGCCAGCTGCACCCTCTCAAGGTCACTTCAGCCAATGGGACAGCAACACAGCTCAGCACCTTGCACTTCCATGGAGTCAGTCCAACTGGCAATATGGAGAGTCTTGGCTGCATCACAATGCTATGCACCCTTCAGCAATGCCTGCTGCTTCCATGTNAGGTACGTCTCAGAGACAGGATATATGATGAGGTGTACGTCTACGTTCAGCAAGCACGATCAGTTCTGGCTGTCGCAATACNCAAGCTGTGCAGTGCATACCTGCTGTAGCGTGACATCAGGCTTGAGCAGCATGTCCGCCATAGACAACCTGCTCCCATCAGATTTGGCAGGAAGGTTATGCCGCCTCCATACATGTGATGTTAGCTTGGTATTTTGCAGCAAATCCTCAGTTGCTGTAATTTGAGAGGAACTGCAAGCAGAGAATACAAGCATTGACTCTAAGGGTTCTTGCAATGAATCCTGGCTGCAGTGTTGGCATGTCAGCAGCATGAGCACTGGTGGTGCTGCCTTGCATGCAAGTGGAAACATAGCACTGGTCTCGGTGGCTGTCTTCTGCTTGCTAGCAGAGAATGTCTATAGCTTTCAGCGATAGCTTCTGCACCCTTTTGAACCTCTGGCACAGCCTAGTACAGGTAAGCATGCGTGGTCAGTCAGCAGGACAAGTGCGTTCATAAACCATGCCAGTGGTACCTCGGACTGTGCGCGGCAGAGCAGAGCGTTGCGCTTGGAGGCACGTCTGCAATTGATGGCCCTCTGTGCTTGCACGTGCTCAAATGAACCTGCGGACCAACACCAGTTGCTTTGCCTACTGCGCCCGATAGCGCTAAAACCGAGCCTACGGAAGGCGGCCGTGCACACCTTGCTGTACTGGCCAGGTTTGCCGACGCAATCCCTGATCTACTGCAAACACCGGCGCATGCTGTAGCTGCCCGCCGGTCAAGCATGTATGCATGGTTTCAGATGTTTGGGACAAAGTGCTGTCGTACACCTGATGTTTGCGATTAGTTCACGACCATACAACCGCTTGTTTACGCTCAAACTTCGCGAAGATGCAACATGCGCTTCCGCGTTGCTCCAATGCTGCCGATTTTACGTAGAGCATGTGATCATGACCTGGCAAATCGTTTTTAATGTTAGGTGAAGTAATCAATCACACGTTCAACCTCGTCACANCTCTGCTTCTCAGCAGCCAGTGAGGCCTGAGCCTGTTCAAGCAACTGCTTCATGTGTGTCACATGTGCCTCCTGCTTGCTGCTGTGCTCGTCTGCCTGGGCTCGAAGCTGCTGCTGGTGTTCAAGCTGCAAACTGCCAACCTCCTGCTTCATGTCTGAAGCATACTGTGAAGCCTGCGTCTCTGCTTGAGCCTGATATTGTTGCTCTAGACGCTGAGTATGCGCTTTCAACAGAGCCTGCACGCAGCTTGGCAAGTCAGGTTTGCAGACTTGCGCTGCTGTGCTGTTACCAGTCTGCAAAGCATACGAATGAGTTCTGCAGTGATCAGGTCAGGAGTGTGAGAGCAGCATTGCTGCACCTAGTTTGCAACCCTGCGCTGCTGTGCTTGTGACCAGTCAGCAAAGCATGCGGCCATAAACTGTAGTGATCAGGTCAGGAAGTTTGAGACCCTACCTTCTGCCCCTAGGGATGCAGTCTGCAAAAAGGGCTTCAAGAGGGGCATTGTTGAAGCCTGTGTAGCCCCCCAGAAGGGCCATTGCAGCAAATAAGGCCTTCATTGGTAGTGACTTGACCAGAGTGACAGCGAGACTGATGCCTGCTAGCGCTCCAAGAACAGCTGCCAGCTTGAGGATGCGGTCTCTCCTGTACTTGTCAGCCAACCACCCCGCTGGCAAGGCTGCAAACATCTGCACAGTCAGCAGGATGTCTGTTGGTGCTGGCACGGTGTCCGCAACATGTCTGTTGGNCAGCCCTCTTTCCATGCCAGGATAGGACAACCACTCAGATGGCGCCCTCCCAAGGGACCCTGCATGCTTTTCACTTTGCTTNTTCTGTGTGTAACACAACCTCATGCTGAAGTGTGGAGAGCAGTATCTCATGGTGCCTGCCCTTGACACTGCAAGGCTGTCAAGACAATGCCGCTTTCCACTAGAAACCACATGTGTTGCTGTCAGTACTGTTTCGTGAACGAAGCTTACACAATCGCATTAGGTAGCGTTTGTCTCCTTGCAAAGCCGATAACAATTTTGTATGTCATGGCTGCACATCTGCCACTTCAAAGTGCATCATCACAGCAATGGCAAGGGGTCTACATATAACATGCAAACTCTCTGGCAGAACAGCAAATCCATCATATGCTGGCCTAGTCCTGATCAGCAAGCTCTTTCTAGCCACATTCACAACTGCTGATCTTCTTCACAGGCAGCGCATGCACCAACTCAGTCCGTGAAGGCCCTCAGCAACTTCTTCGAAGATGATGGTTTTGACATCAACGAGAGCACATAGGCCTATGTTGGTGTCAAATTCATCGTCTTTGAAAGTGTTGCTGAGGGCAACTTCACATGTTGAGTTGATGCAAGCCCTGCCAGCATGCACAAGAAGTAGATCAGCAGTTGTGAATGTGGCTAGAAAGAGCTTGCTGATCAGGACTGGAATTGGGTACATATGGCAGATTGACCAGGTCACTCAGCATCAGACTGGTACTGCCACAGCAGCACACGCGTGGCTGTCCACCAACAGCAGAGCTTTCAGTAGCCTCACACACGCAGCGGGACGGTGGGCACGGGTTCCTAGCACAAAGGCAGCTTGAAGTGCAGTGCAAAATTCACAAATGGGTGATGCTTGCCTGTGGTATATTTGGCCAGCACCGCAGCTCATGCGCCAGGGGCTCATGTTCTTGCAGCCCTGGCCTGCCCTTGCGATGCACAGTGAGTCGGTCGGGATAGGGCCCGTCCCGACTGCTCCACCTCAGCTCAAGTGTGAGCAGATCCTGCATGCAAAGTGAGCATCAGCAGGAACTCCTACACAGCTGGCGTGAAAAATAGGTTGGNACTGAACTTCTTGTGCACATGTGTTTAGGGTTTTAGTCAGCCTGTCAGGAAGCAGTTTGAATTCAACGTATCACAAAGGTGCTGCTCCACCCAAGCTTCGTCCAGAATCTTGGGCCAAGATTCCCACTCGTCAGATCAGTGATTCCCCTTTTCGTGCTCCAGTAGGGGAGCAATTATTGCAGGAAGGTTCTGTAGGGAAGAAGCAGAGCACTGTTGCTGAACACAGTAGGGGAGATAATGTGGTGCACAGTGGTGAGAGACACAAGGGGAGGCTGCAGATGAATTGTGCTGCGACCGGACAGGACGCTCGAGGCACGCTGCATGCAACTGGGAATTTTATACGCGTGCCAGCCGATATTGATTACCTACTACTGGTATGCATATCCTATACTAGTTCTGGTCGCCAGCATTTGCTCACATTGGAGGAACTAAGTTGCACCCTAGAAGGGTGTGCCCTGAGACAGGGCGAGTGCCATAGAAGCATTGGCAAGTACAGATACTCGCTCCCTCTTACACTGATCCAAGTGGTTAGCCCAGGTCTGGCTGATGTGTATGCAGTATGTTGACAACGTCCAACATACGTGACAAAAAGGTCTGCGCTCGTGTGAACGTCAGCAAGCGAACACGAAAGCCAAGCTATGACCAGCTTCGACCTCGACACACAANAGCAAGCCATATGGCTGCAGAGGCCTGTAGCGAAGCTATTTTGTTTTACACTAACTCTATGAAATCTCAAATCGCTACAAGTGCACATGTGACATCTGAACATTGCAGACTGAGAACCAGTGGCAAGCACATCTGAGCTAAGTTGCATGGTGCTGCTGCGTGCATGTCTATCATATGCTCGTCAGCTGTGATTGCCATGATGGTCAGAATGGGTCAAATCACCCCCATAGAAGTGCCATTGTGGCTGCAACCCTCAGTAACTGCAGCTTCACTGGCAATATTGCACTCTATGCTTTCCTTTTCCAGACGGGGCCTCTGGTTGCACAGTCCACATTTGGTAGATAGTACTATGCTGCAATAACACGTTGGTGGACAGCAGAGACAGATAAGGCTTACTGTGTGGTTTTTGCCATTGATGCTGACTGTGTGCGCATCCACTACCTTCCCCTTGCCTTCGATGTAGTGCACGCCAGCCTGCGCATGATGCACGTTGTTGATGCAGTTCATGCATACCACAGACCTCATTTTGATTGCCACATGTGACTTTCCACATGCACAGGCCCACAACCAAGCTCATGAACTGTGACAGCAACCAATACTTGTAACTGGTCTCTATATGACCATGTAGTTGTAGATACATCTTGCTGAGCGCTGAATGCTGCATCTTGGTGATGTAACCTGTGCGTATACAGTATACTTAGAATGGCATAAAGCATTCAGCCACCATATTCCAGCACTATGCTTGCTGCGATGAAAGGTTTAGAGCTCGCCAACTCCATAAATGAGCCCTGTGGACCNGGGAGCCACGCTGCCTTCTGCACTGTTGTCCTTAGAAGCTGAGCTCAGCCTTTGAACCTGGTCAAACACAAGGGCGTTCATCAGCTATGCATCATGGTTGGCATCTGTGCTGCCAGTACTGTGTGCAATGCAGCAGCAGCAGGCAGCAGTGGCCCCAGCAATCATACAGACTATATCATGGTGCTGCAAGTATCGATACTGACCCAGGAACAAGCAGTAGATGCAGTTCAAACGAAGCTGCTTCACTGCAGGGGTGAGGCATGCAGGGGAGAAGTGTTGAGGTAGGACGTAATAATGATGCTTCAGTCAGCATGTGATTTGCTGACACAGGTCATCAAGCAGGTCAACACAAGGACAATGTCCTGGCATCTGCAACCACCAGGGTTACACAAAGGCCTTAGCAACAAAGTTGGGCTCAGGCCAGAAGGTATGTACCTGTTCACGCTGCTCATCACTGTCTGGCTCTGAACTGTGGTGTGACTGCAGGTGGGAATCTTGAGGGGCAGGGCTCGGGGGCTTGCTTGTGTGCTCAGATTCAGAGGAAACTGGCTCCGGTGTCGGACTGAGCTGGCGCTGAGGTGGCAATGCATGTCCTGTGTTTGCAGGCAAGTTGAGGCATGACTAGCTATAGCACAGTATGCAGCAGAGTGGCATGCACATCCCATATCACAAGAAAGTGTTTATCTTACGAACGACATTCAGGCTGGTCAACGTCGAAGCTCGCTGCAAATGCATGCTAGCAAAGTGTCCATGCAACTGATTGCTATGCTTGCTATGACGAGGAATGTCTGCGACACAGTCAGCATGTGCCTGAAGATTTGTCGATAAGATATTAGCATGCAGGTGGCCGCAGCACCCAGATGCTACAAGATAGCAGTCCTGTGCTGTGCCTCAACTGAGGTTGCAACATTGCGTGAGTGTCTGATAGTAAAACCTGCCTGATGGGAGGTTGGAAGGGTCAGGAGCAACAGACTCAGCAGAGAGGGATTGTATGTGGGCCAGGAAGGAAGCCTTGCCTGCCCAGTGAGGGATGTGGGGGCTGTCCAGCTGGGACACTGGGGACTCCTCCAGGTCATCAGAGTCGGCAGTTCGCCTCAGCCCAAACTCCGCTAGTACCTGCAACGGCCCATTTGAGCATGAGCTTGACTGATACACAGCAATGTTCAGGCAACATGAGCCTTGATGCAGGCACACAGCTTTGTAAGCTGGTTAGTGCATCAGAAGTGTGTTGCAGTGCTGTGGCCCCCAAGCCGTAACTCAACAATGCTAGAACTGATGGTTGCCTGAGAAGCTGTGCCTGCAGCGATGTCAGACACTGGCTGTCAAACCTGCAATACACAGTTGTGTAGCACAGCAATCTGCAATTTTGGGACGGTTAAAGCGATGCTGTTGCACTGTGCAGGAATGAACATAACTTGAAAGCATGCAGCTTGTGAACATNCAGGTGGGTGTCACGTGACTTGGGAGGAGAAAAGCATGGTTTTGCATTACGTTTGTTTGCACTGAAGTGTGCCAAACTTGCAACTGCAAGCATAATACGCTGCTGCTACTACCGCTCGATCTGTGACCAAGGCTATCCAGGAGAATGCAGTCATGGTGTTCTCCAAGTCTTATTGCCCGCACTGCGTGCGGGCGAAACGAGTTTTGGATGCCGAGTTGGGACAAAACAAGTATGCAGTTATGGAACTTGAGAGCCGGTCCGACTGTAGCTCGATTCAAGACTACTTGTCTAGGCTTACTGGTGCACGCACGGTCCCACGAGTGTTTATACAAGGTAGGCTTTGAGTGCAACAGACTGCCTTTGAACACTGCAAAACTTGTCGTGCTGATTTTGCATTACGTACTTCTGCACAGGACAATGCATTGGAGGTGGTTCAGAAACAGCACAGCTACAGAAGTCGGGCAAATTGCAGCAAATGCTGAAGCAAGCGCTTTCAGCAAGCCCAACATGACAGAAAGAAAACTCCTGATGTATTGACAGGGCACTGCAGTGCAACAGCAGACTTCACCATCGTACTTTGTCAAAAGAGTGCATGTCATGTACACCACCTTCAGCCTGGGCAGACCCCGTCCGGCACTCTAGCCGCATTTGGCCACTTGATANTCACACCAGGCAGCTCCTGCAGCACAGCAGCAGCGTGATGGCAGCATCTGGCAGACTGTAAAGGGTAGCAGCTCTAAGCCCAGAAAGACAGACGACAGGAATGGCACAAGGGCAGTTCCAGCTTACGCTTCTCGAAAATTGCTGTTTGGTACGAACCCATGAGTCGTTTGATTGCTGTTTCTAGGTGGCCATGAGAAGCCAGGATCTCTGCAGCCTTGCTGTGATCCTGGAAAGATGTGAACACCATGTCAGCCATTGCTTTCAAATCGACGTCACAGCCATGCAACCCTTCAGCGAACATGCAAGATCAACTTTTACCTCTGTGATTCTTGCTAGCTCCTCCCAGTAGCCCAAAATTGCCAGCTGCTGACGCTGGCTAGCAGCATCCCTGCACAGAGATAGGCTGGTGAGTGTCTTGCTGCAACCCAATATTAAACAGGCAGTCTGTAGCANATGCATCTTGCCTTGGAATGGCTCACACAGGAATAAAAGAGCTGGGCTCTATCTGAGGGTCCCCTCTGCAACATGGTTTGATGACTTTGCTGATGCAGTTGCTCGGCTGAGCTGTGGCTCAAGCTTGCTGCACGTTGTGCAACGCCCCAGATGCCCCTGTGAACGCTGTTGCACACAACAGGCTCATGGCGTACTATGCAGATGTGTTGTCAACAATCTGCCGCTCATGCTGAGGAGGCATGGCTGGAAATGCTTGGCAAAAGCCCCCTTATCATGATTTGGTCATTGTCTATGACCCTGTGAAGCAAATTGGCATGGGTATTCTGGTTTATATCAGTTGGCTGGCCAAAGCATGTGTAATTTTGCTCTTTCTGTAGATGCTACAGCTGCAGTCGCTGCACAAGAGAGGCAACATGAGCTCACAAGGTGATTGGATGCATGCATGCATGTCTGGCTGCGAATCAATGCTAACAGCAGCAGGTACCAGCATGATTCAGGTCGCGCAACATAACATAGCATGCTTGGGCAAATGCAATGCAAAGTTGCTTGGGGCTGCTTACAGGTGTGCAGAACCTCGACGCTGACAACAGGCAATGGAAAAATGCTGAAGAGTATGCAAAGGTCAGTGCAGAGCCTGGAGGCAGCAACACAAAGGACAGTGCCTGATGTTGCTTCGATGCCGAAGGAAGGGGTCGGGGCACCAAGGCAGAGGGGAGGGCNCCTGATACACACAAGGCTGCAGAGTACTACAAACGCCTTGGGTGTGTCAGTGGTTGCCAACAAGGTGAAGACGCTGTCACAAGCTTTGTTCTGCCAGCAGTCTGCAATTTGCAAGCATCCCAGACTGAAGCAAGCCATAGTCACCTCACACTGCCAGCAGTGCAAGCCATGGAACAAGTAGAGGCATGCTGTACTGCAGCAAAGCATACCATTGGCTTATGTCCACTCTTGCGTGTGCATTTTGAGGACATTTGGTTACAACAACACAAGCTTGGCAATAGCTGTTGAGCACAGAACCACGGTAGAAGTATACAGCAGACTGTTGTGATGTCTGAGCATGTCAAACATGCAGTCCAGTTGCTTCCTGTGCGCTTCACTATGCAAACAATATGTTTCACATGGGCCTATGCCCTTTTGATGTACAGTGCTGCAGCAGTCAAAAACACATCTGCTAACTGTAATGACCGTTGGTGTTTGTCTCAGGCCAGGTGGGTTGGCGTATGTGGTCGCATTTGCCAATAAGGGCGCCAAAGATGTTACACAGCGGTATGTGGCCAGTGTGCTGGCCGCTGACAAGCTCAGAGACAATGCTTGGTGGGATGAAACCCTCAAGCCTCTGCGCAAGCACGAGGTGAGGAGACCTGNTTACTTGCTGTCAGCTGCACATTCTCATCCAGTATCAGCTGGGTGAGCATATGATACGGCTCAAGGGTAACGAGCACTGTACATTTTGCTGAGAGCCCAAGAGATTGTGATGTCAATTGGCTGTAGACCTTGCCATTTTGCAGTACTTGGTAGCAGTGGGGTGATGCGTCCACAGACTTCCCAGCTGCATCAGCCAGCTGCTGAGACCAGATGTCTTGTATGCATGTAGCAAGCAAGGTCACCCCTTGATAGCAGAGTTGTCAAACAACAATTCCATTGCATGATGCAGAATCATCAAATAGATCAGCTGAAGGAAGAGATCAGCGGGAAGGACCTGGCTTTAGTCAAGGAGCACTTTGACCACATGAAGGTATGCTGTACCTCACGCAACACATTGCTTCGTTGAGTACATGTCCCCATCAACTCACTTCCATGACATTTGGAATGTGCATAGGCCAAGTGTATATGCTGCACAGTGGTGCCATACTGAAGACTGCATACCATGTACACCTGCCATGCACCAGACACCTGGCGACCCAGGCACCACCGCATCAATCCCAGAGCGGATTGCGTTTAGTCTGCTCAGATATTTTTGTGCGCNCACGGCGGATGCACAGAGACATGTTGTTGTGCAGCACTGGACATTGAAGCTTGCCTGCAGTCGACTTGNGAGGTGTGTATGCATGATGCATGATCTTCTCAATATCCAGACCCTGTGTCCCTATATGCAACACAAAGAAACCAGCCAGGGCCATCAACAGCTCCTTCTTGCGCACACCGTGGGTACATTTGACTCTGACTTTGAAGTGAACTTGTCAGCCAACATTGCTCAGCATAGTAGTGTTTTCTGTNTGCTCCGCCAGCATGCATGCTGTCTCTTAGTGACAAGCTAAGTGTGTGACAAGCTGCAGGGTTACACACGCTTGCTTGATATGCAAACTGCCTTGTCAGCAACACAACATAATCCAGCTTCCAGCACAGGAATGACCATACAACCTGATGTTCACACCCAGATATGGTGCTGGTGAGCTGTTGCTGCATCCAGTCAGCATTGCAGCCTTCAGGTAGCACAGCAGCCATTGATAACGCTGCAGGGAGTGCGCTGCAGGTAGTGCATTGTTGTACAAGCCCAACAGCGCATGTCAACAAGCGTGTCAGAACTTGGCCCTCTGCCCTTGTTTTACACAAACGCTTTCTCCTGGGTGTTCAAAACAGAGCTGTGCTGAGACTGCAATGTGAAATCCTTCTCTTGTGTGTCCACAATGGAGGGGGGCTTGCTCTGCTGGGATTCCCTGCTGTGCAGAGACTCCTTATCTTGGCCATCAATGCCAGCAAAGGGTCTGCTGGCTAGGGCTGCCTGGCGCTGCGGATTCACAGATGAGGGAGGGCCGCTGTTTGTGCGCAGGCTCTCCTTGTCTTGGGCATCAGTGGGAGGGGGGCCGGCTCGTGACGGGGTCTGTTGCATTTCAGCAGCCTCGTCACTCCACCTGTGAGTCACCATGACCAATTGTGACTCAGCACTCAATCAACGCAGGTAACACAGCATCTACAGGCATTGACAAGCACAGATAGGCCATAGAACACAGGGACAGTCAAGCTTGACTTGCTGAGCCATGTAGACNCTGTAAGCTGCCTGCTTCAAGTGCAATGCGAAGGTGCTTATGACATGTCCAATTCAGCTGATGTGCTTCCAACAGCCTCAAAGCACATACTGTGCCACAAGCCCCTTGCATTACAGTCAGCTTGAGCAATGACATAAAGGGGCCACAGCACCGAGATCTGCTTGTCCCTGTAGCAGTCATAGCAAGGCAATCTGAAAAGCAGATCTGCCTCACAGTGGCATGCATGCAATAAGGATGGACCATGTACGCTGTTTCTGAAGCTGCAAGTGTCTATACATGCAGGAGGTGCAGAAGAAGAGCCGTATCCCCCTACAGATCAGCTCCTTGAGAAGCTGCAGCAAGTGCTTGAGAAAGCCGATATGGAGGCAAGCTGTTTGCATCCTATGATTGCCTAAGTAGGCACACATGTTGATGTCTGCACTACTGCCCCGCTTGAGCAGCATCAAGTGCTACACATGTCTTGCATTGAGGTTCTTATTGATGGATTGGCGTTCAGACACAGCATGTCAACAGAATGTACTAGTCTGCAAGCATTACAGGCTGTTGAATGTGCATGCATTCCATGCATTGAGCAGTCTCCACTTGATCCCACTTGGTAGCCAATGCGAGGCGGTTTTGCATCAATGTTGACATCTTGCAATGCTGTGCTGCAGACAATGACGATGAAGAAGATTAGGCAGCAGCTCAATGCTGTATTTAAAGTGGACCTATCTGACAGGAAAGACTTTCTGGCAGCACAGGTAGCTTCCTAGTCTACAGTACCGATCATTGCTCAGTACTGCATGCGCCCAATCAGCAAGCTTGTTTCAAACATGCAACTAGCGTAGCCATGTGCATGCCCAGTATCAGCTTGCTGGCAATCGGCAACTGCAAGACTGCTGGTTTTGGCTTCAACCACAATGCACAAAGGCAATACATCTGTGCCATGATGCGAGCCCGCTTGTCCCCATGTGCAACATTATAGCTGATAATCACACATGGCATGGCACGCTTCGCATGCTTTGCTCAGATGACGCCACCTGGCTGCAGGTGGACAACTGGTTGCATCAGCGGCCCTTTGATGCCCCTGNCCAGTCCAGGGCAGATGTTCTTGTCATTCTGCTCTCTGCTGTCCTGTTGCTGACTGGCCTGCAATGGCTTGCACTCAAGCCCAAGACCAAGGCACCAGTGAGTACAGATTGTACAGCATTGTATCACAGCTATCTGGTACTGCTCAACACGCTGTGTGAGGCAGATGGTGTGCACTGTAGGTGCAACTAGAAGGAACAGTCTTTGACTACGTGCAGCCAGATCTTGATGTCATGATCAGGCAGGAACTTGAGTGGTAAGCCATCTGTAGCGCTTTCCGGCAGACAGATTCAACAGCTTGAAGGCATGCCATGCATTCTGAAGGCTGCACATCAGGGGGTTTGCTTTGCAGTGGTTCTGTGCGCGCATGACAAAGACAAATCTGTCTAAAGTTGTTCCAAACTGCAGGTTGTGGCAAAGTATGCAGCAGTGCTCGTCGTGTAAGGCTGTAGTGGTGTTGTACAAGAACAGTTGCCTGGCACATTTTGGGGCGGGCAGGTCAGGGCATGCACCTGCAGCAGCCCTTCCCGGGGCCATCTGCAGCAGAGCTATGAGCTCAGGAAAAGGCAACTATCTTGCCAACCTGTCCTTGTATCCAGGTAATGACAGCGGGGTGTTGCAGACGTTCATGCTATGGCCCAATACTGCATGACATGCATGTCACAAACAGTGCTCAGATCAAGCTGCTGTGTGCTTGTGTGGGTGCTGAGGCTCAGCCCTGGGTGCTGAGGTCCCCCTTACCCCCCTGGAGATGCCCGATAGAGCCATTATGGCGTTACGTAGTCACAGCCACTACAGGTCTTGACACCACTTTGTACACTGCAGGGCGAGTGGAGTTCACCAGTTTCTTGCCAGAGAACACGCAAGCTACAGTAATACAGCCCATTGGCAGTGAGGGTGTTCTGATCGCAGCAAGTGACACACAGCGTGGCTTCACCAGGCTTGATCAGGTAGCTTGCACCTCAGCCATGCTGCTCCAATTTTGATTATCTTTTAGATGTGCGCCTGTTCACTGAAGAGCCCATTGCCCGTAGCACAGTGAGCTTCTGTNTCTTTTGTTTGCAAGCGTGCTCTGTCCTGTAGGCCGTGGTTGAGTCTCTGCAATCTGAGTGCGGTGCNAGACATGCCAAGACTTGCACCAAGCTCAGGTACCCACATCCTTATGCTCACCACGCTGACTGTCATGTCATGCTGTTGGTGCTGCCATGAATTCTGCATCAATAAGTGCTGATTGTAGTCTGTCAACTCCACATTCAGATGCTGACCTTGGTCCACCAGCCCAGTGGCTGCTGCTGAGACAAGGCAGAGATAGCCAAAGGGTGCATCTGCAGCCTGGACCATCAGCACCAAGTCACCTTGGCCCGTGAACTAGAGGCTGGATGTCACATGCCCCTTGCCGAATGCATTGTGACCTCTATACCTGCACTTGCGCCGGTGTGCACAGCTCAAATTGATTGAGCCACAGCCAATCCAGTCAGCGCCCATTGCCACAAAGTAGCAGTCCTGCATGATCAGCATGCTGCGTTCCCTGCGGCATCATGCTTGCTCATGTTTGTGTGTTGCTATTTTGTTTGGCTGACATGTTGCATGCTTCAGGGTGCTGTCACAAATTTGCATGATGCATGCGTACTGTTCACCTGCAGGATGCCCTGGCGTTCAGCCAGGAGCAGTACAGGATTGCAGCTGTGGATTTGCAGGCACATCAGGAGTCACACAAGAGCTGCCTGGAGCAGGCCCGGCAAGAGGCACACCTGGCTCAGGTGCACATTCTTCCTGCGTCATGTCATGCATTTCAATTGTCTAGCTGTGCTGCGTGTGATCTCCGCTAGCAATGCGTGATGCAGCACGTTGTATGATGCCTACAAAATAGCTGTGCTGCATTACGCTGCTGTTGGCAAGCCAGCTGAGCAGACCAAAGGCAAAGAGACGATTCAGTGCCAAGGAAAGTGTGCTGTGCAGCAGTCTANGTTGTGACACAGACCAATATGGCAATGCGTGGACATCTTCAACGTATTACTATCACATGACAGTGCCATGGCTAGATGATGACTGACATAGCTCAACGTCAGGCAGGACTCGCAGCTTGAGTATTTGATGCAGAGCTAATGTGGCCCGAAAGGTTCACAGCTGCGCAACGAAACATTGATCACCCTGGTACCACACTGGTATAAATAAACCACTGTATGACTCGCTCAACGCATGCATGGGAGCCAACCCACAGTCCAGGTGGATGCAAAATGGTACATAGCATGAACCTTGCAAGCCTGCCCTTACAAGGTGTGCCGATTGAATCTGTCTATCACATTGTATGCACTGGCTAGTCAGCATAACTACCTATTCTATCTTCACTTGTGCAGTGAAAGAAACCCCTACGTTCAGCTACAGTCTTTACAATGCATGCCAGTGGGCTCAAGTGATAACAGTGGGCTTATCCCTGCCGGTAAACTCCTGCAGCTTACTAATGTCCAGCGCCACCTTGATGATAGGACCCAAAGCATCTTGAGCATCCAGACCATGCTTGCTAGTGTCATCACTGTATTGCTCAATGTACATCCTGCAGCACATTTGCACTTGCATTAGCCGACCCAACCAGCAGTGGGAGCCTACGGCATCACAATCATGCAGTGTCTGTATAAGACTGCAAGCTGCACAGTGGCACTGAGCCTGCAGCATGTGTGCACGCAAAATCATCACAGCATGGTCGGCCAAAGTCATACTCAGAAATGCAGCACCCAAGATACCTGACAGTTGCGCCAGCAGAGCCTGTGCCAGATAGGCGGAACACAATTCTGCTGCCATCATCAAACACAATGCGCACGCCCTGCTTGGAAGCCACACTGCCATCAATTGGGTCCGTGTAGTCAAACTCATCAGCCTTTTCAAGCTTGTAGTCCCCAAACTTGTCCCCCTTCTTGCTGCTGGAAATCATGCTGCGTAGGTGCTCTACCATCTTGTTGGCGCCGTCCGACTCCACACCCTCGTAGTCATATCGGCTGCGATTCACAGACCAGTATCAGATCTGCTGAACCAGCAAATTGAGTTGTGAGCATGGCTCGGTGTTCTGCATTGCTGGTAGTGCTGCCCTAACAAGCTGTCTGACTGCAAGCTGTTTGGTGCTCAGTCGTGCAGTTTTCACAACTTACACAAGTGCAGCCTTCACCCAAGTCCCATGCATGTTCAGCCAGCTGAACAGTGGCCAAGCTTGTTGCATTTTGAGAATGACCCAGCCGACAGGGACCCACCTGAAGAAGTTTCTGCCGTATGTTGCCCAGTGCTCCTTAGCAACGTCCTCAACCGTGAACAGGCCATCTCCGTCTTTCCTGTCCTTGTTCTTCTTAGCCAGAATGGACAGCCATGCTAGCACAGCCCAGAGGCCATCCTTCTCCCTGACGTGGTCACTGCCAGTGCCAAAGGACTCCNGCTAGCCAAACAGTGCTGCTGCTGAGCAGGTGCTAGATGACACTCGCACCCTGTGTCTACCAAATGCTGAGCGCATCAAGCTGGACAGCAAGATCATGCGCATACTGTTTGAAGTGGGGGATCTAGCTCAGGCGTCTCCAGCCACAGTGTCTCGCTGTGGGATGGTATACGTGGCGCCCCAAGCCCTTGGCTGGCGCCCCTACGTCAAGTACAGCATCAAAAGCTTGGCTTGCTCCTTGTTACATGTTGAACTGTCTTGTGACTGTGCTTAGACTGACCATATGGTTGCCAACTGCTCTGTGGTTTCAAGGTTGTTCAGGAACCATGCTAATGCTGTGATGTACTGGAGAGCCGCTAGTTGGAGTGAACCAGAATGCATGCCTGATTTCGTGTGGTGTGGACAGGGTTGATGCAAATGTGCATACCTGGTGATCTGCCGTCCGTGTGTGTGATGACTAAGATCCACATTGCATGTGCTTGTGGTGCAGGAGCTGGCTTGCTAGATTGGCAAGCAGCCTGTCAACAGCTGAAGAACCTGTAAGCTTGCAAGAAGCTGACCTGACATTCTTGAGCAACCTATTTGAGCAGTATGTGGACCCTGGCTTGGCTGTGACCCGAAGCAAGTGCCAGGAGGGCATTGCAACAGTGGACATCAACCTTGTGACGTCTCTGACCAAGCTGTTGCAGGTGATGTGACATGACATGTCCGTGCCTACGTGCCAATCTTGTCCATCGGTTCCCTTTTGTCACAGCAGGCCTGATTCTGCAATGTTGCTCCGCCTACAGCTGCTGTGACTGTGGTGATGGTGCCCATTGTCATGCCAACGCCCAAACACATACAGCACATCACAAATTGACTCTGCGTCCGCAAAGGCTTGCACTGCAAGTGGTGAAGGGCTCCACAGTTGCATGAGCATGCATCCGACACCCGTGCAGTGGCAGTCAACCTCTTGTCTACCTCATGCAAGCACTGGTTCCTTGTCCAACACCTGATCACTGAACTGACCCTTGGGCTACCCTTCTGCTGTAACAGGCCATGCTCATGCCCAGTCATTTCCCAGCGATACTGGACAGCAGCTTGTCAGAAAGTGCCAGGCTAGGCGTCCAGAACATCTTCGCATTCTGCTATGTTTGGTCTGTCGGCGGCGCCCTCAGCAGCCAGTCCCGAGAAGCGTTTGATGCATTTGTGCGCAACAGCTTCCAAGGGGTGGCCAACTTCCCTGCTGGGGCAGGCCTGGTCTACGACTACTACTGTGACCCAAGCAGGTCTGGCCTCGCTTCATGTCACTTGTTATCCGCCTTGATGTGAGTCACACATTAAGCACCTCACTGTAAGTCACACGCTGTGTGCCTGACACAACATGATGGCTGTCTTGTGTAACGCAGCATTGAAGATCCATGCTGACTCTGAACAAGGGTAATGCTGCAGCAGACAAATGCATTCCTCATGGCTCATGCACAGGACGTGCCTAGCTTATGCAACAAACATGCAACCTCCACGGAAGGCCTCTGCCTGCAGGAACTACGCTTTGAGGCCGTGGGAAGAGGTCACACCTGCCTTTAAGTACAACCCTGCCATCCCATACAGTCATATCTTTGTGCCAACAGCAGACACAACGTGCTATAGGAGTCTGCTGTCTTACGCTCTTCAAGTGCGTCACCCCATTCTGCTGACTGGTGCGCCCTCCCCCGGTTACCCCAGAAGCAACCTTATCGCTGTACATGCTATTATGCTGTCCACANGGAAACGGTCTGGCCAGCTTTGGGGAACGTGCCATCACCCTCTTGGATTCTGTCGATCGTTACACCCATGTTTCGAACGAAGTCGCGCGTGCAGGAACTAGTGGTNGAATACATGATGGCACTGGCCACTCTGCTGAGCGTGTCACTGTTGCACCATTTGCTGGCTGCAGTCTTGCATGATTGAGCTGAATGTCATCAGCCGACCTGGTGCATCTGTTGTGTCTGCCAGAGCTTCGTAGCGCACGCCCTCCATCAGCTGTACAGGTAGCTGCTTGCAGATTGAGTGTGCNATCAAGCAGCACAGCACTGCTGTCCAGTGCTCTACTGACCTGTCAATGAAGGTCTCTACCTCCTTCTGCAAGTTCCGCTGCACGAACTTGCTTGGCAGTAGCTGCATTTGCTGACTGCCTGTCATCCTGAACTGGAATCTGGCAGACTCATACTTGGTTATCGTATTGCACTGTTTCCAGGTCCACCTAACGCGTATAGTATATCTCTGCTGTTGTGGTCTGATCATCACACCCAATGCTATGTTGCATACAGCTTTTGTGTTTTCTTTGTTATGCATGTCAAGGCATGGCAGATGCAGAGAGCCTCGCAAATCTTGCTGTTCACTCTAGCTTGATNCCATTGCATGTGTGTGCTTGCTATGCAGACGTTGATGGTGATTCAGCCAATGTTTGCATGTTCGCAGGTTAAGGAAACGTATCCTTGATAGCAGTGCTAGAAAATCACTGAAGCGCAGAGCTGCTTAGGGCAGACACAACTCGATCAATACCAGAAATGTATCTTCCGCTGCTTGCTTTTTAATACATCCCCTACGCACTGCGACTTTGCTGCTGCTTTCGAATACGTCTTCCGTTGCGCGTCTTCTGTTACATGGTCAGTGGTTCTGAACTTGCTGCTCGCTGAACTACTTGAAGCTGAGGAGCTCGACATCGAAAACCAGAGTAGAGTTGGCGGGGATCAGCTGCAGGGGTACGATGCTTCAGTGAGCACTTCATATATCAATCTTAGCTATGAGACAAAATTATCGCTCACCCCGCCGCCGACGTTTTGGCTTCCATAGGCATAGTCCGGTGTACAAGTCAACTTGGCTCGTTCTCCCCTGCTCAATTTTGCAACTCCCTCATCCCAGCCCTTGATGACCTCGCCTTTTCCTAGCTTGAACTGGAACGGCTGGCCTCTGTCTCTGCTGCTGTCAAACTTCTTGCCGNAGGAGATCAGCAGGTATGTTTGGTATGCATAAGGATGACCAGTCTGCAGCCTTGTACAGCTGTGCCGACATGCACGTGATGTGCTGTGCAGATGGTCAGTCCAACTGGATGATGGGACTCCAGCTCATCGGCACATATGTCCTCATTGCCCTACTTTTCGGGTTTGTGTCAGGCCAGGTTGATCAAGGAGTAGGCAGCGAGGCAAGCAGATCACCGTCGCCAGCTTTGACACCAGCAGGACGCTGAATGTTGACCAGAAGGTTCTGTTTAAAACAATACTGGCTGCTGTTATGGTTCAAGCCTATGTGGCAACTCTGCTGGCAGTCAGCAGCAGCATTGTCCTGACTCTGAAGNGTTTGAGCTCATTCCTGCACCAGGCTGCCGTGCCAGGCCGTGGGCAAGTCTGTCGACACATTGTTGCACGTTGTCAAACACAACTTCATACCATGGCTCCGGGTCGTAAGCGCAAGAATCCCGAGCCTGAGATACAAACTGAACACGTCAAGCAGGAGACACACTTTGAATTGGACACCTCGGGAAAGGACGGCGTGCACGTTCACCCGGACAGGATCAGGGAGCTGCGTGGTGGGGAAGTAAAACCAGGACCCGTCATTTATTGGTCAGTGCGTTGCTGCAAGCCACAGCCAAAGCTAGTGTCAAGCTACAAGCACCTTTTGGACCACCTGTTGCCTCGGACACTGACTTGACTGCGGTTTGGCTGGCAGGATGTCACGAGACCAACGCTCAAAAGACAACTGGGCTTTGCTGTACGCTTGTGAGGTAGCTCGAAGGACAGGCTCCAGTGTTGTCGTCACGTTCAACTTGGTAGGTGCTGAGTTTAAGTCCACCTGTCAGAAAGATATCAAGCTGCAGCACCAGGAAGAAACCTTCATGCGCTCAATCAGTGTTTGCAAATGAGTGTTTGTAAAGCTGTTCCACTGTAAGTGGCATGCAACAAGAGTTTGACAGAACAGTCATGCAGGTCACTGAGTTCCTGAACGCTGGTGCACGACAATGGGCGTTCTTAGTGGAAGGGCTGAAAGACATACCTTACAAGTTGGAGGCCTTCAACATTCCATTTTACATGATGTATGGCAAGCCAGAGGACAACATACCTAAACTGGTGGAGGATCTTGGAGCTAGTCTACTTGTCTGTGATTACGTGCCCTTGCATGAGGCTCAAGCTTGGCGAATGGATGTAAGCATGCNGAGGGGGGGTATAGTTCAACTTGTTGCAGTCCGTTGTTGACACTCAGCACAAAGCTAAAGCAAAGGTTACGAAGGACGACACGACCGCACANAAGCAGGGTAGGCTGGCAGGTCAGCAGCATCAGCGCAAGCTGGGTACTGTCAAGGACAACCGCCCAGCATGATGCAGAAGGCTGTATGCTACAGTTCACGACTGTGCATTTGGCTAGCAAGCTCAGTTTTGTGATGCTGCATGCAGCTGGGGAGCAGAGGTGCTTGTGAGATAACACATACTTGACAGCAGGCAGGCAATGCTGTTGCAGACGCAGTGCTTCCTTGCAGGCGCTCAGACAAAATCACAAAGCTGCTGTACACCGTGTAGCCAGGTGACTGAGACATTAGGCAATGCCAGCACCCACTGACAANCCAGGGCTCCTGTGGCAAGGGGTGAGTTGAAGGCTTCCTCTCCTGTGAGGTTGGCTGCCCTGACAGATTCGTCAAGAGCTTCGTTGGTGGGAAGGAAGAGGGTTGCTGGTGCTGGAAGACGTTCTAAAAACGACAGTAGGCCTGACTTGTTTGCGGATAGGTAGAAGGCAGAGAAATCTGGGTTGCGGGCAAGCACCGAGTCCTGGATGAAGGTGCAGCCCGGAAAATCCACGCCGTCCGCCTGCTTTAGCGCACGAGCCGCCGCGACTGCAACACATATGAGGAAAGTTGATGTATGATCTATTTGGCCACAGTCAGTGTACAAGCAGAGGGTCTGCAGCTGCCAGCAGCTGCCGCTGCAGCAGTATGAGTGCGAGCTTGCCTGAGCTACACGAACAAGCGATCGCAACCAGCCCACAAATTACAGCTGTTCTGGACTTTGCCATTGTGCGCCTGTAAATCGCAACAGGCAATATGAGGGACAACTCAAGGTTGTGACATAGCAGTATTGATCTCGCGGTCTCGACGGACGACGTCATACAGCAAGGGCCAAATCGCAAACGGTTGTAAGTATAGGGTGGCTGAATTACGCAAGGCATAACATTTCGCTGCATGGTGGGCTGACGCAACTCTTTGCACCCTGTTTGCCGNTCCTTGGCGCCAGCCCTGGGTTGAGGACCTTACTTTCCCTGTAGCAGACAAGTCAAGGACATCATCAGACTATGTATGTTGCAGGCATGTTTATTGGCAATGGTCAAGTGTGGTATTTGTAAACACGGCTACTATTATTGGTTGTGGCATCTCAGGCAGTTCAGCTGAGCAGTCATGTAGGTGCAGAGGANACTTACTTCAAGTCATGAAATGCTGCAAGCTTGTCTTATTGTGTAATCATCTGGCAATGGCAGAGCAGCTGACTTGACAGCACATCATAAGCATCAGGCATGCAGCGGATCATGCACAGTCATGCAAGTTTGGCATTCTGGGCGGCACGCTGCGTCAACATTAGCTACACGTGCTACAGCCCACCATTCTCCCGCAATGATATGAGCTGAGCTTCCCATCCATTTCATTGCAACAATCCATGCTTTGCTTGCACGTGTGATTCTGAATGTCTGCATGCAAGCCCAATACAAATGAATGCTTTGATTGTTGTCTGTTGACAGCGTTGTCAGTGTGTGCAGCAGTGCATAGTATGCACACTGCGCAAACTCATGCAATTGAGCTACTTTGCGGCAGTGTTGCAAGCTCGCAAGAACCGTGTCTTGGTCACATGAGGCCGACTGCTTCATGCGCTGCCACTGCAAATTGTTGTTGCCAAACCTGGAGTGACAATTGAGCTTCTTTTGGGCAAAGTTTGCAGTTTGACGAGCTAGCCCTGTCAGTATGTCTAGCTGGTTGGCATCCAGTGGGCGGCACCAGTAACAGAAGAAATGCGACAGGGCACGCACATTGCTTTTCATATGTGCGTGTGACAACTGCATGCTCATGGTCATTCCAGCTTACAAAGCATAGAAGCCAATCAGCTCAGGTTACATGCACTACCATTGATGCCGAGCATATGCAGATTTTAGTATGCTCTTGTAGCATGCACAAAGCGCTGGCCCTCCTGCAAGGCTCCAGGATCTCACCAAAGGCAAGCAGCCAGCCAAGTCTGCAGCTGGCTTACGCTGTTTCTGACATAGCTTTCCAAACTGAGCTACTCACACTGCTGTGTGCAGCACCATCACTGGGAGCAATTGCTGAGCATGAGCAGATAGCGGCACACCCAGGCTCCCCTCCCAGCAGGGCATACACCCCCTTTGCCCCAACTTCAGGACCCCTGTCCCCTCCTTCACATCAGCAGCCCACTAGTCAGCTAACGAGCAGCCCCTCTGCAGCCAGTGATAGTTCAANGGACATCTGTCCAGGTGTTAGACCATTGACTGAGCCTTCAGTGAGAGCTGAGAGACTCACAGGCTCACTGGGCACAGCATAGACCATTCCTACATCATCAGCACAAGTAAGTAACTTGACAGAATCTGAATATGTCTAAACATAACTTGGAGCCTTGTGAAAGTTGATCAGAATCAGCTTTTTGTGGGGTATTGCAGCAGTTGCACCTGTACACACAGGCTTCAATGACTGATGATTGGATTTGCGCATGTGCCCTTTCTGACTTCAGCAACTTTGACAAAAGAAGCAGCAGGCCACTGGCAAGCATGATTGGATTCATACCTGCTGAAACCACAAGTCGNGCATCTGCGTGCTTGCTGCTGTACTGCTGGAGCACAGGTTCTCATCCAGATATTCGCCATCATGAGCTTCCAGCAGAAGTGCTCCTGAGTGGTGCAGGCTACAGCTGGCAATCTGCAGCACACCTGTAGTAGCTAGGCACAGGGTCCTTCTATCACAGCATCAGTCCTCATAGAGAAGGCAACCTGTTCTCAGAGTATGCATGCACAAGTGATAACAACAATCAGCATCAGACAAATTGTGCAGTGTCAGCTGGTCCTTGCGACCCTAGACCAGCAGGTTTACCTGTTGGCTGCAGGTATAGGCCAATCAGCTCTACTGCAGTTTGGAGCTTTTCCAAGGCAATGCCATATGGATATTTAGACAGCAGCACAGCAATGCCAGCAGATCTGTCAGTTGCAGCCTGAGCCTGAGCAATGTCAGATTCCAGTTCACTGGCTGTAGCTGTCCATGCATGTGCGTGACTGGTGTCAAGAGAATATTCTGGCTCAGGCAGGACCATGTAAGCAGCATAAGCTTCATGACAACTGTCCCAGTCTGGCCAGTCACCAGCCAAAAAGGATAGAATGACCTGAGAAACGAGAAATTCAAGGCCATGTGTCAAGCTACGGAAAGCAGGGTCTAAAGTACCTCAGCCTTGATTGCGAAGTGTATANCAGCCCAGGCCACAAACAGTCGCCAAGGCGTATAAGATACCTTGGCAAAGCAGTAAGCTGTGGGCATCATCTGAAAACAGCATAGCACAGCTTCGCCCTGCGGTATGTCTGCAGCATCTTTCTGACTGAAGGTGTGGAAGGGCTCCCCAGGCAATATTGCCTTAGATCTGGGGTCACCGGCTGGTGGGTGTGCATGCTGTGCACGGTGTGAAGCCCTGAATACGCCCTCGGTCACATACCTGCATTACAGGACGAAATACACAGTGAGCAACAGGGTCACATGTATGTACAGCTCCACCTACATTGTCATGTGCTGCTCTGGTACATGCACGCTTAATTATATGCATCATGCACAGCAACCTTGTTGATGAGGTGCGTGTAGATAGCGATCTGAGGTGCTTGTAGATGACCTGCAACCCTGCTACGCAAAGAAAAGGTAACCACACGCAACTCAATTGATTGTGCAAGCTGTCCCCACGGTATCGACAAAATGCAACTTATGAGTACAGTGACCACAACCAACCTGATTGTGACAAACCCAGCAGACAGCAGGGACAGCAGAACAGGCTGAGCTATAGCTAAAGTGTATTAAATCTCTAGGACAGCACTTTACTCAACAGTCTGCTTGCGCAAGATAGGGGTTGTGCACTCATGCAGGTGGTCCATTTGCAGTGTATTGAAAACAAGTTGGACAAGTGATGGTCTATGAGCAGTGTATTGAAGCAAGCAAGACAAGTGATTGAGCATACGTGACAGTCTTGGCGCCAGGGTGCACATCTTCCAGGTAGATGAACAAGTCTGCATCCCCCGTGGAACTCTCAACCCATACCTCTATGCCAACCGCACCCAGGACCTGCTCACAACATAATGAGGCATCACATGTCTTGTTAACCAGCACAGCTACACCTTCAAGACCTCTACACTGCGTCAGCTGCTATTTGAGTTGATTGGTTTGACATCCTCATCGCAATTTGCAGCAAAGGCCGTCTCTGTGCCAACCATGAGCATGCGTCGCACATAGCACTACATCTACACATGAGCACAGGTTCGTGCTTCTGCCAAAGGCTGGCAAAATGCATACTTCAGCTGTCTGCAGCCACTAGCACAGCCTGGGTTGCANCAGATCAGTAACATGCAGGCTGAAGTGGCTGCCTCAGAAGCGGCTACTGTGGCTCATAGAGCAAGCAGCGGTGAGGTTACGCTAATATGACTTGTTACATTGTATAAGTTGACACTGCTGCCATGATGCCTCTATTCGCTGTTGCTCAGCAGATGCGAATGGTGAGTAGCAATGTGAGGCACGACATACTACAACATCGTGTCCTGAGTTGTATTCTTGCTTTGACAAGTCATTGAAGTCATGCTGTGTTGCAAACATGTGACGGTGTGTGTGATTCTCAAAGTTTGCCAGGTAACTTTCACGCTGGTGCCTGTAGATGCTAAGCTGCTGGACCTCAAAGAGGAGCTAGTCGTGGCCCTGAGTGCCCAGCAGGCAGCTCAGGAAGAGAACAGCAATGCCGTGAAAGCCCGTGCTGAAGCACTGCAACAAGCAGCACAAGCAAATGCTGAGCGCAGCACAGCCAACAAGCAGGCTGTTGCAGCACAGATACAGCGTGATCAGGCCAACAAGGCAAAGCACGATGCTGAGGCTCGAATCCAGGAAGCCGTCAAGCAGCAANACAGGACTCACCTGCTGTGCCTGCTGGCACGAGGCCTGCTGCACGACCAAGCAGCCAGTGATCCCATGCTGCAAGTAAGGCCTGCTAATTGCAAACGTGTCTATATTGCATCCCTCATCATCTATACATGCCAGCTGCTTTCCTTGCGCGTGAAGCTAGCATAAACAAGTATGCTTTACAATACCCTGCCTGCATGCATGCATCAACACCTGCTTGACCTCGAGGCTGCAGGGATCTGCAGTGCTCCCCTCTTGTATCCCCTTCATATAGCGTTTGCACAACATGAACGTGAAACAGCAAAGGTGAGGGTCTGTTTATTGAGGCTAGATTGCTGCTGACACACGCTGAGCAACNTTGGGGCGCATTGCAGCATGCATTGCTGTGTACAGATTCTCATTCTTGCCTGCTCCCACTCCTTTGTTGGATGGTAGCCTGAAGGCTTACAGACTGTGACACGGACTCTCGTCACACAGTCATGACAGCAGACATGTAAGCTGCCATTGAACAAGATAGGCTTGCCAGGTGCCATTGTGCTTTAGTTCAAACAGGACGCCATTGTTGCTTGACCATGGCATGTGAACATAACATGCTCCATCCATGATGTGAACCTATGACACGCTCATGCAACTGCCCAGAAGGTGGTTGCATGGATGACACATTGTGCACCGTGCTTTGGATCTTGAAAGCAGGCTATTGATGTGTTGCACAATGGCTCGCATACTGCGGCTTCACATGAGGGAGTGAGCATGAATGCTGATTGGGTGTTGCCATGGCAAGATCCTGTTTGATTGTGGTCAAAAGCATGTGCATGCTCAACAACAGCACCATGATTGTGTGCATTCANAACAACAAGCAGTGCTGGTATGTGCAAACCTGAATGATGCTCAGGGACGCGGTTGAGATGGCCACGCGACTGGGGAAGTGTGGATGGGAAATCAGTAGTTGAGGCGTCTGAATCAAGACTCTCGGCTCGCAGAGCCTTAACGCAGCGGCGTCTCGACTCTCGGTGAAGTTTGCAGCTGCAACAACGAAGACGCAGGTGAGCGCAGAACGAGTGCAACCGGTGAGGTTTTGCCGGCAAATCGTGAAAAGGCGTGAGGTGTGCGTGCTTGCTGAAAGGGTGTTACGTCACCGTAACCAGGGGTAAAACAGGACATTCAATCACTCCTACATGAACTCACCGTTTGCAGTGTGAGTGCAGCCTAGNCAGGCGCGTATGTCACCGGAGTGGACTATGATGCTACTGAAAAGAGGGTGACAGGCAACACCTTCTGCTAGCACCCCATACATTCTTATGTCGAATTACCTCTGCAGGCTGCAAGGCATATGCACATCTCGAGTGCAGTGGGCCTTGTCTGGTGTGCAGAGGAATTTGCAGAGAGCTGCTTGCAGACAGCATTAGGCAAAACTTGCATAGCCACAGCACCAGGGACGCAAAAGGATATATGACAAGATTGCCTGAATTCACTGATGTTGAACTGCCCACANAGTGGACCCTAACAGCTTTGAAGCTGCTGATCGGCTGTGTGATCCGACGCCTAGGTAGCAAATCCACNCTTGAAATTGCTGATGCATGCAAACTTTGAAAGACTGCTCCTCAAAACTGATAAGTCGAGGTAACATAAGTGGCAATGGGTGTCCTCCTAAAAGTATTGCCATTTACATGCGGCTGTGCCCGGCCCTTGATCTGTGTTGTGTCACAGGCTTTTTGTAGGCTCTGTACAGCACTGCCTGCTAGGCTTTTCTCCCCTTGCAAATCTTCTGATACATCTTTCAGCTTTCCGCCCACAGATAGCGGCAACAGTGCATTTCCCGTCATCAAGAGCTCATTGTGGCCTTTCTGGTCGTTCCAGACCAAATGGCAATGCTGTGGAGAGCTGAAAAAGCAGTGTCAGTAATGCATTGCATGCCTGCCTAACTCGGACAGTTCACGCAGAACATCTGTATGACAGCCGATTGAACGCTGAAGGAGGTGCCACTGGATGATTTTGAGTTGGTTATGGCACATTTTTCAAGCATCACAGGGATGCCAGACTGCATCAGGTAACATTGTGAACAAGTCCACAGCGTGAAATGGTGCTCAATAGTGAGCCAGGCTCTAACATGGCCCTCTGTGGTCGTCTTTCGATTCAAGGGAGCGGACACCATGTAAACTTAGTGTTGAGTGGCCTGCTGTGGCGCTTGCAAGAAACTCAACTTGACATAGCTACTGTGCCGTTGACTGATGTTTCAAGAGCTGGGAAGCTGTTGCAAAGCAAAAACGTGTTGTTACAGCTTTCTGCTGCCAGAGCAAAGCAGCATAGAGCTTGCTTGCTGCTCTGCAACATACGGCCTGTAGTACCTTTGCATGACAGTGAGGTGTGGCAACAATGCAAAGGAAGACGAGCAATTGCTCATCTTGCACCTTCCTTGCAAGCAAGGTCGTCAGCCCACATTGAGGGCTTGAGACAATCTGCTTCTTGTAGACTGCTAGACTGCGCAACTTCAGATGTGGCTAAGTCAGACAGTCAAATTTGCTGTCTCAACCAGGCTTTTCACTGCAGCTGCATCTTGAGGTGTTGGCACAAATGATGCTCTATCATGCATAGCATGGATAGGCTGTAAGTCCCCAGTGCAGTATCGTGAGATGCCTCAACACAAAAGTAAGCTTCATAGTAGATGTGCAAGTCTGTCACGCTGTTTTTGCTTGATGTGTTGTACATGTACAGCTCAATCCTGTGCTGTCATTTCTGTCCCATGGCAACCAAATGTGACGAGCAAGCAATTAATCACATAGTCATGGAGTCAACATATATACAGAGGCTTGACACGCTGTGCTATCACATAAGCACCTTGCTGCACTGCCCAATGTCACTCTTACTGGCACACATCTATTACATGTCCTTGCTGCTGCTTGAGATGGACAGCTGGTGATGAGCAATACCCACTGCACATATCAAAATGACAGCTGTACACTCACTGTGATGCTTGGTTGTGGGGCACGCCTTGCTAAGCTTCCTGGCAGGCAGGGCTCAGATGAAAGCAAGATACAAGTTTTCATCGCACATACAAGAGAGCGACACATCGAGCTACCAAGCACAGGTCACAGCTTGGACGCTGGGTACCAGTCCCACCTGTCCTTTGAGACATATGTGGTGATTTGCTTGACTGAGAGGTAAGCTTCAAGTCCCCACTCCCCGAGTTCACGCCCATGTCCGCTAGCCTGCGTCCCACATCAGACAGACATGTCAGCTTGTTGACTTGGCAGTGTCACTTCATCATCAGCATACACAATGCATGCCTGATAGAGCATGTCTAGCACTGCAAATCTCTCAGAGCCGCCATCACAGCAAGCAATGCAGGTCATTGTCCANCGTAGGCAGGGCAGCCTGTTCCAGCCATCACCTGAGGGGCCTCATGGACCTGGGAGTCAGGCCCGGTCCGATCAGACAGCACAGTACGCTCATCCACAGGGTCCTGCCCAGCGCTCTCGTAGTCAGGAAGGCTATCAACATGGCTTGCAGACTAGGCTTGCACCAGAAGAGATGTCACCAAGCCAGGGCCAACAGCAATCCTCCATGCACAGGCAGGCAGACATATCGTAAAGATGTAGGTGTGACTGACCTTGCAAAACAAAGTGCAGACCATCTGGAGTGTTTGTGTCTGCTCTTCCTGCTATTCTTTCCAGATCTCGCTGCAGGGTGCGAGCTGAGCCTAGCAATCCCACTTGCAGCTTGGTCACACTCGAGCGCCCTCCTGCAAGGCAACAGAAGATCAGATTGATGAATGCAGGAAGTAGGCTTAGTCACCAAGTTGCAACTTATAGTATAAGGCAAAAGTGTAAACGCGTTGTGCAACAGTGCACGCATACAACACCCATAACTATTTTTTGGTGACACGAGGCTAAGGAACATGCCATGTGATGATGTGTGTACTCATCTACATTCAGGAAAAGGGTGAGTATAACACCTGCAGAGTCATTGTCGCCGCCATTCAAGAACTGGCTGGCAACTGAGGTGAGGATGAAGAATGCCGCCACAACCACCAGAATCGTGATGAGGCCCCCGCCGCCGTCTGATCTCTGCACAACAACAGGACCCCCAAAGCCACCGCCATAGCCATAGCCGTACCCCCCAGCAATGCCTGGCCCCAGGAAGGAGCTGTAGCCTTGAGTCCCCAGTCTGGGGGCTGAGCTCATGCCTGAACCCCCCATGCTGCCACCCCCATAGCTCCTGCAATCATTGCTGCTATCTGAGCCCCCACATTTTTGGCAATCACCGCTGGGACCGCTGCTCAATCCCGAGCTGTCAACCCCAGAAGTTCCACTAGCAGTGCTGTCACCAATGATGACACCCAGGCTGTCACTCCCAGTGCTGGTGCTGCTCCTAATACTGCTACCATTGTCAACAACAATATCCAAATTGCTGCCAGGATAACTCCTGCTTGTACTGCTCCTAGCTGGCCTAGGCCTGCCAGTTGCATACGCGCTGCCAGTAGCAGACCCTGACTTGCTAGTTGTGGTACTTCTACGACCACTTGACCCTGACCTGCCATTCGTGGCACTCCTGCTACTACCTGACAGCAAGCTNTGAGCAACCACCGCAAGGACCACCATGGCGTGTTTCTCTCACAATGCCTAAACTGTGCCTCACCTGGCCTAGCTCTGTGTCCTCCACAACTGTGCCGTTGCAGCAGAAATCTTTCTTGAACGCCTTCAACACCTTCTTGTAGTCGATTCCTTTCTCCAGACCCTATGAGGCACCATTGATGATGAGCAATGGAGAGCTAAAGGGGAGGGGTAACGTAGGTGTATTTCAGGGTTGATCAGCAAGACCCTACCTGAACTGTTGTCAGACTCTTTTTACCGTTGCGTTGCTGGATGCGGATATGCACATAATCTTTGCTGTTGTTGTCGTCTGTCTCAGCGTCTGCAAAAGCATCTACACCAAGCAGAAAATGCAAAAGTGGTCAGCGAAGCGTTATAACAGGTTCAGGTTCAGGTGCAGACGGGGTTCACATATTGCCGTACTTCACCGCAAACAAACCATGAGCTAACATACGGCATTCAAGCAAACACAAACGCATCAGCAGAAGGGACACTCACCAAACCCGCCAAAACTGGGCACGCTTGCTGGTTCAACGTCAGTCATAAGCTGGTACACGAGCCCGGGTATTGCCGACAACTGCTGGCAAGGGAAGGTGAGGGGTGATCAGTCGGCAGAGATGTTGTGTAAAGTGGACCTTGTCAGAAGTTGGCACTGGAGATCCTGTTAGGCCGACGGTCTGGCAAGGTCTTTCCAGTCATTTCCTTACGCTACGTCCTTACGCCAGCCATGTTACCCGCCCCAGTGCACAGCTGTCCCTGTACGCCGTANTGGGACTGTGTGTCTGCGACTGAGATGCTTGCCTGTGGTTATTAGATAGCAGCGCTGACCAATGCCGAATTTTGGTTCCAAGCCAACGGCAAACAGCCCTGGCTCGAGCTCCTCGCAGGTGTTCTCATAAGCCTTCCCCAGCTCTTCGGTTGTCGTCCATCGCTGCCCGTCACGTCCAACGTACTGCCGCTCTTCGTCGCATATGATGCAGCGTGCAGGTGGTTCAACAGAACCATATTGTGACCCGCATGTTGCGCACACCGCTTTCTGCTTGCTCATTACGGACCACCCGTGCGCTACCGCACGGCAGCAAAACTTTCAAGCGGCTATGCGTATGCTATCTTGAAGTAGCTTGCATGCACCATGACATAATCATGCAGCTGCTGCAGCAATCGCTATAACGTTTCTGCTGAAGAGAATGTAGGAGCCTGTTTGGATTGCTCTAACCAGGCGGAAGTGTGTTGTAACATGGACAGTGCAAACGACCAACAGCGTAATTGCAAACAAGCAGATGTAGAGACACACCATGTGCGAGGCATACCTGATGATAGTAGCAAATGACACGCTTGCCATTGATACTAGATTCGCACACCAGCAACGAGGACGCTTCATGCGCAGGTCGATCACACTGAGACAACACCTGTTCATTATCATAAGGTACGCTTACGTAGCAAAACTTACATAAGTAAACGNTGCCGCGCCTGTCAGACCTGCTGCACGAAGCGGCAGATGTACATCAATTGCAGCCCTACAACGTTCGAACACTGGCCCTCATCACGCAGAAAGTGCAGGTTTGCAAGTCAGTGCCACCAAACACGTGAATCTGGCAGCCATGAAAGCGGTCGGTGTTCTGTCAGCAGCTCTGCTGGCTGCGGGTAGGCATTCAGCTGCATCTGCAGTGTACAGTCAGCAGCACACAGCAAACGATTTTGTACACATGCTGCGCAGGACCAGCGATGTCACTTGAGNCCGCTTTAGCACTCTCAGATGATGTGCAGGCTTTTATCCTACCAAAAGTGGATCACCCCCACTTCACACTCACATCAATGAAGAGGAGTGCTTCAAGGTCTTGTCTGGCCGGTCAGTTGTGATGCATCATGCTACAATATGGTTCACGGGCATCACACCATCACCTGTGTCTGACGCTACATCTGCAACAGGTTCCAGTATTCACTTGATGGATTGGATTCCTCTGAGCTTGTGCCTGGAGATGATCTCGCATGCATCCCAGCAGGTAAGCTTAACCACGAGCCTGATTGCAGCAAGTGTCTTGATCATTTTGTTTGTCATACAGTGCAAGGGATTAGCTACATTTGATGCGCAATGCTCATGGCTCTCTTTCAATAATTATGTACGTCACTTGGGGCAAGTCCATCGTAGCAGACTGCAGCTTATGATTTCAAGCGGTAGACTGGTGTTGCATAATAACCTCATACATTCATGCCATCAATCTGTGTCATGTCATGACCGATATCTTATGCTATCAAGCTATGCNAGTTGCATGGCTTTCCCTCTTTTGGCTCATTGGGACCAAACACCCCCAAAAGGGGAAGCGGCAGCATTGGAGGGCTTTCCTTTGATGAAGATGATGCAACACCATCAGCAAATGGCCACAGTAGGGAACACCTTGAGGGAGTAGACATTGTGTATCTGAAGAATGTTTTGCTCAAGTTTGTAGATGCACATGCTCATGGTCGGACACAGGAATGTAGTACGCTGCTGCCTGCTATTGCTGCAATTGTGAGAGCAACACCGGTTGAGTACAGGATACTGAAGGATACATTAGAGCGTAGTGAACGGACAGGCAACTGGTGGGCGAGAGCCGTGTCTTGAGGTTAGTGTTGTCCCAACCTGCTGTTTCACTATCAACTGAAGGCATAGTGCAAGCTCTGGCAGCCTTACTTCACCCGCAACCCAACTTTTGCAACACATGAATCCCGATGGATTGGAGGTGAGGTGAGTATGTTTGTGGTAGCGTCTTTACTTCATGGCTTGTCATGCAGTCATAGCAGGTGACAAAAACCTGTTTCTGCGTGTAGCTATGATTAGCTTGAGCCATGCTACAAGGGGCCATGTCAACAAGAGGCCCTAGGCATGCATGCGATTTGTGCCAGTTAGTAGTATAGCCCTGCTGTGTTCTGAACAACTCGCCTAATGACAGTAAATTATTATTATTATCTACTATTAGTCATTCACATCAAACACTATCAAGTCATCTGCATGACAAAGGCTGCTTAGTCTCCTATGACAGTCTGGTGCTCATGCAAAGACAATGCAAAATGAGTACGTGTGAGTGCTTGCAACTCACCCCTGTGCCTGCCACCTGGCATCAGCAGCTTGACTTGAAAGTTGTTGAGGAATTGAGATGTTTGCATGCATGTCAAGCATGCAGCACTGGCAGGAGGGACAAGAGCAAACATGAGCATCAAAGTTGCCTAAGTATCTTGCATTGAGCATTGCAAGCTGTTCCTGGACAGGGTGGGCATGAATGCAAACGCCTGGTGGATATCTTATGCCGTGCACCAGCCGTGCTGCTTTGACCTGATGTAACGATTTGCTTACAACTCAAATGTTTGCATTGCAACTAGGATGCAGACACGTGTGAGCAATGGCCGTCCTAAATAAGGCAGCAGTGCACCTCACAGCCTGCTTCAAAAGCTCCAGTACCACAAGTCCAGTAGTCCAGTGGTGAAGGCTTCAAAGACCATGCAAACATGAAGGAAGTCGCAACATAGACCCAGTATGGGCCTAAAAGACGATGCAGATCATGCAGTGAATCACAACAATACATACATCCAGTGACTAAATACCTCACGTGCGAAATAGAGGCTGATCATTTGATAATGTTATACAAGCTTTGGTGCGTCTGTCAAAGTAAGGAGCCATGTGAGAATGTACAGTTTGCACAGGTGCATACGTCAAATGAGCCTTCAGAGCTCTGTACGCACAACCTGCGCTCTGCAANTGACAACAGCAAAGGCATACCTGTACTTGTGCCAAACGTGTGGGGGTCCTAGCATTTCATGTATTTGGTCTGCCACTGTTTCATTACCAAGGGGCACCGGCGCTGTGATGCACAACTGAGTTAGTAACAGCCCGGCCTGAATCAAGCTGTCCTGAATGTGCTGTTGGAAGGAGGCCACAACCTGCATAATTGGGATCACCGAGCTGTCACATGCTGCAAAATCGTTCAAGCATGTGCATGCAAACATAGGCAGTGGCAAGGCAAATGCTGCCATACACACCTAGTCTGCTTTGCTGTTGCTGTCAGGCTGCATACAACTTATGGTGCACATGTATCTTGCACTTGTTTGTGTGGACGCCCTGCAGACTTTCTGCAAAGTATCTGAGCTGCAGCAGACAGCATAAGGAGACATTGAATGCTGCCATGACAAAGTGTCAAGCACATGGCCTCTTTCCATGGATGTACAGGCCTCAAAGCTCCATGACATGCAAGTGTATGTCGACTTATCACAGAAAGCCAGACCTGTGGATTGTATCAGCATAGGAATGCATGTGTGGGTGCTATTTACAGCCAGCAAACTCAGGTTGCACCAAGAGAATACTGTCAGTACTTTGGTAACACGCTCTTACCGACTCCAAGCCCACATTGTCAGTTCCTGTGTTCTGCACAATGATGACTGTTGCATTTGCTTCCTGTCTGTCTGTGTCATGGCTACATACGCCAAGCCGGAAAGTCTGATGGTCCACAAAGAAGTGCTTCTCCAGCTGGCGGATGGTATGCAACAGCAGATTCTGTTTGCCCAGGGAGAATGGAGCCACATGAGGACCCTGCATCTGCAGTCACAGGTGCTACTGGTGTTTCAACACCCAACTTGCATATTTCAGCAGGTCAGCATGGGTCCTCTGTACTTTTGCAAGTTCAGGTTCATTCATGAGATGTTGTGCATCTGGCTTGTCAGCAATTCCAGCGCGGTCATGTCAGGCTGGTACGTGAAGTTGAATTCAACATTGATGCAGGTGTGTGCTATGGCAAACGAAAAAGAGGTTCATGCCCAAGCGTACCAGGCTGCACACAAGCAGACCTTGCCTTCTCTAAATCAACATGATGCTCTGATGCATTGCGTGNGAAAGCTTAATTAGGATGGCAGAGGCACGGGCTCGCCTTGAGCTGGCGCAGGTTGTCACCGCAGATCACGCACAGGTACGCTTTGCCAGTGCTGCACCGTCCTGCACTTCCAGAGCTGTGCATGCCTCATGCACACAAGCAAAGACACTTTACCTCTGATGCTGTGGTGACATTGCTGGGGTGTGTACCGAGTCATGGCCCAAGTGCAAGCTGCAAACACATGGGCATGCAGTCTATGGCCTCAAAAAGCATGGTTTACCATACGCACCACTGTGAGCTCATGTCATGCAGGATGTGATTGAGATCAGTGTAGAATGCATGCGTGACGTTCATGGTGAAGGGTCAGGAGTGAGCTGCCTGGACTTCAGAGCCCCTGCTGGCACCCGTGCAGGCAGTAAACAGGTAATCCCCGCTGTAACATTGCATGGCACTTGCTCAAGCAGGTGCAAGGGTTGTCCTTGCTCTCCTGCAAACAGACATGTAGTGGTCATGTATTTGAGGATATATGGCACATGTGGCTATCACCAGCATGTTGCAAATTGAAGCTATGTGTCAGCGTATACAGGGTGAGGCAAAGCGCTTCTTAGCAGCACTTGGGCGCAGAGCAGACCAGTCTGGGAGCAACCTGTTCAGTGTGCACCAGCTCTTTGACCTGTCAGATCACCTGCAGCTGAAGGTGCCAGACATGCGGGATTTCATCGACAATCTGAATGAAGCAGGTACAGCCTTTCACGTGAAAACCCTGCTGCTTGCCTGCTACCGTTTATCTGATTCTCAACTTGAGAGTCTTGTGCATTGTTACAGGAGAGCTTTTGAAGAAGGGTCCTCANTCCATCCCAATGGTACACGCCTCATGGATGCCTATGGCAACCTCATTCATGCACCGCTAGCCTATCCCAACGCAGCCGGAGCCCCTCTTCCTGGTGGCGAATTCATCAAGTATCAGCCTGGGCAGCACCTAAATGGCCTGGATGTTAGCTGTGGTCAAGCCCAATTTGGTGGGGGCCCCCTGGGGGCACAGCAGGGGGCTTGGATGAAGCATGATAAGTATATGCCTGCAGTCCAGTACATCAAGGAGCACAGTCTCCTGACCCATGCAAGCTCAGGTGGCAGTGGGACTCTGAATAACCCAGTCCACAAAGTCCCCAAGGTATGTACCAACAACAAAGCTTGCACGCTGCAACCTCCTGTTGTTGGTATGCCCCATGCTTGGTGCTATGGGCACCCCTCACGTGACTCAATGCATGATGATCTAGCCAAGGGCGTCTGGGCAAAGCTGTGCCCTGCACAGTTGTGCATGTCTGTGGGTTGTATTGTATGCTTGACAGCGCTGGAAGACAGGTATCACACGTTGAAGTGTGTGCAGGAAGAGGTGAAGATCCTGCTGCGCATTGGTGAAGGTGCCTTTGGAGAAGTGTCCTTGGCTACTTGTGCCATTTTTGGCAGTGTGGCAGTCAAGTGGTTGAAGGTAAGCAATGCTACATTGCTACTCAGGTTGTGCCTTGCGGGACAAGTTTGTGGCCGTGCCGCATCATCACAGGCAGGTGTGACATGGGCTGGGACGCTTCGATTGAACGGTGGAATGATGGTGTCAGTACTACATTGACAATGGAGCAGCATCAGTGACAGTCTGTTACAGCAATATCTTGTGTTTCATGCAGTCATGTCAGCTTTGTGCTATCAGTGCGTGTGTACTTGGCATCAGCAGGTGATCCCAAGCAGCTGCAGGTGTCTGCATGCCAAGTAGTACAAACATTCTGTCTGAAGCATACTGGACAGATCTGTCAGCAACTCCTGTGTCATCTTCTGACTTAAAGACTCTTCTACTGAACGCCCCATGCCAGCATGCATCACGGTTCTGTCATGTGGTGTTGCAGCCTGGGAAGGTTGAGCGCCATTCACAGTCATTTTGGCGGGAAGCCGAGATGCTGTCCAACCTGAATCACCCCAATGTGCTTCGCTTCTATGGTGTGGTGGTGGAGTCACATGCTGAGCCAAATGTCATTGGCATCATGACTGAATACATGAAAGGCGGCTCTCTCTCTGCCTTCCTCAGGTACACATGCGTCCAACACATATGCACCATACCTCAAGCACTGTCTTACTTCATTCTCCTGTGCTGCTTGTGCGCTTCAAGGCACAGCATACATTGGTCTTGTGGTATTGTACACTTCTGCCTTGTGTGCTTGCGTACTTTTGGGAAGCTCTATTCAACATGCCTGAATCCGTTACCCATGCACGGTAGTGTAGCCTTCANTGATCTGAACACTGCAGCCTGAGCGCTTAAAACGGTCCAATGGTCCCCGGCATATCACAAGTACGGTCCAGACGTATGAACGAGGGTGACCTCCCAAGGTTTGCGCTGAAAACTTTGTCGTTTCTCGCAGATGCCCGCAACTGAACTACGAGCTAGGAGTATATGAATGAGCGTTTCACGATTCGGGTCGCAAAAACTGCTGACAACAGCATGACATAACGGTGTGCGGAAGGCAAACCCCAGGTTTGAATTACCGCCAATGTCTGCAGATATGGTCCTTGTCGATCCTATCGACAAGGGAGGCAGGTACCTTTGTGTTGTGACGGCGACGTCGACTGTCAGGAGTCGGGCTGCATAATCTGAGACCGTCCGCGCTCAGCTGCGCAAGTCTGGAGGTGTCCCGAAAGACTTGTGGTGTCGTGTCGCAGCAGAGCCGCAAAATCAACACAGTGGCTGCTCCTTCGGTGCTGGCATGTTTCGACAACGTGCTTAAGCTGTTCTGAAGAATGCTGAGCATTGGATAGGTGCTGCCCCGCAACGAAGGCCAAAGAACAGTTGATTTTGTTACACCTTGTCATCAAATGCATATAATGCCTGCATTGAAATGCAGACTTGGCATCAACCTGGGCAACTGCAGACACACTGGGTAAAAGGAAATATAAGTGCTGTGTCACAGGTGTTGCTAAGCGTGACTAGCTGTTTTGTGTTGCGCAAAAGTTGAGTCTTGAGGCTTAACTAGCAGATGACACTGGCTGTGACCACCTAATGCCTCAGCTGCATGTCAGCTTCGCTTATAGACATGGTCGGCAATTGCGGTCACGCAGTTTGTGACCATAAGCAACTTGCCACAAGAGCCCCCCCAACGACTGTGGTCTGANTTGTGCCAGGCCTGGCATGCGGTGCAGTTAAGGCATGAGACATGTCCTGGTGTGGTGTGAATTGTTGCGTGGTGTTGCATGGGCGCTTCAAGCAGGCAGAGAATTTGGTAGCTCATTGGTCTGCAAACACCACTGTTGTCGGATGTTGCATGCCACATACCAGGCAGAGTTGCGCACTGCCAGCAGATACGTTACCTAATGTCATGATGGTGACCATGCTTTCAATGTGATTGCTGAATGGTTGAGAGGCTGAGAGGCAATCGGGGGGTGTTGACATGCAGTTTGGCCTTTGTTACCTTGTTTTGAGTCTTACAAATCACCTTGCCGTGAATCTTACAACTCGCATACATGGGGACTGCTCCACAGAGCCAGAGCCTTCAACATCTNCACATTCAACAGCAAAAGCCATGTCGATGGAACTGTTGCTGTGTGTTTGGCAGTTTTTTGAGAGCATGTGAGTGACACATGACGATTTGTTACTCTGTACAGGGCCTGAAGGGGATGCATGAGCACAAGCGGGGGATCTGTGACATGAAGCTTCAGAACGTCATGGTGTCAGTGGACCAGGAGTGCAATTTCTTCAACACCATCAATCTGGACATGGGAGGCAGCGTCTGCCACAGTGGTAAGCCTGCAGCAAATGCCAAGTACTGTCNGTATGCAGACACACACAGACAGCAAATTGGTTGGCTGTCACTAGAGGTATGACCTGTCAGCTAACAGGGCTTCATTGAAGAGCTGCATGTTTGACTACATGTGAGATGACAGCTTCCAGCAGCACTTGCAACATGCTAAGGCTGGAGCCGTTTGCAAAGGTGCAAACTTCTTGTGGCAGCGTGAATGCAAAGGTGCCTACCTGCAGAGGTGCCCGCATGCACTGACCAAACAAGCGATGCTGGAACACAGGCCTCATCTCCAGCCACTCTGCCACAAACTCCTTGGCATCCGACAGCATGCCTTCCAGCAAGGGCTTGGTCACATGGTCTGGCAGGGCTAGGACCCCGGCTGGGCCCACATGCACACTGCCTGCTGTCCTGTAACATGTCGAGCAGTGCTGATACTTCACTGACTTATGGCATGGTATGTAAATTGCGTCCAACAAGTAGACGGCGNGCGCGTCAAGTGTAGTAGGCGTCAGCTTGCGAAGCTAGTTGTCGTCACGGAAGCATGAAACAACAAACGCACCGCTGACGTGATTTGTGCGGGGCTTATGCGTAGTATGCAGTCGTATTGCGCAAGACAAACATTCTTGTAGCTTCACAAAGGCAATATGGTCTTCAGCTCAAGCGCGACTCTATGCACAGACGACATCGACACTGTACATATGCCGGTGGTGAGCCGGGACGGTATTGACTCGCAAGGTGACTGGGATCCCGACCATGCGACCTCCCGTGAACCAGCATCCGACGCGTCAAGCGCGCACCTTGGTTCTGGCGAGGTCAAGATCCTTGGGGACCCGGATTTTGGTACTCAGGTAGGTCTACCTGCACCCCTGGCAGCACAAATAGTCACAACCGTCGTAGCGTCAATCATCAACGAGGCTTCATACACCTGATATGTGTCGACTCAGCTCACATCGCCCTACCTTTGCAGGAGTCCTGCAGCTGCATTGACCCCGAAGCTTCTCAGTGCAGTCAGCTCGCAGCCTCAAACCCTCAGCTCTCTCAAGCTAGAGCTCACCAGCCAGTTGGTCCACATGCAAAGCCATTTGACGACGCNACATGGTCCTGGGATTGATGGTGCTGGGCCTCCTGATCAGTCTCATCTTGTTGAAGGATACAACACACCTAGCTGCNCAACCTGGCAGAACAGGTCGAAGACCTTACACACCGCTGTTCTAGACCTAATCTACCAACTGATGTCACAATAACAACTGCGACTCACAATAAAGCGCCAACATTGTGGTTCAGAGAGTTTATGCCAGCCATTACCTGCTGCCCTGATAGATGTCTACGATACAGGCACAAGGTAACATGGAAGTGAAATCTAGCAGGGCAACTGCCGNAATCGGGTGGTGCTGATGCCTTGACAGCTTTGTCCTTGCTGTGTGGCGGGGACTATGCCATCAAAGGAGCAGAGCATGTTGGCTCCAAGAGTGCTGTCAGGATGTTGCAGCACCTCTTACAAGGACAACAGGTCCGCAATGTACAAGTGTACAGACATACGTGTGTCTACAGACAGACACATGCTCTGCCTGCTATGATGATGTGCTGTCTTACATGAGCCAACCGTACTGCCGTGCTGCTGGCAAATGCAGACTTTGCATGCAAAGCAAGCAGCAGCAGCAATTGTATGCCTTGTTGGCATTTGCTTGGCTTCCAGCACGTTGATGCATTCAATGTCACAGATCTACAACAGCTCGTACTGACAGACAGTTGAGTGAGCAGCGCTTTTGCGGGCTGTGCACAAGCACTCAGTGACTCATCATGGCTGTCTGCTCGCCAATTGTTCTTGTCAGCAGCAACGTGTACACGGCAGGTTCATGGCAGGACAGGCATTGTATGACATGCACTTTGCTGTGCAGCAAGTAAACAGCACTGAAGTCACGTCAGAATGGCCAGCATCAAGTCAGATAGTGAACAAACTTTTGAAGATATTGTACAGGCCATTACAGACCACAAGGTTCCTGGCCAGAACCTGTAATCTTCATCTTAAGCTTTTTCCTCGTGATTGTAGGGGAGCCCAAAGTCAATTTGTAGCAGCATGGCTGCAAAAGCCTCGTGCAGTTTATCATCATACTTTTCAACATTGCTTATTGCAATTTATTATGTACAAGCTGCTTCAGTGACATTTAGGCTGCTGTCAGTGTGGTGCAGGATGACAGCAGTGTTCTGGAAGACTTGGCTGACCTGGTGGAGAGCCCCCCTGACCCCACCATGGAGGCCCTCTCAGCCCAAGGCTGCACAGGTTGNAACTGACACAGCTTGACAGCGCACAGTTATGCAGCCTTGAGGCCTGTGAGCCTCAGCAGTGCCAACAAGTAGCCTGCGCTCAGAAACGACTCGCTTGCAACCAAGTTGCCCGGCAAGCATGAGGGTATAGCCAAGAATAGCGGTGATTGGAGCAGCGGTGGCTGAAGCCAGGGCTGAAGCTGTGCATTCAAGTCGGGTAGGTGGCACGCACGGCGTGTCATCCATCGAAACTCCCGGATATTCCGAGAGACGCACAGCGTTTGAACCAGACAAGGCTGCCAAGACAGGCTGCGAGTTCGAGTTGATCTCGGCATTTTACACGTTCCGGAACACCTAGTCTGTGAACTATGGCCGGCGACAAGGCAGGAGGTGCTCCCGCAGGCATGCCCGGTATGCCTGGCATGGGAGGCTTCGACTTCTCCGCCCTACAGAATATCTTGAACGTGAGCAGTGGTCCCTTGCCTGGTGCCTCTACCACTGCCACTGCACGATTTGCTTACCATGTGCATACTGATGTGGGGAACTACATGATTGGTGCCAAGGTCAATGGCAAATATGTGACAGCCAGCCACCAGCTGGCCAACTCGGAAATTGTGGACATACTGACCTATGATGGCCCAGTCACCAAGAACAACATTGCAAGGCATAAGGTGAGCTGTTTCTGTGGAAATGTTGGCTCAAATGCCACGCACATCAAGCTTGCACTAGCTACCCGATCATCACTTGGCCTATAACAGCTGCTGTATACATGCACAAGCTTCATCAAGCCTGAATAATATTCACTGGCTTTTGCATGAATGCACAGATTGTTGCACAAGCTTTTGCTGGACATAAAGTCTGCTGAGTAAGCTGCTTTGCAGCCAGTCTCAATGCGTGTATTCAATTCAATTGGTGTACTCACCTGCAGACATGGAGCGATGCCAACACCGCCAGGACCCGCAGTGCTCGGCACAAGCTCCTTCGGTTCCTGCGAGACAATGCCTGCATGCAACCAGCGCTGCCCCCAGACCCTGAGCCTGCCCAGGCCGACATGTGTGGCACACTTGAGATTGTTGACAATGCTCTCAGACAGCCTGAGGATCAGCGGGGTTCAGTCAAAGCAGAGCCTTATACTATCAAGTCAANTTGTTCACCTTTGCAATCACATGAGAGGTTGCACACATCAGCTTTGCAGGAGCTTTGTGGGCCTGCAGCCCAGTTTGTGTGCATTGACAGGTGCTGACCAGTTGTGCTACTGCAGGTCGTCGTCATGGCTGGAGGCACAAACGGTACAACATTTCCTCTTTTTAGTGTGATCTGTATGTCCAAAGTTGCGGTTGTGTCTTGTTCGGGGGATGGTTGCAGTTGACCTCCTCTGCAGTGTTCTGCAACTCTTCCTCAAGTCCTGCTAAGCAGCCTTTACAACTTGCGTCTTCACATGCAGCAGTACTGATCATTGCATGCCAACATTGCTGCAATTGGACGTGACAGGCTGCATGTCAGGTCTAGGCTGTCCTGTACTGCACCTTGAATTTTCTCATTTGCATGTCCTTTTACCACCTTTTGGGGTACTGGTGACCTTTCAGGACACCAGTGCATGCAAGCTTTCAAGCTGCACAGAAAGTCTTGAACAACATGTGGGGTGCATACAATGCACAGGACATTAAAGCCAATATGTAATGTGCTTATCAGGCATTTGTGACTCTAGCCTAATTTCCTGCAGACTTCCACACACTCCCAGCTCCAAATGTCACTGACTGGACTGGCAGCTTCGTTGACTTCATTCGCCAGGTACAGCATGCCACAGACGGCAGCCCTGCCAACTATCACTGGCTTCTATCTGACACATCATTCACCTGCAAACCTATACAAATTTAAACAACAAATGATACATTTTGAAGCTGCATAACCCTCAACTTGGTGTTTGACAGTGAGTAATGCAGGTACTTCGTTGTTGAGGGGTTCATTTACAAACCTATGAGGTGTCATGATTATTGTTGAGTAGCTGGTCCTTGCTGAGTAGCTTGTTGAGGACAAATACATGTTCTGCTGACTGGTATCATCTGTTCACTGCTTGTCACATTGTTAGGTGGTATGTTCAGCTGGGGCGCATGTCTGTTGCCCCAGGGCTACAAAAATGACTGTTGCTTGCAGGTCAACACAACATACAACTCTCCAGATATCATCATTCAAGTGTTTCCGTGGGAGGTGCAGTTTGAAGGTGTCCTGACCTTCAATCAGACAACAGTATACCTGCAATACATGGCAGCCTTGTCCACAGCAGTGCAGGCAGAGGGTCTTCACAATGTTCATTTCCTCCAGCTGAATGCAATGACAATGGAGCTGACAGGCTGGTGTTTAGCCCACCCCAGTGCCGCAGCTGATCAGAATATTGCACAGCAGCTGATTGCTTTCATTGAAGCCATCTTGCCAGACTGGAGCACCACCACTTATCCTTTGGCGGTACAAGTCTAGCATCAGCCTCAGGCACCTTCTCAGCGGGATGTGAACAGGGGTAATGGCCTCTGCTGCTAATTTATTCCCAGAAACGAAAACATTAGCTTTGCCTCTGTGTGACAATTTGTCACTGCTCAGGCAGTGATGAAACTACCTGTAGCGACTTAGTCATGTACACAACACCACTTATGCTATGCAGCACACTAGTATAGTATTCTCTGCCAGCCTGTGACCGCTGCTGCGTATTGCAGGATCGACTGTCACAGCAAGTTATGCTGATGCAAGTGTGAACAAAGTGACATTCATTGTCTTGCATGTTGAGTCAGATGCAGCTGTGCATGAGCGCCTGTATAGGCTGTTGATGTTGCTGCTGTTGGACAGTCGCTCAGGTTGTGATGTGTGGTTTGTGTTGCCTTGCATGGCATGTGACATGCTGTAGAGCGTTACACGCATCAACACTGTAGCGCTCAAATTCTGTGCTCCATGATTGCAGCCTCCAGTCAGTGGTTTTCCTCAGAGTGGGTCTGATTGCCATGCTGATGTTCCATGTCAGCAGTGATGCTCAAGTCTGAATTTGCTGCCGATCCTGCTACCGTTCATGGATTAGCTATTTGTGGGAAACATTGTCAACATCATCCAACAGAGAATCGCTCGACTACACGCCATAAAGCAATGAAGCTGCTTGTTGATGCCAAATGTAGCTATTGCACATATATATATGCAAATTTCACAGCGCGAGACAGGACGTGGTGTACACATGGCTGCTTGCAGCTGCAGGCACATGTACATTTGCATCAACGTGCCCACAACAGGCTGCTTGGTGTATGTGAACAGCCAACACAACGGTCTGCATGAAAATCACTATGGCATAAGCTTCGCTCGCCAATAACATGCATCGCCCCACTGTTGTCTACATGTCTACATACGGTACATAAGAAAATGCTGTGAGCTGCACAATCAGAGCTCTGCTAGGGGCACTTGAGGCCCGTCATGCAATGCTGGCTGAGCTACTGCAAACACTGCTGCCTAAACACTGTTTGGCACTCAATGTGATCCTCTATAGCAAAGGGCTGGCAGCAGTTGATATAGTCAATCCCTATTTGAGCTACAGCAGCAAGTGTCATGCAGTTCTGACAACAGAGTCACAGCGCGCAGTGTCAGGGCTGCAAATCAGATTGCAGATGTCACTGTGCCTTACTTTTAAAACAGTGCTGCAGGCCGGAAAAGGAGAGCTGTCATGTATGCATGATATCGCAGACGACGCCGATGTCATCTTGAGGGTGTATACTGTACACACAACATAACAGACNAGGTCGAGTCTAAGCTGCACAAACCGCAGCTGACGGCTCACAGGCAAGATCACTGCCTTTCAAGGCTAGGCACTAATGGACGGAATGATACACTCACCTGAGCTGCTCAGGCGCAGCTGCACTTGCATTCTGCAGACCGTCATACTCGGCCTGTACTGTTGTTACGGCAAGCATGTCGCTGTTCAGTCTTTCTTTGCTGGCTGCAAGCTGGCCATCAGCAGTTCTGCGATATTCGGGGCAAGCTGCGGCCAAGCTTAGGTAGTTTGCCTCAAGGTGTCGCATAATATCTGCTTTCTGTAGGATTGCTGCTGCGGCGCGGCGCTCTGTTGAGGTTGCCTCGAACCTAGACCCATCGTGTGGAGTACAAGCTGCCCGACTAGTACTGCACGGATCTGGCTGTCCGCTTTCGGTTTGCGGAGCTATGTGACACTGCAGGTCCTGGTCGTTGGCACTTGAAACCTCTCTGTAGAAGGGATTCATGTGACACGAGACTCGCAACGACGAAGACAACGCGTAGGCCGCAGGATGTCAGAGGGCAGTTGTGCGTCGAAATTCTGTGGGTTCCCAGAATGTATCGCAGCTACGCTGAGCGCGTTTTCCGCATGACGTGTTTGCAGTTGCTCCCAGCGCAGTGTGCGAAGTCATTCCCTAACTACGTTGTGACACTCGGTCCACTCGTTGCCAAGTCCTCGCTCAATTTTTGCGTGCTATCAAGTGATCTGTGGCTACGAGGTCAGCAGCGCACTTGGGCATGGCAACTTCTTTTGCGAGCACTGGAGCATCAGCCGCTTAGAAACCCGAACTGTCAGCGCTGCAGCGCAATGGTTCGCATATCGTATGATATCACGTCGCTTTCAAGTATGGAGGCCGCAAGCGCCCGTCTGGACGCCTACAACACAGCACTGGCGGGCAAGATAGAGGAAATCAAGAAACGAGAAGAGCTTTACCAGCAAGCCATCACCCGTGAGCGGGTAGCGTGTGATGAAAAAGCGCAGCAGTACAGGATGAGACAGGCACGGCTGGCGGTGCGAAGTATATCTCTGAGGAGTGAAGTGCAATCCTATGATAGACAGCGACGGTAGGGTTGAGTAATTTTTCTCAGGCGGTCCTGTGTCAAATGTGGGCTTGAAGTCTGCTCAAGCATTGTCTCCCACAGATGTCACTGTATCACCAGCACAAGTGGTGCTGCAATTCCACAGGGCGCTGCTGCAAAAGTTGCATGCNGTTGTGTATGTGTCTGCAGACACCACAGCTGCGCAAGCAAATGTTGGCAGGAATAGTGTACTAATCGGCAGTGTACAGCTGTTGTGGAATGACTGCTTGAATTCGTTGCCTGGGTAATGCAGGTGCAGTCAGTGCCTAACCCTAGAGTAGAAGCCGAGGAGCACTATTACAATGCCCAGCACACCCGCCTCAAGGAGCTAGGCTTGGAGCCACACCTGCTCGGTGACAACATCATTGACTCCCTTGTCAACTTTGCACTTGAGGTACGCATCTTGTGAACCTAAATGTTGTCCACAAATGACTGTGTGTTGGAAGGGTTTTCAACACTGTGTACAGACGCCAGTGACCGCTGCATCAAGGTAGCCATTGCGTTTGGTCTGGTCTGGTGATCTATGCGGTAGCTTTTAGGCATTGCAGATGTGTGTCCTGCTGTCCGCACACTGATTTTGCAAGTAGCAGTCTTGCATTGTCTATTTTCTTGTACAATTTGTGTCTGCCCAACAGTTCGCAGCACAGACTGTCACTCTGCTTACTGAACACCTGGCACATTGCACACTCCTGGTGCAATGCCACTTGAATGCAGTCGCATGCAAGTACAGCCATTGGTTTGTAGTTGAGCCAGTGTACAAGTATGGGCCATGAGGGTAGGGAATCAGAAAACGCCATACCTCAGCCTGGCGCACACGCTCCTGTTGAGCGCCTAAGTGCTGCTTTGCTGTGTCAAGCTGAACCTGTGTAGTCTGGAGGCGGCCTTGCAGGTCGTTATTGCTGGCTTCCAGCAGCACCGTTGTGTCTGCACCATAGCATGTAGCAAGGCTGTCAATGTATAGTTGGGTTGCCGTGCGACTTCCACATGATAACAGTGCAATTTGGCGTCACCTGTGCAAAAGCTNCCCTTCACAAGCAGTATGAGCAAGCTGCATGCGGCTGTTACCATGCAGGCATCGCTCATAATGCAGACAAAGCTAGTCAGATGTATCTGGTGAGTACTGCAGCTCAGGTCCAGCATGACCAGCAGAGCAAACTATACACTGTAGAAGCTTTACCTGTTGTAGCTTGCATTTTGCTGAGCTCAGGTAACACAGCATCATGACACTCACGGTGGCCAAGGTCAGCCTTGAGCATGGCCTTTAGTCATGCTCCAATTCATGAGGGTAAATTGGCCGAGTCAATGGAATGACAGATTTGCCATGTATATCTCGGGACATGGCTTTCCGCATGTCATATGCGTCCTCGTCTCCACTGTAATAGCCTATGACCCGTCTGTATATAGTGTACCCAAACTGCAGTGTACCAGCCACGTCGTGAGTTGCTTATCAGCTCTAGCTGAGGAAGCAGGCTGACAGAAGAAATGGTACAGTGATGTGTGTCACGATCTGAGCTGTGGAAGCAACCTTTTGGTACCACATTTCATCAAGAAAAGCTTGGCAGGCACTTACTTTGTTGTACATCTGTATGGCTGTGGCGTTGGAGACCCGCACAAACAGGTCGACGAAGTATGCTTTGTGGATCTTTTCAGTGATGTCCTCCAGATCATTCATTAGCTTCTGAGCCAGGCGTTGCCGCCTGCCATGGCGTAAAGCATATATACACTGAGGTTAGCATTGTGCTAATGTCGCGAACAAAACTCTGACAGGCATATGTTTCCACAAGAGGATACTGCCTGCTAGTACTGAGCATGCAGCATTCTCACATTTACCTGTATTCTGGAGCAACAGTGACAGCTGTAACATGCCCATGCCACTTTTCCTGTTCTCCTTCTGCTTTGCCTAGAATGTACCCCATGACTTCTTGACCAGGCCCTTCTGCTGTCAGGCAGTACTCTGGCCAATTCGCAAGGTATTGCAGATAAAATGGCAGGTTATACTGCAACCATTAGAGGAAATTTGACCCGTGCTGTCCTGTGCTGGAGACAACTTGAGCACGGGTTTGACATACCGTTTCTGTGTAGTAGTCCAAGTTCACGCCATTGAAGGTGAACAGGTCATCGCATGTGAAACGTCTGGTCGACGTCATAATGTCTGAGGGCACGGCCAATGTGAGCTAAAAAGTGGCTGACTAAGCACGAGAATGCTGGCGATCGCTGAGACGCCCGACTAGCGCCGCATGACAAGGGGACAGTGAGTGGCTTTCTCCGGCTCACACTATCGTGAGAAGTGAAACAGAGGAAGTGCTTTGGGCTTTGTCCAGTCAAACAAGAAAACCAGCAGCAAAGTAAGAAGAGCTGCTCCGAGTCCATCCTGTAAAGGGAGNTGACATGCCTCTGCATTGCAGATACAGCTCACAATCTGTGTGACAAATACAGCATCTGATCACAGCCTGCAAGTGCTACATGAACACATATTCATAACAAGCAAATATTCTGGCATCAGCTCTGCTGCGGAGTATGCACACTTCGCTGGGGAACAATCTCTAATGTATACCTCCGCATGTACAGGACTCAGAGCTAGGTCAGGAAGCCACAGCTTACATACAGCGGCACCCACTGTCAGAGCAAGCACCACANAGCTGAACAGGTGCAGTCTACAAGTCACCATGGCAACGTGGACATAAATGTGCCGCTGTGACAATCTTACACAGTTAGTTAGATCTACTGCCTGCTCTGGCAGGCTGTTGATGGTCTGCTCAAATGATTATTGAAGCGGTCTGGGGTGCATGTGACTCGTTTTTGGAAGTCTGTTTGCACACCAGCATGTGTGAATGTCTCAAGACTTGCACGGTAGCTTTTTTGAATTCACTTTGCATTTCGAGTCATGTCGAAGACCAGCACAAGATCCTTGTGTTGTCAAAACGCGAAAAACTGCAACACTGTTGATGATTGATGTACACGTAGCTGTGCACTCCATGGCGTGTCACCTTTGCATGAGCATGAGAAGCATCAATCTGCAACAATGACAACAGCAATGTGTAGACCTGACACCTTGCTACTAGGAGTACTCATTCACCCTGGATTGAAAAACGAAGCTTGCCCTAAGGCTTGAAACCACCAGGCACCATTGCATCAGTAACACACAGTAACGCACAATAGCTGTTGCATGCTATCGGTTCCGGGTTGACCGTCTAGCAACTGCTTGCGAATTGACTTCACCCTGNCGGCTCCGTCATTGCCACAATCCAGACTGCCTTCCTGGACAACAACGCTGACAGTGCTAACACCCTTGCCACGAAGATGAAGAGCGGCAACGTTGCTGATGTGTTTGGCAGTGACTATGGCAGCGTGACAGTAGATCCTTCCTCCGTGACCACTGGCCAAGTGACCAACCCATCAAGTAAGTACAGACTCCAGCAAAGCATATAGGCCCGTTGCAATGAATTGTAAGACATAGCAGCATCACATACCTGTGCTTTGTTTGACAAATCATTCTGGTGCTGCGGTGTACATTTGACTGATCATGATTAGCAAACCCCAAACATGCTTACTGTGCTTGTGCACTAAAGCTGCTACAGACCCTAGCTGATGACCCTAGTTGGCCATCATCTTGTGAGTCACCATATGCTTGTNTCGTTGCAGCAGGCCTGCAAGAAGCAGAGCCCGCTTATGAGAGCCTGCTGCTCAAAATCAAGGTAGGGACTCAATGTTGCATTTGGTTTGTGGAAACGCTTGTCTTGTCATGAGATNTGCTGCTGCTGCTGCTGCTGCTGCTACCAATTACAGTGGTACCTTCTGTCCAATCGCCAACCTTTAAACATAAAACACTCGCGCACATCCAGCAGCATCAGAGCAGCAGCAGCAGCATCCAGCAGCAGCAGCAGCGCAGCAGCAGCAGCAGCTTTACCTGTTGCCCTTTGTTGCTCAGCAAGACAAGCTGCTTCTGTTGAGCCTCAACCATAGGTNCCTACCACTGCCCTCAGCCCAACACTGCCTACTTTATGCCTAAATTAGCCTTACACATGACCACCACTGCCTATTTTGCCCACCAATGCCCACGTAAGCCTACTCTTGCCAAACACTGCCTACTTAGCCCACTCTTTGTCCACCATTTANGCGCACACCATCCCTCTGCACCTCAAAAGGTTTCAACAGCCTATTCTGTTGCAAAGCTACTGTATACATACAGGCTACCCCTTTACTCTACCCTGGTTGGGAATAAAAGCCTCGTCAGGCTATTGTATACAGATGCGATGTGCCGAGTGTATGTACAAGCTTCACACACCAGCTGAGGTTGAGCAAAGCTTGTGCTGCCATTGAGTTGTCTTGTGACATGCAGCATGCCCGTGCACTCACGGCATTGCAGTGTCTGGTCAGCTGCACCTGGAGCTGCAGCAAGTGCATCATTGAAAGCCTATCACAGGCTCCAAGAGGTGCTTGCATTTCAGCTCAAAAACTACATGTGTAGGCTCAAACCCTACACATCAAGCTCAGACCCTCGACGTCATGCTAGCACTGCACCAATGCTGCTGCTAGTCTTGCAATGCTGTGCAAACAGGTGCAAAACAAGACATCCACGTGACACAAACACGACTTTTGGCTGAATCTACAGTGTTTGCAGTACTGTATGTGTGGATAATGTTGCATGATGTTGCCGCCATAATGCATGGGAATCAAACCAAGGACTGTTTTCACATTCATTCCTGTATCCACTGTGACTATTAAATGTCCAATTGTAAGAGTCCCACTTGTGAGGCCTATCTCTAAAAGGGTGAGGTTGTAATTCAACTGGATCACAAGCAACGTCTGTTAAAGCCGCTATGTCATGGCTAACAGCGGGAAACTAACTCATACCCGAAGCCATCAAAGATTCCCAAGGACAACAAGTGTAGAGTCCAAAAAGTAATGTCACCTGTAAACGGGCTTGGTAGTTTGCTGTGGCCGGCGGCTGCTGAGCAGCTTTCAGGGGTGCCTCAACATCAGCATCGGATACTGGGGTGGAGTCTAGATCATACCCCTCCTGCTGCCATGTGGGGAGCCCCCCATCTAGCACTGCTACCCTGCACAGAACATGATTGCAGGGAGACCTTTTTGAGAAAGAGGCCTCAAAACTCCCAGGGTCATTGTCCTGATCCATCTGAAGAAGAAGTGTGGGGCATTCACAGTCACAAACGGCAATGAATCAAAACAAGCTGCTGCATGTGCTCTGGATGCTTCTCAGCAGAAAGACCAGAACCTATGAACAGGGATTGACCACCATCAAGAAACAAGCCTGGTCAATCATCATTTGTGAGCTGGCTACAATGGGCATGAAATCTCTTATCCCTTCCTCCACACCTGGCTGTCACAATCAAGCCTGTACTGTGCCAGATTGTCATGACAATCTAGGATGTGCTTGCATGTGATGATGGGGAAGAAGGGGCAGGCCANCGAGAAGCGGCTCAGATGCACAGACACAATGGCTCCCGCTGGGAGTCCCTCCTGAGCTCTCATGACAAAACAGAAAGAGGAGGTTCTGTGGTATGCTCTGAGTGCCAGCCTGAGTACTATTGTTATGCTATGCCATGCAGAATCAACAGCCCTTGACTCTTCCCTTGCTGTGCATGGCAACCAGCTTGTGTTTCACGTTTCAGCATGAGGGACTGTGAGCAAGGATATGGCACACAGCATGTCAAGTTGGGTAAGATCTGCGATTGCGCACACCTGACCTGTCATTGACGTCACCTGCCCTGTGCTTTTTCCTCAGAGCTAAGTGAACTGAACAAGGGTGCCATACCTGCCATCAGCAGTGTACATGTGTCATCGTGCTATATAGCTACACTTAGTCTATGCATACATGTATGTATGTTACACAACACCACTGATGACACTCAGGTTACCGCAGCCATTTGTTGTCACTGCTGAAACAAACACCAGACACTCTTCAGTTCACCACCTAAAGAAACGAAGGGGCATCTGAAGTGGGTATGAGGCAGGTTAGGTCTGAGTCCACAGTAGACAAGTCTGAAGAGTACCGTTTCACATGTGATTCAGATAGCGCACTTCAGACAGTGGTTCAATTTGTTCATCAGATAGATCTGAAATGTGCTGATTCTTACATCAGACTAAACTGATCTAAATCAATGAGAAGTCTGTAACCTTGACTTCAGCTATGTCTAAGTTGGATTGGCTGGTGGTGATGACTGCTGTAATCTTGACATTGGACTAGGTCTATGACCGGCATCAAAACAGATACACTAGCATAACTTGCTGTGCTATGGCAAACTGCTCAGTCACCTTGGATGCCTGTGCTTCCACCCAGATCTGGTTTGGCATGCAGTGCACACTTGCTACAGTACACTACGTCAAGACACTTTGCACGTTATGCAGTTTTTGCGTAACTAGTTGCAGCCACAGATGAATGTGTGCCGTGCGTGTATGCGTGATAGGGTGCTTGATGGNTGCTCATGCAGGCTCAGATGGCGGCAAGTGATTCTGATGGCCCCCTGAACGGTGAAGCTGTGGCAGAAGCCTGGCTAGGCAGCCCCACTGACAAGGATCCACTTGTTGGCATGGAGGTTGTTGATGAAAAGGTGCTAGCAGCTGCCAGCTTAGGGCAGTTTGCTCAGCATCATGACAGGGCAAAGGGGAAAAGCCCTTCCCCAGCTTTGTCGTCCATAGATGTCAGTGTAGATCTGGAGAACAGCTCTGTAGACATGCCAGAGAATTCTGGCAAGCTGAAGGCACAAAAGTATCGCAAGTCAGAGTGATGAGGAAACTGAACGAATATCAGCGGGTACGGTCAAACCTCTTTGGGCCCAGAAGTCAACGTACAAGTCTTGCTGGCAGACTCAAGGCCTTGGCATTCTTATAGGCAATGAGTGCATTCTGTACTCCAGCGAGTCTGATACACCAGTCAGCCACATGCATATCCTTTGCAACCACACACACATTCTTTCCAACCACACGCAGCTGAATGGCAGGAGTGCAGCAGTTGCTGGCAGGTGCTTTTTCAATGATACAATGCTTGCTGTCATGTTTTGTCCTGTCGTTGAGGGGTAACGTTGCTCCTGCTTACCCGCTCACTGAAATTTTGAGACACTGTCTATGGAGAGCACGTGTCTGCAGACTTGTCCCCTCATGAATTTGCCTTGTATTCAGAATTTGCTATATTGGAATAAGCACTGCGCGGTCCGACTGGCCGTCTATAATTCAGCAGGCACCTACGTTCTGGCATTATATGCATGCTATTGTGTCAAACCTGATGGCAATCTTTGCCAACATCTAAGTCGTAGCTTTCTTGCATGAGCTGCTCACTGATGTGGTTTAGGAACTGTCCTGGACGTACTGCCTGCTGGCTTGTCATTGCAATTGACGCAGCATTTTGCAGGGTCACTCATATCTCATCACCGATCAAGTTGTGAGGGTCTCAGGCCAGATAGCCTTNGCCTGTGCCTGTGCATGTTGCATCAGGTCAGCAGAGCACGATGAGTAAGCACCTGTTGCAAGCATAGGGTCTGCCACCAGGATCTTGTCTTCCTTGTCAAAACTCTTTGGCAGCTTGTTCAGGTAAGAACTAGCCTGCATGCCAGTAGCAGCATTCAAGAGGTCGTAATCCTTTAGTGAGTGGCATGACTGTATTCCTCATGTCAGCTTTGTGTGCAACGCAAAAACCTGTGACGCCAGCGAGCGCTTGCAGAAGACGCCGCCTGTCTGCAACCACCTTGTCATTGCTGCTTGCTAGTGACAGTTGCCATTACAGGTGTTGTAGCACCGAAGGACAAACTGTCATACAGACCGCTGTATAGATGCAAACACCACCAGCAAGTTGTTGAATGTGCATGGCCATGAAATGACATTTCCCAACATGCATATGCAACATCTCACAGGCTGCAGCGCGACAAGAAATGACATGGCACAGTACCTAAATGCAGGCAATGCTGTGGCTGGGTTGTGCACAGTCTGTAGCCTGGACAGCAGTGGTTTCGGGCTCAAGCACAGCAGCAGTATGTTGTGTTATTGTCCAACGTCTGCCCAGACTTCGATCAGACTGTGACCTCACATAATACTCCTGGGGCACCTGCTGGTCATGTCTTCAGCTCTTTGGCACAGGCTGACGAAGCCGCAGACGTTGCGAACCTCCCTGTAAGCGGTCCTTAAAGTGTCTGCTGCATGCTGATGTGTCTGTCAGCTATGGTGATGCATACTTTATTGCAGTGTAGTCAGAGGATAGCCTGCACATAAGAGCCAGTCAAGGTGACCTGGCGGGTGTGGAGCGACTTCTGCATTCTGGGGTGAATGTGAATCAAATTGATGAGCAAGGTTGTACTGCCTTGCATTGGGCTGCAGACCGTGGAGCGGAACAGGTACTCGTCACGCTTGCCAACCGGGCCAACAACATCAAGGAATCTTGCTGCATTCCCTCACTACAGCACACCAATCTTCAGTGCAGGTGATTGAAGCCTTGCTACAGCATGGGGCAGATGTGCATGCGGCAGATGAGGATGGGCAGACCCCTCTGCAGTATGCTACTCTGTGCGAGCACAAGCAGGTGCTCACTCCTTGCCGCTGCCTGCAGACTTTGGCTCAGCGCTGGTCTGCGCCTGTTATACAGCGTAGTACTGCACTGGAGTTTTGCTTGAGCCATGCTTGACATTTGATATCAGACCATGTTGCCATGTGTCCAATGAGTTAAAGCCAACATAGCTGCAGAGTACCACCAAAGCTCTGTGTCAATGCAGACCGCTGCTTGCAGGTCTAGGCAAGCCAGCAATACACAATCAAGACTGAAACTCTCCGACTTGACTTGCAGGCCTGTCAGATGCTCAGAGAAGCAGGGGCCAACAAGTAAAGTGCAGTGTTGNTGTCACAATTGGTTGTCAGACTTCTGGCTAGTGTACAGCAGTTGTGCATTCAGTCAGTCTGACCTAGGAGTGACTTGTTCAAGATGGCACACAGACTGTGTGAGCTTCCTAGCTGCTGCTCGTGACAATGCATCTGTTGTGATATCAATGCATACTTAATGTAGTTCCTGCAACAGCCACTATGCATTGTGTTAACTCAATTGCATTATTGCAAGCTGCCATGCCTGCATGCAGTTTGTGACCCAGATGCCAATGTGCTGACTGGTTGCCACTGCTGTATTTGCATCATCACTGTGACATGTCAGCATGGTCATCTGTCGGACTGGCTTGCCAAACGTGTCAGCCTCTTTGTCAGACGTGTGTCTTACGCTCACAAACAGGTTACCCAACAAAACATTTGGAGTACCAAGCTTCTGTAGAGCAAACAAGCGTTCAGTGTATGACAATGAAAGCGGACCCAACACATGCAGAGGCAGTCCACACTGTATGCTGCTAAAAGCATCAGCCAATGCAAGGCACTCTGGAATTGTTTTGTGCAGGCACCACGCAATCATCAGGCGTATGTGATACAGGAAAAAGCACAGAGCTACTGACCTTTGTAAGTTTACCAGATATGTTGGCTGTTGACACCACTTGACCACTGTCAGTAGAAAACTGTAGATATAGTGTGCCGTTCTCTGGCTTGCGAACAAGCACACGCCCTTTTCGCGTTTTCTCCCAACCAGTCTGCAAGGGATGCACCAATTTTGCTGTGTGACATAGATAACACATGGACTGTGGCATGTAGAACTGCTCTCATGCATTCACACGCAGGTAGGGCGAATGAGGCAACTGGGAATACAGGCACAGGTCAGTATAATATGACGGTGCAAAGTTGTCACCCGATCTTCTTTCTGATGACGCCACTTCAAATCTTGACTCACAACTATTCCCTCGTCTTTGACATACTCTGTCTGCAGAAAAGATAAAGGTCAGTTTGTGATAAAGCAACTTGACCGTGCAAGGTCTGCGTGGTAGAATACACGCATGTGCAGCTGCCTCATCCAAGCAAAACACAATTCTGTTTAGACAACTCAGCGATCTTGGCCAGCAGAAACTCACAGGTGCTTCAGGCGCAGCTTGCTCTTCCTCCTGAGGCTGGGATGTTGCAGCTGGTCCTGCAAATCCATTCTGGCCTGCACACAAGCAAACATAATTGTCATTGTGGCAAGCAATTGTATGCATTTGTGAAACAGGCTGAGAACGCTCAATCATAACACCGTCAATGGTCCTCTCCAATATGCTGTTTGCGAGTGCAGGCAGGCTTAAGCAGGACAGTCTGGAACGGTGTAGGCAGATGAGGAAGCATTCATGTCGCAGAGGTGCAAGCAGCGTGTCTTGTGGTGAACACCTGTTTTGGAACAAGCAGTATCAGCAACACCATCAGCTACAGTTTGAGACGCTAAGTATGTGCNGTGTTGAAGAAGGCCTTGGCTCATGATGGTTTGGCCAGAGGACTCAGAGAGACCACTCGCGCCATCGAGAAGCACCAGGCACAGCTGTGTATTTTGGCAGATGACTGTGATCAGCCAGACTACAAAAAGCTCATTGAGGCTTTGTGTGCTGAGAGCAATGTCAGCTTATTGTCTGTGCCATCTGCAAAGGACCTAGGCCAGTGGGCAGGGGTGAGTGTGTCACAATAGAATGAAAACATTGTCTGCATCTGATGTGCCTTGCTCAGAATTGTGTTGAATATACATGCTTGTGCTTGTTGCAGTTGTGCAAGATTGATCAGGAGGGAGAGGCAAGGAAGGTTGTGGGCTGCGTCTCAGTTGTCATCACCGTGAGTTGCTGAGATATAGCCATTGCTTGCTGTGCATGCTGCTGCTCCTGCTGTGCATGCCTTTGATCCCAGCAGTAAAGCAATAAGGCGATGTACTGCTGTATGTTGTGGGTAGACGAGCAATTTTGGTAGGCAAGCACCACGCATACTCTTTATTGCTGACTGCAGGACTATGGTGAGGAGACTGAGGGCCATTCAGTTCTGCAGGAATACCTGAAGAACAAATAGACTGTGTGGTCTATCTGTAAATCATGCACTTGCTGCCCGCTGCTCCTGGTGCCTTGCATGACAGATTCGGTACTTGTTACACAACAGTATGAGTTATGANACACCTGCAACTGCATGTACTGTACATGCCTGCACAATGCCGTTGAGCTGCAATGCTCCTGATGTCCTGGGCAAACACGCACAGCAAAGGTGCCAGTCTTGCACTGCAAGCTCTGTCTGGACTGTGTATGACTGTAGCTGTTGCACATTGCACACATNGTTGAGCCAGCTGTGCAAGATGCCTCATGACCGCCATCATGAATGGGCCAGACCTGGCACCAGTATATCAGGGAATAATATAACGCACCAGCAAAGCTAGCAGGTGTCAGCAGACTTTGCGTGCACATCAGGTAATCTAAACCCTCGACTGTGTGGAAAGTTGGTTGTGAGATTGCTCATATCTGCTGTCAAGCAAGCTTTCTCCTGACAAAATCACACCAACACACCAAAGCCGCTTGATTGAGCCAACCCATTGCTCAGCTATCCCCACAGGTTTACCGCAGGGCTGCACCAGCTCACCTGAAGCGTGTTTCCGTCAAGTCAAGACGGTTTAGGGGTTCCTGGCTCTGCTGCATGCAATGCTGACCACAAACCCCTCAATTGCCATCTAGTGCACCCCATTTGTTGGGCCACATCTGACCGCAAACGCCTCAAGTGGCAAGTACTGTACCTCAATTTCCATAGCATTGCACAGCTGCACTCAAGCTGCATTAGTTGGCACACTCAGTCAGGCATTGCACAGCTGACCCCCAACTGCAAGTGATGCAGGTATGATGTCCTCCTGACAGCAAACGCATCAATTGGTAACTATTGGATCACAGTCCAACCTCAGTACCGCCTTGGAGCCCCAAACGGGTATGGGATCCTGCATTACGAGGGGGCTCCCCAAGCCTTACCCCTGCAACCCACGCCTCAGCCTGGCGCAGTCAAACCTTGGTCCTTGTCACAAATTGCTGAGGTGAGTGCTTGTGTATGCCCACTTTGNTCAGCAGGGGCTCCAAGCACAACCTTGCCCGGGGCCCTTCCAAGAACAACCTGTTTGCCCCGCCCAGCCTGGGTAGGGCCAGTAGCAATCTGCAAAGCATGGGGCAGCAGCTGAAGACCCCCAGCCCACAGCAGCTGAACTGGTACAGAGGGGACTCCATACGAGGGGTAGACAGAGAGTTCATATACAAGGTGAGCTGTATAGTAGCCCAGCTCAGCTATGATGAGTTGCCATGCATTGGGTACAACTGCATGTGTATTGTGCAAGCTGTAGCTTGATGTGTGTCGTGTGATCGCAAGACCATTTGCAGACACTCCAACACCATGGCTTGCTCTAGCTGAACAAGTGAGTGTGCTGCAAAGCATGGGACTTGTTCCAATGTTTGAGTTGTAAGCGTATATTAGCTAGGCTGTATGCAGGCCTGCAGGGATGCCACATTTGCATAATCTTGCACAAATGCACAATCTACACGACGGTGACAGTGGGGACATGTTGCAGGTGCTTAGAGAAGAAGAGGANAAGCAAGCAAGCAAGCAGGCAAATTGCTGGCGGTGTGATGTAGCTGACCATGAAGACAAGGAGGTGCATGTTTTGGCCTACCCTGTAGGGAGAGTTGCTGTCAAAAAGGTACTCAGTACAGACAGGGCAGGTGGACAGATCTCTGCATTTGTGTGTCTTGAACTCTGCCAGGCTCATGCAGCAGTTGCACTGCATGCAGTGGCGGGCATCCCTGCCCAGCCCTTTGCCCCGTCGGCAGATGTTGCAGAAGGGGCAGTGGTAGATGTCTCGCCCAGGATCGTCATCAAAAAGCTGGCAGATGTTGCAGTAGTAGCGTGCCATTTTGGAGCCACAGGCATGACAATCAGCTGCACAAAAAGTGGTCTGTCAGCAAGGCAGGCATCATAGTCAAGAGCCAGACTGAAAACGGATCATGGGCAACCTGTGAAAGGTTACCACCAAGAACAAGTGGTTCTAGAACTACCCACAAACTACATGATAGTTCANTGAAGTGCATCGCTCCAAGGTACTCAAGTCAAGCCATGCAAAGCGTTAGTCCTCAGCTGGAAAGCTGTGAAAATTTGTGAGAAGACCTCAGCCAAGCAATACCCTTTGACAGCTTGTAGCGCATAGCTTGTTATGTTGCTTCCTTGTGTGAGTGTGAGCATGCTGTCAGTTGCAGCAGTCAAAATCCTTATTTCTTGTGTTGTCAATGTAGTTGGGGTTTCTTTTGTTGCCGTTGATCTACCCAGCAGATCACCTGTACTCTTCGCCTTTTGCCCCAAAACTACTGTACTATTTGTCATGTTGTGTGTTGTGTGCGCTATAGATACTTAGCTGCCATGCGATTGGGCAAGGAATAGGGCTTTTAACCAGACTTATGCTAAGCACTTGCTGACTGCTTGTTGCTGGGGTCGCAATTCCTGTTGACTGTAATGTTTTGAGGTGTCAAGCTGCCGAGCCCAAGCTGTTTCACTGGTAACGCAACCTGTTGTTGGGCTTGTTTCCGGGCTGTAAGTGAACTGACTGTGTTGCTACTGTGTTGCTAGTGTGTGTTGGGTTTAGATGCCAGACTCTCAATCAGCCCAAGTTGCAGGATTCACATGCCATGTAATGGCCTTCAGATTCACATGCATGGCTGATATTTGCTGCTGTGTGACACAGTGCAGGATTTTGACAGACCAGCATAAATTTTGGCATACTATGCTGCTAGTGCACCCAAAAGTGTAGTGCAGCTGCGTCTTGCAAACCACTGCATACACTGAGTCAACTAATTGGCAAGAATCATGAAATCAATGAAACTGGACGAAGGCATGCTGAGTTGTCCCACTGGCATGTCTATGTTTATCCTAAATCGAGGTTTCGTACAATACAAGACTACTTCACTGCAACAGGGTCTGCTGATGCTGATGCTAGCAACATGTACTGAATGACTGCTGACCGAGTTTGTATTAGTGATACCTGCCTGCCAGACACAACTACTTGAAAAAGCAATGTGTCGAGTGTGCAACACTGTGCTCAAGCTGGTCCTGATGTCTCTTCTGCTGCGGTCACCCAACCTGCACCTTCCAAGTATGCTGCCTTCTTGGCATCAGAGTTTCGCCCAGGGAAAGGCAAGCTACCAGCTGGCAGAAAGCGCCGAAACCCAACAGCTGATGGTGTAGCAGCATCTGCTGACCCGTCTGACAGCCACAGCCTAGCTAGAACAAAGGGCAGCGTCAAGCGTAGCAGGACAGGCAACACTGCAGAACCCCCGCCACCCACCTCTGCCTTTAGTCAATCAGTTGCAATGGAAGCCCACATACAGGCAATACACGCTGCTTTCAACTCTCAAGCTAGTGCTGCAGCGGGGGTGAAAAAGGCCAAGACAGGGTCGCAAAACAGGAATGTAGCACCCAATGGCAAGAGCAAAGCGCCAGCAGCACAGCACAGCAGCAAACGTAGCAAGGCCACGTCTCTGTCCCCCAATGGTACGTCTGTAGCCAGCNTGTCAGGTGATTCTTGTGCACATCAAGCACCGCCACATCCATTGATGTTGCCAGCCCAGTTGGTAGTGCACCTGCACCCACCAACCAGAGAAGGTTGAGCAGGCAGCACAGCAAACGCTCGTCAAGTAACAAACTTTTGTTCAGAAGTCAGTACTCTTTGAGCGTTGCTCACTCGTTGTATGCTAGCGCTGCTTTCTGGATAGTCAAGATGTGTAATCGTAAAAGCCCACATGTTTGACATACAACAGAAGACAAGGAAATGTTTGCACAGCAGAGTGAATCTGTCTCTTGGCGCTGCTGTCGCCTGCCATGCGTACTTTCATGCAGTTTTAGTTGTACATGTTTCAATCTTGAAGGGACAAAAAGCACTGACCAGTGACACTCGCGACAATGGATGTGTGCCCCTGCAGGAGTAGCTCACCTGTAAGGGCATTGTCATACAACTGCACAGCATATAGCAACGGCATGTCCATTCCCAGATCATCTGGAATGGAACCATCCAGCTGATTGCTGTGCAAAGTCAGCATGTACAAGTCCCTGGCATTGACAAAGGAAGCAGGTATGCTGCCAGTCAGGTCGTTGGTGCTTGCGTCGAAGCTGAAGAGCGAGCTGCTGCTCGGTGTGTTGTCAGGAATNAGTCCTAGGATAGAGACAGGGCAGCAGCAGAACAGGGAGGTGGCCACCCTAGCTGCAGTGGCGCATCAGCTGGTGCAGGATGTGGGGGAGGACCAGAACTCCTACCAGCAGGCTTTTGGGCCCAAGTCTATCTGCCTGCCTGCTGTGACTTGCAGGTCAGGCTTGCTCAGCTCCATCCGCAGCTCCATACTTGCCCATCTGCTGTTCTGCCTGTCACCATAGTCCCTGATGCGTGTCATGCTTTTGCACGTGCGTTTCTGTGCTTGTTACTACAACTCCTGATTTATGTCCCGCATGTTCCACGCACTCTGATGTGTGCATAGGTGTTTATTATAGCGTGCGCACCAGGCCTTTCATTACGCATAGACACTTGCATCATTCACAGTCTGCACCACACCAGATTTGTCACCTTGAAGCATCTGCATCGCTCAACAGTCATGTGCATCCACACCACACAACTCTAGCATGCAAGCAGCACGTGTCCAGCTGTACTTGTAAACACGAGGTGCTTCAAAGATCCCATGCATGAGCCATAGCTTCACAAATGCATGAAAGCCAAGTTTGCTCGGGGCCTGGTCCCCCTGTGGGGGTTGTTATGTACTGCTGAGCCCAGACATAGATGCATTGTCCAGGATTCCTCTTAGGGAAGACAAAACCACAAGGAGGGAAGACTGCAGCGCAGGTNTGTCGAGGCAGCCTGCTGCGCAGTCAGGTGTTCCACAGCCGATCTAGTCAAATACTGCTAATCCTGAGCACGCTGCTTGCAGGGTCTGATGCCCAACTACGTGAAGGTGGTTCCCTCAATCGCCATCGCATTTGTGTCATATGAGCAGGTATGTTGAGTGCTGCACGTCAGCTAACAGCTATGTGTGCTTCGCCTCATTTGTGTTACTGTAGCAACTGATGTAGCAAATGATGAGTGTCCTTCCTCCCCATCCTGTGTGCGTGTAGTGGCATGCTACATGCCCAACTGTGCATGAGCATTTGACCTCACTTGTCTGCCTGCTTGATGGTACAGCATAGAAAAGCTTTCCGCTGTTGAGCTGTCAATACAATGACCCATCTCCCCTGCCTGTCCTCTCAACTGCACACTACTCTCACTACATGCAGACTATATACACTGGTCTGCATACAATGTTGCTCTCTACACAGCACATGCAACATGATCTCTCAGCTTGGCCACATACCTGTCACATTTTTGCATGTCATGAGGTTGGCAGGTAGTCACTGAAGTGCCATGAAGAGGACATGACCATATACAACTTGAACTGATAAGCAGCTGCAAGCTCATTGCTACTGGTGCATGCAGGTCAAAGAGTTACTGGGAGTAGAACTGCGTATCTCCAGCTAGTATGACATAAAGCTATGAGGAGCAATGCACAATTTTGGCTGTCACAGCTGCCCTGGAGGTCATGTAGTTGCATTATTCTGAGCTACTGATGCAGCAGCTTCCATATAGCTTGTGTCATAGGTGGTGTCCTGGTGCCTGTTTGTGAGGTTGCTATCAGCTGCAGGTGCTTACCCGAACTTTCGCTCGCTTTTTACAAGACATGCCGGTCAGCCTGGGTCGTGAGTCTGGTCAAGAGTGTAATATCAGTGGAAAGCAAAGCGAGTCATGAACAGTCAGGTTTTCGTCACCTCGTGAACACCAACTTTTGCAGTGTGTCATTCAGGTGTGACAACTTTGCTCAGCGCATACACAATGTGACTGTACAACACAGCACAAATCTCAACACAATGCATGTCTTCTCGTAATTCACCCTGCAACATTCAACACGCAGCTAGCAAATGCGAGAGCACTGCTGAACCTGACCACAGCAAACGCCACAGAGGACAACCTTTACTCAACCATATCTATGGACGCAACCTCAGCCTTCAAAGCTGCACCTTTCATCTCTGTGATAGACTGCTGCAAACGGGAATCGTACTGGTCCAAGGAATCTGGGAGGTTGTGGCTGTCTGCGAGCAGGGTGCTGAACTCTTCCCTTGAGACCAGACCATCGCCATTTGCATCCGCTTCTCGCAGCATGCGCCTTGCCTGCAGAAACCTACTGNTGTGGCTTGTTGTACGTGCTTGTTCTATCGAGCAGCTAATGGCAGTTCTAGCCGCAAATGTGATCAAAATCAATGATTGAGCTGCCTTCTAGACACGCCTTGCTAAAAGCGTATAGCACGCTTCCATGAGGCGCTTTGAGGCGCTTTTGTATCATTGTGGNTTGTGCCTGCAGGACTATTGTGGGCTGCTGAGTGAGGAGGCTGTGCGTAAAAACTTTGTCCTCATCTATGAGCTATTAGATGAGGTCATTGACTACGGCTATCCCCAANCCAGCTCTTCCTGCACATCAGCTGTATGGCTCGGACACACTGTGAGCTTCAGCCTTGTTTTTGCAGTCGAACCTCATGGCCCCATAACAAAAGCAGGACTGCCCACCTCAGTCCCAGATATGGCACAGTGCACCCATAACACAACTTGCATTGAGTCAACACTTGTCCAAAATAGTGTACACGTGAAGGCTGCTCCTGCCCAGTACATCATTTGGTTGCATGAAAATTTTACATGCGTATGCGTGCATCACATGTGAAAGCTCACATTGCAGAGCCTGATTGTTGAAGCAACAAGCTGTCAACATCATGACAACATCAGGAAGAGTGTGCAACACCTAATGTACCCAGAATGTGTTGCAATCCTGTTGGTGTTTTGCGACAGAGCAGACAGGACCTATACCCAAGCCTGCCCTCCGCTGACAGTACGTTTGCTGACGCTCAACGTGTCCCACATTTTGCATCTAGACCAACAGCAAGACNGATTGGCAATCTTGAACAACAAGCCAGCCATCAACAAGTTCATCGACAACTTGTTCCCTCACCCACTCACCCAGTTAGTGCCTCGATGGCAAGCTGTGTCACAACATAAGCCAAAGGCTGATCAGCTATCACAACAGAGGTGACAATGGTGTCATAGGTAGTCACCACTTCACCTCACCGGTGCAATCAAGCAACCCTTATGGTGCTGCAGGGTGACTCAANACTATTATTATTATTATTATTATTGTTTGGTTTAGTGATCGTCCGCAGACAAGTGGGAGACGAGCCATAGCTTTAGCGCTATGGGCTGATGCAGACAAGCGCTATGTGCTGTCCAACTATGCCTGGACTAGAACACTGACTTTTTGACATCATATCATACAGTATGCTACAGATGCAGCGCAGAGACTGGAACAGCTGGCACTGCGTAAAGCAGCACCCTGCCGTCCTGCGCTTTTGCAGTGATGACAACAAACGTTGGTTGCAATCATACTGACTCAGGTCTTCGTCCCCGTGCTGCTTCGTCTTCACCCCTCAATGAACATTGTGGAAANGCTTCTGTCTGTGTTGCAGAGAACAGCCCTACATGACAGCACACTTGGGACGTCTGGCCAATGATTGAGCAAATGAGCACGGGAAGTCTGCTGATGCATATGCAGCATGGCAGGGCGACGCCGTTATAGTATGCTAGACAACACAACAGGCCAGTCCAATCCTACAGAAATCTGAAAGCTAACCAGAACCAATACTTGAAGAGCTGCTGTGCAATAGGCTGTTGGGCCTTTGCAATCATTTTGCACTGCAACAAATACAACCTACAACACAGTTGTGCCTGGTAGATAAGTGATACATTTCGATAGTGAGAGAAGTGATATACCCTGTGATACACCTTAGGCCAGATAGCTGACCTGTGCGGCGTTGCTTAGGCAGGCGGGCCATGATTGCATCAAGCTCAGCTCTGAAGCCCATCNATCTTTAAGTAGGCTTGTCAGGCAAATGCAGGTAGGAACTGTATATACTATCAGTGGGAGAGTGAAAATTTGTGTAAATTACCATTGACCTTGCAAGGCGTGATGCTTTNTGCAATTGCCCCACACCAGTAGCAGTGTGTCTGCACAATTGAGATGCACTTTGGCTGTTGTTTTGCAGTGCATGATCAACCTCGCAATCAAGCTTCTGCCTCAACCACAGCCAGCATGCTCGGAGATACTTTACGTGACAGCATCAGAGGCTGTACAAGATGTTACTGTGGGTCGCATGCTGAGTATGGGTGTGTGCAGGTCTGGATGCGCGAGCTGCAGCCATTGTGATGCGGACGGTGAAGAACACTGTCCGCACAGGGCGCACTGNCTGACTTGCACGATGCTGCATTCTGTTTGTGCTTATGCCCTGGGCATACCTCCTCTGCACACAAAATACTGGGATGCAAACATGAGGCTTGCCCTGCCCTGCAGGAGGAAGTCCGTACAAGCAAGGCCAAACAGCTACCCACAGCTGAACTGGTGAGCTCGCCAACAAAGCTTGCCGCATGTTATATCGGCTGCATGTGCAGAGTTGTCCGTCAGCTTCTGTCTCGCTTTGTGAATGCCAGGTGTACATGAAAAGTTACAGGGTACTTGCACGGCATGTCTACTTTGTATTGCTAGACCCTGCACAGCGCAGCTGACTCAGTGAGGATGGTGTCGCTGAAGGTGACAACAACTCTTGCTACCATGAGTTTTGGCTGCTGTGGCTGCCAAACTGCACGTCCTCAGTTGCATAGACTCTGTGGCTTGCGGTGTGGCTCCCGCCAAGTGTGCTGACACATGCTAGATACCAAGATCTATGCAGCTCAAGCCAACCTCTTTGTCCTTACTGTCAGTCAGCTAACACTGTGCAAACATGATTGCTTTGACTGCCTAAACAATNTGATAAATGTTGTGTTGCAGGTGCAGATAGTGTGCAGGCTATGTTGCAAATGCATGGTTTCAGGGTGTTTTATGGTGGGATGTATCACATCGAGGAACACCGAGCCATGTAGGAACAGGTGCATGCAAAATATCTGTGTTGAGACTGTAGTGGCACCAAAGCCAATCCTGTATAGCTGAGACGTTTGACGCATACAGCTGCATAGAGTCAAAATCATGAACCATCAGTATGTGGCTCAGCAATCTGCGTTCAGTTTGAGTATGTGTCTATATTTGCTGCCTGCCTGGCACGCTTGNGCAGACCAGCTGGGCAGGCGTGTACTGCAGTGCAGCCTACACACACGCACACGGCAAAGCCTGACATGCTGGCCCCTGGAAAGCGGCTCTGGCTGTGTACTGTTCTTTGTCCAAGAATAGGGATGGTTGTGCAAATGCGTGCAGACTGTACCGCAGCTGCATGGAGGTTGAGCAGCTCTTGGGTAGCTTAGCACATGCACCTCTATGACTGAGCAGCTTTTGAAACAATTGGTTCATAGCATTCATATGTATTCGCAAGAGCTACCTGGAAGGGGCAGGAGGCGCAATGATATTAGCACTGGGCTTGGGAGGCGGAGCTGCTGCTGCTGCTAGGGCCTTTTTACCACCCTTGGCCTTCTGCAGTCATGCCACAAACACGTCAATTCGTATATGCCGTCAGGCAAGACCATTGACAGAGCTGACTACTTGATGCTGCAAGCTTATGTTTGCAGTCAATACTCTTTGCTAGCCAACCTATGATGTGGAGACTCATGCAATGCAGCAGACCTGTTCTCTGAAGCACACCTATGCTGAGCAGCAGACCTATCCTGTGACGCCACCCTTACGTTGTGAGTGTGCAGTCTGTGCTGTGCATGCCTGTCCAGACTTGCATAGCAGAGGTTTGCTGCCGACGCGTCACTCTTGACTATGTAACATGCGACACTGTAGGTCAGGCACAGCTGCATGCTGCAATATGTTCGAGACAAGTTTGCATGATTACCACCCTATTGGAAAAATCAGAGCTGTGCAGTCCCACATAGCATTATGCATCATGGTGGAGAGCATGATCAGCATTATTGTCTGATCTTACCAGCAATTTTGAGCAAAACAAGCTTCACACATCCAGTCTACAAGGAATGACACCCAAAGCAGAGCAAATGGTCTGTCTGGAACAATCATACAAAGGGATGTCAGCGATCTAGTAAGGACTAGGAGGAGGANTGTTGTGGTTCTTGGTTTGCAGGCTTTTGGTGGCCACACCCTCTCATTGTAAGTTCCTCTTGTGAGCATTGTATGAATGATCTCTGCACGCATGGCTGCATGGGAGCTGTGTCTATATGTTTCTGTTGCAGCATAACGTACCTCTTAAGTCACAATGTACACAGCACGCTCCTCATTATGCTGCAAATCGTGATAAAGGCAAAATTGTGGTGTTGACAACTGCCAGTGTGCGCCTTGACATGACTCTGCTGTCCTGCGCTTTAGTGGGGCTTGCTGCTGCTGCTGCGCTGATCAACAGCCAACTGAGGCTCACTGCAGTGCACGGGCAGCTTGCTGCGTCCAAGCTTTGTTACATAGATGCCTTGTCAAATGTGACACTCCATGTGCTGTTACACAGTGTCAGAAGTCCTTGTCAAGTCTGACGCTCCACATGCTGTGCAGTGAGGTGATTGATGCCATGTTCCAACCCAGCAGATATGACTCAGTATACCCCTTCTCCTACATGTACACCTACTTTGTATCAGTCCCCCACTCCATCCTCATCCAGCTGGCCAACCCCACTGCCAACAAGGCTTATGGTGCGCTGCCCTGCCCTGCCCTGCCCTGCCTTGCCAACCCGCAGTGCAGAATGTTGCAGTCAGCGATGTAAACAAACCACATACTCAAGCCTGACAACAATTGTCAGCTATCAGATTGCAAGCACAACAGCACAGCATCATTCCTCCACCTAGCAAGCTACAGCTTGCTCAACAGAAGGCTGCTGTTGCACAGCGCAGACTGCTGGAGCACATAGCTATTGACCAGAACAAAGAGAAAAGTCTACGTCGGTAGGCGCATTGGTTATGGGAGGCCTTGTGGGTTATGGGAGGCCCTGGATAGACCAGCGGCGCCCCGACATAGCTATCGACCAGTCATCAAATATCAAAAGCGTTGTGAGCAACACAGCAAGCATCCAGACTTCACCATTTGTGGGGCGCATCGGGTGAGCTGCATCAAAGTGACCCGCCTGGCCCCCCAATGACCCCTGTTCAGGCTGCTGGGAGGGCGGATATGCAGCTTGTGTTCAACCACTGTTGCTGCATCTGTGGCTCTCATTGCTGTAGTCACAGGAGAGGGACGGTCACCCCATGCCTTCTTGGCTCGCTGCAATGTCAAAGCCGGGTCAAGAAACCACGTTCATGCAGTTTTGCATTATGTGATGACAGTTTGGACTGATGGCAGGGGGTCAGGGTGGGTGCACTACCATTAAATTTGCCTTACTTTGTCAGGTTTGGCTGAATGGTAACATGGCGATAGTTTGTGAAACCGGCCAACAAGCAGTGCCCATTGTCATGTGCCCTACGAGACGTGCTTCAGCCGATTGTGCCATGATATGCAGAACTTTGAAAGTTCAGGCTGTTTGAGTATGCAGAACTTTCAGGCATGCATGATGTGAGTGGGTTTTTCAATGACTACATACACCAAGATACATGTTCCAGGTGCCGCAAACAGTGCTCTGCTAGCGCCTTTGCCAACACATTTTGTTCACAATCTGAGACACAAATGCAACTCAAGCGGGTGCGTACACATTTGCATGTTGCCAGCTGTGGTGGGCTGGTCTTTGACAGGTTCAGACAAGTGTTACTCACCTGCAATGCAGAGTCTTGGCCACCGTGCCCATGCACAAGAGGCTGGTTCTGGCTGTCAGATGCAGCTTGGTTGCTGCTTTCTAGATTGCTCCGCTGGGCATCCAGTACAGACATGGACCAGACACAGTTGCCGTTGTTGATGGGGTAGTACAATCCTGCCATGGGCCCAAAATTGTACTGGTGGATAGCCGAGGAGGGGAGGCCATCCTGTTGAGACAGCCTGGCTTGATATGCTGTGTTGCCCTGGAAGCACAAGCATGGTAAGAATGTAAAGTGGAGAAAAGTTGTTCCAGTCAGATGGCAATGTGCATTGGTTATGGAATAAACAGGGCATAGCAGCACTGCGGTGCAGCACAGAGGCCGTGCAAGGTCTGACTGGATGTTAGCAAGTAGTCATGTTGTGGCAAGTGCTGGTGATCCAAATTGCTTCGGGTTGAACCAGGGCATTGAGTACATTGCAGTGCATGGGAAAGATAAAAGAGGTACTCAAAGAGGAGGACTGGCATGGATTTGCACTGAAAATACTGTGCAAGCCTGCAGGCGGACAACATACACACAGAACATGTTGCGTATGAATTCATGCAAGCGAAACGTGTGCTTTCTATAAAGTNACAAGTGACTTTGTGCCATGCTTGCATCTACCTGCTTCTCTACAGACTCCCTGCATTCATTGGCAGGTCATTGACCCAACGCACTGACCTGAGCCTGCCAGTGGGTTGTGCATGACATGCTAGCTGCTTCCAGACATCAAGCCATCTGCCTGGGATACATGACACTCGAGTCGTGCAAGTGCAGACTTCTTTGGTATGATCTCGAGGTCCTCCTCCAGAGGAACAGAGCTGAGGCCGTCTCAAGTGGTGGAGGCCACACGCCGCACTGGGTCCACCATCATTCAGCCCTCACCTCGCGAGCTTGAGCTGGTCAGGTCAGGGACTCTTTATAAACACTTGACACAGCATGAACTTGTGCCAACTCTGCTAGCGTGTGTGTAAAAGTCATTCTCCAGCAGCCACACCTGTGCAGTGCTTGTTGGGCTTGTTTTGGTCCTCTGCAGACTGATGACCCTGCATGCTTTGTACACATTACAGGTGCAGGTCCACCTGTGCTCAGTCCATCATGTACTCACGCATGCACTCCCTATTCTCATGCTTGGCAGCAGCCACGGCAGTGTGAAAACAACAAACCACCTATCACTGCNGTCTGTGTTTGACAATGCAAGCTGGCAACACAGCATCTTGACACTGCTAAATCTGTAGAATTCCAACTCGGTAAGCAAAAGCATGCACACATCATGGCTGGGACATGACAAGATCACAGCTTGACACACAGTTGGGCCTGACAGCTAGCAGAACATTTCCTTTTACAGCTGATGCCTGCGGCCATTGCAAAAGCTTTGGCTGTGTACCTTGCCCTCAAACTTGACAGTCTTCCAGCCATCATCAGCTTTCCTGGCAGGGTTGATCAGCCGCTTCAGGTAGATGGAAAAGGCGCTTGGGGACTCAAAAGTCAGTTCAGTGCCGGCAATTCTGCACTTGATGCGCCCACACTCTGCCAGGCTGCCGTAGGTGATGTTGCTCTTGTACTCTACAGTGAGCACATTCTCCCCAGGAAACAGGATGCCTTCATCTATGAGAAGTTTGAGGGTGATGCCACCTCCTGGTCTGGGCCTTCCCGCTGCATGACAAGCCCCAAGCATTAGGGTTCAAGCGCAATGTTGTCTGACAGAGCTTTCTGGGTACTGGATTGGCAAATCTACATGGGTTTTGGAGCTGTCTGCTGCATTGCTGACATTGTTGAGTCATTGGTTCTCACTTGCAGATTGAGTCCACACCTGCCAAGCCGTGCACAGCACTTGCGCTTACACATGGATGGCAGCATATAGCATGGATGCATGCCGTCCTTGCTGTTTGTATGCTTGCAGGTGGGTACAATGTGATGCTATGTGAGCGGCGAGTCAGTACATGACTGGACAGGGTTCCTGTACGGCAACAGCCTTGATACAAATGCTGAAACTGCTGAGCAGCGCCAAGAGGCTGCACAAGGTACAGCGCATGTTTGTGACACCGTGGCATGGGGAGGCAATCATACTGGTGGGCCCTCGCTTCTTGGCTGGCGCTCTTTTCTGCNTAGGGAGCTTGCAGAGCTGAGTCGCCAGCAGCGCTTGGTGCCAGATCAGGGCACACGGCAGCTGCCAGCTGCGTGGGAGCAGGAGTTGCTGAAGATGAAGGTGGTCTCTTCNGTGCACTGGCTCACATAACATGGTGCAAGCACGGTGCGTATGCGCACATATTTGCATGTTGTAATCTGTCTCGAAAGTCAAGCAGCAAGCCTGTTTCACTGTCAATGCGTGAGTTGTGCCAAAACTTGCCGCGCTGTGTCACGTATCAGTTGTCGATGCACCCGCTGTTCTGATATGTTTGTCGCACAAACGTGCTGCACAGGTTTGGCAGTTCGTCAAGCCCAAGGCAAGTTTGCACCACTCCCGGGTCCAAGGCTCGACTTTTTGGTCGATTCAAAAATTCAAGAGGATTGCCTCATTTCTGCAGCATGCAATTTTTCACACTGTCAGCTGCAGCTACATCTTTGAGGTCCTGCAGCGGTGCAGACAACTTGACCACCCTCTCAGGCTTGCAGTTCTGCTGAAAGAACTGGACCAGCTGGTCATGGTCTNGGAGTTGGGTTCCAGCTTGTAGGGCTAGGAGTGGGGTTGGAAGGAGTTGGGCTCCATCCTGTGGGGCTGGGAGTGGGGTTAGAAGGGGTTGGACTCCAGCTTGTAGGGCTAGGCATGGGGTTGGAGGGGGTTGGCGACCAGCCTGCAGGGCTAGGGGTGGGCCAGGGAGTGGTTGGGGATGAGGGCTGTCCAGGGGTGCCCGGAGTACCTGGCTGTCCTGGTGTANAGCTTGAGGATGCCTGAGGGAGTGATAACGCCTGCAACCAGCTCAAGTTGATATTGAGCCAACTCAAGAAACATGTCAGGGCAGGCTGCCAAAACACGTCAGGGCAGGCTGCTAAAGTGTGCAGCATGTGGTTGCGCATCTTATGTTATATACGTGCTGGGTTAATAATACCTGCATGTGTCACAAGGCCACTACTTGCTGGCTGGCTCCCGAGCCTGCGTCGCTGGAACATCTGCACTGNATCAATGAGAATGCCAGCTCAGATGTACCACTAGATTTGAACGTGAGTGCCAAAACTCCATTTTTGGCTGCACCATGTGCACAACTGTTTGTTGCTGTGCAGCATATCTGCAAGGCCGTATACAATTTTACTCACTGCTCAATCTTTCCAACAATGCCTGACTGCAGTCACTCTTCTCGTTTCAACATTGCCATCAAGTGAAGTTGCTGTGATGCACGACAAACTTACACTGCTTGCTGCTTGTCATGTGCTAACAAGTACAGCCCTCCTATGAGTCAGTGCGTGACCAAAACTGAACATGCAGGACTCACTTGACCGCATTGCGCCAGAAGGCAATCACTATCGCCATGCTGATGAAGGACCTGATGACATGCCAGCTCATGTAAAGGTACATAGAACCCTTCTTGACTCCAGACAACTTTTGCTGAACTACTGCTCTGGCTCACGCTTCACTTTTGCTACCTTGAAAGCCATACACATGTACGCTCTGCGTGTGGTGTAATCTACTGGTATCACCTCAAATTTTTGCTGACTGTGCAGTCATCACTGATGGGTGCTAGCTTGAACATTCCCGTGCGGCATGGGCAACTTGCCATGGGAACGTGGCAAGGGTTGTACTTGAATGAGCATCGAGATCATGGTGGCTCTCGCAAGGTCTGCGTCACCATTCAAGGCCAGAAACGCAGCAATGGCCGCAAGTACAGATAGCTGGTTGCTGCATTCTTGGAATGTGTGTCTCTTGTGTTGAGCAGTGCCTTGTGAGAGGCAGGTGAGGGCCAAGTGTTGCCACTTCCGTCTTATCATAGGGTTTTGCAGCATCAATGCTTGCGCAGTAACACCGTTTGAAAACGACTGTGCATCAGTGCCACAAGCAGGGCATCCAGTTTGATCCACTTGGTTGACAAATCGTTATGTAAGAACTTTTGAAGCCAGCCAGCTGTTTTCGGTACAGTTCGCAGTGGAGCTTGAAGCTTAAGACTAGTCATGTCGACCTGCAGGNAGCTTCTTGCTCTTGTGCTTGAGGCAGTGCTGCCGTACTTGCTGTAGGTACAGCCTGTGAGATCAANGCATTTGACTGCAGTGCTCTTTGTGCTGCTACTGACACATGTTGGCTACTACAGTAACAATATCAGGAAAGTGACACTTTCATGAGCACTAGGCATTACTGCAAGACCCCTGCCACAGAGTGAAGGCTGTTAGGGACAAGGATTTATGTGACTGCAGATTCCGTACCCCACTTTTGCCGGATGCATTTGCCTCTGGACGACGCATTCAGTATATAGGTGAGGCACCATGTGACAATTGTGACAACCTGCTGTCCAGCAAAGGTACTGTGCACATGACACATATGCTGACACTGACATGTTGATGGCATGTGTCAATGCTAGAGTAGCACTGTTGCAGACTCAGAACAATTAGTCCCTGCATGACTCGCTTTTGCAAGTCTAGATCTGATGGATTGGCATCAGTCAAGCACATCAGATAGACCATTTAGTCATGTGACAGCCCATGAACGTGGCANAACAGGACAACCTCTGTTGGCGAAGAATCCCAGCCAGCCGTTGTCAGCCCCTTCGCTGGGGGCAAGGCATTTCCTGCAAGAATGGATGCAGNGTGTTGCCTCAGTATATGCTGATGGCATTTGCAGTTGACTTGAGTGGTATGATAACAAGGTGAAGCTATCAGTGGAAGCTGCACTTGAGGTGCCTCATGAAATGGGACAAATGCTGAAGATGCTGTCCCAGGGAAATTCAAGTGTATTTGACAGAAGTATGGACAGCAAACAAGAGGTGTTCTGCTGCATTGTAGACACAGTCAATGCCAGCATGCAGGTCCATGACCCAACACATGTGCAGGGTCTGCATTCACACCGACAACCTGTGAAAACAGAGATTGCTACAGCTGATGAAATGCATGGCTGTACAAAGACATCACCTCTATGAGCTGTATTGCTCCTTCTGTCTCTGGCGCAGCTTTGTGTCCAGCTGGCTTGCCACTCAGCACTAGAACCTCACAATCTTGTTGGCATAGGCTGCGCACCTGCACTCAGACTGTGCCAGCATTGAGCAGTTGTGACACAGAGACAGCGTATAACAGGAGGTATGTCAGACAGCTTGCCTGCGATCTAGCATACACTCCGTTGCCACTGAACGTCCCAGCACTGAATTCTAGCGACAAAAACAAAATTTTGCGCATAGCTGCACAGTGGAGCTTAGCTGCTAAAAATGGTGTAAGCTCTCGTAACAGTCGCACTCGCAGTTGCAACTGCGTGCTGTAACGGAGCACGAGTGCTGCGAGCTTGTGACATCAGGTCGTAGCGGTGCATGGTGCGGTGCTTCAAGCGGTGGAATTGTAGAACACATTTTGCTTGAACGCCCAAATACGTTAGGTCAAACGGAACTCATAGATTGAGCGCTCTGTGCGACATGTTTATGATCTCCGCAAGGGCAAGATTAAGCCTGCACTGCGTTATCTGCGAGCGTCGCACCATACGAGCGCGCAAGTCTCTCACCACCTGTGCGGATTCACTTGCACTACTGCTCTCAGAAGTGATCACTTGAGCAGCTTGTTGCGCCTCTGGCCGCAGCAAGTCAAGCCTTTCATCAGCGCTTATAGCTACAGAAGTCACGACTACTGTGAGCAAGGCACACATGCAACGCGTTCGCGCTGCGTGGTCTTGCGATGGCTGATCAGTGAGTGAGCTAGGATGAACGGCAAACCTCCGCGGCGGTCTCTGCCTCAGACCTTTGCNAGGGCTGGAACGCCGGTGTACATGGCGCCAGAAGTGTTCAGGCGCGAGTATGGAGTGCAAGCTNACAACACATCTGCATTGGGTCCCTGCTGGTGTTGCTTGCACAGCTTCTGTCCCCAGGAAGTCCTTCCTGGATTCCTGGGGGACTCTCTGCACACCTCTGCCAGCAAGGGCAAATCCTTTGCCAAGCAGCTGCAGGTCAGGGTTTGCAACATATTCTGTGCAACCTGCATTGCCTCCCTGCTGGGTCTCGTTGTNTCCAGGGAGAAGTCCTTCACCTCCCAGCGCTCCAGTCAGCCCTTCACCGCCCGACAGGACAAGTCATTCCTGGATGTGCANGTGGCGGGTGTGCCTGTTGCTGTCTCTGCATGACCCACTAGACAGCTTTCTGCCATGATTGCAGCAAGTTGATTGGCAGAGAGCTTGCCTGCAGTTGTGGCATGCAGCATAATGTATGTTGCCAGGTGAAACCAGGAATGGTCAAGGTAATCCCCTGACAATGCCCAGCAGTTGTTGCAGGTGACAGCATCTGACTACCTGAACAGCTACAGCCTTGCCATTTTCACACATAAAGCTCAGAACTAGCAGCATNCAGGCGCAGTGTGCAGTGCTGTCTACAGCAGCACAAAAGCTGCATTGAACAGGATATCGCTCATGGGGTTGCTTGCAGTTTGGGATAGCTCCATTGTGATGGCCAAGTATTTTGAGCGCTGGGGAGAGCGGTGGCGCGGCAAGAGGTGTCTCGACTTGAGTGCTGGATGTGGCCTGGTAGGTGTGCATCTTCCTCTTCACCTCCTTCTCTTCCTGTACCCTCTTCTTCCTACCCNTGCATCACAATTGTGTCTGTAATGCTTTGAACAGCTGTTGATGGACATCAGTTAGGATGACACTTCTACCACAACTTACTGCAGCTGCGGGGTGAGACACATAGCGGTACTGTAGCTCTTTAGCCCAGGCATCATAGACTGCTCGTTGACCAGGATCAGATAGGACCGCATAAGCCCGCTGAATCTGTGCAAACGCGGCGGCAGTGCCACCTCGATCAGGATGATGTCTTTTGGCAAGCTTGCGGTAAGCCTGCAGATGCAAGTACCATATAGTGCTTGAAGTTGAAAGGTGTCTAGGCAGAACTGGCTGAATGCATGTGACAAGCCGCTTCCTGACCTTTCGAAGATCGGTTGCTGTCACATTCGGTTGGACCTCGAGTTTTTCGTACAGTTGTTGACCATCCAGATCCTGCACCTGTAAGCGCCGCAGACGGCAAAATCGTTGCAAGCTGTAACGCCTGCAAGCTTTTAACCAGCCTGTGTGGCCATTAGCATAGGCGTATATACCTGAGACCAAGCATCAGGGAGCATGCTGACGTCCTTGCGAGAGCGACGCCGGAAAACGGAAGTGCTGCGTGTGACAGGCGTCGATGTTTGGTCGCGTCGATGGTCATGTTTGAACGCGAGCGTTTTTGAGAGCAAAACGCCTGACGATGACGATGTCATACGGCGTACCGCATCTGTACGCTGCGAAGCTGGACCTGCAGAGGGGGAGCTTTGCAAGTTGCTANAGGATGCCAGCAAAGACAAGCAGCCCCGGCGATGAAACATGAATAACGTCTGGCCGGGTCATGATCAGGTGCCAAAACACCCGGACAGAAAGCCCCAAGGACAGCAGTAGAGTGGGTGACTTATACTGTGGTAACCTGAAGCCTAGCACATTGACTATCTGCAGCCAGTGCACGGGTGCTCATGGTTTGGTGTGAACAGTAGCGGTGTCATGCCACGCAAGCCTGTACACACAAGGGTGAACTTCATTGATAGGGAGACATAAGAAGCTACGATCCGTACCCTAGCGCCGAAATAGTGCTTGGGTGGGTTGACATCTGGTGTCACCACTGTGACATCGTCCCCAAGTTCTGCAGGAAATGGAATCCTGCTAAAACTTGTGCGTGCTATAGGCTCGACGCAAAGCATGCGTTTACCTCGTAAGCCTTGTATCAGGCACTCAAAACGATTTTTCATGCCCGAGACGTGACTAAATGGACTCGGTTCCACGAAAATGGCCACCCTTCTTCGCAACTTTGCAGCGACTGTTTGGTGTGCATCTGGACTGCCGGCAAACTCCAACGAGCTTTGCACGTGCCTGCTGAGACGCTGTCGCACACAAGCCTGTCGAGGTGCGAACTTGCTCANTGTGGTAAGTTAAGCATGCAGTCAAACATGCAATGATGCACTGTTGCTGTCAGCTCAGGCGTCCTGAATCTGTCTACCATTTTGCCATGGCTTCACGCTGCAGTAGATCAACTGCCAGCACAGGCATAACACACTTCAGGCTAATCAACGACAGAAATACAGCATTCCTTCACACTGTGCACAAATACAGGTGGAAGTGCAGCAAAGGATCAAGGTGCCTGACAGGAAGCTGACAGCAGGGCAAGGCGCTCAAAGCGTTTCATGCGCTTCTGAGTCAGGTGTACAGCTCATGGGGAGCATCTGACCAGAAGCCTGATTTGCCGCATGANGATCTTTGTATGTATGCGCTGCAGCAGAGGAAAGGTGTTGACAAATGGACGACTTATGCACAGTCTGCAGAATTTTGTCACTCAGGCAGCTTGCATGTTACGTGGGACGGGTTTACTATGCCAAAGGAGCATTCATCACAAACTGGTCTGTGTACAAATGGATANGGCAACAGCATTGTGCACAGCTGCAAGCTGACTTGCAGTCTGCACAACAAGTATGCCATCCAGACTCATGCTGCTAGATCAAGTCATGTATCTGACTGCATTCCCTGGCTGAGAGAGCATCACATGGGGAACGAGCTGCGGCCCTCACTGTAGTCTCCTTAGCTGTGTTGCTTACCATCTGATTTGGTCATCGTTTTCCTAGCATGCTCCTTCAGAGAGCTAGTGTAGCAGTGATTCAGCTCGAAGGAAACATGTGCATACTTGTGGCTGCTGCATGTCAGCACCTGACTGCACACGCTCATCGGTCTTTGATGATGAGCAATGTGTGGCTGTTTGTACACGCCCTNGCGTGGCAGCAGCACACTTGCAGCATGCCTGTGCCTGCTCAGAAACACAAATTTTATAAGGTGCCTCATGTGTTGCTCTCTCAGTCTCCTTCCAGCTGCTTGATGCCTGCATCACCTGACTCTGGATCACAACATGTACTGCATGTGCTATGAGATGTGCGCCCCTTTGTTCACAATGTGGAGGTGGGCTAGGATCATCAGATTTGCTGCAATGGTCATGTATAGCTTGCTAGCTCTTTCAGACACTGCTAGACACTGCTTAAGTGTCTACCTCCACGACCTTGGAGAGGTTCAGAGACTCTCAGCAAACTTTCCTAGATCTTGCGGTGACACAAGAGTCAATTCTGGAAGTCAATCCTGGTCAGAACGCATAGCATATATGTGCTGATCTGCAGAGCACACATCATATGTCCTCAGCCACATACTTACACTCAGCAAAACCTGTTGCTGGTGCCCAGCAACAAGACTNGCCAATCACAAGTACTCAAGCTGCCAATACACTGTGTGAAGTATCTTCATCGGACATCACAGGCTGTGCTACGTTCTGTAACTGAGTAGTCTTACGTCGCAGGCAAGAGCAAGGGGTCTATGGGACCTTTCTACGCTGGCTTTCTGGCAAGCACAGAGGTTTTGGTGTTCATGGGGCAGAAGCGGCCACAGGGCTGGACACAGCACAGCAGCTTTCCTAGGCAAGTTCCCCCAACCCAAGAGAACCCCTCCCATTTAGCTTCCTGGTCTCTGCTGCGTATGTTTGGTCCGACCACAGCCCTGGTTGTGCCTGACTCTAGAGCAGGTGGGCTGTCCTGTGGCATGCACATTGTGTCCATTACATGGAGCGTACAACACATTTGCCCTGTCTGTTACAACCTGTCTTGCACACAGCTTGAGTTTCCAAGCTGCCTTCAGGCATGCCNGCATTTGGTGTACATGCTGACCTCAAGCAAGGCACGCAGGTAGAGCATCTCTGATCCAGGTGTCAGGCTGTGCATGATGCTGTTGGTTGGAGTCAGCAGTAGAATACAGGTTACAACAGCTGTGGCACTGAGGGCGCCAAAGCTATACACAAAAAATCACTTCACATGGGCATGGGCAGAAGCATGTCTGCACAACAAACACCTGTGTATCAGCACCCCTTCATATCGGGTTTTCAAGAGCTTCAGGCTGATTTGAGAGCTTGGCAGTACTGTCAAGGTCAAGCCAACACCGCATAGTCATAGCACTGGCAATGCAATGTTGGCTTGACCGTGACAGCACCGCCACGCTCACAATCAGTGTAATCAACATTCGTCAGCATTGTCAGCATACCTGCTGTAGATGAGGAGCAACATTTCTGTAGAAGTAGGTGTTGGGGTTCTGTTTGAGCTGTGTTGCTGAGAAAGCCCTGGCATTNGCATGGGCCTTGCATACAGCACCTCATACCAGACACTCTGCAGCGTATGCCTTGACATGGCATTGTGTGTAGTACATGTACGCTAGTTCGTGGAATCAGCAATTTGAGCTGTTTTGCCATAGTATTGCAACCCCAAGTAACAGTTGCGCTGTGTGCCTGAATGTTGCACAGACACAGCAGGGCTGGACCAGCCAAGCATTGTTTGCAGATGCCATCTTGTCACCTTTATTTGCTCAGACACCACATCGGAGTCTGTAGTGGCTGTGCAGATTGCTGAGTTGGCATCAGTACCACGTGAAACAGAGGGGCAAGAAGATCATCAAGCCTTCCCATTTGAGTGGAGTGCATTGGCACAGGCTATACTTGTGAGCTAGCGGACTTCCTGTCATCCCTGCTGCAACCTTGATCAGCAGAGGCTATGACAGAAGTGTGCTTACCCAAGAGGGACAGTGCGAGGCTGCATGGCGCCCGCGGCTGCACCCCCAGGTCTGAGGCTGGGGGCGGCCCCGCCACCAGGCCTGAAGGATGTGAACTCCTGACTGCTGTTGCGCTGCATGGGCCTCACTGGGCTGTCAATCATACTGTCATGCCTTGATGGCATGCGCCTGTCACACCAAACACACATGTAGCTTACAGACAGGGCTTCCACACTCTACGCACATCAGCACTTACCAGAGAACAGATGCAGCCATGGAACACTTATGCACAACATACTCAATATACAGGTCAGCTCTCAGCATGGTGTATTGCCAGAGAGTGTGGGCAACACTCCACAGTTTCAACGGTATGAGCAAATTGATTGCATTGTGCAATGGTAAATACCGTTGAGGAGGACCACCGTAGGCATCCAAGTTGCTTGGACCCCGGTTATAGTCACCTCTCCCGCGCGGGCCTGGGGCACCGGCAGCAGCTCTGGCTCTGTTGGCATCATCACGCTTGGCATCAGCATGCACCTGGTTGATCTTCTTGGGACCCTCCACCTCTCGGCGGGCAATCCATGAGTTATACCTCAGTTCTACTAAATCCTGCGCAACACGAGAGGCCTGACGAATGGCACAAGGCAACTGGTAAGAATGCGGGTCTACACGATCAAGCATGGGGGCAAGCCCAGGTCTACAGACAACCATTGCTGTCAATGCAAAGTGGCAGTGGCCAAGCAGCAATGTGTGCTGACTGGCAGGGACAAATGCATGACTGGCTGTACAGCTTGCACAGCTTTCACTATACTACTTGATGGGTTGGCTGGTGTTACTGTCCATTGTGAGTTGCAGGCATGCTGTCAAAAAAGAATGAGGCTAAGTCACAGCAAATAACACGGCCAGTAAAATGTCACACTGACTGCTCCAGGCTGAACAGGTATCACTCTTAAAAGCTCTCAACCCGGGCTTACACAATGCCAGTGCTGCTAGACAGCTTACCTGAAGCATGAATCGTATCCTGCTCTCCAGATTTTGGTTCTTGGTCAAGGTTCTGATACGTTCAAAGTAGGCTTCCATATACATTTTGGCGTTGGGGTTATCGAGCTGTCGCCCAACAGTGCTCATCAACTTGGACAAGCACTCTAGGTCTTCCTGCTTGGGTGCAGCCACATCTGCAAGCAGCTTCTTGATGCACTCATGCATGATCTTCTCTGTGAGCATCTTTTTGCGGTAAAGGAATCCAATAAATTGGATGTTTCCTAGTGCTCGTCGCCGTGCCTACACAGTACAAGCATACCGGTTAGCCAGCATATCTGTGTTTACAATCACAGGTTTTCAGGCCAATCAATGTCACACATGCAACCAACATACGTAACAAGCAAGACAGTGGGTAGGACAGTGCATGTGCACAGTGGCCCAACATGACATAGGCCACTTGCCCTCTTCACCCAAAGCACCAAGCTGGACACAAGTGGTGAAGTATAAAGTCTGGACTGGCAGACAGAGTTTTTGACACAAGAAACATGATCACGAATTTTGGCACATATTTGCAAGTAGATAAGAAGTCTTCTCGAATTCTATGGTAAGGCCTGGGTGTCACCTTGAGCTCATCATCTGCTGCTTTGAGGACAGCGCGGCGAGCTGCCAGGCGCTGAGCCTTTTTGTCAGCGGGTGTCTGGGGGGCAACAATCTCGCCCTCCTCCTGACCTTCAGCCTCTGCAGGAGCTTCCTCCTCACTGCCAGAAGCCTCAGCTGCCTTCAANCAGAGAGGGCAGAACATGCCTGGCCATTTTGCTGTTCTGCAAACAGGCAACAGCAGCTTACCAGGAAGTCTTGGGCATCCCAGCCCCCCAGCACAAAAATCTGATCATTGGCAACAGTACTTGCATGACTGCCACGCTTCTGCTCCATGTCTGCCACCTGTTGTGCATCAGGACTTACAGTGTTAAGCACATGTTGCTAGAGCATATCAACAGTAACTTGATCATAAGCTTGACAGACTAGATGATGTTTTGCCTCCCGAAGACAGTTCCCAGCCAGTGTTGCACACAGGCAAGATTGGCAGCAGCTGTAGACGCACACACTGGATTAATGTGGGTCGACACGGCATGAGCAAAGCATTGCAAACACTAGCAAGCAAAACCTGCCCAGGCAGCAATGCATGCCACATGACCGCATGGCCCACGATGCAGCCAAGTTGCTTTCAACAAGCACAAGAGCAGTTCGATTCGGTCATCCACGATTGGGCCAGGAAGCTTTAGTTCCAGCAAGCAGTGTTAAGGCACTCACCAGCCTCCATTTGCCCTCTCTAGGGTCCAAGCGCTCCACACTCTTCAGGTACTGGTTGCCATCGTAACCGCCAGAGACAAAGATGCTGTTGTTGTGCAAGGCTGCCGCTGTGGTGAAACGCCGCAAGTGCATTGTTGGGCCTGGCAGCCATTGGTCCCTNACTTTTGGCGGCAGGTAGTTACAAGGCTGAGTGGACTTTATCACTCAGTCAAGGTAAGGCTCCAAGATCCGTTCCTACGTACTGCGAAGTTCACAAACGACACGCAAGGCGTGCAAACACGAAGCTTTGCACTGACGATCATGCAAAGCAGCAAGCAATGAATGGCTACGTCACAGCCGTGACGCTACCCCAGGTAGGGGAGAAAGAGTCAGTAGCTGATAACAGGTGTGAATGTATAGGACTGAACCATAAACTGAACAATAGCATCCAGCGAAAGTCCATTGGTAGTTACTTGGCCTTTTAAGCATCTGATCTTCATCATGGAGATTGCTTGGCTGTACTCTAGGCAGACTTGCACTACTTGCTGTGCTCTCACCACAGCAGTAGCGTTGCTATGCATCTTGACTGTCATCTTGAAAATATAGTTCTTCCAAGTATAAGTCATGCTGTTCTGAGTTCAGCTGTGTACATGCCTTTTGTCATCATGTGCCTCAGCAGGCATGTAAGAATGATAAACTCAAAGATAAGTCGAGTGTCAAGCTAAAGTCAATGCTCAACTGCACATCCCTGATGGTGGCCAGTTCTACGTAAGCATACTTGGCTGCACTATAGGCAGACAAATGCTCAAATCTGTGCTCTCACCATAGCAGTAACATTGCTGCGTGTCCTGTCTGTCAGGTTATCCATGATCTCATACACAACGTCGCATGCCACATAAGGTGGGCTGAATGGGCCTGGATAACAATGTTGCTGATCAACATAGACTTACTCTCCCCTACTCGTACCCCTAATTTGCGCCCCTACTGCATAAGGGCAACAAGAGCCGCCGCATACCAGCTGATCATCACAGGGTTTGACCGCACAAAGAAGCGGTGTGTGATTGGTGGAATGTACATAGGTATTGCCACAGAGTTTGNATCAGTCTGCTGCATGCTTGTGCATTGGGCAGCAATGAAGGGGGGCCCTGTACAGCTCAGGACACAGCCAACCGGATCAATGGCGGATGTACACCAGCCTCTACACAGGTGGCCGTGCAACCACCACCAAATAGCACACCAGCTCTGCCAGCATCCAAGTTGTGTTGCTTCTTCAGGCATCTCCAGGCCTTGTATCAGTCAGACTAAGCCCTGAGTGCCCAAACCACATCTTGTTATGCACCCAGCAGCGTGTCTGTGCAGTGGACTCTACAGCTTGCCACTCTTGCGATTGCAGATATGTAGCATATAACAGGCATAGCACACAGTGAAAACAAGTAGGACTTGAGGGTTCTGCAAGTACGAAAGCAAGTGCCTCCTAGGAGGAAAGTGGGGCAGAAATTTTCTTTTGTTGAATTTGCTGCAGGTACTAATGCTAGGACAGCCCCTTGCTTGACGACGATAACGCATAAGATTGTGCACATGCATGACTGCAAGCAACTATGCACACAACACCTGCGCTAGTATGAGAGGCTGTGGTTTTGCCTTGACGGTTGCTTCCAATAGCCTTTTTAGAACAGCAAACAAGCATGAGTGCTATGCACAGAATACCTACCAAGAATGCCTATGGCTTTTCGGCATTTGAGGTTGTAGGGGGCTTGCTTCTTCCAGGAGACTTGGTTGTGCTGGAGGCAGTTGAGCACATCCCGCATGATGCTGGAGGGGTGGGACTGGCTGTGCATGGCCAGCCGCCACCGCCGCTCTGCCACCAGCCGCTTTGCTACTGCATCATGTCTGCCCTCACTTACACCTGCACACAGCCACCTGATCAGTGCGTTTGTCTTGTGTGACTACTGACATGGTTTGACTGTGAACATGGTCTGACGGGCTTTTTCCTCAAGCAAGTTCTGGCACAATTCGCGTTCAAAATGCGTGACACCGGATAAACCAATATAGCATTACTCCGTGAAAGCCGGCCATGCAGGAGGACTCAACACCGTGTCTAGCATGCCTCAGTACCTTTCAGAGCTTCTGCTGCAATGTTACGAAATGGTACACAAAATTGCACTCAATATGGAGTGCATTGAAGCTAACACAGTCAAGGTCTAGGCTGGATGTCTAGATGCAGTATAGTCAACTAGCTACTGTACAGGTAGCTGCACACAGAGGGACCTCTGCTACCCTTCTTAACCAAACTTTGTGCAGGCAACAGATCATATAAATCAACTGTACATGGTCATGACCATCTGCTTTATATATGGCTGAAGCTTTGTGACCCTATGGGTACTAATGCTGGACAGTTGAGAGCAAAGGCATGGCAGCAAAACAAACACAACGCTCTGCACAATGACCGTGACAAGCACATGAGGAAGCAGGTGTTACCAGAGCTACGACTGTTGCTCTGCTCACGCGCCTCTGTCATCTCTGCACGCAGGTAGGCACTGCTGGGCATCCTGCGCCTGTTGTCTGACAACAGATAGTATGTCACACTGGCCTGCATACACAGACAGAATCAGCTTTCTGCTCAGGCTAACAGCTTCAGCAGAGAAGCATGCACCACTCTTACAGCTTGTCCAGACACTCCCACTCAAGTGGACTTGATGACTGTCTGAATGTAAAGATTGTTTTTGGCAACTTATGGCAGCTCTGGCTATATCAAAGTCAGTCACTGAGCATTCCAGCCTGCCATATCCCTCTGTCAGATTCATGGCCTGTGCTCGTGGGCTTGTTTTGTTCCGAGATGTGTCTACAGAAAAGCACAACTACCCACTGCCATGCCAACTCATGCAGATGTTTCACCTTGTCTTGCTGCCGCGTCTTGATAGAATGGATGACAGACTCCCGGTCAAAGCCTATCTTGACCACCTCGTTGACCATCTCCTCATCAATGATGGGGTTGCTGGCCATTGTGTCTGCCTGGATGACTGCCAGGTAGCGGGGCAAGTGCTGACTGAACCAGTGATGCTGCCTGCACACCCACAGGAAGCCCTCAACCACATTTATGCACCTGATGCTGATGCATGGTCTCAATTGCAGGTCTTGTCTGGTAGGTACGCTTGCCAAGTCTACAGGTGGGTGTCTGTTGCGGTAAACTGAGTCAAGCACTTGACATGCTGAGAGCCGCTTCAGCACATTTTGAGCAACCCTGCTGCTCCATTTCGACAGCGCTCCCTCAGGCGAAAGCGACTCATTGCACCCTTGATAAGGATCTGCAATCTTTGCAAAATGGGCTGCACATGCATCTGTAAGCTTACCACACACAGGTGTCACCAGCATGTCGCATCTCATGCAAATGAACTGCATAGGTGTANTACAGTTGTCGTAGAGGTGCTGACGCTGTCAGGATGTCAAGCGCAGAAGATCAAGCGTGATGTTGTTTGTGGCTGGTTATGTCATTGTGGCTCAGCCGGTCACAAACAGCTTCAAGCTTGATCTCCTGGAGCAGCTTGACATCCTGACCAGGTCAGCACCCTTGGCTATGACAAATGTATCAGTAAGCAGTCTCATTCTGGTTTGTTGGTGACAAGCTACCATGCTATATGTATTGTCAGCCTCAGTTCTGGGCTTGTGAGTCAGGCCTCAGGTTGCATGACTACACTTACATACTGCAGCGCCCATGTACTTTGCTGCTCTGGCCGCTCAGCTTGTCAGGTTAGTGCTGTGCTCGATCCGGATTTTGCTGTACAAGGTCCCATGTGCACTGTGTATCACCAATGTTGATGCTGCTTGTCGTGCTTGCATAGTACTGACGGGCAGAATTAACCTGAATAGAGCGTTTTGCCACGTTGGGTAGGCAATCAGCAATCTGGGTGATGAGCAGCAACATCAGGAGTGTGCAGTAGGCCAAAGAGCTGGACTGCAAAGGCCTGAGTAGAGGAGAAAAGTGATTCCTGCTGCTGCTATTGCCACAGGGATTGGATTCAGTTGGGCATAGTTGTGGAACAGCATGACAGTGTTGCCACCTGTACTGATCCCATTTATACGGTTCCTGCGTCATATGGCTGAACTTACTTGTCTTTGTAGCGTGCTCACACCATACTTCTTCACAGGTGGGCGGCAGCATTCTGGGTGGTGAGCAGCGCAACAAGGAGAAGGCGCGCCTGCGTAAGGGCATCACAGTCTTAGTGGCCAGCCCAGGGCGGCTGCTAGACCATCTGCAGATGACAACAGCTTTCAAGACTGATGAGCTGCGCTGGCTTNATCATCTTACACCTCTTGAGCCTTGTACAAGGTGCTTACCTGGAATTGTGCCTCAACAGCTTTGAACAAATACCGCTCCATGTCTGCACCTGCCACCACCGATTTGCTGACCATGTCCAGGGTGTGACATACTGCAAAGCTCTGCCTCAGTCTGTTGCTCCAGTTTGAAGCGTTCTGTTGCAGCGTCCCAAATACTGCTCTGTCAATGGGCAGCACACCATGCAATGTGGCCTGCGCACCAAACAGGAAATTTGAACCAGAGACAAGTTGTTCAAGCCAGACTGCAGCTCTAAATGATGACAAGGCTATCTTTTCACATGTTGCTCAACATGTTGCAAAGGGTATTGTAGCAAGGCAGCCTTGTGACGCTTTGGCATGATATAGTGGTGATACACCTACACATCAGAGCCTTCATACAAAGTGGCGCTTCAACACATCGACCCCTGCCAGAACTCGTTGCACTGCATAAAGCAAAGTCATGCTGACAGACAAGAGCACGCTGTGAAGCTGTTCATGTTGGGCATTGCTGTTGCAGATGCGCAACGTGAGTCACATTNCCAGCAATGTGCAATCTGTATTGTGTCAGAGCAGCATTCATTCAAGGAACTTGTCGAAGCTGTTGCTTATTTTCAGACATGTCGGCTATGCAGCATGCTGATTGTTCTGCAGGCTGTGGGCGCATGAGTCTCTCAGAGTCTTCCATGATAGGCTGGTCAGTGATGATGACCGCCGCTGGTTTGCCAGCTTCCTGAAGGCGTCAGTGCAAGAGCATCTCAAGCTGCCCTTTGATGATGTGTTTGCACCCCCCGGCAGGGCGCCCGGTGCACCTGTGGAAGTGCTCTCAGCCACAAGAAGTCTGCTGTACTGTGACTTTTTGACCCAGGTTGGCTACTCTGTGCTGCTTTGTTATGTTTCTGTGCTTCAAGTAGGCATCAGATAGTGTCAACACCACAAACAGGGCTGAGCTATTCATGCAAATTAGATACCTGACACTCAGGTATATCAGTGCTGTAGGTCAGCATCCACGTGCGTGAATTTGCTGCAGTATACCAGATTGAGCTGTTTTGTACTCCAAATACCATGCGGCAGTCCATGTTCATCCAGGTTACTTGAAATACAATTCACTTCACAGACATCTGGGTGTCATGAGCTACACGTCGAATGCCTTGATTATGCACGTGCAGACACTGGCTAACAAGCCTACTCATGTTGATTTCATGCTACAAGACAAGCCTACACCTACTGCTGTGACGTTACACAGGGAGCAGAGAATCAGAAGTACGAGCCAGTGACAGATCAGGCCCGCCTTCTCAGCTGCATTGAGGGGTACTTGGCTGAATACAACCTGCAGAACAAAACCCGCATGGACCTAGTCCTCTTCCTATACGCTGCAGAGCACATCTGTCGCATCTCCCGCATCATCAAGCAGCCCTTTGGCAATGCCCTTCTGGTAGGGTCCAAAGACCCTACCACCTTGCATCATCTCTCATGAGCCCATCACCTCTAAATGGCATGCAGTTCACGACTTCCCTGCGCTGCCAATGTATTTTGTTGTTGCGCCAGAGCTTTGGTCAACTGCTACCCGCAGACATTCGCTTGCTTGTCCACAGAAAAGCACACTTGCTTCGTCAAGGGAAAGCACAGAAAGGTCTGACTTCCTGTGCACAGACTCCTTCCCTGCTGCTCACGTTCCACGCTGCACAGCAAGACTCTGGCATATGCTCTCAGTCATGCTTGCATGCTGGTCCTCATACCACAGTATCTTCTGCAGGTTGGAGTGGGAGGCAGTGGACGCCAGTCTCTCACCCGCATCGCTGCCTTCATGGCTGAATGCGCCGTCTTCACAATCGAGATCAGCAAGAGCTACTCAGTGAATGAGTGGCGAGAGGNCACTCAGCATTCTGCATCACTGCTTGCCATTGCCCTGTCTGTGATCCTAGGCAGCAGATATGACATTTGACGCAACATATTCTTATATGTATGGACGACATAGTACCTGTTGAGCATGGCAGTCTGCCAGTGATGTGGCTCTCACCTCTTCGTTACTGTTATCTTGCAGGCTGCCAAGCTGACACTTGTGGATGGCATACGTTCAAACAGCAACATGGCATCAGCGCTTTGTTCCTACCATGTAAATGCAGGCAGTTGGAGCAAGCTCCTGACTGATTTAGAGCAGGTCGAAACTGTCACAGCTGATGACATTCAGTCAATAGCAGCCTCTGTGTTTGCTGAGGACAATTGCTATACCGGTTATATGCTCAAGGCTTAGTTTGCAAGCAGACACAAGTCCAGGATAAACAGCATCAGTAATAGGACTACAGGAGGTGTGATGCTTGCTAGGCAAGTTGTTATACGCTCAAAGTGATACAGCGAACACCCATCAGCAGGATGCATACATGGATGCCCCGACTGTTCAGTAATCAACATCGTGACAAATAACAAATATTTCTACCATGGCCTGACACGTAGAGGGGCAGGGATCTCTGTAGCTGCAAATTTGTCTTGCAGAGCTGAATGACTGAACCAGATTTTGTTGTCAGATCCCATGTGCCTTTATTGAATCACGTACTTCTTGAGTGAGGCCACCGGTGACGCAGGCAGTGCTACATAAACCACATTTACTTTGTGTGGCTGTTTCGCGCCTCACTATGCTCTTGCACACTGCCCACATACTTTTCTTCGTAGCTTGTGATCATATTGCTAGTGTCAGCATCTGTCAGTCCAGCACCATACACAAACTCTGCAGGGTAAGGGTTGTGCCCAGATGCCAGTCCAGCAAAGACATGGCCATTCGCTTTGTCAATCAGCGCAAGCACATGCTGAACACTGGCTTTGTCCTCAATGGCTAGAGGTGTGAAGTGTAGCAGTCCAAAGTCTTCCACAACCTGCATAGCATGTGCTGGCTGAGCAACAGTTTGTGAAGTCTACCAGCATTGAAGAGAATGCTTTGCTCTTTGCAGCCATGCAAAGCAGTGCCATGTGTCCACGCTCCAGCTAGGTGTGCAATACATGCTATGCTGACCAGGTCTGCAGGTATTGCCTTTNTGGCCTTAATGGCAGCCAGGCACTCATCCACAGGGGTGGGAGGGTCCTGAGTGACCATCTCTGTCAGCTCAGTCTTGAGGCCCTCCAACTGCCTTTCAGCAACCTTCCTGTTGTTGTGCTCCACCAACTTGGTCAGCCCCTCTGCCTACAAGGAAACGCAATTTTGCATGTTCATGCAAAAGTCAAGCAGTACTGATGCAACAGCTCAGCCAGAGCATTTGAGGAAGTGCATGGATGTTTTAGCACGTATGAGGGTCAGCACCCTCTTCTCGTTGACCGTTGTGTGCTGTGGTGCATTCTGTCATTCCCTGCTCCCTTTTTGCTACACAGCGCTGCAAAGATGACAGGTCTGTGCTAGTGATGGTACAGCTGTCTTGTCTTATGCTTGTGCAAGTTTGTAATGTAACAAGGAATGGAATCTGAAAAGCAGTAGTGCCAGATATGTTTCAGCTAGTGATAAACACGATCGTTGCTTTCCTATTTTGGTGAGAAGAGGCCCTCATAGTGCCTGGCTACTACGTATCAAAAGACTGGACAGGTGCACATACCTTGAAGTGGGCATCGAAGTCAGGCAGGTTGCGCTTCTGTGGCGGGAAGAAGTCCAGCAACCTATCATCCAGACGAGCTTTCCTGAGCAGCTGTACCAGGTACTCCTGGGCAGCACATGCACAAAGTATGAACTGACAGTGAAACAGTGACACACTCATGTATGCACTGCTATCAACAGTGACAGGCCTACCACAGCAAGGGGCCCCTCCTTGTCTGGTGGCACACACAGTCCAGTGATTTCTAGTGATGAGCAAAAATGCCTGTAGAGCTGCATTTGCCATCCCAACATGCGCTTCATGACTGATGCATAGCCGCATCATTGCATGTCCACATATCAGCACCTTCTCAAATTTACAGATGTGCAACTCAATGCTAGTCACTCAGTGGGCACATGGGAGTCAGCACAGACCAGCTGAGCACATCACAGTCTGACACTTGTACACCATCATATGATGCAACGCTGTGACACAGGTAGCTCAGGCTGTGTTGGTTCCGTTGCTGGTGAACAAGGAGAAGATTGGGCCTTCCAGCCTGGCAGCCATCAAGTCCATGATGGTCATGGACCCCCCCCTCAACTTTGAGGTGACATCTGCCCTCCAGTTGTTGTTGCTTCCTACAATTTGCGGCTTCTGACAATGGCACGCAGGTGCATGTACTGATAAGTGTCTTTCAAGCTGTCTCCGCANCACCGCTTTCTGCTAAGTGCAGGTCAGCCAGCAGCACAAGGGCGCCAAGGCTACTTCAGTTTGGCCTTGAGACTGTGCACGGGAAGCTGTTGCCGCAGCTTACATGACCAGGTGCCTGAGACATCCGCTTAGCTCAGCCTGACTGCAGTGTGCATCATAGCATGCTCGGCCCAGCCCTGCATAGCGATTCACTTGTGCCTGTTGCTTTGTGGGCGGAAAACGCAACTGCAAGCCATGCGGTCATTCGACTGACACACAGCACCTTACTTGGCAAGGCTGACCACTGGTGCCAGCTTGCAGTCAGAAACAACCTGATCAGTGAGGAATCCTTGGATGACAACGCACTCATCCCGCCCGTCCAGCTTGAGTTCCGATCGCACACACAGGCTGGCACTGGATGTTGAGCGCGCTAGCGTGAACCACCCACAATTGACTGGGCTGGCATAGTTCAGACAGCTCAGGTATAGCTTCATCACTGACGAAGTCACACATCAAGGCACCCAGCCCAAAACTAGTGTCTGTTGTATAGCCAGATATGGGTACCTCTTTCACAACTGGTGCACGCATACTGTATAGTTCTCTTCAGTTGCCAACAAAGGTGACGCTCACATCACAATCTGTAAAATGCCATAAACATCTCTTCAGAAGATGCTTCTTGCAAGCGCAACAGTCAGCCCTGTAGCCAACCATCAAGACTGACTTTTGCTTGCTTCTTGCCATGCTGCAAGGATTGGCATCACATACACTTGCAGCCAACAGCCAAACACAAGCTGCTGTGAAGCTCACATGCTGCAAGGCATGCGGTGCATTTGCGTGTCCTGTAGTGTGTGCTGTCTTTGATTGCCAGAGCAATTGGGGTCAAACACATAGTTTTGCTGTGTGTGTTGCTCTTGCCTGGATGCTACTGATGAGTTTGGTACATGGCAACCACCTGTTTAGACGGCTTTCGACAAGCAATGCANGGGCAGGGGGCAGCAGGGAGGGGTAGGCCCCCCGCCAGCCCCTCACCCCAGCCTGCCCAGCCTGGCCAGAAGAGGGGGCGCAGTGCTGAAGCAGAAGGGGAGCAAGGCTCCTCACCTCGTGCCAAGAAAGCCAAGCCTACTGGTATGCTTGATCCCTCACCTCACTTAGGCAGCTGACTTGCTCAGGTATTGTGTAGCTCAATCGTGACCAGGAAGCATAGTGCCTGCATTTGGGCACATCTGCTGTGGTGAACTGCAAACGATGAGCCCTTTGCATATTTCATGTTTCTTTATCACTTGGGCAGGTACCTGTAGCTGTAGCAGTCTTGCGCCACTCTGCAAGCCGTGCAACAAGCCATTCGTAGATGACATATTGCACAGTAGGGTTGGAGACCATGATGAGGGCGGGTAGGCAACCCCTCCACAGTGCCTGCATGAGCGTGGTAATCCAACTGCGGACATTCAAATTACAGAGAGGACTCACACGTCATGCTGCGTTGTGGTTGTATGCACATGTGACCCCATGACACGTGTGCAACAATGTGCTATCAATACAGTTGCTTGAGAGCTTGCTCCAGTTCATGTCGCACACCTTGTTGGAAATTGCACTGCAAGGTTGCTTATGTGGACAGCTGATTGCAGAAAGTAAGGGCTTACTGGCAAGCCGCCCTCTTCATAGACTTCCTTAGCAGTGGCAACAGGGCCTTCTCGCTTGTTGGGGTCAGGGAGACCGTCTGACTTCTTNAGCCCAGCACCAGTTGCAGCAGCAGCAGTAGGTGAGGATGTCCCTATGGATGAAGCAGATGCGCCAAATGCGTATACAGACAGCTTTCAAGCCTGGCACAAGCGTACTCTGGCAGCTTTCACAGCCTTCCTGCGCAATCATTACGTTGTGATAGCACCCCTGGCACCACAGATCCAGGAACTGTTGGGTGCAGGTGTGTCAGATGATGTCCAAAAGGTGGTCAGGAGGTACTTGTGTATGTGATTATTGTTGAACTACGGCTGCTGTGTTGCAGGGGTGAGTGTCAAAGGTCGTTTTAGCAGACGCAGGGGTTGCACCTGAACTGCAGCGTGAGTGGTTGATGTGCTTTTGCTAGTCATAGACTTGTGTTTCCATAGGGAGTACGTGACATGCTAGCACCCGTGGGCGCATAACAAGCTTGCTGTGACTTACGCAACATGATCACACGTCAGCTGCATATGCTATTAATCACTTTTGGATATTGCATTACTCTACGGTAAGTACACGCCGACATCACACCTCACCATCATGAGCTAGATGATCAACAGCAAATTTCTAAGTGTTTGGTACATGTCATGGGCAGAAAGCATGTAGTCATACAACCTCAAGCTACGGTCAGAAATTGAAAGCACCTCGAAATAAGAAGCCGGAACAACGTCAGAACAGCGTCAACCATTGTCCTGTTCAGACTAAATGAGAACCCAACAGATGTCACAAAACAGTCTGAACCCAGGTGAATCTTACATACATGTACTCGATAGTCCCTGCACTACAGGTGGTCAACATGGAAAACATACTGCATATAACGATACCTGCACACTGTGCATACACTGCACAATCATTCAAGTTTTGAGACGGCTTCTGATGCGCACTTTCCGTTTAACGTGGCTGCCCATTTTATGGATGCCTCTGCTTGTCAAGCCGCAGCAGTTCTTCTAGCTGTTCTGCCTTATCCTGGGCATCTTTCATATGTGCTCGGCGCCCATGTCCAGGCAGCACATGCAAGAAGTCCACATCCTTGAGCTTCTCCATGCTTTGCACCTGTAGTCTTGGGTCTGAGCTGTAATTCCTGCATTGCAGTTACAAACAATTGAGCGCTGGTTGAGAGCTGCAACTAGCTCGCATTGAGGCCACAGCATGTACTCTTGAGTACGGCAGAGTGCACAGGCCAGCATGCTGAATACTGCAACATCTCATCTGCATCTCTGTGACTACTTGTACACCATCTGTGATGCAGTAAAGACAAATGGCATGAACCCAGTCATCAAGCTTGCAACAGGCCAACAGCAAAGTGTATGCCAGCCAATGTTCTCCCATATGCATGTGACTGTGTGTTATCCATGCAGCCGTGCAGATCCTTGGTCCATATTGCTGCTTCTGCCAAGCACTGCTGAGTTGGAGCTATGGACATGGTCCAGCATGCTTTGGCTTTCTCTGTCATGCTTAGCTCTGCCTATGCCCCATCTGGACATGTAACCAACATGTAAGCTGCAGAGCTGAGTAGGTCTGAAAATATGTAACAATTGCGACTGGGATCTGCTCCCACAGGTCCTGCCACCATGCCAGCAGCATTAGTATGCCACACATTGTGCAGCTACAAGAGCTGACTGATGAGCATGACTGTTTGCGCAGCCTCATTGCTTATGGTCACTGGCACACCCCCTGCACAGCAAAGGCTATGTCACCACCTTGCCTCTGCTCCCCTTTGTAGCCAGGTCTGCAGTCCAAGCCTCACTACTTACGATGGTCTCATGCTCAGACACCTCTTTGTTGTCCAAGCAACTATAGCGCTTGTGCAGGCTCTCTTGGTGTTACCAAGGGCATACTACCCCTGCACCAAAAGTGCTAGCTGCAGTCCAAAGTCCTGGCTGTACAGTCTGCCCTACAGTCTGTTGCTCACCATTCCTCTTCAATGCTCATGCAGGCTCCCTGCCTGTGATCAACGGCACACTTCCCCTTCAGCAGGAGCTGCTGCGCCTGCTGGCCACGGCTCCCTTCTGGAACAAGGATCTGGACTGGCTGCAGTCCAGNCTTGATTGATGCTGCTGCTGGGCAAGCAGTTGCTGAGGCGACAATGGTGCTCACGCTTGCAGTATTGCAAGGCGTTTCTGAAGACTCAGGTATGTGCGCTGCTTTACCATCGCATTGCAAGGCGTTGAGACAAGTCAAACCTGACTGGCAAGTTGCGAAGTGGGTTTGTGTGCGCAAAGTGCTGATCTGACAGCTGAAGTCACTCTGAGATGTATCAGGTCCTGGTCAGTCACAAAGCATTTGATTGTGACGATTTGTATGCTTGCAGAATCCCACGTTTTGTACAGTAGGGACATCCTCCTCGGTCTCATACAGCTGGCAGGACTTATTCTCCGAGTCTGCTCCTCAGCTCAAGAGCAGCTCATAGCATGGCTACCACCTGCAAAGCAGTCAGACTCAGAATACGGGGCACAGCAGCCAGCACACATTGCCGATGCGATTCAGGCTGAAGTCATTGATTTGACAGCAGACGAAGATGCAGGCAAGATTGCTGATCAAGCGGATACTGCAGCACCGCATACTGCAGAAGAGGAAAGCTTGCGGGCTATAGCCAGCAGAGCTAGCATGGTGTTGCGTAGTCTGGAAGATGAGCAGCTACTGCAGCGGCAGTTGCCTGAACAGGCTGGCACATGTGGACAGTTGCCTGAACAGGCAGGCANCCGCACACAAAAGCAGCAGACCATGCCGCACTTTGTCCATTGAGCTTGGGAAAAAACCCAGCTGCCATGTGGCAGCAGCCTGGCATGATGGGCAAGATCACCTGTCAAGGTAGCGGGAATGCTCCTCCAGGTGGGAGTACTCTTTGCTTGCTCTCTGCATGGCGCTCGCCACATCTTTGCAGCTCAGGAGCCCATTCCTATCCGTGTCAGCTGCGTCAAATATCTCCTGCATTTCAACATTGAGTGTCAGTGCCCAATGAACAGCATGGGAGGGGTAGCAGAGTACTAAAGTTGAGATCGAGGGGTTCTTGCAGAAGCAATAGATCAGCGGGTGCTGGTCAAGCAATGTGGTAGGGATTAAGAACAAAGTACAATGTGCTTCAGCACATCTTGCACTCTCAAAAGCAAATTTTGACTGACTCAGGGACCTGGCGGGGTTTGCGGTGTGTGAGGAGGAACATGCTGTCAGGATGAGTGCACAGGCCTGCAAGTCATGCAAGTCGGAAGCACCAAAATTGGAGCACATATATCCAAACATCATCGGGATGAGGACACAGGCCTGCAAGTTATCTGAGTTGAAGCACTAACACTGCAACATATTTATCCAGCACAGTGACAGTTTGTTGCGTGTCGGCGTGCCCACCATCATCAGTCTATGGGAGCACAGCACGGCACAGAGCAGCACAGCGCACAGCACAGCACAGCAGAACCAGCACAGCACAGCACAGCACAGCACAGCATGGCATCAGCACAGCACAGCACACGTACAGCATGCTCAGCAGGCTCAGCATGCACAGCATTCCTGTCACTGGCCAGCATGCATCTTAAAGGCTTCATGCAATCAGTGCTGAAGGCAACATACAGAGTGGCAGGACACATCTGCCTGAAGATGCGCACCTAATCTTGGCCTTACACTGTCTTCCCGATCGGTGCTCTGCTATATGCCAAGTTGCTGACAGCCAGGCTTCATAGCAGATGGTGTATGCTCAACAAGCTCCCAACCTGCCCAATACTGCTATCTTCACTCTGGTTTACTGAACTTATGTGTTTGTGACGCTGTGCTCTCCTGTGCTGCCGACTGCACTGACGCTCTAGCAGAGCTTAGGGTGCTGTGNTGCAACACGGCACTAGCATGATGCAGTCCAGGCAAGCACATTGTGTGAGAATATGCAGTCAGCAGACCTTATCCGCATAATTCGCACAGCCATAGTTTTCAGTTGCAGCGTCTCTGACATTGCTACAAATGACATTCACATGCAGCAGAGCATGGCAACAGGTGAATCGTGGTATGATGCAATCCAGGCAGGCACGTGCATGACCCACATGACATGATCATGAGTTTGATAGCCGAAAGCCTGAGCGTCTTAGTATGTTACCACAAACAAACTCATCAGCTAGCAGTGACAAAGAAATACGTTGGCATGTTGTGCAAAACTGTGCAAGCCTTGCTCGAAGTTCTAACATGGCATCACTTTCTCATCAAGATGTGTGGTCTATCAACACACGGCAAGACTTTCCAAAACTACAACTACGGTACTTATTCCAGCGAGCTGCGCATGCACATGCTGGATGTTCACAAACAAGCCTCAAAATCCTCACTGGTTGCAACTGCACCAGGCAGCTTTTGATACCATCAACCCCCTGACACAAGCAAACAGTGCCTGCCAAGGAACTTTCATCACGTTAGGTGTGGCAACACAAGCTGTGCAAGTGCTTTGCTAGGCAGTCATACCAAACCAAATCTCAGGCCATGGACAGCAAAATTGCTCAAAAGAATGCGAGCAAATCAATGGCGCTGAAGGTGCACATAAGCACAAAAGTCAGAACGCACTTCTGGTGCTGACAGGCAGATCAAAGGGAATATTAGTACATGTATGATATGGAGCAAGGGCCAATACCACACACAAGCTTCTCTTGAGCAGAACAGCAGCCAGGGTCTCGCTGCGTGCTGCCGTGACTGTATCAGCAAACTTTGCTTGTAGGTTCAAGGAATCCTGTTTGCCTCATGACAGACTCGCGAAACCGCGCAGCATCCGCACCCCGTAGTTTGCGTCCAACTCCTTCTAGCATAGAGCCCTGCAAGTGCACACCAGATCAGATGCTGTGTCAGGGTGTCAAACAACTACAGCAGCCAGGTTGCAACATCATGAAGCTTACCGGCCGAGTGCCTTCTGCAAATACAAAATCTGAAGGCAGTGTCTGAGCTGCTAACAGATGTGGAGGCAAAAAGTCAGNAGATGCATTGTGCATGTGATGAACATGTGTCAGTATGTTCAAAAGAAGGACAGTCTGCAGATTGAGACGAGTCTCATGTGTCAGACTGCTGCATGTCGTTGGGAATGCAATGCGGGCTCATACTGCAAATGCACGTCATATCAGCAGCTTGTAGGCAGCACATCAAGACTGTCACGTGAACAGGAGGTGATTGTCATGCTGTGTGAATGTCATCAAATCTCATTGCGCTCAAAGTGCAATTACACCACACTTCAACTTGAGAACAGTTGAACCACACTGGTCAATCATAATCGTCTCTACAAGGACTTGCCCAGCAGCTAACAAGTGACTTTCATGATTCAAGGTTTAAACCAAAGAGCTCAATCAGCAGCATGCATGCATTTGGTGCAAGGTGACTACATCACCAGGCTGATGTGTTATGTGCACGATTTGCAGGCAGGTCAGAGGGGGTCTGTAGATGCTGGCAAACAGCTTGAGAAGATGGCGCAGGAGATCATTGAGGGCCCCCGCAAAACACTGCAAAGCTGTCAAGCAACCCTGACCAACTGCCAGGAGAACTTCCAGGTTCTCCAATATGCCCTGCAGCATAACCTGCAGCCTGCATTGCCTCTCCTGAAGACGCAAGCAGAACCCAGTCAGCCTGTTGNGGTCTGCCAGCTGGCCTGCTATCATCCCCAGACCAAGCCCCCCAAGCACATCTTGAACCCCCTGCACAGGCGTCAGAGTGGCTTCTGCCCTGATGCACTGGGATCTGCTGTGGCTGGCATTGCTAAGGTGTTGCTACCCTCAAAAATGGTGCCGCGTTGGCCAATTAGGCATGCAACAGCAGCCCAGTTTGGGCTGGCATGATGGGGCGGCACAGCACAGCATGGCATACAGCACAGCACAAGCACCAAGCTTACACCAAGATATCCTGCAGTCACTGACTCCAAGTATGTGCGGTGCTCCTCCTTGATATTCTGCTTCAAGCGGTCAGCCCATGCCTCGACCATCTGCAGCTGCTNTCCTGTGGCACAGCATCAAGTGCAGCAGCCAGCTCAGCAGGGTCAGACAAAGCATGGAGCTCTGGTAGCAATCTCGCCATGGCTCAGAAACCAGTCACCTATTTTGCACAGGGGGACAGTGCTTCTGGTGATGTCAGCAAGGCTGTTGGGCATATGGGACTGGGCAGTGCAGCAGTGGGTATCGGTGTTCAACCTGACAGCAGCACTGGCAGCGGTGACAGCAACAATAGCAGGCCGGCCACATCTGTGTAGGGAAGTCTAGTTCTGGCTTGAGCTGCAACAGCAGCAGCAGCACATGCAATTGACTTAGTGGCCGTGTCCTTTGTGACAACAGCAGCTGTCCATTGTAATGCACAGCAACAGCAGCACGTAAGCCAGATGTCCTGAAGCTCAGCTTCAACATTCAATGCAAGATGCAATAGGGCAATGTCATTGGCAGTCGCAATGGCAGCGCGACAGTGCTTGCAGCCAGCATTGCTCACCAGGAGCATGCCATGGCGCCTGCGGTGATGAGTAAGAGAAGCCATGCTGACAGGGCAGCGCTGTTGGGCAGGTCCCACACCTCCTCCCACGTCAGGATAGCTCCAAACATGGCCAACAGAAACCAGCCACCCCACCGCTCAACTGCATCACACCATCTACGTCAACATCGATCTGTGCTTGAAAGGTATGCCTGTCACCACACTACTGCCCAGCATAGTATGGTGAATTGCTTATGTTCATATGACCGCATGTAGCGGCTGCTAGGTTTATTGGCAACCCTGTAGCCCTGCAGGGGCCTAAGAGCGATGCTGGGCACCCCGCATTGGGGTCAGAATCAACGTCAACACAACACACAAACATGCACAGGTGATCAGGGTGAATGGCACCCATGATACCCATTTGGGCTTTTGATGTCGTGCAGCACAGGAGTAAACTATTGTGACTACACNAGCGCACGTTCACTACAAGCAACATTGACCGCTGCCAGTCTAAGTGATGGCATCCAGCCTCCATCTCGCTGCAGAGCTGACCAGACATGCCGCAGACTGGTCATGGCGCTTCGAGTGGTGCGCATCAGCTGACACACCATGCAGCATGCAGCCACGAAAGCCTATAGCGTGCTTGCTTGTGTAGACCTTCACAATCAATGTAGACTGTTTGCAGACCACCACAGGGTCTGACAGCACTTTGGTCTGCCTGTAATCATGCAGTGCTGACCCGTCTGAGCTTACTCGACATGCCTCAGGATTGCTTGACATGTTGTTTGCAGTGTCAATCACACAAAGCAGCAGCGGCACTTGAACTGGTTTGAAAGGCTACACAACGGCTGTGTCCATCTGTACTAGTGTGCGTTCCTGCGCTGATGCTTTAGTCTTTTGTGCATTGTATGCAGCCTTTGCAGCTGGCTTCTGTTTGCTACCAGAGACAAAAGCTTACCAGCATCGCAAACACGCTCAGACAGCTTCAGCGAGCGAGGTCAAGGGCCTTGTTTCTCGTTCAGAGTCCATTAACAACTTTGATGAAGAACATCCAAGGCGCAGCGTTTTTGGCTCTTTCTCATCTTCTTCTTTGCAGCGAAGGAGCAGCCACAAGAAGGAGACACATGTCTTCAGGGCACACATGATTGTGTCACCTTTAGTCGCATGGCATGAGGTCAGTGACATGTGGCATGAGCTGAAGGATATCGTGACTCACAGCGTCTCAAGGGGCATATCACGCAGCTCTAGCTATGCTCGATTGACTGATCTTGCGCCTGCAAACAAAGGTGTGGATGTCAGTCAGCAGCNTCATAGCCGGGCTGCATGTACTCCCAGAAATGAATGTTGGAGTGGTTGAAGATGTCCTCATGCAAGTTCAGGTTATGGAAGCACTGAGGGGACAGCACCATCCCCACATCATCACCTGCCAGGCAGCAAACGTACACTCGGCACGCAGCATTTCACTCATCAGCCCCAGGAACTGGAAGATCCTAATGTCAGTCACAGCTGTCATAAACTCAAGCCAAGCCATGCAGTAGCATGCTCAGAGTCATGTAGAGTGAAAACATGTGTTGCCATTCTAGCAATAGTGTATGCGCAGCTCTCTTGTAACTCATGGTGAGCTCTAGATGGCAGGACAGATGACGCATGCTTAACAGAACTTGTGATATCCTGGCTTGCCAGTAAAGCACCTCCTGTTGACGAAAGTGATACAGTTGCCAACTTGATGCAACCACATTTTGCACAAGAAGTGATACGTTTGCCAACTCATTGCAAACACGNGCTGCTGCCATGCTGCTGCAGCATAGCTAGACTCATTGCACACTGCTCAATGTGTATGCACCATGTGGCTTAGCTTTGAGCTTGCCTTGGCTTTCACCGAGCGAAGCAGGCCGTGCTAGGTCAACATGACAATTATTGGCATCAACACCAACACTGACCTCAATCCAGTCGCCATCATCCACATTGCACATCATACAAGACTGCAGCCAGGACTCGCCATTGCCTCCACCCATGACGTAGAGCTGGCGCCCAATGGCGGCTGCTGCTCCATAGCCTCGTTCCAGAGGCATGGGCTGCACTGTGTACCAGGATCCCTGACTGGGGTTGTACACCTCCACTGCATCCAGCCAGCTCTCCCCATTGTTGCCTCCCGTCAAGTAAAGCTCCTGATGCCCCTGCAATGCTGATGTGTCGCTGAGCATATCACACAACAATGCATGCTGCTGCCTCAGCCCCATCCGGACGTGATGATAATTTATGGTCGTGCATGAGTGCAGAAGTAGCATGTTAAGGAGCCCCTACTTGAAGGTGGGTGGGAAGGTAATGTGACCCTCCGACCAGCCAGAGAAAGCCCTCTTGTCTCGCAGCATAGTGATGAGCTCGTCAGCCAACAGCAGCTGCTCTATGTCACCCTCTCTGATCAATGCACGAGCCTGCATTGCCATGCAGGATGCGGGGACAACAAGCAGCCGACGCAACGGCCACTATCACAAGCTCTGGCGGTGTGACTTGTGATTGTCATGGACAAGACAATAAACTGCTGAAATCATGCAGCTGTAGATCGCGTAACAGCACAGCATTGCTTCATNCGTTCTGCCTGCAGCTGCAATGCATCAATGCAAAATGGCTTGATCCCGCATTACCGCACAAACACTTTGCTCATTGAGTGACTAAGCGCGTCAAGCATCTGTCAGTGAGGCAATTCATTGCCATAGGTGGCAGACAACTGTGAATTCGGCATGACAAAGGCACCATCTGGTAATGGCAATGGCAATAACCTGCACTGGACTGGGTCTGCTGTGCACTGCCAAGGAGGATGCCATGCAGCCTTTGCTTCAGGTCCAGCTACACACTTTGTAGCGGATTGTGCCCATGTCCGTGGGCATGCTAGCTAAGCTCTGAATCATGATCTCAGCAGGGCACAGGTTGCCACAGGCTTCAGGCAGCTGCAGGTCAACATTCTCATGCACACGTCACCACACACACCCACCCATAAGAGCAGTAGCAGACACAATGCCAACCGTTGGTGATATGAGCCACAAACACGCAACACTTGTGGGGGCNGCACATGCCCTGCATGCCAAAAAGCAGGTCTGCCCATCTGCATAGCACGGCTCGTCTGTAACTTCACAATTTTGCACAAGCAGCATGTTGTGTTGCATTGTCCTACTTCACTCTGCACTTGAACAACCTGCTGCATGGTACAGGAGGAGCTCCATCTACGAGTGGAGAGGCGCCAGAAGCTTGAGTCAGCTTCAAAGACCGTGCAACCAGACAGCACAACTAGGTGGCAGGAAGATGCATCTTTTTCAGCAGATTCTGCAAAAACAGCATTCCCAAGTACCTCTGCTCAACGCTCCTCAGGTGTTTTGGGATATCTCATGCTACCCTTTCAAACATGCACTCTAGATTGATCTGATCATGGTCAGACTGCTGGCCCAAATTGCATCGGTATGCACTGCCCACAACCTCCTTGATGCATCCTTCTGTCCAACACTACCAAATGACTGAGGAGCACTTCTGTGACGTTCAGCACCAAACTGTAGACAGTGTCGCTGCCCCTGCACTTGCCACAAGCTTCTCGCCCTTGTAGTATGCTGCATCAGTGTACAGGTCATCCTGTCAGTGGTTGACACCCTATGCTCAGGTGCGTTGTGCAGCAGGCTGTCACTATTACCGACCCACAGTGCACAGATGTGACTTAGACATATTGGGCACCGCTCATTGTCATGCTCGTTGTGTTGCTCATTGTAATGCTTTGGTTGTTTGATCACATTTAAGCCACCACGGCATGCAGTACCACAAGAGGTTGTTGTAGTGGCAAGCAAACATTTGTTCATCAGGACAAATAGGCACCACAGTCGGCCTATGACATGATGCAAGTACCACTTGACATACTGACGCAGGTCGCACCCTTGCTGAAGAAGCACAACAGGAAGCTGTGCAGCATGAAGACACTGCAGGCCAAAAGGCAGTCGACCTCAAAAGAAAGCGTGCTGCTAATGCTAAGAAACATAGCAAGAGCAACAAGACAGGTGGCATGCCTGCAGCCAAGCGGCGAAATTCTGCAACTCGACAAGTTGCTGGTAAGGCTCTAGTGAAAAAGCTTTTGCAGTGTGAGCTTTGGCATTTACATACAGACTTGCACAAGCAGCGGCATGCATGCATCACCTCAATCAGGTGTTGTTGCATCCACATAGCCGACATGCTGAATGTCACCAAGATTCAACCCATGCAAGGATTGAGGCATACACCTTACAGTGCCATGTGGACTGCCAGGTAATTCCAGAGGACTATTCATGAACCCTCACGGCCTTGACTGTATGCAGCATGTTGCAGTGACTGTTCCCATTCTGCTAGAACATTGATGTTGTCTCACTACTGCAGGCAGTACCAAGGCAAAAAGTGGGGCGGATGTCCAGCAGAGAAAGCCCAAGCATCACAGAATAGCCCCACAACCCACCACAGGTGAGGCCTGAGCTGCATTTCATGTTAAGTAGTCTCTGTATTCCTGTGTGGTTATGTGAAGAGGTTTCTGGCTGTGTCTCAGGCTGTTTCTCCTGCTGAACAAGCATGCGTATGTTAATCAAGCATGTTTCTTGCTATGCACATTCCTGTGTCACTGGGAGTCACTGTGACCTCAGACACGTCGTGTGCAGGTTCTTCTGCAGCACAATTCATGCAAGCTGATATGGGAGTTATATACAGTGACTGCCACTGCACAGCTTAGTTTTTGCCACGCCGTTTACACAGCCTGTAAGCTACTTTACTTGAAAGCAAGCCTAGCTTTTTGCTCACCAGTTACCTTGTCAGACTCAGAGTGCAGCACAACTCAAAGGGACACATGTGTCACGCTGTGTCATGTTGTGCTGCAGAGGCCAAGCGCAATCATGTCATAGTTAGCAAAGCTGACAAGGGCANCATTCCCCTCCCTATTTAACCCACTCAGAGAGGTTGCCTCAATCGAACTGCAGAGCAGTGCCCACGGCAGGTCGGAGGTGCGTTAGAGGGTGTAACATTATTGTGACCCTCTATCCAGGAACAGAGCTACAAAGGCAGCTCTTCTGTCTGCAACGAGACATACATTTTCAGCCACCTTCTGCAGTTCAGTGACGTCCTCAGGCTTCAAGTCTTGACCTGCAGCAGCAGAAAAGGCTGGGAACAAATTCAGACATAGCTCAGCACGAATCAGTGAACACACACTTGCAATTGGCAAGATAGCTAAGTCACAACAACAATGGCAAGAAAGTACTGCGCCTGTTGACAAGTGTGTAGTCATGCAGAAGTGCAGCATACGACGGCGCTTCATGTACCCTCTATGCCAGCCATAGGAACAGTATCGAATTGTCTGTAGCTGCTGTCTGTGCACGTGCTGTGCATCCAGAGAGCTTGAGCTGAATTATACCTGCGGCTCCAAAGCCAGGGGTGAGGGTAGGGAACCAGACCTCTGCAAATAAGGCTGCCAGGCCAGAGGGTGTCAAGGTATTGGCAGAATTAACCTCAGGTGCGAGGGCATCTTGCAACAGGCCTGCAGATATAACCCTGTTTCAATTGCTGTCGCGTGCAATGACTTTGCCATTAGGGCAACCTCAGGTACCATTGACAAGAATGCCCATGCATTAGTGAGTGGTGATTAACGACTAAGACACTAGATGTGTTGAAAAGGCAAGCAGGGTGTGCGAGCGGCTGAAACAAACAGGCGGAGTACAGACAGTTGGATGCACGCAAATGGGCACTACAGCTTTGCAACCGCCAACTCAGTTCATGAGNCACAATGCGTCACACTGATGCACTGCACACACACGTATATATCTCTTTTTATACTCTATACACATAGTGCTCTACGTGGATAGTATGGTACACGTGGGGGGAGGGTATGGCCTCCATATCTGTTTTATCGAGCTCAGGACTACACATGAAGTGAATGACACCCATATGCATGCATATGCATAAACACCTCAAGTTGGAGACTAAGCTGCACCCTGGGGGCGAGCGCCGATAGGCGAGTGCTAAAGAGTAAGCAGTCATGCCGCGTGTAATGCAGGAAAGCAATGGCCACAAGACGATGACGATTTGAGAAAAGTTTGCATGCACAGGACAGCTCAGCAAGGATTACAAGCGGTTGAACTCTTGTTGCGTGAGTCACTGCTGCTCTTGTGTGCAACGGATGATTCGTGTTCAATGCTGTCCTGCTGCCACGCAATTGGTCATTGTATGTAGTATGGTTGACTTCGCTGCAAAGTAGTTGTGCTGTGGTCTCAGCTGGACAAGAGCCGCAACTGTATCCAGCTGGAGAGACGCAGTTGTACAAGCATGTTCTTGACCTGTTCAAGCTAAGGCTGCAGGCAGTTGTACATTGACTTCTGTTCAAGTCTCGTTTGTGTGACCATTCTTGTACTGACAGGACAATGACTACATGACCGCAAATTGTTTGTTTTGACATGAATCTTGCGACAAAAAAGGCTCTCGACAGGACAGCATCTTCACTGCAGCACAGAAGACTTTGCAAGGACTGCTGCTCAGCATAAGCTCACATAGCAGCTACAAAACATGAAAACAGTCCACAAGAATGTATGTTTGCGCCAAGTGCCAAAATCTGATGGTACAGGTATTGCACGTCTCTCAAACATCTGGGGGAGGAAGGGCCGACAGCAAGCTAGCAATGGCTCACAGCCGTAGAGTTGCTAGCAGACTGCCACATAAGTCCATGAACAGGAAGGCCTCCCCTTGGAGCCTCTGCAGCCAGCATACATTGTTGGGTAGGCATGCAATTTCTGCAGCTGCGCAGGAGCCATGTGCCGCGACAGCATACAAGAACCAAGCCGACGTGCATATATGGATCTAGCCCTCGACTATGCATATGCAGTAAGTGCGCAAAACATGTTGATGAAGAGCTACTAGCCGACACTAGTACAGTAACAGACAGCTGAACAAGACCGGCTTTGACAGGCAGCATTGAGGCACATTGTCACCTGAACATCATCACTACACTAGCACACAGGAAACCAACATACAATATGTCGTGTACAGAAGTAAGCCCGCAACAACAAAAGGAATGCACTCATGATGGCTGCAGGCTGGCAACAGCGCTGGGTTCAGAATACTAAGTCTTATGCTTGCCCGCTCCAAGTGCAGGCTACTGGTGTTCTTGCTGCCAAAGAGTTCTGAGCGAAGCTATGTGTGCCATGACTTCCTGCCTTCCCACCCCTTTCACAGCACTTGTTTCCAGGATGAAAGGCAGATGCTCCCACTCTTCTTGCAGCGCATTTTTGAACGCCTCCATGTTTTGCACTGATGAGCTGCCCTTCTTCCTCTTGTCTAGCTTAGTAAACACAAGAGTGAAGGGTACTTGAGAGCCCGCCAGCCAGTCAGCACATGTCAGATCAAGCTGCGTGGGAGGGATACTGGAGTCGACCAGTAGCAACACATTGACTAGTGTTTCTCGGTTGAGCAAGTAGTCNTGTCTGATGCTCAGTGCACTCTGAGGGGTTGCTGCCAGGGACTGATGGGTCCATCTGGGGATCCATGGAGTGTGCATTAGGGACAGACGCATTCCCACTGCTGTCACGAGTAGGGAGCAAATGCTGTTCTGGGGATTGCAAACCTGCTGTGGGGACAGCAGTGTCCCCTTGGCCACTGATCATAGGTTGTGCCTGTCGCTCTGGGGATGCTGACTGGGTTTGGGGACCACTGGAGTCAAGGTTGCTTGCAGAGCCATTCTGCAGTCTGTCATCAGCGTCTGAGTGTAATGCCCTTGCATGTGACTGACTGGATTCTGAAAGCCCATTGCCCGCATGTTGCAGATGTGCATTTGCAGGATCTATATGGTTTGCAGCACTGGCTGTGTCAGAGTCTGCTTGCTGTTCAGCTAAGCTCTGGGAGGTGTCTTGTGAGTCACTTTCCCTTGAGGCAGATGTTGTAGAGTGNCTGTACTGTTGTTGCTGCAGCCTGGGTCATCAAAGAATGCGATGTGGGTTGCCATGTTGAAGTCTGAAGCAGCTGCTGTGCCTGCATAAGCTACTCCAGCTGGCAAGACAGCATCCCAAACTAGGGGCAGCGGGCCAGGAAAGATGTCCAAAGGTGTCTGGTGGTTTGTGTCATCATGCATGGGTGCAACAGTATCCTGTGTCTTGTCTATCAGCTTCATCAAGAGCTCGCTCATGTCCATGTTGAAGCCAAGATGCATGCAGGCAATAGCCTTGCGTAGCTGAGGCTTATAATGGGAATGCACACCAGCCTGCAGACATACAGGGATTTTCTGCTGGTGCACATGTCAGCATATGAGTCTTAGGGTGAAAGAAGACATGAGGATGCCAGAGCTTTGCAGTGCTGCTGAGGAGACTCACATCGGTTAGGTTTGATCAGCTGCGGATTGGTATCAGAAAATATAAAGAATAATGTGATGGAAGCAGCATTGTGCAGAGGTTGATTTCTGCCAGATTGACAAGGTATGACCCAGTGCGGTGTTGTGCACCTGTTTTGCCAGTTTGATGGACGTATGACTTAGTGATCTGCTGTGCACCTGGTGCATGACTGAGCTGATGGCTGTCACATGCACTTCCAGGTCTAGGCAGTGCTAAGCTCTGCCAGCAANATGAAAAGACAGCAACAACACCCTGCAGATTATGTGGCCAATATCTGGCCTGAGTAGCACGCCAGATGCCTCTGTGAGGCAATCCTACTCAGCATGCAATAGCCGAGAAGGGCCAAAATTTTCTTAGTGACAGTGTAGTGGCAAGCTCTGCACGGAAAGCTGTCCAGCAGCCTATATGCTAGCGCCCATACCCCACTCGTCAAAGGAAGACTCATACGCCTCAGCATCCATTGCATCATCAATGTACTCATCGTTATCCCAGCCTGCTGGACCTGCGGGTGGTGTTTGTGCTTCCCGCACAATCCTTGAGATCTCTTCAAGACTCTGCACGTCACCCATCTGTCAATGCTGCATGTCCTGTGTATACGCATCGCTGCAAACTGGGGCTCGTATGGAGGATGCACTACACAAATTGAAGGACGAGTATTTTATAAGACCATTGGAGCCAGGTCAAAAGTGACCACTCATAAGGGCTAGTGACCAGTTGCAGAGATCAGAAGTGACCACTAGGGTGATTGAGCAGTTGCAATGGTCAAAGTTGACCACTGACTAGGGCTATTGAGCAGTTGCAGAGGTCAGCAATGACCAGTGACTTGGGCTATTGAGCAGTTCCAGAGGTCAGAGGTGACCCCTGATTGAGGCTATTGAGTAATTGCACCTGTGAGCCTGAACAGCATCCTGGGATCCTTCTGCACCAGGGGTGGTGACCCAAGCCCACCCCAGCTGCCTGGCTGCTTGAGGGTGGGGGACCCCCAGTTCAGCTAGGGTCATGTACACTGTGCTCAGCCACCTGTACACCAGCAGTGTCTTCACATTTGTTCTGCACAACCTGTATCTTTCCTCATCTGTATGCCTCCAAGCCCCCTGGCTTCATCAGAAATGTGGGCCAAGATCATTGATTTTTTTATCATCTCTTTTGAGATCTGTGCCCGCTGATGGCACATCCTTCAGGCAAACCAGTATGTTTTAGACAAACAAAACAACATAAAACCCTACACCCTATGTTTGATGTTGCAACTAGCCAGCAGACGACACTTAGCACAGCTCTGCTACAGCTTGCCTTGCCTATGAAATGTGTTGCTTGTAAGCCAGGCAGACCTTATCAAGCGGTTTCCTGCCAGGTAAATGCCCACCTGACCATTGGGAATGCTATGCAAGAGCGCCATACCAGATGACAGAATTGCAGTACTGTAGGTCATTTGCCTACAGCTCGTTTGAGATCTCCTTCCCTTCTGATTCACAAACAACTTTCTGTGCAAGAAACTCTGAAGTGCAAACAAGTTCAGCCATAGTAGACAGGCTACGGCTGTCTGCTGAATCAGAGGCTGCTTGAATATGTACAGCCAGGTACGGGTGTGTTCAATGCAAGGCAGCTTGCAGCTAAAAAGGGCAAGTGTGCACCACCCTGTAGCCAATTTTCTGCAGACACAGACACCATATTCATATTCCATGACCCAGTTTGAGTCTATCAAATCACATGTAGCATATGCGACTNGCGTCAAGGTACAACGACATACTGTACTTGGTGCTGTGCACGCAAGGACCCGCTGCACTTTTTTTGTGCATGTGCATGCACAAAGGGTACAGAGACAGCAAGTCGTTGTACCAGCGCAGTGTACAGCGTGATCTGGGCTCACACGCACAGCTGAATGGTGTGTTGTGGTTGCCGTACTCAACCAGAACAAAAGATTTTATCATAAACCTTATAGTCTCAACATCCGACGCTCCATCTTGCATGGCGAGGCCAACATTGCGCCGCTTGTCTTGTATGTACGCAGCAGGTATCATGGGCATGCATGCTCGCTGCGAGGGTGGCACTCGGGCGATGTTCCCCACATCAATTGTATACCATGCCCCAATCACTAAATTGGCAATAGTGTAGCTACTCGTTCAGCTTAGTCTGTCATGGATAGAGAGTGCTGACCAAAGTGAGTACTCATGCGTACTCACTGGACAGCTTGCGTACCTCTTGTCATGTGTGCATGCCATCCCTAAAGCTTTCCCAAAATGGTGATTAGAAGCATCAGAAGCCCTGACAGCCGCAGTTGTCTTGTGCGTGAAGTGTAAGTGCTGCATTGTTACGTCATGCTGCTGTGCTTGTTGCAGATTCAGGAGGAAAGCAAGAAGGTGTGGAAGTTCATCATTGACAGGGAGATTGAGGCACCTGCACGTTTCCAAGCCATCCAATCCTACAGGTCTGGCTCTGTCAGTGTCAATGCATGTCAAATTNCGGTGACCAACTCTGACACAGATGTGCTGCTCTCAGCAAATTCCAATTGAAAGCACACAACTCCTATCCACAGCTACCGCACCGCATGCATCAAATTGCACTCTGCCACTTACATGCCTACAATGCACCAGGAGCATTGCAACGAGGGCAGGAAGCACTGCAGGAGGAGCAGCAAGGTTTGCAGCATTGGGGTCATGTCATGCAGCAGCCAGAAGAAGGGTACGTGTGTACATAGTTACATAATCTGCTTCAGGTACTGATACATGGCATGACTCCACCTTGGACTGGCCCCTCTGTTTCTTCCCAGCGCCAGTGGAGGAGGTAGTGGATGCAGCAGGCTTCTGGGGTTGAGGGGCTTCAGAAGGGGTACCCTCCTGCCCATCCAGCCAGTTCTTGATAAGCCCAGCCCACCCCCCTGAGCCCGGCTGGGGGTGTATGGATCTGCAGAATGTGGTGAGGATCTGGTCTGCAGCCACACCGGACAGACAGCATGTGGCAGGCGCCAGCACCAGCATCAGCCTCACCTGCAAGACACAGAGGTGCTTGTGACATGTGTGAGAGCACTTGACAGGTCAGTCAAGCATACAGCTGAGCATCTTAGCATCTGAGCATATCTTGCAGCCCGTCACATGAGAAATGCGCTTGTTTACCATTGTGGCTTTAACTTGGAACAACTACTTTTTTGTGTGCTAAGTTCTTCACTGCAAGGGTGAAGCTGTGAAATGTTTGGGTCTTTGACCATGCCGAGAGATGTCACCGGCGCACTCGCCACTGTCCACTCGACATGTAAGCAACATGCACATGCGTGCAGAGCATATAGCTGCAGCAGCCGAAGTTCAGCATCTGCAGAGCAAGTGACTGCTTCTGTGTTATGACAAGATGCGAAATATATATCCTCCACCACCAGTGAACCACCAGGCGAACAAGGCGAGTGCCAGCTCTGCCAATCTGTAGTTGACAGTCGGGCCACCAGACTGGCATCACAAGCAAACTAATCAACCCAATACTGCTGTACTTGTGGCTGCTGCACAGTGTGACAGGCAAGGACTCACCATGACCCCTGAAAAGTACACGGCTGTGACTCCATACAGTATGAGGAAGAGGGAGGCGTCAGTGAGGGGTCTGAAGCAGGCTATGAGGCCCAAGGGGGCCAGCAGCACCAGGATGTGCACATCCGTAAAGTATGAGTTCCAGGCCGGCGGCTGATGCTCACTGACACTGGCAATGATGGGGATGTACTTGGAAGCATAGGTTGGATCCAGCAGACTCAAACTACGGCCTGCAGAGAGCAGCAAGCTTTAGACTCGCGATGCAAGGTTTGGGAGTGTCAGCAGCACCAGAATGATGCAGCATGCCTCCTGTGCTACCGACTGATGTCAACTGATGCCTGATTTGAGGAAGAGGCAGGGTAGGGGGTCAGGTGGGGGGCATGGTAGTGGCAGCTCTGATGCAGCCTGCTGNCCACTGCGTTGATCTGACGCGCAACAGGATACTGAGCCCACTTGCTGTTTCCTGGTGCAGCTTGCGGTGCATGCATGCCTTGTCCCTGCAGTAACAGACTGCTTCAGCAAGCTGCAGATATGCCTGTGTCCTTCTTGTGCAAGTCACACCAAGCAACTTCAGGTGTACTAAAAAGGTGTCTTGCTATTTGCCCACGCTGTGCAACTGCAGAGTCCGGCCAGCTAGACAGCGCTCTTAGTGTTCGACATGTGTTCGATACTATACGCTTCCTGCAACAGGACGCGAAAAGGTGAGCTGGAAATCACTAGGCTTGCCGGTCGGGGTGTCCGTCAACGACCCTTACCGGCAAACTTTTAAATTGCATACCTGGCGTTGCGAGGATGCNCTCATTCTTGTTGCTGAACTCAGCGGCAAGGGTGGGTGCTTGAGTGGCTAAGGAGTTATGTTGGCATGGCCTTTTGCCANTGAGGAGTTGTACGCTGACATAGTGGTGCCCATCATGCAGTCACTGTCCTGCTTTGTGAGCTGTGTAAGAAGTGCCTGATTGGTGAGAATGTGCGCTTCTGGCATATACCTGATTGTGCCGTGCAGCAAATACAATGTGAATGTCAAAATCCAGTGCAATGGTTCATGACAACCAATTATATGACTACTTGCATTTGCTGTCACATGTTGGGCTGTGCATTGCACTGAGGGTTGAATATGGCACTTGATTTTTGTATTAGTATACACCACTTGTTGGTTCTTGTACACATCTATCTGATCAGCAACAGTTGATACAGCCAAGAGTGGTCATAGTCGTCCCTATGTTTAAATTTGCTGACCCATGGCCTTGCTGTAACAGCCTTTTCTCATGATGGTACTTCTTGCAAGCTGCGGGGCGGTGTGTTAATACCTGAGGTCGCCAGTATAATAAACCCTGACCACTAAGTAGTGTTGGTGGGCACAGCATGCTGCTGTGATGTTCTGCAGGTTTGTAGACACAGCACATCTTGATGTACTAACGCAGCACAGCAGCAGGGACAGAAAGAAGAAGACCCAACAACATCAGGCTTGGCTGTATGCGTCTTCTTCTGTTGCTGTGGTGCACATCTTNATCATAGCTGGCGGAAGGCTCATGCCTGTTTTAGGTGAGCCCACAGCTCTGCAGCACTCTCCACACCAACAGTTGAACCATACTTCGTCTGCACGAGCCACACTCCAGCTTTGAAAGCACCAGAAGGTCAGAGTACAAATGTTTGCAAAACACATGGTGTCGAATTGTGGTCTAGAAGCAGGTCGTCGTGTGTCTTGTCAGTGCATGTGTGGGGTGCAAACCTAGGCGCAGCGGTTGGCTGGCTACAATAGCATCCAGGGACAAAGTTTGGCGATCAAAGAAGCGCTTGCATGTTGGGTGGTGTGTTGAAAAGCGCTTCCTGCATGACAGATGGCAACATGCCTTGTCAGTCTGGGCAGTGCTTGATGGCACTGATGCAAGTTCACTGAGCCAGCTGGTTGAGCAGGTCTGCTATGTCTCTACAGAAGACATATGTCAACATGCAAGTGCTTTGCCCAAAGACAACGGCGGTCCTTACAGTTGTTTGAGCAAAGCAAAGCATTATATAGCCTACAAAAGCTGGTTGCTTCTGCCAAGATATGCTTTGGTCAGCTATCTGTGTTCCTTGAAACAAATTGAGCTCAATCTGTGCAGGCGTACAAATATGCAAGATGACCCCCATCAGAGCCTGNCGCACACAACTGCCTTATGCATGCTGTTTGTGCTGAAGGGTTTAGGGTTCAGCGCACCAGGTGCAATTATGTGGTGTTGTGCTCATTCCACACGATACTAGGAGCTCAACAGATTTCAGCTTATGAGTGCTTATAAGCATTGTTATCTCAAGTGGCGTTCGAGGCCAAGAGCCTGCCATGTCATGTAAGGCATGCAGCATGGCAGCCGCCAAAGCATGAACTGTGTGACAGTGCCATGGGATCCCATTGGGTTTGTTACATGGCAGCCAGACCAGACCAGACTAACTACATTGCAAAATCATCAGGACCTGCATATGCTACCAGAGATTGACAACAGTCTTGGATTTTGGATGGGGGAAAGGTGCTACCAGGATTTCTCTGGCATCTGGAGGTCTCCTTTGAGTGCTTATAGAGCCTTCTGGTATATTCAGAGGCGCGACCTTCCTGAGCTCAGTGCTGTCACAGGATATGACAGATGCCGTAAGGCTGATGGCTTGGATGATGCTTGGCTTGAGCAGCTCGCATGCCTCTGATGGGCTCTTGGCAGCACTGGTGGTGGCCAACAGCACCTTCTGCATTTCATCCACTGCTGCCTGTGGACGGCAAGCACAGCTACACTGGAAGACTCACAGCCATGGGCAGCAGGCAGGCACAGTCCGGCACACAAAGAGCTGTGTTGTTCGCTTGTGTCACCACGTAATATGGGCAGCTCTGCTGCCAAATGCATGCGCCGCACATCATGCCAACTATAGCTTGTTTGCACCCAATTGCACTTTGCTCAGCTACTGCAATCAATCAATAATCTTTCATGCCTGGAAGACCAACAGCGGGGGCTTGTGACAACTTTTCGAGGAGGGCTTGAGATCATGTGGTTACAGCATATGCAGTGATGACAGCAGCTGCCTGTACACCTTCACTGCAGGTGTCACCACGTATGCTTTCCCAACCTGAGCATCACACATCCAGACATAGCCACAAACGTTTGCACAGCCCTCAACCCTGTGCTGCACTCTAAGGGTTTGCAGTTGAGTATGCCGTGTGGGGACTGACTGTTGATGCGTATGCATAGCNCATTGCGGGCTTGCACTTGATGCCACCTGTACACCATCAACCAGGGCTGCCTGCTTGGACTGGAAGCACAGACGCCGTCACATCAACTTGTCTAGATCAAGCAGCAGTAACAACACTTGAGCTTTCACAGCAAAGGCAGAATCTTGTTTTGTCCTTGTTTAGCATGTAGCTGCCTCCAGTATGTCAGCTGCACTGCACCTGGGTCCCTTTCTTGAGCAAGCCAGGATGTTTGAATAGCATGCAAGGCAACGCCTGCTTTGGTGTGTACTGTACAGCAACAGGCAGCTGACTGTGCTTGCTGGCCAGCATTCGCCAAAGCAGGCATTGCACTGTGTGCTGTCCAAGCATTGGGGCTGGCTTTGGCAGGTCAGGACTGCAGTCTTGTGTTGTGTCAGTGTTGTGTTGATGTCGGTACCTGCCTGATTAACCCATGTTCATAAGGTGGGGATTGCTCACTCTGTCTTGCTGTCACAATCATTCTGGACGTAATTGGTGACACCGTCACAGCCACAAACTGTGGCCCGTTTACTCACAAGTGACTGTCATGACTTTGCTATTCCTTAAGAGGTGGCTATACAGGCCACCTCAGGCAGCGGGGACACTTGTGTCACCAGAGGCTGGTGTACATTATGCAAGTGCGGTGATCATTGCATTGTTGCATGCTGACTGCACCGCTGACTTTGCTGTGCATTCATGATCGCAGGTGCTCTGATAGCGCCGTGTATCTCGGGCTGGCAGGCACGACCATCTGCGCTTTGACTGTCTCAGAGTCTTGCAAAACGGTTTGCAAGCTTTCCCCACGGTGTTTTAGCCAGACTGAGCTTCTTCTGTAACTTCTCCTGTGCTGGTGCGCCTTGGGGCATGCCTCACAAGCTTGCAATGATGCTCATGTCATACGCCGGCTGCTGCTGCCGCAGGCTTTGCGGNGCAGCTGTTGAGAGGTATCTGCCTATGCACAAAGGCTTTTACACTGCTGTTCACTAATCACCATACAAATCACCAGATTTTATCCATGTTGACTGTGCATTCCTGCTGTCATCTTCGAGGACCAGCAAGGATCAAGCTTGAGCAGCTGCTTACCACTTCCTGTGCTGTTATGTAGGTCCAATAGCAAGGACATCACAGAACTGCATGATTACGCCCTCAGCATTGTGGACAGGATCAACAGCAAGTATGGCAATGGCAACTATCAGCCTGTGGTGTGGATTGAGCGGCCAGTGTCTCTGTACGAGAAGATTGCCCTGTATTCCATTGCTGATGTTGCAGTGGTCACTGCAACCAGAGATGGGATGAATCTTGTCCCCTATGAGTACATTGTATGCCGGCAAGGAGCTCCGGTAAGATGGTCAAACCCGCCGAAATGCAACTAAACTCATGCTGTGTACCTGCAAAGTTGCCTGCTCTGTACTGCTCTGTACTGCAACCTGCAAGACTGCTTGAACAGTGGCACGTGCACAAGCTGTGCATGCTTTGTATGAACAGCACAGACACTGATGCAAGTACACTAACTTTCTCCAGCGCATATCCTTTCCAAGACTTCCATATATGCCACCACCTGACTTGGGTTGAAGATGTAAAGCGTGCAAAGCTACAGTGCCTGCATCACACGTGGCGCCCCCCATGCAGGACGTGCCAGATGACAAAAAAGCATCAATGCTTGTCGTGTCTGAGTTTGTGGGATGCTCCCCAAGTCTCAGTGGAGCCCTCAGAGTGAACCCCTGGAATGTCGACAGCGTTGCTGACGGCATATATGCAGCCATCAAAATGCCCCTGGAGCACAGGCATTTACGGCATGTCAAGCACTGGAAGTATGTCTCGTCACACACAGCAGCGTTCTGGGTCAAGGTAAGGCCTGCTGCAATGTCATGCCTGCGTGACCAAGTTCAGATACACAGCTGAGAATGAACGTGTGGCATGCACAAGGTGCATGTCCCTGTCAAAAGATTGCAGTACAAGCACCACCCCAAAGTGTGCATGTGCTGNAACTGCTGAATGCATGTTGCAAGTCCTCCATCGGACTCCGACTAATATCAGATTCCCAACACCATATGTGGTCTGACAGATCAAGCGCATCTTTGGCACGCGCATCATATACCTTGGTCATGCAATCCTGGTAGCGCAAGTGACCACTACTCCAACTGCCATGTTCGCCTATGCGTTCATTCGCACCTCATTCACCATATCCTTTGCATCAGTCCAGCCAATTCAATGTGCCAATTCGTTGTGGCCAATTTGCATCTCTCTTAAAGCTCTGCCTGTTGCGGGGAGTCAGGAGTGATCTGAAGAATGTCAATCGACTCATTTTGTCGTGCTTTGTAGGATGTGCACAGTATGCATCTATCCCAAGATCCTACCTGTTACAGCAAGTGAGGAGCCGTCTGAAGAACATCAATTTGACTTAGTTCATTGTGCTTTGGAGGTGGTGGACAAGCTGCACTCCATCTTGAAGCCGTTCCTGCTGCGGCGGGTGAAGAGCGATGTGGAGAACAGCCTTCCCGCCAAGAAGGAGCTCATCCTGTACGCCAACATGACCAAGACCCAGCATGACTTTAATGAGGAGCTGCGCAAGAACACCTTGAATGTGAGTTGCAACCAGACCTAACATGTGATGCAAAGCCATATCCCCAGTTTCCTGCAGGTGCAGGTGTACCAGCACTGCTAATACATAGCACGCAGAATCCCTTGCAAGCTTGATCTGGTGGCAGCCACAGGAACGTCACATTCAGGGTTCTCAATAATGCTGCCTAGCTACACTTTTTCTGGGCAACCACTGCCACAAAGGGCAAGGCAATCGCAGCTGTGTTTATGTGCCTGCATTGGCAGTGGCGGCAATGGCAGCAGTGGCAGTCTCTATCTTCAGGCTTTTACACAAGCCAAGCAAAACAAAGTGCTCATGACACCCCACTCAGATTTCAGGCCTGTCCTGCAGATTGCCCTCAGCATGTTTCCACACCTGCAGGAGACATGGCAGCGGTGGTACAGTCTAAGAGAGGCAGCCTTGTGAATGTGCCTGCATGCTTGAATATGTCCATTCATACCACTGGATGGTAATCAGCGTGCTTATATACCTGTNAAAGCCATGTCTCTGCAGCACGCAACATGCTCAGCTCATCACAAAGTCAGACAGTCATAAAATCACGCATGCTGCAGCAACGAGGGGTTGAGCATACCTGCAGGTTCTGACTTGCTGTGCATGTGGGAGTGGGGCGCTGTGCAGTGAGTGTTGGCCTCTGTACACTCAAGGATGGCTGCTGATGACATCTGAGGGCAATCGAGTTTGCTAGGGTTGAAAGAAAACTCCGGAAATGGTGCTGGAAACGAACAGCTGTCTTCAAGTAAAAGTGCTTGTCTACCAGCAGCCAAGGGTGACATGCCCGCACAATGCGACTGCAGCTGCACAAAGTCATGAGCAGGTTGTCCGCAATAGTGAGGCATGCTATCTGTCAATGCTGATGCATGCATGCTCATGAATATGTTGTTTTTAAGCTGCTGAAGTAAGCTCAGTAAGTTTGCGCTTAATGCAAGTTGTGTCCAGAAGATGTGTAACGATTGGCAGTGCAACCAATAGCACATGAAGTTGCTGCTGCGCACCCCTACCTGAACCGGTGTGAAACTTGATGGCAAACTGTTGTGTCTACCCAGAGCATCTACAGAGAACGGGTCTAGCAAGATAGAGTTGTGCTGATTTATCTCAGGAAAGGTGCCTGTGCCAGGAACAACTAATCAGGAGCTGGACTGGTGTTGAGCAGCAGCTTTTGTACCATAGCTGTCATGTCCTGCCCTCAGTATTCAATTCATGCATACTTCAGATTGTACCATTAGGATGACGGTGACAGGTTGTACAGAAGAACCACAAGCCGAGCACATTTGACACACGCATTTCTGCCGCATCACCTTGAGATTGAGATGGCAATGAGCTGTCAGTGGCTGCANCCGAGTACCTAGGGTAATAGCACAAGTTGTACTGACTTGCGAGCAGCGGGTCGCATGCTGACCCGGGTCGAGTACGGAGCCACCGATCGCCAACCAGCTAAGCACGATTTCCCNTGTTGTTGTTGTTGTTGTTGTTGTTGAACATCCTCAGGCAGTACTTTGCAGGCGTACATGATGAGGGTGCCTCACCGCTCATATACTCAGGTAGATATAGCTGCATGTGCATGCATGTGCATCATAAAATTCCAAAGTCATACTGGCTCATGGCAAGCATGCCTGTGGACCCCCGGTCTTGCGGGACGTAGGGGCAGGTAGACAATAGCAAGAAGATTTGATGTGCATGTCTGAGGGACAGGCAAAGGCCCAGCAGTGAATGCGGTGAGGACATGTCTCGCCTCCGAGTGCTTGTGCCAAATGAAACTCTGTCAAACAAGCCAGGCCGGCAGTCAAGCCAGCCTGGTGTGCCTCAGCTCGCTCGTACCCAGCAGTCAATAAGGGCGGGCAAAGACAGGATCGGAGTTGGACCATTGGTTTTCAAAGCAATGTTCATTAGCACTGCACTTGTGCACCTTGCTGCCTCAGCTGCTATATCTCCTGCAGGAACTACATCGTACCGATGGACCTGGAATTCTTCATGCCGCCTGAGAAGATCCCTCAGGCCCTGAAGGTGCTTGATGTTGACAATGATGGCAAGGTGTCCCTNTGATAGGCATAGCACAGCATAGCATGCATCCCTAGCACACACATTAGTTAGATGAGCACAGCACAGGGAGCTTGAGACATTCATGAGGAAGACATAGGCCAGCAGGCACAGCACAGTACACAAGCCCAGCAAGTCATCAAGTTCAGTGCTGTGTAGCAAGCATACCTGGCAAGTAGGCAAGGCAGATGACAATGAGGACGNGCCCTGGTCAGCATTGCAGTCTGATGATGTGAGATCATGTGTGGAGCAGCCAGATCAACCAACTTGGAAAGTCATGACAGGCGTCGCCTCACAGATGGTGATTTCCATTTAACTGCATGGTCATCTTGTACGCCATCATGTGGAGTCAATGCAGGCAAAACAGCATGGCACAGCTTTTTGTACATGACAACCTTCCTGTGTTGTTCATTGTCACTAGAGTGTGTGTGTGTTGCTCGAGTTGTGCAGGATGCCGATGCAGCCATGCCTCCATCAACCATGTCACTCACCCAAACAAAATAGCTTTTTGATCACCGACCCTTGCCTGTGTGTGCCAGACCTTTTTCAGCACATGCATGTCATGATAGTCACAGACTGCACTTGCACTCGCTCCTGTAGGTACTTCTGCAGAGTGCATGGCGTGAGTTTGCTTTGACAGTGCACAATGTTGGTAATGCCTGCTATTGGGTGCATCTGACTGCATGCACTGCAGTTGTTTTGAGTATGGGACAGCATGTGCATGTTTGNAGCTGGGAGAGTCATGTGCGCTGTGATGCCATTTGCAGTACAAACAGTAGCACATGTTACAGTAGACCACATATTGTGGTGTCATAGGGCCCACCATACAATCCTTGTTAGTGCACATTCCAAGTGAACGGGAGTCTTGCAGAACCTATCAAGCTGTTGAAAACAGCTCTACTCTACTCGCAACAGTTTTGTGTTGTGGACAAGTCGCTGGGCAACAGTTTGCAGACATTGCCATACGCTGTTTTGCTACTGGCTTCGTCTTTTGGCAATACCTGCAAACACCTGTTGGTGATATGCAAGAGGCAAAAGACCAGCTAGTGACAATTGCACCAACGAAAAGACCTGCTTAATCTGCTGCCTGAGTGCTTCAGAAAAGCATCGGTGGCACTAGTACATACGCTAGTATATATGCTGGACATGAATAAAGATGGTGCCTGATTGTACAATGAGCAGTCACCAACGCATTCACGCAGGCAGGCAACAGATAGGGTTGCCGGCAGGCTGCTGCCCACGTGGGCTTCTGGTAAGGCCTCACTGTTATAGCACTAGCAGCGGGCATGCCAGAACATAGTGGACAGCCAACACAAACTGAATGACACACTTGAAAATATGACACCAATCTCTACAAGAGGTTGGGCACACGCTGCAACCTGAGCCCACCCAAGTCGGAGCGTATTGTGCACCTGTATGAAACACCTGTTCTCAACGTCTTTGAAAGTGCAGGTATTCCAAAGCTACAGCAGAAACAACTCTGAAGAACACACAAAAGCACACAAGAATAAGGGCACACCAGCCAACACGATGATGCTGGAAGTCCCAGACTGTGCTGATATAGTCTACTACAGGGGTTTGACTGCCGTCAGCTAATGTTACAAGGCTCTGAACATCTCCTAGTTGGCTTGCTACAAGACCATATGTGGTCCATGCCAAGGGGTTCGCATAGTATGCCCATATCCACCAACCTCGAATGGCCTGCATATCAGTGTCTTTGTGTAATTTGGCGGCTTGCAATTGCCTNGCTGATCAAAGCTGATCACAGAGCTGCAACAGGATGATGGCAGGAAATATATACACAACATATCACACCAGGCAGCAGCATATACTCTGCACTTGCTCGTTGTGAAATCACTACAGGGGTACATCTGCCCAGCGCTGAAGTAATGTGGCCATCCTGCACGTTCAAAAACTGTAGCTAAGCAATTGAACATGGTTCTACACTCTGACAAGCTCTGACACTCTATCTGTATGTGGCACAAATGTTTGCAGAGGTGGATGCAACATCTGCACATTGTGCACTGCTGAAACAATGTGTTCTGGTCTTGACAGAATGTCAGCATCACGTTTGAGTAGGCATAATTCCACAACAGTTTCGGTGTTCAGTAATCCGCTCACAAACCCCTTTGCTGTGACAGTTATATTAGTGCCTATGATTGAAACAACAGCTCCTATTCCTACTCAGGACTCATCGAGCAGGCCAGCCTCCTGCATGAAGTCCACAAACCGGTCATCATCATCCCATGGCAGCTCTGGAATCTCAATCTTGAAGTAGTCTGCAATCTCATCCACAATTGCATTCTCTGTTGGCCCTGTCACCAGATTGAAAGCAGCTCCTTTGCGCCCAAAGCGACCACTTCTGCCTATTCTATGCAGGTAGGTTTCAAATGCAGCTGTGCGATGATCCCTCTGCACTGGGGGGTGGTAGTTGACAACAAGGGACACCTGTCACAGAGCAAGCAAAAGCTTCGATATGCGCAGTATAAGATGCTTATCACAGCTTGGGACACAGTCTGACTCCATTGTTGCACAATTTGGTTTACTTGATGTCTGTGTAAACTGGGAGATAACAGCGGGCACACAGCATAACAGCCACATTGGGGTCGATGCACTCAAGCTAGCTCGCAGATTTACTTTGGGAAACAAATCTGACACCGATCCAACAAGGACATGATAGGCTGCAAAGCATGCAGGATGAAGTTTTTGATGCTNTCTTTCAAAGGCAACGACTACCATATGCATATGAACAAGGCAAATGCAGTTGTCCACACAGGCTAATTCAGTAGTTTCAAAACATTGCCCTGCAAGGATGCATGACATTAGGTTATAGCTCGGCAGATGTCCTGTGAATGTCTTGGGCTATGTTATACACCCTGACCATACTTGAGCGGAAGTCACGGATGCATTGCAAACAGGCTGCAAGCCCACAGGCAGGCAACCTCATGTGTGTATATGTATAGATTGAGCAAATGCCTGACAGCCCAAAGTGCTACACTGCACCATGTATGCTGCATGTTATGATGCTATTACAAGCAGCCAAAGCCTCGCCTGTCTTCAGCTCTCAAGTGTGCTGGGGCAGTCTCCCCCCATGACAGTCCATACTGTTTGTCCTCCTTACTAGACTGCCTTATAGTGTGCTGGTCCCTATTGTGCCTTTCAGCTGATGAACGCAGTTGAGTGTCTTCAGCAAGACCAGGTCGCCCCTCATCCTGATGCCTGTCATGTTGGTGCCGACGGTGACCTGTGTCCTGCTGCATGACATGTCTGTGATGTCTGTCTGATCCATTCATCTGGTGTCTGTGCGACTCTTCTGGGTACCCATTGCTCCTGTGGTGGTCTGCAGCAGACTGTCGCTCTGGGGAGTGCATTCTGCGTGACTTCTGTGCATGGTGCCTGTCATCATATGCATAACCATTCTCCTGTGGCCTGCGGGGCTGAGTTTGCTGCTCAAGGCGGCCACGCCCCCCATCGCTGCCTCTGTGCTCTGGCCGGTCAGTATGGTGTTTTGCTGAGCCGTTATGAGCTTGGCTGGGAAAGTGCAATGCTGATTGCATGTCTGCAGCAGCATTGCGTGCACGAAAAGCAAGCGGGACTGGGAAGGGCTGAAAATGCACAAGTGTCAGCTCTTGCAAGGACTCCAACTCTGGAAGTCTCAGGGTTTCTTCCTGAAACCAACCCCAAGCNTCCAGCTCCCAAGCTGTGCCCTGCACAGTGCACTGACGTGGCATGCATGCATCCTCATGACAAAGCGGAGTGTGCAAAATATGGTATCACAATGTAGAATTCTATGAGGTGCCTGTCCTTGGTCACAAGCCAAGCCATGAGCACATGATGACAGTGTGTGATGTATGCAGTGAAGATACATAAGCATTCACAGCAATCAAGATGTTTGTTTGTGACTGCTGGTTATCAGGTATACATAGTCAATAATAAGGCCTTGAACAGTAACCCATGTGAGATATCACCTGAGCAGACAGGTCATGATGTGCTGTGCCAACAGCTTGCACATCCAGTAAGAAAAGTTGTGGCATGAGGAGAAACTGGGGTTGGTGCATGTCAGAATGGCAGCAAACCTGTGATGACCAGCTTCCAGCCATCACAATACAGCCCCTTGCGAATCATGGCAGCCACAAACTTGTTCTGGTCATTGCTGCTGCGCAGCTCCTGCTTCTGCCCCAGGCCCTCATGCCCTAACTCATCCAAGCTCAACCCACAGCACCCCTCCTCCTCACTGCCTACACTACGTCTGCTGCTGGTGCTGCTGCTGACACTGTTGCTGTTGTCACTGCGGTTTCGGACAATCACTGCCGCAGATGCTGCAACACTCATCGCCACTGTTGCTGCGCTACCTACTGCTTCCGCTGCTGTGCACCCACTGATGTTGCTAGTCTTGCTAGACTTTCTAGCTGGACCTGCTTTGTCATGCGCTTCTGCCTACCACCAATAACAGGCGGCAAGCAATCTTATATCATGGCAGCAGACAATGCAGCACGCTGAAGTGGCACAGGAGACTAGGTGATTGGTGCAATGCAGCAGGGCACAGGAAGTGCAAGCAATTTGGCGTTGCAGTGGTGTTGGGCACTGCTGCATGCGCAGGCAGCAATGGACAGAGAGGGCCATGCAAGATGCTGCGTATACACAGGAAGGCAGCACGGTGACCTGAAGAACATGATTGCNGACCACTGTTGGTGCACATCAGCAGAAAGCAAGCAAAATGTCAAAGCTGAGCTCCGCTGATAAGTGAGTGCATTGATGTATAACACAAAGCCAACATGGCGAGTGCCTCTAGCACACAGATAGCACATGTCAAGTAGTGGATCATCTGTTGGGGGATCTGGTCATGGGACTGAGTAAGGCCTGGCCTGCAGGCTTGCTGCTGACACGACCACTGTGTCAGACCAGGTGTGCCTCAACATGAACGTGGCGCTGAGGAGCGTGACCCAGGCAGCCATGGTACTCTTCTTCATGTTTGCTGCCTCCTGGCGCCTCACCGTGGTCACGTTTGTCATCATCCCAGTCATCCTAGCCGTCTGCAAGATATATGGTCAGTATGTCAGGTGGGTTGCTCCTTCAACTCTATACTGCATGTTCATTACAATACAANTGCAAAAAGCTGCACATTGCAAAAAGCTGTCTGTCCTGAGCAACAGCACTCAAGGACTGCTTACTGACCTTCTAGTGATCATCTGCTGCATGTCAGTTGGCAATTTGCTGCCTGGCCTAAGCATGGTCTGCACTTCTCCTTGGCTATATGTCCACATATGGCCCCCTTCCATTTGACACCAGTCCCAGATCTGCTTTGCTTGACTTGACACTTCATTGTCTGCTAATGTGGTCAAACATGGCGTAATGTACAATCGCCGCTCTGGTCCAAAACCCTAGCTGGACCAGATGAGTTGCCTTGATGCAACACTAGCAGGAAGTTTTGGCACAACAGGTTGCATGACAAATATTTGGACCCAAGATTGTGCAGAGTAACAGGCATGGTAGTATGCAGTAGTACCTGGCTTTGAGAGCATAAGCCATACGTTTCTGCCATTTTGTGCCACTGCGCTCGGTCTCGCTTGCTGATGTGGTCCGGCAAGCAAAGATGTATCCTAAGCAGCATAACAACCATTCAGTGGCCTGGGTTGCCTATGCTGTTTTGCATACACAGGCAATTGTTAACAGTGTCATACTCTGCTGAAAGCTCAGCATCGCCTTGATTCTGTTTGCACACTTCTGTGTTGAACCACTCCAAAAGCTCATCGGCAATGGTGTCATCTGCAGCGTGAGGGAAGAGGAGCACAACCTGCAAGAATGCACTTGACTAATGTTACTCTTTGGACGTTTACTGGGGTGACCACCATGAACTCGTATCACCTGCTGGCAGCCTGAAGGGCCCAAGGGATTCGTCCCGTCCTCTGATCGCTCAGCAACGTTCACAGGACAACCGCCGAACGCCGTGTTTTGTGGGCACTGCAGCTCCACCTTCACAGGGCTGATCAAGATCAGATTTCAGAACAAACACACACCCATTAAGTGGCAGCATACCTGCCAGTACTGCGTCGAATATGCAACATCTTCCAAGGACCTTTTGGCTGCAGAAGACTGACGCTTTGAGGCGTGCGGTGGGACGTAAACTTTCGCACACGGCATGCCCCACGGATAGGCCGCTAAACTGTACACGCGGAAGCGGCCATCGATGAGGCTACCTGACTCGGGTGAGCATCGAGGCGGGGACCTTATTTCCGCTGGCCTCGCACAACGGGGCGCAACTACATCTCGACAACCTCGTCTGAAAGCGTTTGCTCCGAAACCTGCCCAAGAAGTCTGCCATGAAGTCGCTGCAGTGATCGCACGCGACCGCCAATCTCGTAGCAATGCCGTCNTTCTGGTAGGCCTGCACCACCTGCTGCTCATTCTCTGGGGCCACTTCCAAAACTAGTCCTAGTTCTTCCGCAAACAGGGTGCCAATGTCGCTGTTTCCCTCACCAGGCAAATCCACCTGCAACAACAGCAGAGCACATGACAACAGTGTGCCACAAGGCATCAGTCAGCAGGAGACTCATCAGTGAGGCAGCCTCCCAGATGTGCTACTGTCCAGACTTCCATGAGCAGCAGGTTTGGTGGCACCTTTAGCGTTCACTGAGCCCAATGATGAGTCAAAGCTGCGATGGCAAATTCGACACAATCCACACAGTTCTGCAGTACATCACTGCTGCAGGGAATCCTGCTCGTGCTGTTATGACTAGAGTGAGCAGACATGCTCTGGCAACTCGTGCGCACTCAAGTTTTTGTACACACAGAGNTGTGGTGACCCGCTTTCTTTGACCCCCACTGACCCCCCTGATGATGCTGTCCCCAACTAAGGTGTCTTTACATTCCTGCGGTCAACAGCTTTCTTGGTACTGGTGCAAGCACTGATTGTGCAAATGCAGCATGCTGTGTTATGCTTCTCATGTGACTGTGTGAAAATCTTCTTGATTTGCTGAACTGATACAATATTGACTCTCGTCTCTAGAATAGGAGATTATGAGCAGGAANAGAACACATGTGTTGCAGGTTGAAAAGCTCGGAAGACTGTAATGACAAAAAGCCAGTCACCAGCTATGATACAACCACTCTCAACATGCCATCACCATCNTGCTGGCCTGCTTTTTGCCTTTGGCTTGCGTGCACATCCTCCTCTATCCGACGTTGTCACATGACACAATGCATGCGTACATATATACAATCGTCGCCGTAGCATGCTGATATGATATGGTAAGCATGGCAAGGGCGTGCCTGTCAAAGGAGTAGATCATGTTTCTGAGGTGGGGAGGTACGATCTCAGCAAAAATGGGGTTGTTGCAGGCTGGGGCGGCCCAGCTGATGAGGACCCCCATGACAGCCAGCAAGCCCCCATACACCCATGCCATCACCGCACTGGCATCGTAGGGCAACATCTGCAGGGAGCACACACTTGGGTGTCGCAGACAAATGTATACATCAAGAGAAGGTGGCAGGGTCGAGGAACACAGAGGCTGTGTCACACAGACAAGCATGTGTGCAGACTGTGGTGGTGCTTGTACAGAGGTCAGGAAAGCCAGAGCTGTATCCAGTGCAGATGGCACTGCAGATTGCAGGCATGGCAGTANACTGGCAAACTGGTAACAGCAAGGGCAGCCAACAAGAGCACGCAGGCTTGGCTGTCTCCAGACTAAAAATCGTGAAGATCACAAGATGCAGAGCAGGGTAAGCTGGCAACCTGGTTGTTGACCTCAATGGGGAAGTGCCAGTTGGACGTGGGGAATTGCACCAGGGTCTCCTTTTTGGATCCCTCATGGTCAGCAAAACGCTGCAGCTGCACAACTAGAACCCTGGGAAGGTCACTGAAGACCGTCCTCTGGACTCCAAATTTGTGCGAGGGGTCTGCAGGACAGTTTCTGACTAGCCGCCTGGGNTTCCAGATCACGTTTGTAAAGGTAAAGGAGGACCCTCCAGACTGGAGGCAAGGTGACAACAAGCCGGACTTGTTACTGCTCGTAAGCCCGACTTGTAGTAGCTACCCATGAACTCATGTATCTGAGGCTAAGCTAGGAGGTAGTCAGAGCTTCTGCTGTGTAGCTTGTGCTTGAACCATAGCGTACGGCCAAACCTACGGTCAAAGCATATAGTCACAGCTGTCCGGCAGTCTGCGAGCTTGGGGTGTCCAACATCATTGCCTCGGTGTTGGTCCGCGGGGTCATCCGAATGTTAATTCGTTCAGTGTTTCCGCACTTTTGCCCTACGAAAGTCTTGCAGAGGTCCTTTTCTCGTCGTCACGTGGTGAGTAAACCTTAACTGCAAGGTTCCAAACTTGACTTTCACCACGTTGCACGGCCATCAAGACGGCATCATCCGCTGCAAAACGTGTTGCTCGCAGCCGCTCGCGGCAGCGCGCCCTGCAGGCGGACGCGCTTCNGCCAGAAGATCCAGTACCACTTGCGCCTGAAACAAGAGCTGGAAGAGTTGCGGCATGAGTGCATGCTGCTTCTGCGGGAACGCTTCCACCTTGAGCAGTGTGTCAGGTCAGGCCCAAAACTATAGCACAATGACCAGTCTGCTCTGCAAAGGCAATGGTATTTTACCCCTGCACCAATGTGTCCACGGCTGCAGAGTCTGTGAACCCTGATTGAGAAGCAATAAGCTGTTGGTGGACCTCTCTACAAAACCCAGAGGCAAACAAATTCTTCATTCTACAGCCAGCCTAGCAGGACAAAATCATGTTCTCAATGTACAGACTCATGTTTGACTAACAACCTTGGTCAGGCCTGAAGTTGCAGCTGACACGGCCATGTCATGACAGTAGCTTGTACCATGTCGACATTGCCGCACAGGAGCACAGCAGCAATTACAAAAGCCCAATGGATTGTCATCAAAAGGTAATTACCTCAAAGGCACCAGGAGACAGGTGAAGAGCGGTCAGTAATCATATGGTACATATGCTCACTAGTGTNACACTATGAGACATGAGGCAGAGCATGCCCATCAGGCGTCTGTGCTCAGAGCTGAGAAGCCAATGCCCAGGGTGACACGCAAAGTGAACCAGTACAGCATTTGCCATACAATGCGTACCTGAACCATGATCTCCCTCTCCTGGCTAATGTCACCAAATAGACGCCACCTGCTGCTGCGCCTGCTGTACAGTCCCAGGCCCCGCGTGCCTGCCACTGCAATGTCCATGCCATCCTGACTGATGGCAGCATGCAGCAACGGGTAGCGGGCACTGATGTACTGCTGCGGNTAGTGCACGGCACATACTGAGCAGCAGCAAAATATATACACAAGTGTTGTGCTAGCGTAGATGCTGCTATAGCACCTGCTACAAAATTCGCTTTGTATGTCTTTTTGTATAAGCCAAAAGTGCAATGCTTTGCCTTGCTTACCACTTTTAGCTCCAAGACATCGCCAGGTTTGAAAGATGGAAACTGCCTTTTCTGTTCCACAGCTGCCACTTGTTCTGCTTCCAGAGTCTGTAAGGAGCAAGTGCTTTGANTCTCGCCAAGCAGCCCAAGTGCAGGTGTGCATCTGACTGATGATCATGTGTGCAGGCTGGGGAGCTATTGGGATCACATGGGCCTATGTGCTCATCTGGTGGCTGCTGGCTGACTTTGCCAAAGTCCTCATCTGGAAGGTCAGTCTTGACCCAGCCTTTGATGAAAGCTATGTCTTGCAGACCCAGATCCTGCAACAACATGATACATAGTATGCAAAAGCATTGCATTCCATTTCATCACGAGTCAAACCTCCATAGCCACCTTGTTCTAGATCTTTCACAAACCTGAGGTGACATGTGTGATTGAAGTGGATACAGCTGCTTGTGGGCTTCTGACAGCACTGTTGCCAACACAACAGCTNTCGCCAGCATGCAAGCAATGGCTGTTGCAGTCGCACGTGTTTCTTGAACAATTCTTGCAGTGCAGGACGCTCTCCGCGACCGCCAGTATGATCAAGCCTTGTCCAGCTTTGTCCAAGCGTGCCGCACCTCCATTTTCACTCTTGCTTACACGGCCTCTGTTGAGCTGAAGTTGAGCAGGGCATTTGATGAAGTGGAGGGCCGACTGCACATGATTATTTGGGCAGATCCTCAAATGCAATTAAACCTGTAAGCTTGTTCAGGATCTTTGCCCTGCCTATACTACACCGCATATGTGCATGCTTTACAAATCAATCTGAGCTGCAGATTTGCATGCACATTGTACTTCTGTCTGCAGGCACAGCATTGCTGCAGCCATAGAAGGTCAACATGCCATTGAAATGCTAGACTGTAGCTCCTCAGGACAGCTCGAANCCACTGAGCGTAAGTGCATTGGCAGTAGGCACAATGTAAGAAGGTCTGACAGCACTGATTGCAGACTGATNAGCCAAGGAATGAAGCAGAAACTGATGAGCTCTGTGAGGCGGCTGGTGCCCAAGAGGACAGCAGCAGTGAGCTATTCACTTGTACACTTGACTCCACATGCCAGCACTATGCATGCNGCAAACAATATGCCAAGCAAACACACGGTGTTTGGTGTCTCAGACGATCACGAGACGCCTTAGCCATGTGTTCATGTGAAGGCTGTGCTGACTTCAGCATTGCAAACAGCGTTGCTGATGATCACCATTGCAACACACCATCGAAGGTCCAAGTCAATATCAAGAGCGAAACAAATTGCTGCATGTAAACCACTCGCACAGTGCTTTGCTGTGCAGGAACAGCGGGACACCCTTTTGCGCAACAGCGTTGCTGAGCACTTGTGAGTGCCCCACTATTCCAGCACAGCAAGAAGCTTCACCAAAGGTTGCCATGCAGCATCTCGTTTCAGTCCTAAACTTGCACTTGTCTGTCTCTGCAGTGCTGACTTGAGTCACAAGAATGCAGAGTACGCTGCGGAGGACAGGAACGATAAACAACACAAGNCGCACTGGCGGACAGCAATCACTGCACACTGTTACTACTGATTGTGTGACTGGAATACCCACGACGGTAGACAGTCACAATGTTGACACTCAATGTCAATTCAATGATACACAGCGTGGATACATGAACACTCAAAACACCGCTGACATTGGACACCAGTTATGACTGGGCAAGCAGGCAGTGCAGTTCCCTGGCTATGTCAAGAGCTATCCAGAACTGGGCTGGTAGCTCCTGTCCTCGGATCCCTGTAAGTAGCCACATGCTTATTCAATCAAGCATCACAAGGCACATGCTTATGTACTGGTGACAGCTAGCATACATGTGGGTAGCAAGTCATGCAACATAACTTTTGTTGACACACAAGCTGCTCCATCACCCCCATATGGTGCGCAAAGCTGATGAAGTGCTGTTGATGCTGTGCATACATCTTGGCTGAATGATGGCATGAAAATTTGTCCTTCCAAAATATAAGCTGCACATCACCAGCACAACCAAGCTTGATGCCGAACTGTACCAGTGCGGTCTCTGTGAATCAGTGGAAGCGCAACTCAGCATGCTGACCCCAACGCAACACACAACAAGCCAAAGGGGTTTCAAGCTGAGCCTGGAGCATACCGCTCACATACATCCAACATCAGCATTAGATGTGCACACAATTACAGCCCCCGATTGGAGCTGTTCAATGTATTTGCTCAAGCAATTCTGCCGAATACATCTCCCATCGGTAAGGGCTCTATGCACGGGCTGTTACCATAGCTGTTGTCAGCAATCAAGCAGCTTACATTGGTTAGCTGCCTTACCTCTTATACCAGCTGAACCTCCCAGTGCTATCGTTAGCAATGGCATGGTACAGGTCGCCACTTTCAAGGTACTCCATGACCATGANCTCCGCCGCATGACATACACACATGCATGGACTCTTTACTTCAAACTGTGCTAGCAAGCGGCACATGCTGTGTTTGTTATAGCAAAATTGTAGATGCTGGCAGTATAGCAGTGGAGTCACCAACTGCAAAGATGTGTTGAGCACACTCAGCACTGTCATGCACTGGCAAAGCATGAACAGTTCTTGACTGACCTGATAAGCGCTGCTTTGCAGGCCGGCTTGCACTGCTGAAGGAGGTGCAGAACAGCTTGAGGTAAGGCCACAACTGCATGGCCGCATCTTTGCTGTGAGGATCAGAGCCCAGCTGTTTGCCCTATGGTGCATACAAGCAAAATGTCAAGTGACTTTGAATCCCTGCTGCAGTCTAGGTCAGCAGCATGCATTGCTCTTTTTAGTGTTGAATTGAAACCTAAATCCTGCTGCAGTCTAGGTCAGCAACCTGCACTGCTCTTTCAAAGTTGAAGTGACATTTGGTTCCTGCTGCAGTCCAGGTCAGCAGCATGCAAGCTCCTATTGCTTCCGGAAGGGTCTCATCAGGAAAGCACACCTTTGCCACAACACCAAAAAGTGGGCAGCCAAGCACCCCAATGGCTGGCTGGCCAGGTGTGTACCGGAGTCCTACATCTTTGAGCTGGATGACATCGATTACATTGAAGAGGCCCTCTGTGACGTGCCAGAGGTGTGTATGCCACTGCTGCTGTGCTGTGCAGAACAAGTCCCTTGTCATGACCTATGTATTTGCAATATATGCTATATGTCCCACTGTGAAAATCTGCATCACATGCACGTTTTACCGCGGCTTGTTGAACCTCATCAGTACCTCACAGTGCATTACGTATTGCACTATGACTGGCAGATCAAACAGCGTGATGAAGTATCAGCATGGACACAGGCCCTGTTACTGTTTTCTTGGCCATTGCCTGGTAGTTAGGATTTAGGGTTTTAGGCTGCTGCAGGCCCAACTAATGATGAACAAACCATACTTCTCAATTCTCACTATACTGACTTCTCTTGATGAACACATTTGGCAATGCTAATCTGAAGTTGAGCCTGCAGCTCGCAGTATGCATCTTCATCGTGCTTTCTCTCTTCAAAATGTACTGGCAATTTTTGCAAACTTTGCTGACCAATTATTACAGACTGTATGATACAGCATGTGCCTCTGCATCTACCTAAGACACAGCTAGCGCAGATATGCTGTCACGCTTACTTTTGCTCACCAACATGTAGCAAAACGGGGTGGCCCTGTTGCTGATTTGGCTTATGCCAGTTTCCTTTTGTCCATATATATGCTGCTGACTTTACCTTCCATTGACCCTCACAAAACAGCATGCATGCAAGCGAGCTTACCCACGCTGCACCAAAGCAGCATAAGTTTTGGAGTTTAGCCACATGCTGCATCCTGTTCTAAATACAGACACCCTGATTCCAGACCAGACCAGACAAACACAATTTGGCTGAACTGGACAAGACAAGTGACGTGATTGGCTTCTTGTCAGCCGTTGACGGGTTTGCATGGAGGCAGTGAACTGTGTGCACACATACTTAGCTGGGACCTAATCCATACTCATCCCAGTCAGTGAATGACTCATCACTCATTCAACAATGATGATAGTGAAAGTCACAAAACAAGTCGTGAGCATGGTGCGTGCAGGTTCGGGACATGGCAGATGGCAGCGCTAGGTGGATAGCTAAACCTTCCATAACAAATCAGGCAGCAGGGATCTGCATCTTTGACCGTGTGTCACAGCTGGTGGAGGCATTGCATGCCAATGAAGATCTTAGGGAATATGTCCTGCAAAGGTAATGCAAGATCTCTCAGGACCTCAGCAACAGTCTTGCGCNGTGACACGCACAGCAACAACAGCAGTGCCAACTTCATCCTGTTGGTCGATGTAACAAGTGCCAATGTGCCGACCCCGCCCTGCGCATGCTCTGCTGATCAGCCTAAGAAAGCGTCGTTGAAGGCATATTCTAAAAGATCCGTGACTCAGTAACGACCTCCTCTTCCCACGTGAACGAAGCTTGANGGGCTTAACGAACACCCTTGCATGTACTGACAGACAGACTCACCTGTCAGTCTTTTCACCATCACCCAGGTTGCCATACCTCCCCCATCCCCAGGCAAAAAGCTGCAAGCACATCACAAAGCAATCATGCCCAAGGTGTCGGTCTATATGCCATGCAACAAAATTGGCAATGACAATGCTGATGAATTGCAGATACATCTGGGGAACACATGGCTCTGCACTTAAGCAGTCTCACAGCCATTACATACAGAGAGCAGCATAGTCATACTAGTTCCAGCATAGTGTGCATGCATGCAACCGACAACGCAGGCTTGAATTTGCGTCGAGCGTGAGGCTGAGTGAAGGTCATCTATGTCTGCGACCCCAGATGCTGATGCGCAGGCTTCCGTTGTCAAGCCTCATTTTGCTGAAACAGGTCATGCTGGAAATCAAACATCTGCCTATTGAGCTGAGGAAGCAGCATTGCCAACGTTTGCGGCGTTGCATTGCCAGCATTTGCGCTGCAGTATAAACTTTTGAGCACTGCAACGGGACAGCATCCTGACACGAAAAGGCATTTGTGAGGAGGACAGACGGGTCTTGTCTGCATGCACATAACATGGCTGCAGTCAACTGTTCTTGTGGTGACTGAGGGTATGTAGCANGGTGATCCTAGCAGTGTTGCTGCTGGCTGTCAAGCACACCCTGCTGAGATTGCTGGGAATGACAAAGCAGGTGCAGACGCCATCAGTCCCGACATGCTGCAGTTGCCTCTACCTCATGATGATGCTCACGTGATGTCTACAGCTCAGATAGTATCACACACCAGCACAGACAGACATACTGATGACCTGTGTGTCAGACCTGCTTCACTTGCAAAGCCTATGGCCAATGGGGGGATCCCTCACTCTCCTGTCAGGAAGGCCCAGACAGCAAACCACAGTCTACCCCCTGTTTCCTCCTCAGGTATCACTACCAACATTACTCAGCCAGCTGGTATCAACAAACCTTATGGTGCCCTCAGCGGCGCCAGTAAGCCTACAGTGCCAACTCATGCGGTCCCACCATCCGCTGATCAGCTGCCGGACACTGTGACAGCAGCAGCTCTTGCCTGGAAATACAGCTACAGCTTCTGGGGTCAGGCATACAGACCTTCCGAGCGAGATATGGGACAAATCATATATATTTTCTATGTATCGAAGCTATATGAATTTGTGGACACTGTGAGCTGAGCACCTGATTACTACAAATATTCCCCAGCAACTACACCATCCATACATGCATGCTCTGAAGCTGGTGTGTGCTTGCAGTTCATCATGCTCCTGAAAGGCAAGCTGGAACAGGTGTCGCTGTTACATGTGTACCATCATGCCTCAATCTCCACCATCTGGTGAAGCCCTCTTCCTCATGCCAGCATGCCAAAACCCTTACACAGACAGTTGCAAGCACTTTTTGTTGTCACGATCATGAAGTTCAGCTGACCACATCATACGTCATTGCCTGACTACTCTATCTATGGAGGGCTTGGAACAGAGCTGNCAGCATGCGCCTCTCATCTGCATGGTTGTACGTACAGTGCACATGACCGTACAAGTAGGTCAGGCTGCCTCGACAAGAAGTCCTGTCACAGTTTGTCACATGTGACACATACATGTGAAACTTCAGTATCACGAAGTCAGCGGGAGGAGGCAAAGCAGACTTTACTTTATGTCATTGGTACAGCCTCTGGGTGGTGTAATCTTTGCTTGATGGCGTATACCGTCTGACATATTCACGTGGGCATGGAATGGTCATTCAGCATCAGTGCTGATCCCTGCAATACATTGATAGTGGTGTAACAGAAGATGCTGAGACTGCTGCACCCTCGTACAAGCCAGCATTTGCTCTTGACTGTGTGATCCAGCACATCACTCCAGATGCTTTACTGCACATCTAAGTGCCACAGCAGACAACTTGAGCAAGTGGCTTGGGTACAGCTGGCAGCAAAAGGGCGCCGTGCATCTAGCCACTGCCACACCTCTTCTTGGGCTCCTCTACATACAACATAGCTTGCATGCCACATTTCAGCATTGTGTACAGCTATCGGCTTGCAATTATTTGGTCCTGTACATACCTAGACTGGTTCTCCTGGCCTAGAAATTGTTTGATTATAATGATGGTAATGATCAGCTTGCATGTGGCAGGCATAATCAGGAGCTGGAGCAGGATGCGGCAGCCAAGGATGAGGAGAATGCCTTGCTGCACCGCCAGGCTGACAACCTGGCTCAGCGCCTGCAGGCTGTACTGANTCTGGGATTAGCAAGGCAGACATCTGCTGTGTGACACAAACTCTGCGATGTAGATGGATGTACTTGCACTTGGTTCCATGAGACAGTGAGATGTTGGTGCTTTTTTGAGGGCTCAAGCAGAGTTCTGAGTGTGGGTCGAGGCAGGACACCCTCCACTGTCTTGCTGGTCTCGTGGTGTGCTTGTATAGCTTTGCAGACGTGACTGCCACATTCCTGGCTGGGCAAGACTTTGTGAGCAGCAGGTCATGTCTGTCAGCCCTCGACAAGCCTGCAGGGCCCATGCTGTATGTGTATATGTACACTTGTCACATGACTGTATTGCTCCAGNGTCCAGCTACATGCTTCCTGTAGCATGTGCAGTTTGACTACTGTTTGTCTTTGTGAACAACCAGTAATGGGTACAGGTTTAGAACCACAGCATGTTTCACCTCTTCTAAATGTTGAGTATGCTCTTGAGTATGTTTCANACAACAGCTTTAAGTGCACAGCATAAGCTTTCATGCTCATGACTGTATTCCTTGCTTCACTTGAAGCTTGTTGCAGCAGCTACATGGTTGGAGTGGCACATGGTATCATGGCAAAAAGCATACCATGCACTGCATGATGGTTTCCCCATTAGGTTAGGTTGGGTTGAACTGCACGAAATCGGGTTGAATGAGGTTAGGTCAGGTTAGATTACCTATGTTGAAGCAGGCACAATGCTGAGGATCCTCCAGGTCAAACAGATACAGCTTGTCAGGGTCATCTGGATCCACCACTTGCACTTGCTGGAAGAACTTGATGCCTGCACCAGTAGGTGATTTTGAGCCACAGAGCCGTGCACAGGAGTCTGTGTTGCAAGACATCAATGGTTGGCAATCACAGCTGGTGCAACATATGCTGTATGACAGTTGCTGCTCAATGGAGCGACAAGCCATGCTGTGTTTATGATTCCAAACGAAGCAGCAATAATTGGGTTGTGTGCTGTGTTGTGCAATACTCTTCATCTCTACTGCTACATCATGCTGTAGGTGATGAATGTTCGGATGTATGCGACATAAGCTGCGTGGTATGCACACTGATGGTGGATGAAGTCGCCAGTAACTTCACCAACACCCAGCAACCAGCAATACAAGTACCCCACCTGCTATCTGTCTGAGCTTGTGTGCCTTGACCCCTGTGAAGCCCTTGGGGGGCTGACTCATTGGCTTCAGCATCTGCACACGTGCATCCCCACCAGCACGATTTGTGCACCTACGCAGCGACCTCGGTTTATTGCTATCTTCTCGATGTATCAGGCTGATGGAAGAAAAGGATGGTTACAAGGTTTGGCCAGCCAAGAAGACTGATCACTGTGACATAGTTGGCAAGAAGACTCACTGTAAGCATTGATGAAGCATGAATCAGCAGTGATAGTTTGTTCTCCACGATCCAGCCGTTATAAGCCATAACGCGCAATCANTGACAAATGCCAGCCTGTACATTCTGCTGCGGGCGGCAGATCGCTTCAGCAGCACACACCACCGCTACCCTGGCTGCTTTGATGAGTAAGCTCTGCTGTAGTATACACAAGCTTTGTCTCTTTTGTGTGCGTGTCATGCAGGTGCATACCTCTGGACATGCCAGACAATCTAGTATTCCTGCTGTGTTTTTATATATGTCAAGGCAAGTCCCTAGCATCAATGTGTGACGGTATTGTGGAGCGATGTCCTGCCCTCAGGCATCATGTAAGCTCACCTGGCATCAAAGTATGGGGCAATGCAGATTGCAGCACAATGAGTCATTATGCTATACAACTGCAAAAGCACAGGATCCCCAGGTGTTTGGATTGTACTGGCGCAAACCAACACCTTGCATGGCAAAGTATGCACCATGTGCTGTACTGCAGACTAGGCTCCTATCACCACAAATGTTGACAGTGCACACATCATCTTGTCCTATGATCATCCTGAACAGAAGTACATCCGCTACCACCATCAGCGCTGCATCCTGGGACAAAGCTGTCATAGTACAGCATTACNCCCATAAATTACCTGCCCACTGACCTTGGCGTGAAACTCTCAGCGTCTAAGAGGCAGGCAGAATGTCATGGACGATACCGTCTGTTGAGTAACGCAAGGCTGGTGACATGAGTGACTCAAAATGTCTGTGTCCACAGCTGCGGCTGCCGCAACATGTCATCACTGCATCTCTCTTGACATGGCAAGGCTTACCACTGTGCTGTTGCCTCGCTGCAAATCGATGCACATGAACTCTGGGCTGTATTTGTACAAGCCATAGCAAGCTCCACAAGCTGGAGAGTGACATTTATTCTGTTGGCAGTTTGTGTATGTGATCTGATCTCAGTGTTGCCTTGGCGTTCAGGTCGGGGTCATCAAGTCACCACTGCTCACCAGAACACTGTTTGATGTATACCTTGGAAGCAATCCAGTGTCGCCTGATGCCAAAGACAGCATTGGCCGAGGTCTGAAGAACCTAGCCACAGAGCCATAAGACTCTGCCATGAGACAGTGCTGCCAGAAAATAGCAACAATCATAAGTGGTGTTTGCAATGGTATGTCTGAAAGCTCCTGGCAGTCTTACACAGAAAGCTGCAGCAGCTGTTATAGATGAGGTGTCAGGCTTGGCAGAAACAGCAAGATTTGCTGGCAGTCTGGNGACTTCAGTGCCCTTGCCCAGCTCATCTACCAGCACCAGGGAGGCCTCTGTCACATCATCTATCACATACCTGCATGCCACCATATGGACATCTGATACAGCACTGTATACTGCATGTTGTTGCCGATGCATGTTGCATGTATAATTGATGCACTGCATCGCATAGATTTGTTGTATGTTGCATGCATATCTGAGGCAAAATGTTGCATGCACCAATGCATGTTGTCTTCATGCTGTCACAAAACCCTTGTCCACCAGCACTGGCAGGTTTGCGTCATCTAACCAACATTTGTGGCATAGCTTATAATGAGTTTCAAATACACCTCAGCAGCAATGGCAGCCTGCCAACTAACATGACAACAGCAGTATCAGCACCAGCTCTACTCTCTGTGCCCAGATCGTTGACATGGCAACAAACAGTCTTCTGTTGCAGCAGCCATTGAATGCTGAGTGCAATGTGCCATGTACTCTCCTGGGCATTCACTTTCAACCCAGCTCATGAACTCTCATACCATGTCGAGCTGGGACGTTACAAGCAGACAAAGCCGATGCATGCATGGGTAGCAGGATTTAGGGTTTAGCAGCCACGTCTGTTGACACAAGACCCATTCTGGAAGTCCTTGTTGCATCAACAGTGACACCTTCCAATTGCACAGCGTATCACAGCGCAGCACAGACCCACACCTCATCTCCACCATCTCAATTGCAAAGGATGACTTGCCCTCCAGAGGAGAATCAGCAGAGAAGTTGCGCAGCATGAAAGCATCCGTGTAGGGCACGGTAGCCGAATCCACAGGCGCATGCAGGCCACACGCTGACAGCAGGGCCACCGCACACACACTNATAAAAACGACAAGTTAAATATGCAGCATTTTATGCAATCTCAAAAGGGGGATCATGCCTTTAGCTGCACCTGTGCGCAGGCGGAAGNCTCCCAAGAGGATGCTGACATCAAAATGCTACAGAGATGACAGCATTGTGACCGCAGTGGTACAGCATGGTGTTGAGGCAAGAGTGAGGCGCACCAGCATAGCATGCCCGAGCCAGTGCCACCCTAGCACGCTGCCCTCCACTCAAGTTGATGCCTTTCTCCCCAATCTCAGACTGGTCCCCANACAGACGGCTTGCAGCGCCTGAAGCAGCGAATCACACAGGTAGCGACTGTGCCTTCCAACAGTCATTATTCTGGGCAGCTGCATAGAACCCCCAACCCTGTTGGAACAGCATGCCAATCATCAAGGTAGCAGGGCACTGCAAAGGGCGCTGAATGTGCTGCAGGTTGTTTCTGGGACTGCAAGCATGTACGGCTGTAATAGCAGTATCAAGTGGAACCCAACCGAGTACATCCNGAAGCATGGTCGGCATGACAGAGCAAAACAGACCCTCCCCAAAACCCCCTGGATCACCTACAAGGCCAAGTGCAGGCGCTCGCATCACATCTTTTACCCCTAAGGCCTTTGCGCCTTTGCGGCAGACTGTCTTGGGGGCAGCAAGCACTGAGACTCGGTCAGTAGACTTGCTGGTGTATCACAGTGCCAAATGCTTAACTGACCAGCACATGTGTGGCTTTCTGAGCACAGTTTCTGGTTTGCATTCCAACAGGGTCTTACATTGCAATGCACATCACATCTTGACAGACAAGTACTCATCACTAACGGGCTGCGTGTGTTGCATTGCTCTGTTGGTCCCGGGACACCTCAACCGTCTCTGCGCTAACAGGCTCTGCCCTGACAGTCTCTGCCGTGACTGTCTCTGCCCTGACTGTCTCTGCCTTGACAGTCTTTGCAAACTCTGCACTGACAGTTGCTGCAGTCCCAGCTCTGGCACTTTTGGATAGAAGGGAGAGGATGCAGCCAAGGAACTGCTGATCCAAGACAGTAATGTTCATGCATCTTGGATCAGCAGTACCGTAGCTGCAACCTTCCCTCCTTTCCGCTGCTGGTCTGGTTTGTGCTNTTAGTCAGCTGCTGCAGGCCAGCTGTGACATTGTTGACATTCAAGATGTCCAGATGCAGCAGGTTGAAGGGCTGCACTGTCACGCTTGGCTTTGATCTGGCAGCCTTCACAGTACTCTGCACGACAACTGATGGTTCGAAACAGCTGCTTGGCATGATTGGGCAACTACCAAACAATGACAAACAGAGCCCTAGATCCTGGACCAACAAAGGGGCAACACGCTAACAAGCACCATACTGAAGCCATCAGGCTGACTGACCACTGTCTGCAGTGTAGTACTGCCATGCTACACATGCCTTGATATAGCAGCTTATGCAGATAGCTGTGTGCTGCAGTGGACTGGGTTTTGCAGTAGGCAACCAAAGGCCGAATTGCAACAGTTGGCATCATTCATGACAACATGCAGCATTTGGGAGTTGACTCCCAGCTGAGCAAGCCAGCCTTGCATGAAACTTCGGTACATGTGAGTTGGCATTCTACAAAGCACAGGCAGTCTTGCCAACAACTAGCTCAGCGAGGGTTCCTAGTATATCAGCACAGCCATCTGGCAAGCTTTGTAGACCAAGACGCAGGCACAGCCATCAACCAGTCTGCTCACCTGTACAGCACCTCCAAAGATCTGGCTGGTGAGGCTGTGGCCCCCNTACTTGTATACAGTCAATGCACTCAGCATTGTTGACCGGTATTGTGTAGGTACAGGACGCAAAATACCTCACCTGTGGAGCATCCAAAGCTGCCTGCTCTGCTGTGATCTCCCCGCGACTCCTCTTCAGCTCAGCCTCCTCCATAGGGCTGATGCTCTCTGCCCTAGGGTTGGAAATGGAGCAGATGAACCTGAGCAGCTTGCTGTCCATCTGCACCCTCTCATGCAGAGCCCTGATGGGATGCTTGGATACTGTATCGGGACTCAGCAGGGGGGACATCAGCGGCTTGAAGATCTGCAGCAACAAGCATCCTGTTCAGCAATCCGTGTGGTTCTGGAGCAATGATCTCCTGGCAGAAACATAAGTGCAGAACAGCTGCGGTCATGGCAGTGAAATTTGCTTTGCTAAGCAGGACAGTAGTGGAAATTGTCATCTGCAGCGGTGTTTCACCCCTCGGTACTTATTGAATACATCTTTGCTTCATTGTCTAGATTTTGTTAGTGCTTGGCAGGGTGGACAAAGTGTCCAAAGGTACATGTTGAGCTGCAGATTGTTGATCAGCAAAAGACATGCCATGCCTGCATTNCAACCTGCCACTTGTGCTGTCTGTCACTAAGCTGGAGGTACTCTTGCCAGTTGCTGCTAGGTTTGCAGTGCTTGGCAGGATTGTGTTGTGCTGAGGTGCTATATGCAGGTGAGTGCTGCAGTTGGCTGTAGCCTGTCCCAAATAGTGCTGCACTGTCTGTGCTGTGCTGTGCTGGTGTGCTGTGGTTCGCAACAAGAGTACTGCTGTGCCATGCTATGCCAGCTATGCTTGCTGTGCTGTGCTGCAATTCTTGCTGTGCTGTGCTGTCTGTGCTGTGCTGTGCTGGTGTGCTGTGGTTCGCAACAAGAGTACTGCTGTGCCATGCTATGCCAGCTATGCTTGCTGTGCTGTGCTGCAATGTTGTGCTGCTGTGCTGTGTTGCTATGCTTGCTGTGCTGTGCTGCAATTCTTTGCTGTGCTGTGCTGCCTTCGGGCAAGTGAGCCATGCCGATAAGAGACAGGTGTGCATGTGCTGTGCTGTGCTGACTGTGCTGTGCTGTGCCACACATTGAAATGATGTTGTGCTGCTGTGCTGTGTTGCTGTGCTGTGCTGTGGCTGCAATGCTGGCCAGATGCTGTGCCCTGATTGCGCTTGTGTCACACAAAAGCAGCACCACCCCTGCTGCCTAGACCAAAACATGGTACACATACCTCCAGATCTCCATACAGCTTCTTGAAGCGCACCCCATTTTGGGCCTCCCGGACATAGTCCAGCTCCCGGAACAGGCTGCTGGCCCACTCATCCAGCAGGCCTGGCAGATCACTGTTGACCTTCCTCACCTCCTTCACCTTACCTGCAAGCAATGCCACCTTCAAAAGTCTTTTATAAAATATATATTCAGACTTTTTTTATATTAGGTATTTTGAAATATTTATAGTTATTTTTTCCACCTTAAGCCCCAGTGTCCTTGCATGTGATTCAAGCCTAATGCCAAGTATCACGCCAAGTCTGCAACACATCACCAGGAAACACAGAGCAGAAGCCCTGTAACCACCTTGCGCCCCACGCAAACCCATACACGTATGACAGAGTTTCTGGCAACAACAGCTGATCGTGGAGCGCATGACATTGGCATGTTGAACAGTGTTGCCACACTTGACGTACTGAACATGGAACATCACGTTATGCTCCAATGCAACTGTCTAGTCAGGCACACAAAGCTTACTAATGTAAGTTTCCTTGAGCTTGGATTCTGTGAGCTGGCATCACTGCCCAGTCATATGTCAACACTACAAGTCCTCAAGATACTGATGATGCACAAACACAAGTGAATTGTGGCACGACTGTGATGGTATAGTCACTGCAAAGGGTGTAAGGTCTGGGGGTGTGCACATGGGGGGGCCCACCTGCCAGCCATCNACAACAGTGCTGCTGTGCTGTCTGAGGAGGCACTCCGTGTGCGGGACCAGGCTCTGTATGGAGCTGAGGGCAAAGACGGTGAAGTGGTGGTGAACGTGGATGAAAAGGTGAGCTTATTCCCTTCTCATCTGCCTTACAGTTGTAGGGTCTGAGCAGGAAGCAAGGCAGGTTGCAGATGCCCGGCTGTCATCATCACAAATACCTTGAAGCCAATTTAAGCATCAAAGACTCATGTGACACCTCTCAACTGCATGCATCTGCAACGAGCAAGTAAACACATGCTGCACTTCATTCTGAATGCAAATGTTCATGCGACAACACATAGCCTTTTCAAAAGAGGCGATGAATGGGTCTTTTACTATGGTCTAGCCAACACAAAATATTCAACATGACAATGATGGACCTGACCTGTGAGCTGGATTCCGTGTGTGGCTTATGATGGCTGATGTCACATGCAGCCTTTATGTGCTCAATGTTCCCTTCTGCTTGACTGGGGACTGTTGTCAAGTCGCTGCTGAAGGAATGTGGAGTCTTCTGCAGCCTTCTGGCTCCACCTAACCAGGGGTTGGTTACATCCACCTCTTCCATAAAGTCTTGTCCAATGCTGTTGGTGAGGCAATCTGTCAAGACACTGCTGAACATGCTTGTGTAATTCTGCAGCCTTGAAGCCCCACCAAGCCAGGGATTGGTAGCATCCATTTCTTCGGTGAAATCTTGTCCAATGCTGTTGCTGAGGCATTCTAATGAGATGAGGCACGCTGTTGAGACGCTGCTGAACATGCTTGCGCTGTTTTGCAGCCTCCTGTCCCTACCAAGCCAGGGGTTAGTCACATCCTCCTCTTCCATAGAAACTTGTCCAGCACTGTTGCTGACGCAACCTATTGAGACNCAATAGCAGTCTGCAGCAAGTCACTGCTGGCGCAAGCCTTCCCAGGGGCACACCATCCCGCCCGCAGCTGTGGCCACCGTCTACAGCACCTCTCTCAACTCCATTTGCTCAGCCACAGCCACAGCGCCAGTCACAGAAGGTATGGCAGCAACAAGCTCTTCAGCATCCAAGTGCACTGCAGGGACTACTGGGCGCGCAGCAGCAGGGANTCCTCAAGTTGAGTCATACCTGCAGCTTTGGGGATGATGTTTTCTGTGCCATGCACAACAGGGAAGCCGGTGCCTTGGCTGTGCCCAATGCCNCCAAATGCTGCATTGCTTGTGATTGAACAGATGCCTCACCTCGTCCACAGTGCTGAAAAGGAAGGCAGAGACAGCAGCGCGCTCCAGCCCCAAGCTATGCTGTAGCTTTTGCACTGGAGGCGACTGGGCCCATTTGCTGTGAGGAGTTTGCAACAGTTGCAAGCCCAGTGCTGACAGCAGCTGCTGGCGCTCCTTGCCTACTTTGCGTAGCTTGTCTAGGAGGCAGCGGCGTGCAGACAGCACTGCTGTGGTCTGCTGCGGCGTCAGCTTCAGCCCTTTCTGCAGAGGCACAGACGTCTTCAACTTTATGTGGCCGTAGTGCTGACATGTGCCTTGATCAGACCTTTAACGATCTTGTCAGACAGACAGACACACAGACAGACGAACCAACAGACAGACACTTGGACATACAGACAGATTTCACTGACCTGCTAACTTGCCAAGCTTGGTTTTGCTGACGGGAGCAATGACCAGCTCCTTCAGCTCTAGACCCATGGTCCTGCAGAAGGCGTCCTGGGCAAGTGCAACAGCTAGGTTGCCAATGTTGGATTTCTTGCTGTCTTTATAGCTGCCCAGAATGACCTTGCTCAGCTCGGCTCGAGGCACAGGCACGTCCGGCTGAGACTTCTGGCGNGGGCACCCTACAGTGTCTGGGGGGCACCCAATATATGCATTGTAGAAGGCATTGGGGAGAAACTAATTCGTTGTCATTAGGCATGACTTTGCTCAGAGCATTCATGCTGTATGGCATCAAGTAAATGACCTTGCAGAGAGTGTAGGCTTCAAATGCTGCAATGCAAGTGATGTGCGCATTGTCATTGCACTGCATTCCTGCTGCCAATATCACAGCATTGTGTGATGGAGCGGCATCCTGTGCAAGAGTTGACATACGAGGAAGCGTTGAACAAACAGTCAACATAATGAAAAATATGATTCGAGAAATTGTGGCTCAAGCCTGAGGGGGTGTGGCATCGTTCTGTGGGCATCTCTAGCAGGCTGCACCTGATGCAGGTAGACACAGTGTTGAGTAGGCTGACAGCCTTGAAGGAGCACATCGAGGGGTCAGAAGCCTTGATAGAGATTGATCTTGACCACCGGCGTAATGAGCTTGTGTCCTTCAACTTGGTAAGCCTCGCTGCAAGTCTTCATCTGTGTGTAACTGTCTGTGCTGTCATACCCACCAGCTTGCCAATGAGTACCGCAGCCACAGTAGTCCAATGTTGACACATACACCATAGGACTACCCCAGCAACCTCACAGGCCCTGATGTGAGTAGCTCTTAACTCATGAGTGCACAGCGTGCCTGTCCACCACAGTTTTGGCTTATGATCACATGCATGCTGCTGATTGGTCTTTTCACAGCTGTCTTTTCACAAGTCTGCCCAATCTCACAGTACGAAGGTCACATGATGTAGCAACTTGCAGACTCCAATTAATTCGTAACAATGATGGTCAGGCTTTATACAGTGAGTTCATACCATCTGCCAAAGGGCAACAGGACCCAGCTATTGGGCATGTGACCGCTTGCACTCCTGAGCTGAATGCCTTTGCACGTGAGCACTATGCCTTGCTACACACTGCATATGACTGACCCAATCTTCTTTGTGCAGACAACTTGCCCAGCTCATGCCCAACACCCCAAAGCCAATAATTGTGGCATTCTGATTCAATGCGCTCAAACACTGGCTGCTGTGTGCACCAGTGCCACAACTCTCCCAATAAACCACTGGCGCTTCACACCCCACTGTTAATGGTGTATGCTTGAGCACATTATCCCCATATGCACAGCATCAATGCACCCAGTGGTTGCAGGTGCTCACCATGGTAACACTAGCATTCACCTTCACCGGAGCTTTGGCCGGACTGATGGGCATGAACTTGTATTTTGCCGTGGCAACAACTCCCAAGGTAGGGCACAATCTGCCTTTCAACTCCCAATAGAATGGCATGCCATTTTATGCTATGAGTCATCATGGCTTTCAGGCTGACCCCTCATTTCCAGCTGCACCTCNCTGAGCCTGCTGAGCCTGCTGCTGCTCTGCCAGTAGGTACGCCCTGATCGCTGAACGCTCCAGCTCCTCCGCCTGTATGAAGCAAAAACCTGTGTACTGCTTGCGTTGTCAAGTGGAGATGAAGCCCCTCCGCTCAGTCAAGCACTAGTGGTACGACAATCTGCAAGGACTATTACTCAAATGCAGTGTACCGCATGCATATACGTAGCCCCAGGTGGTCGGCACGCAAGCGTCACCGCAGTACCTGATACGCCTGTAGTGGTCGAGCTGCCACCTCCAGATTGCTGACCTGTCTGATCAAGGCCCAATTGGTTTGTCTTTGCAGGTCCGCCGAGGCCGGTGCTGGATCCTCCGACAGCACCTTGACCACCGCCTGACTGGTCGGCACCTGGCCCAGCGTTTATTCCACCGCTCGACATGATAGCTAAGGTGTTGACGATTGAGGTGTCGCGCGTGCGAGCTGCAGATACCGTGTAACGATGTACAGATTGCGCACGGTGAAGCTGATTGTGCGTGGTTTCACTCCAATTGATGAGCCTCTTCTTCGGTGTGCATGCATAATCTGGCCACGGGACATGTAGACATTGGAGATATGCGTGCCGCCCCTCTCGTTTTGCATGGTTCACAATGTTTCTGCCTGAGTTGCATTATGCTGAAGAGTGTGTATACGAAACTTGGGTTTGTATAACAACGCCGTACATAAGGCTGCATCATGATGACAGTACTAGTACTAGTCTGATATTTGACAAATCTTCCATCAGCGTTTCTTGAGGGACATTCACAGCTCGATGCATGCGGGAGGGCACACAAACTCGTGCATGTACTTGTGTCTAGTGTGAGTCAAAGCTTCAAACAGGTAGGTGTGAGTCACAGCTTGTGACTGGGCACGAATAATTCGTTCATCGTCGCCCTAGGCGTGCGTTTTGGTCACTGCTGCGAGGGTGCCGCGGCCAGAAACGGCTTTGATTCTTCACGCTTCATCGTCACGTCGAGGCGCAGGTTGAACTTGCGTTGTTATTACTGTTATGACAGAAGCTAAGCTCAAACAGCTTGAGAAGCGTTTAAGCCAGGTCACCTTGCAACGAGATGAGCTGCAGCGTGATGTTGAGAGTTTATGCATGCAAGGGTCTGGAGGCAGCATATTTGATTCATCGTCGGTCCTTAGTGAGCGTATATTCTCGAACGAGAAAGAACTCAGCAAAATTAGGTCTCAACTGGACGCTGTCACTGAGGAGCGAGACAACTTACGGGAAGACCTCAAGGGTTATCGGGACACCAAAAGGCAATCCGACAATGGCTGGAAGGCTGAAAAGCAGAAGGTCCAAGCACTTGAAAAAGAGCTTGCCTTCTACCAGACACACAGCACAAAAGCATTTGCAGACAGAGACAGAGCAGTACTGGAAGCAGAGCAGCTCAAAGCAGACAACATTGATCTACAGCGACGACTAGCCAAAGCTGAAAGCTCTGGTGTACAGACTGCAGCAGTCTTGAAAGAGGCGCAGGCTCAGCTTGGGACAGCTCAGCTGAGGGTAGCAGAGTTGCAAATCAAAGAACAAGAATGCCAAGCTTTGCCAGGGCTCAGAGAGGACCTGTCTCAAGCTCAGGACCAAATATCAAATCTCACGGTATGTAATGTTGTCCCTTGCAATACATCTGCGCAGTGGCATCGCACATGGCAGAAGCATGCAATGACATGTGACACGTTGTGAACTGCTATAATGAGCTAGAGCTCAACAGCAACAGCTAGGCCATCAAGTGCACTGATGGGACGGGGGGGGGAGAGGGGTCTGCCACAGAACTGCAGACACAGCGCATTTGTATTTCATGCAATCCAAATTGCAGCACTAGAAAACTGCAGACCTTCAATGTGTGATTCCCAGCTGCAAAGAGTGCTGTTCATCACCACCTACAGATCACACAACATGGCACATAACCAAATGCACCAGTCGTTGTCGCCACAGGAGCTGATCACAGACAAGTAAGGTTCTCAGAATGTGATATAGTTGAAGGCATCTAACACAGCGGCTGCAGGGGCCTGAGGACATGGCTGGTTGCTAAATCTCGGTTCCTTCTGGCACATTGACGGAAGATCCAGAACTTTCACATCTGGCTGAGATCTGACCGCCTATCAGATCAACTTTCTCTGTGTATTGTTCTGCAATATCACTGAAATGCCAGCTGTCAGCCAGATAAGCTCAATGTTCTGCAGCAACAGCCTGCATTATCATAGTCATGAGCCACCAGGAATATTTTGCTGACAAAGGGTCTATTGTGTGCTTTGCAAGCATAATGCAGCAACTGTAAATCACAGCCTCAGGGCATGNATGTGCCCCATGCAAAACAAGACAGGCAACTAAGCATGCACACCTGTGGGCATACAGCAGCTATAGTACAGCAGCAATGTTTCAGAGTGATTGGCAGCAATGCTCGGTCTGAAAGGTGGCTCAAACGTGAAGGCATAGTCTGTGCATTTGCAGGACATATTCCTGATGCAGCTAGGTATCCTGTTGACTGGCGTACATCAACATTGTTGCAGGAACGTATGCTGCTGCATGCTCTGGCAGTCATAAGCTCACCTTTTAAGGTGGGGATCAGCATCGCAAATCTTGTCAGCATGCCTCCATTGCTTCCCGGGACCCCTTGGGCTTGCGCCTGTATAGTCCCAGCCTTGGTGTGGTGTACACTTTTTGAAGCAGTTCGGCAACACAGCAATGTTATAAACAGCCTTGCCTGAAGTTGATCGTGTCTTCGCAGCTCTTGGCAGAGTTGACTTGGCAGCATTAATCCTGGTGGCCATCAGCTTCTGATAGTTCTGCTCCTCCCTGTGCAACACAAACCACACTATTTGCCAGTTGTAGGCTCAGTCATGAATGGCAATGTATGAAGTACGTCTGCTTCTGCAGACAGACGCGTGCGTTGAAGGAGGCATCGCACGCACCAAGTTTGCAGAGAAGGGTTGACATGGTAAGGCCTTCGCTTCATCGAAAGCGGTGTGATTATGTACGGTGAACTAGTGAAAACTGAAATAATCTATGAAACAGCAGTGCTGATTCTGCCGCCGCACACCATTACCAAGCAGCGCTTAGACACCGCTGCTCAAGAGCTGCGTGTGCAGTCGCAGGAGCTGGCGAGGCAAGGCTCCTCGATTGCTTGGCCGGAACTACGCGATGCTTTCAACGTTGATTGACTGGGTTTTGCAAAATGAATGGTTTGGGAGCCGTAAAATTGTCATTGAACTGTAAGATCACTGCCACATGCAAGCGCAATAACGGCAGCCTGAAGTTGCGACCGCTGGTAGCAGGAACGANCAAGGCTTGACACAGCAGGGGCAGAGCAGTGACTGTGCAGGAAGAGGCAGTCAGGAACCTGTAGGAGGCCCCCAACGCGCATAGTGACCCCTGCCAGGGTGGACATCTGGGTGCCCAGGTCCAGGATCTGAGTGAAGGTGTAGATGAGAGTCAGGGTGGCAAAGCTGGCATTGGAGACCCATTTGGCTCTTTGGCCCTGATCCATTCCACTGGGCTCCGACCCTGCGTCCAGGCTGACGATTTGTAGGGAGTGCAGTGAGTCCTCAATATAACAACTGCCTTTGTTCCAGTGGGTTGGTTTCATGGAACACGGTGTTGTTTTAGCAAGCAGTGTGCACAGTTGCTTGTGGTTATTGGTCCTCAGTTTTCTAGTCACTACGCCAAGGTGTTGCGATAAGCAGCGGCCTGATCACAAGGCTCAATTGTACCATGTTTTGCCCAATTCCACTGTGCCCAGACTGTGCCTACATTTGATTCAGGCATAAGATCAAATTTTGAGGAACTACACCAGAGGGGCTGGAGCAAGATATGTGCAATGGGATTTGAATCCAGCATCAGCAAAATTGTTTAGCAGAAGGTGCATGCCACCTTGAGCTGGGTAGTCACAAGAGTAGAAATAGAAGCGCAGTGAGATGCACAAGATGGTCTTTGACAGGGGCAATATACAGTACATTGCTGCATGAGACATACAATGGTCTCTGTTGTGCTGCCCTGTGCGCGCTTTGCACCAATTTGTGAGCATCAGGCCATCACAGAAGGACAGTGTTGTGCATTGCCAACCAGCAGCTTCTTGATATAACATGCATTGTGCCATGCTGAAGGTATGGGAGTTGCCAGGGAAGCGCCATATATGCACTCTGCTGATAGGTGTGCTGCAGGATGCAGTGTGCCAAGCAATGTTTACGCAATAGCAAAGATACAGGCATATACATTGTGGTCTGGTGACAGATGCAACACTGATGTAGCATGCAAACAATCAATCAACTACATTGAGAGTCCTGGGGACCACAGGTAGCTACCTGTGAAGACCAGGAGCCCAAGGCATGTGTATGTCAGCAGGGCACCAGCGTAGTCCAAACCAGTGATACAAGCATTCAGCAACCATCGCCACATCACCAGCCTCAGCTGATTGGCTAAGACAGGCTGCAGCAGCAACTCCAGATGCGCCTTCTCAGCCTCAGAAGCTTTGTACAGCGCCACTTCTTTCAGCAAGGCCCGCAACCGCATGTGCCCAAATCTGAAATTGCCTTCTGCACGCTCTTGCTTGAACACCAGGTTTGCCACTGGCTTGATGATGGTGCTGTAGAACACACATCAGAGTCAGGATTGACCTGCAGAGACAACTGCACCCAATGGGCTCATAACAACCATGAAGGATATAAGCAACACCCATTGGTTGGTACAGAACTCGGCTGATGGGCAGAATTGGCCCCCAGCACAGGACTAGTCGCAAACACAATGTGTCAGGCTTTGGTGCTGACAGTGCGCAGCTGGCACTATGATTGTATATACAGTAAGCAGCAATTACAGTCGGCTTCAGCATATGAGCGGGTGATGCTGATGCTATGCTGTTTTGAATTCCAATGATTGAACACAATGGTATGTACAATGTGCAACAGATGATGCATATGCTATAATCTAGGCAGCAAAGCAGACATGCAGCACCAACCTTTCTAGAAGGAGGCTCACCAAGAAGAAGGTGTACGCCGCCAAGACAACATATACAGATGTGATCTGGTAGGTCCAGAATGTGTAGTATACAGCTTGAAAGGGTATGGCGGCAACAACCAGAGCAATTGAGGCCAGCCTCTGACAGAACAGGTTGACATCTTGGGTGATGCGCTGATCAGCGTTGTCACAGTCCTTGTGTATCCAGAAGAAGTTTTGGTCTTTGCAGTAGCCGNTTGAGGATTGCAGACCTGAAGCAGCTGTTGACCCACTGTCGGCCAGAAGGACCCGCCCCAACTTGATGCTGGGGTCCCCTGCCCACCTGCACAGCACATACCTGTGAGATCTAGGGCCAGATCAACAGCCCTAGTCAACGTTTATTTTTGACCCGGATCCAATGATCTTCAAAGACATTCATTCATTCACTCTTCAGTCTACATCTAACCTCCCTTGAAAGACAGACACAAGTGCATGTGTGGCTCTGATGTCCAGTCTTGCTGGCCATCAGAGTGACAGTGGGAGGTAACTCTGTGTCTGATCATCCATGCATGTCCAGGCCGCGTACATTACGGAGCATGCTTCATAGTGTGAAAAGGTGTCCATTTCCGCTGTAGGTCTAGGGCATGTACAGGCTTGAGCTCGAGTCAAACATGACTGACAGGTGCAGCCCTGATTGTGACTTGTGAACCACGAGCTTTGGCAGACAGGGGTGACATGCCACAGTGTGCAGATGCAGAGCAACTTTGCACAAATTTAGAAGTGCATGCTATGCATGTCTCCATATCTTGCTCATGGCCAAAAGCAGTTACTGGAAATGCTGCTATTGGCAACGCTAAGACACCGCGTGCAATGACACTGCAAAAGTGGTGATGTAGGATAGGTGATGTCGAGTGATGCTGAAACCCTACAGCAACCTGTTCAACCTCAGCCACATCAAGTATAGGACTTGCAAGTACAACGAAGAATGAAGATGGAAACTCACCTGCCAGTATCTGACCGGTAGGCTGAGGCGCCAGGCAATGTTCCTGTGAGGGCTGCTGTAGTAAACATGGGGAAGCTGGAAGCCAGCATCCCACCACCAAATAATATGAGACCTGCAGAAACCAGCCACTGCACTTGAGCTCACACAAAGCCTGNGAATATTGCCTGCATAGATCCTTGCAGAAATGTAGGCAGACATGTAACATGCGATTTGGTGCAGTGTCACAATCGGTAGGTTTGTGTGTGNAAAGTGCTGCAGGTGTGGGGCAATGCCCTCCGGGCAGATCCAAGCAACACGACCAAGCGTGATGGCGCTGCACAGCCAAAGTTTAAGGCGTGAAGGGAATCTTGAGTTCAACAAGATGCGTCACACAGTCAAGTGGCAGTGTCACTGACATTGACATCAGTCTGGCGAGCATGCAATGCTCAAATGGCTATAACTGAGCATGCTAAGAATCTCAGGAGGCATGGCCCACAATGAAGCCATGGCAGCTGACCTGTTTTCGATGATGCTGCGAGGCATTTGAGTCACTGAGGCGGCCAAGATCGGCAACAGCCGCTCCACAATTGGAGCGGCATATGGCTGCAGTTGCTCTGGACTGCTCTGAATGGCCAGCTCACCTGTTCCAACACAGGAAGTTTGAGTATTTCTGGCAGTGAAGGCAAGAGCCTTTTGGCAGTGATAGCAAGAGCCTGTTGGGCAGTGATAGCAAGAGCCTTTTGGCAGTGATAGCAAGACCTTTTTGGCGGTGATAGCAAGAACTTTTTGGTAGTGATAGCAAGAAGCCTGGCCACGTCTACTTGCANAACAGTGAGCTGTGCTATGAGGCTTTTGGCGTAGCCACCCAGTATGACTGGTCACCCTCCACGTAAGTGCTGTCCTTGCCTGTGCCTTACTTTAGGGGGTCACATTATGGGTCACTGTCAGGGGTGAGTTATGGGATAAGCAGGTTGTTCAGCACAGACAGCTCTTGCTGCTCTATGCAAATAGTCTGTGCAATGCATTGCATGAATTGCCACTGCCTTGCACTCTGCTGACTGGAGCAATTGGTCAACCAATGTGACCAACTGATATATTGCAGTTGACCATACTACAGGCTGCAACATTTCCTCATAAGCAGGCTAGCTTCATGACTTGCAGTGTGCCATGTTTGCTGCCATGTGTGCCATCTTTCCTGTCATAAACGAATGCATTGCCATGCATCAACTGTGCATTAGCTACTGCATGGTGGCTGATATGTGTCTGGTTAACCTAGTGCATGCTCCTTGTTCTCATTGCAATAAAGGACTTTTATTGTCACTGCTTGAGCAAGCCAGCATGTAAGTGAGAATTGTTAGCCCTGAATTGGCATGTCAATTTGCTTCTGGTAGGTGGTGGTAAGGACGTGCTGTAACAGGGTCGGCGTATGTAGATGCCGATATACGCATATGATGTACCATTCAATATGTGTTTCTATCATTGCAGGTTTGGGCTCAATGCGATACGTCAATCGGGCAACATTTTCTTCACGNTGAACAACAGACAAGTAGCGTGCATACTCGAAATCAGGCTTGCAAGTTTCTGTACAAGACTACTCAANTAGGTTCCTGGCCCTGCATGATGGCGTGGGGTCCTTGTGATGTGTGTAGGCGCGGGCCTGGAGTGCATGAGTTGAGGCAGATGGCAAGCCTGCTGAAGAATTTGCTGGAGCGGGGCTGGAGCCTCACTTCAGCCCTGCAAACTTCCTGGACACAGGTATGCATGCTGAGTGTGATTCACAGCTGCATCGTTGTATAAATGTCAACCCGATTACAAACCCCCCATCACGCCTACATCTTGTTTTGTTTGAATAACATGGGACAGAAGCATGGACAGAGGCATCTTATATGCTTGACTTGGACCATGTGCTGTCGACTCCANATGACTGCACTGCAATACACTGCCTACATTCAGCAAATCACTGTAAGTGTGCCAGCTGTCAGGTATGCCCATCAGCACAGCCCACAAGCATCAAGCAGGGAATGGGCCCAGGTTTGACATTGTGTGATTTTGGGGCGCAGCAGCGTGGTGTCGTCCTGAGTACCATTGTGTTCTTTAGGTGTGATTCCTTGGTACTGCATCCAATGGTGGGGGCACATTTACTGAGCATGGCATATTCATGTGCAGGAGCAATCAACAGGCAGACAAGCATGTTGAAGCAGCTGTGCAGCACTTCAGTCAGATGCTCCTGCTGTCTCGCCTGAGAACATATAATGACAGGCAGCATCTGATGAAGCTGTATGAGCAGTGCTGGGGTACCCCCCTGCCATTCACCCCCACCCCGCAGCTGCGCATCACACCTGAACATGTCCAGTTGGGCTGGGCTTGCCTGCCACGGACCGACGTGTCCCATGGGCAATCTGCTGCTGGTATGCTCTGCTGCCAATACGCGTCACAATACATGCTCATGCAAGGTCCTGTTGTGCAAAAAGTTCACATGGGTCGTTGCTGCTGTACTGGCAGCATCAACCTGGAGCGCAGGCATCTATTGTGCTGTACTGCTAAAGGCTGATCCAAAAGCTGTTTTTTGCTTGCATGCATGTGCAGGTTGTGTTCAACACGTCCTGATAGTAGCCTCATTGGCAAAGCGTGTGGTGATAGCTCATAGCCTGTCACTGTACTGTAGCTGCTCCCCAATGCACTTCTCTGCAGACCATACATGACAAATGCCGTCGTATGGGCTCATACACTTAGAATGAGTCTTTGTGGTCTGCAGGTGATTCCAGCAGTTTCCACAATGCTAGCAGCGCTTCAGCGCCAGATGTGAGGCCAGGACGTTNTGCAGCAGAACCACAACATGCTGCAGTCTGTTGGTGCACAGGTGTACAGGGTAGATGCAGCAGCTTGTCAAGAGCAATGCAACTTTGCCAGCGCAAAGCCACATGAAGAGGCTGGGGAGGAGGCGTTTACATGAGGGGTGCCACTGCTGGGGGCTGCATGCGGGGCAGCTGAGTCAGCAGGGAGCGGTGGACCTCCTGCAGCTGACTGCACAGCCCCATGTTGCGCAACTGCCCTGGGCTACATGCCCCTGTCACCTGCCGCATTTCTGGGCCTGCAAATGCATCTCAACAATTGAGCAATGTTATCCNCTGCATTCGTAAAGCACACTCAGCATCATGGCAGGAGTATCGTGTCTGCGTGGCAGGGGTAACAATCTGCAGGCAACATCCTGTGCAAAGTTCGAGTGCCTGTCTGTTTTGGCAGTATTGCCCATGCTAGCCTTTTTGTGGAGGCTTTGCAGCTGAATTCACTATAGCTCCGCTTCTTGGACTGCAGATTGCGTGCTGGGGTGCTTGGTCCAGCAGTGACTGCTTTGTTTGACTTATGGCTTCCTGTAGTGGTGCCAATGTGGTTCACTCAGCTGCAGAGCCTCCAAAAAAGGCTAACATGCACAATACTGCTTATACAGACAAGCACTCAAGATGAGACTTGGGGGTGAACCATACCCCACTTCAAGTGCACAGGACAGACCAACAGTGGCATTGCCTACCTTATCACCCTTGTCATACTCACACAACAGCTGCATGCCATGCAACAATGACAGCATTGCTGCTACTGGTGTAAATTGCACTTGACTGCCCACTGCGTCTGATCCTTGACTGGGTCTGATTTGTTAGGTGCTGTCTTACCCCGATTGTGTTTGGTGCTTGAACATAGATTCTGTCTATTTCTCCGCCAATGCTGATAGCCTGCTGTTCATCGGTGCCTTGTTGCCTGTTCTTCATGTTGTCAAGGTACTTCAGCCCCGACAAGCCTGTCACTGTGGTTTGACTGACATCTGCCACTCTAAAGTAGCTGTGCAAAGCGGCAGTGNTCTGGATGGCTGACTAAGTGGCTCGAGGCATGCTGTGCGAGGATACTTGTTCAGGAGGTTTTCTGCCGCAAGCACGACTGGAATGCGCTGCAGCCACAATCAGGGGTTAGTCAAACAGGGCTTTTGNCTTTTACTTGAAGTACTACAATACTACACGCCCCACAATGACATTTAGCCTGTCTGTCTGACAAGCCACTTATTGCCTGCATGTNCTGACTTTGATGCATGCACTAGCACTGCATCTGGAAGTCAAAGTCAGTCTTTCCATTTCTCTCGAACTCCTTACGACCACGCTTAGCAGCAAACACGTAGACAAGTGTAAGATACATACATGCACCCATTGGCAACCTGGAAGAGTTTATCACTTGAAAGAATTCGCTGCACTCACTGTACGCTCGACAGTCGTTCTGGCAAACACCTACAGCAACAGCCATACCATCAAGCAGCTCTATGTTGGCATCATAAAGGAGAAAGCGTCCACAACTTGCTTTCGAACAAGCATGATCACAGGTGTCAGAGTCAAATTGTCATTAAGTCCCCTCCTCGTTGAAGGTTCCTTGCGATGAGCGTCAGGTGCTTGATCCTGTCGTAGCATTGCGCTGTTGCAGCATGTCGGCAGCACGTCATAGCTGCAATGTCTCGTGTTGATTGTATCACTTAGCGAACGCTTGTACGACAGCAGTTCACGCTCAGGTCGTGCCGTGTAAGCCAGTGACACTATTGGTGCATGCACAGCAGTCTTGTTACCCCGACATGAACCGCAACAACAAGCTCAAGCCGCTCGCGCCTCGTCCTGTACACGACCGCAGTATGCAGCATATGACGTCCTACTCCTCCACCACTGCCGTTGTGCCTGACGGCCAGGCTGGATCAACCATCAATAGAAACGCTTTTGCCGGGGCTAACCTTGGTGTGCACGCGTCGCCGCTTGAGGCTGTCACCAGTATGGATCCGAAGGATTATGTCTGGGGCGGTGGGTACGACACATCGTTTCAGGGGTACCAGCAGCAAGCGTTTCCTCCCTATGGTGAACCTCTTTGCTACCCGCAAGCACAGTCTCAAGGGTGCATGTACAACATGCAATACGGTGAGTACTTGAGCTGATCCCGTCCGTGTGTCTCTACGGCAGGTCTGCACGCGACGCTGCCTATGCGTCTACAGTTGTCAAGCTGCCAAGCCACAGATCAAGCAGTGCACTCTTGACCAGTCATTGTCATTTTCGCAGGCTACACCAACTATCATCAGGAGGGCACAGCTCCAGCTCCGGTCCAGACGTGCTATGCAGCCCCAGTAGCGGTGGCAGGCAGTGTTGAGACTGGTCATGACATTAACAGACATCAACAGGGAGCTGCAGCCTGCAGTCAGGCTCAGAACTGTGAGGTAATTAGAAGCTCTAAACCAGCAAGGCGTAAATCACAACCTGGATCCAGTGTGATGCATAGGCATGACTCGTTGTGCTATAGGTGCTAGACAGCAAAGTTGATGACCTGCTTGACTTGGATGACGATGCCCTGAGAAGATTGTTGAAGCCTTGTGACAACNACACAGTGCATGTGCTCAAGCAGTCATGTGGGAATGCAGTAACATTGGAGGGCATGTCATGTCATATACATACAGGAAGAGCCCAGAGCATAGCACGCATGGCAGCTGCGCATGTAGAAGCCTTGCCAACACTTGTTTGCTCCAGTCAAGTGCAGGTGCATTGTTCCAGCGCAGTGAACATGACATACTTGAAAGGAGGTCAGTACCTGCTCATACACATGCTCATACACAAAGCAGCTCCAGTACAGCAACTTAAGCATGGTCTCAAAACAGAAGATGGGCTGTTTTGCCAGGGCTGGATTGTGTGGGACCATGGTGCTGCGTNTGTTGACGTGAGAGCAGCCTCAGCAGTGGACAGCTGTTACAACAATGCATGGTGCAATGCAGGCACATGCTGTACAGCTGAGGCTGTACGCTATGCTGTGCTGGTATCTCTGGCTAGGTGGACAGGTCGGTATTGCGTGTGTGCTTTACCTTGGGGTCTTCATTGATGCGAGGCTTGTTCTTGATGTTCTTGNATACTCAGACTGCATGCAGCACTTGCTTCACCGACTCAAGCAGTCATCACTGGATGGGTACACTCCGTCACCACATGCAAGCGCAACACATTCTCAAATGCTGCAAGTACCATCAGTACGCATTGCAAAGTTGTCACAATGCTGGCATTGTATATGCATTCACGCAAGGGCAGCACCTATGAGCACGGATGCCAAGGGCATGTGACAGGCTTCCCGTGAGCTGGTGTTGCACACACAGACAGACAAGCATGCAAACCTCATGCTGCAGGTCTGTCCTGAAGCTGTGCAATTGCAAGCGTGTTTAGCTGCAGAGAGCTTGTATGCAAGAGCAGCACCTATGAGAGGGGATGCCAATGACACAAAGGAGGCCTCCCCCAACCCCACCACCATGCGGCACAGCAGCAGGCTGCCATACCNATCAGATCATCTTGAGCCTGCAGAGCCTGCCGCTGGACTGAGCACAAATGGCTCGACGCTGCCTGCCAAAGCACCAGAGTTATGCAGCACAGCACCCGGCTCTTGTCAGCAAGTCAAAAGCACACCAGATGAGAACAGCCTGGAACTCGCAGACTGTACTCACGGTTCATGTGGGCAGTCAGCAAGTTCATACAACTTAGCTGGCCCCCAACGTCAACACTCAGGTCACTGTGAAGTCTGTCAGCAGCCTGGCTCAGCCAGCGATGCTATTGCAAAGCAGAACAGTGACGTCTGCAGACAGTCTGATGCACAGCAGGCAGAGTGGAGCAGTGTGTTACAGCACTCCATGCAGCTGGCCAAGAATATCAAGTGGACACACAAAGGCCTGCAGGTAACCCACCTTGACGTTGGTTAACGTTTTAAGCCTCTGCTCCACATGGTCTCACTTGCTTCTTTCAACCCCGCCGCCCAAAGCTCTGACTGTCCCTCTGATGACTGGTGACTCGCCTTGAATGTGCACTGGCTGAGTCAGCACATACCAGCCTGCTCCTGCTGCTGGCAAATACAGCATGAAACTGCTTGGTGTGGCACAGCAGCACATTTTCATGCTGCACGCTGCACAAGGCTATATGCCACTAACAGCATTACTGTATCCCACGTCCTGGTCATACACACAGCAGCTTGTTCTGCTCATGTGCAGCTGAACACCCAGGTGCGTTGCAATCCGTGAGCCGTACCGCCTGCCTGCCACTGCTGCTTCCTGCTCGGGTTGCTTGCTGCACCATGCTGAAATGTTGACACCNGGACAGCTGATCAGCACACATGCTGATCAAGCCCCTCTTAACGTGGCCTACTTGCATCGATACACCAGCTGCGCTACCAGTCTGTGCAAAGCAGTTCAGTAATTCCAAAGCCGGCAAAACCTGTACCATTATGGTGTTCAAGATCAGCATTGAGAGTGTCAGCCGGCGCTAGACATGNGCGAATAGGCACATAGTGTACATAAGGTTGTAACAAAGGGTAAAACCATTCAATCATGTCACTCACCATCCAAAAGACCACAGAGTCAGACGCAAGCACAAAACGCATACGAATCGTTGCACAATGGCCATCTGCAACAATGATGTACTTGTATCGCTGAACCTGTTCAAGCATAGTGAGGTGGGGTTTTGTGGCATTCAGGGCTGGATCTCGCGACTCTCGTGTGTGTTGATCAATGTCAATCAATTGAGTAAAGCCGCTGTGAATTCTATCAGTGTGTTTCATTCCAGCAATGACAGCAGCCCGTCTTTTGCCTCTGTGCCAGCCAGTGGAGCTGCCAAGGAAAATTGCTTTGTTTTGCCGCTGGTCTTGTTGGTGAAAGGCTGTACACGTCTCGCCACAGGTCAATGCACCGTGCACAGGAGGTCCGACGGAGTATAGCAGATTAGTTGTTTGAGACACAATGTTGCAANCAGCTGTCAGCAATGGTAGATTGCTGCTGCTGAGCTTACAAGCATCCGTGGCTTTGCAAAGAATTCATCACGGCAGCTGCAAGAGCATCAAACTTGTGTACATCAGGCGTTGAACATCTTACGAAGCTCTCCACTGTCATGCATGCCCATGAGGATGTCGCTGCCACCAACAAACTCTCCATTGATATACACTTGAGGTATTGTCGGCCACTCAGAGAACTTCTTGATGCCTTCTCGCAAGTCTGGGTCTGTCAGGACGTTTCTGCTGCTGTATTCTACACCTGCAGATGTAACTAGATACATTCAACACTATAATAGCATGCCACCATTGCATGTGCCATCTGCTGAACATGTGGGCACCTAATTTGAGCTTGACCAGTGCGACTCAAATGTGCAACTTGGTATGTGGAAGTCAAGACAACAGACACTGATTATATGAGTAAAATTATGCTAGTTGCAGGCGTACCGTATGCGTCCAGGATCTTGCACACCATATTACTGAAGCCACACATTGGTGCCTCAGGATTGCCCTGCAGCAATTTGGCCCTCGGCACACATGATGGAAATTGTGCTGCTAACAACATTGCGCAAAGCAGCGGCACCATCTACCTTCATATAGACAAACACTTTGTTTTCTTTGATGTCCTGCTGTATCTGCTGTGTCACTGAAGCACCTGGGCTAGTTTTCACTTGGGGAGCAAAGTCGTCATGTGTGTCATTGTTGGGAGTCTGTGCTAACCCGCGCAAAATTGAGGTGCCACCTGTGGAGAGTTGCCCGAACTATTGACGTTGACCAGCAGCCAACTACTGCGGCACAAATGCTGTAACATGCAGTGTCAATCAAGGGCTCCCACCAGGACGAAACAGAGTTGGAGCAAACGCCCGACCGACAGACCGCGCAGAAGAGATCAACATGGTTGACTAGTGCTCAGCTCAGCACAACATTGAACTTGCCAACAACTCAGTGACANTGGCTTAAGCAAAGCAAGTAGCAGGATCTTAAGGATCTTCACCTCAAAGATGCAAATGACACTTTCGTATGCACATGATATATCATTGCATCAGGTACTGAAAACTATGCCATATACAGGTCCTTCTTGTTGCAGTGCTGCAGGTTTAGATGTCACATACCATATATGTATGCCAATCAGCACACGTGGTTGAGTGTTCATCGCTTGACTGGCACATGTGGCACATGTGATTTGGAACTGGAAGAGAGAGCAATACGGAGTCTCTATGGCAGATCAACCATGGTGGGACGCAGTAGGTGCAAGCAACCCACTCAGGTGACAGTCAAGATGTTATGTCCCCACACAACTGCAAAACTACATTTTACCAAACCTGCAAACAGATTACTGCACTTCCTGCATGGACATGTTGATATACAGAGGAGGTTCTGCAGTCAAGGGCAGCTCAGCCAAGTCAGGCAGCATTAGATCACTCTGCAACACCAGACTATCATCTCTGTGCACACATGTGGCTTTGCTGCGTGACGTGCTGCCAATGTCATCAAAGATGTTCCTGCGCTCTGATAGCATGGCAGGATAGACCTGGCAGATGCTGTACTTGTCCCTGGTACCCTTATAGCTGAATAGGCCAGCCTTATAGACCTCAATGCTGACTGCTGTACACGGAATCTGTGGGCTGGACTCCGTCTCCTCTCCCTCTGGCAACTCTGCAACAATGACAAGGGTATTTGTACACCCTAAACCCTAGCCGTTCCTGTGCGCATGCAAACAAGGTGACATAATGTGCTTCCTGGCACCTGCTCTGCTCAGCACCGTGGCTTAAACTGTGTCACCTGCAATGCTGGGCCTATTGCACGCTTTCTGTGATCTGCCTGCTGCTGACATCTTTTTGTAGGACTTTTTGTAGGGCTTGGCCTGGAGGCTGCCACAACGTGTGCCATACCATTTTGCTAGTAAGGAGCTGGTGGGTCACAAGCAATTGCATTGCCTTATGCACATAACAGAGAGCGGAAAAGCTGTGCCAGATGCACGCAGCCATCTGCTGCACTCAAGGCTCACATGTCATGTGTGAAGCACCTGCCGCTTGAGCCATTACAGTGTAAAGCCCTACCTGGTAAATGAGCCGTCCATAGTATAGTGTGTCTGCTCATGCAGATCTCCACCCACTATATATAAAATAAATGTTTGACTCAATAAGCAGCACAGAAGGAGGCCTACCTATGGCAGTGCTGTCAGCCAGTGCTGTGGGCAGGAAGACGTCGTCGCGCCGCCGAGCGGCTCTGGCCACATTGGGCATGCTTAGCGGCAGGTCCATCTTGCCAAGCTTGATGTCATCCTGAGTGCTGCACCCACCACAACATGTCTAAATTTCTGCAAATGCATGCTCCATCAATGCCTGAATACCGATCTCAAGCTTGCACTCATTTTTTATCCACCTCTGGAAAGCCTTTCAAGAACATCTCACAACTCACATAGGAGCTATTGTTCAGTTGGAGATGCCACTTAGAAGCCCCAACTGCACATAGTAGCGGCTGTTGGTCATGTACCACGCTTACGCAAGTTCGAGCACAAGCACTACAGGATGTGTCTCTGCCTCTCAATGTGCAATGCACACAGCAGCCCAGAAACACAGCTCACCTGGGGCGCTTGGAAGCATGCACAGCATCAAAGATGGGCTCTTTGGCAAAGAGTGAGCTGAGGCGCCGCTTTGGTGGAACAGGCATGCTGGCCCTTCTGGGCCTGCTGGCACTGGGAGCACTTCCTGTAGGCTTGGTTGCCTCTTTTGCCTCAAGACGGTAGGCAGCCAGCAGGCCAGAGTCCATTGACTGGTGGCGCACCACCTTGGGAATGCTGCTAGGCCAGGTGGAGATTCTCCTGCCTGCCTGGGACAGAGTTCTCCCCACGATGGCTGCAGCAAATGTTGTAGGGTTTCAGGGTAGTAAACCCTATATGTCAATCTTAATGCGGCCCATGACAAGGTGTGTTGTGAATGCTAGCAGAGCAGCACAACAATTTTGTGATGTGACCTGGTAGCAGCTTATGGGTAAGCATGATTTGATGCTCGTGATGACCGACACCATGCACTTTGTCTCTGTTCAAAGAGCAGAACACATCTTTGTGCGGAAGTGTCAGACCTGACAGCGAAGAAGTTGAGCAGGTGAGCTGCAGGGCAGCTGTAACAGTTGACTGGCGGTGCAGCAGCAGCTCATAGTTGCGGCGAGCGATCTGGGTGGGGCCTACTGCTGTGGGCTGTGTGGCGTGTAGGCTGCCCTGCTCCTGCAGCCATGCATCCACCAAGGCCTGCTCCACCAAGATCTGCCACCACATACACATGTCAACAAGTGCTGTAGCAAGTCAACATCATATAACACTGTCATCATGTGTTGCATGCTCAAGCACTCACTACTGCGCTAAGAGTCTGCTGCCCATTGTAACAGACTGCTATGACGCTGTGTGAGGAATTCTTTGGTGCTGAGATGTTGTGCAGCCATCATGTGCAACACATCTTTGTCCATCAGCCTCAGCTAGGATTGCATGACAGCAATGCTTTGAACCGCAATAATAACACTAAAATTACAAAAAAAAAACTTCAACATTACTGCACCTGAATGCGAGTGCGAATCATATCACGTTTCGAGTGGGTGACTGCATGCATATACTTAGCACAAGCGTCAACAGGCCACTGTCATTGCAAGCAGAGCAGTGGATGACATTGTTTACCTGTCCTCCTGTGCACAATGAGCACAGCCTTACTGCTCTGTTGACGCATGGTCCAGCATACGCAGCACGACCTGCACCATCCAGACACAAGGTCACATGCAGACCAGGCACAAATCATGCAATGATGCTCTGATTCTAGCATATACATGGCAAGGCACATGGGAACAAGCTTGCGCTGCAGTTCTAAGCTAGATGACACTACTTGCAAGCCTTCTGACTGATCATGTGAGCAAGTTCTGGCAACCTAAAATTGGTTGAATGAATAGCAGAAGTGTCACAAAGCAAGGTATGCCCATGGTTTTCAGAGCCTGTGCAGGACAGGCCAAATTCACTGCAGGTGCACAAGCTGCAGCCATGCTGACTTAAGCCTGCACAATGCTGAATTGAGCCCACACACCGCCAAGTCGAGCTTACAACATGCAGCAGAATGGCGGTGCGTACAAGCTCAGTGTGCTTCAGCAGACAGGCTTGTGAACATCGTGTGTGGTGCTGCCTGTGCCACTGGCAGCATGTACAGTAGGGAAGAGTATGGTGAGCATCTGGAAGTGGGTTTGCAGGTGTATTGGTGTTAGGCCAGACACGCAGTATGAGCCAGATGTCTGAACACCCACAATGCTGGTGGAGGATGCAGTATCAGCAACAGCATATTTGTAGGTACGCTTTGATTTGGCAGGATGCAGCGCAACATCCTGAGCCAAGTCCTGATTGTGCCGCCAGTGGAAGCTACTACACCAAAGTGAAGGGTTGTATGCCTCAGCAAGTGCACAGACATGCAGCTGCAACAAGGCAAGCACTAGCAGAACACTGAATCTTGGCAATACACACAGCAGTTTCAACTCATCAAGCAAAGTTTATATGGAAATGACGCTGCTCACATGTGTACCTGTGGTGACATTGGGGACAAGGCTGTTGATTGGGTCCTGTGCAATGCCTATCTGGGCAGCCAAACCAGCCAAGATGACCTGGTCCACATCTGGGTGGAGCTCCTCCACTGCTGGCTCCATTGCCAATAGCGCTCCTCCCCAAGGTACTCTGTCAGCAGACCCAAATGTCATGACAAGCTGTAGACTACTGTGGAAGAGGTCTTGAACAACGAGAAAACACACTGACATTGCATGTATAGAGCAGACAACATATGGTCAGGCCGCAGATTATTCTCAGAGTGAGAATGCAAAGCATTTTCAGCATACACTATAATAAGAGCATGTTTGGCAGCTGCCACATGCTCAACAACAGATCACAGTGTGTATGCAAGGGTATTGAAGGGCAAATCACCCAGGTACGAGTGTATGCAAGCTTGTACACTACGTATGGCTCACTCAAATGAGCTTCATGCCAGGCTGGACCACTGGGCTGGAGTGTGTCATAGCAGCCTGCCACAACTGTGGGTGTTGTCAAATTTTGTAAGCTACCATGATGGCTAGCATGATGGGCGTCACAGCTAGCATGAGGCATGCAGTGCAATATGAAGCAGCCATCAAGACCACTTGGCCTAGCTGGATTGGCCAGTGATCGAGCTGACCTGAGGAGGGCCAGCTGGAGTGTGGCAGCCCAGTTGAGGGCATCAGTGGGGCAGGCAAAGGCAGCGCTGATGGTGCCCTGCCGCTCCTGACACTCGTAGCCCTTGCACAGCAGCAGCGTGGTGCGCACGCAGGATTTGAAGCGACCTAGAGCTATGAGTGCTACCTGCTCGTCGAGTTGTATCACCTCCTGCATGCATTGACACAGTTGGGCAACAGACTGCATTTACTTATGAAGCATACCAGGCATGCAGGCTGTCGTTCTAAACCCTAGCAATGAGTTGAGGCTGCATCACACTTGCAGCATGGATGGGGGCTCAAACAACCACATGCATTGAGCAACAGGTCATACAACAGAGGATGTAACAGGTGAGAAATTGTGTGTGTGTGACCTGGCAATGCAACTGTGAGCAGCCTTGTACTGTGGTGATGCCACAACATGTTGTGGATTTGCACTGGATAGCAAGTTTACTGTATATACTGGTGGACACTGACATTGCAAACATACCTGGGACATTGGTGCACATCACATAGTCTGACACGCCTGCAACATGCATTGCAGTCTGTGCCTTGTGAACATTGCATATGCCACTCTATACACACCGAGTGCATATGACAGTGCAAGCGCTACTATGCGCTGTGCGTCAGGCATAGAGCACAGAAGTTTCCATCATTCTGAAGCACACTCGAAGCGCTAAACCTTGAGGTTGGAGGCAGAGACAACAGCATAAGTGATGCATGGCAAAGCTGGTTGCTGGTGGGGGCTGGACCCAAACGCAAAGGCAAAGCTAGGAAGGGGTCCTCTGGGGGATGATAGGAAGGCTGGCACGTTGAAGTTGGCTGAGTGTGCGCGCCTGACACCACCCAGCCCTGCTGCTCGCGCTGCAGGTGCATCAAAGTAGGAGGGCGCTACCTGTATGCCAAGTGGGGTTAGGGGTGGCAACCAGCCAGCCCTGATGATACAAAGTGGTGGGCTGACTGGGCAAGGCTTGACTGGGTGTGGCCCTGCAGCACTGACATGCTGAAAAACTGTCACAGGTACAAGTGAGTAAGTGAGTTTATGCAAGTTGTGTTAAAAATTCCACTCAATCAACTAATGGTAATGATAAACTAAGAATGATGAAAATACTGGTCCTGCAGGGCGCAGCAGGTCCAGTGAGTATGGCAGGTTCTGCCTGCCTTGCAATCAACGACAACGCACTGCAAGAGCCCCTGAGTATACAGGATTAGCTGAATTGTCAAAGACTTGGCGACGCCTAAAGAAGCAGTAAGCCGTGTTGGGGCAGCAGATGCCTCAAACAAGGTTGTCACAGAAATGCATCCATGGTCTATGCAATGTACTGGTGTCATGACTACAGGTTGTGCTAATGCTGAACAGGATTTTGCAAGCCTTGTGTCTGGTCCCGAGGTGTCTCTGCTACACAACAGCTCAGGCCTGCATCGAGCATCCTTGCTTGTTAGCTAAACACTGACCTGGCACTGTCCATTGTAAGGCACGTTCATCAGCAGCTTCTGCCACCAAGTGCCTCACAGCATAAGTGAGGCAACTGACCTGGCTGGCAGGATCCATTGTAGGAAACAGAGCAGCTCTGCCCTGCAGGTCCTGAGGCAGCACCTGAACCACGTGTTCACCAGCAATGGGGGGCAGGGCAGCGTCTTCTGCCGTGTAGGGGCGGTTCCTGCACTCTGAGAGCAGGTAGTTGCCCATGTCTAGTATTGTGGCGGCCACCGCGTTGGGCTTCTGGTTGGTTGCCTTACCGCTTTGTGTGGAAGGGGTGTCGCCAGTAGCAGTGCCAAGCTCTGAGGCCACTGCAGCATCAAGTTGTTCAAGGCCGACAGTGTCCCCACTTTACAGCGGATCAAAGTGAAAAAGAGCAAGTCTTGCTGCACCCAAACTACATGCATAGTGCAGCATGGGCTGTGTGGGAAGGTGGTGACAACTGTGGCAGCACCTTTTGATGCCATCCAGCATCATGCAGATGCCAGATTCAGTGCAGGGTAGGGCCTCTCATATGCTCAGCACAATGCAACGAGTGGAGTGGTGACAGCATCCTTGCCTTCCACACAGACATCCTCAGCACATGGGGGCGGGGAGGGTGGGGCCTGGTGTATGCTGCCAGTGCTGGGTCGCCTTCGAGGCCACCTCAGTTTCCTGAGTACACTGCCCGACTTCCTTGCAGTGGAGGACAGGGAGGATGTGCTGATGCCCCGCAGCAGTGNTCAAGAAACCATGTGCAAAAGCATCAGCACTGCAGCTTGTGGACCTCATGATGCCTGTTGCATGCTTGCAAACCTGTTCAACACAGGTGAGTGGACCAGCCACAGCTTCACAGTCTTGCAATGCTTCAGCAGCCCCACTAGCGCACATGATGCAGCGCACAAGACTATCGGTGACAAACAGTGCAACTCACCCCAGCACAATATGGTTGTGTTGCTGCCGTCAAGAACGCTCCCTTCCATCACAGTAGTGAATGAAGATGAGGCACAATGCAGTGACGACTGACCTGGCGTCTTGCTGAGCTGTGGCCTGCAAAGCAGAGAGGGACTGCTGTGCCTGCACCAGGTGGCTCTGCTTCTCTGCCAAGGCTTGGCTGTGCCCCTCTGCTGACCTACACCCCAATACAACCTCATGTCAGTGAGATAGCTGATGTCTAAGTATCCTCAACCAGCAAGCTCTTTATCTAGTATTGTCACAGATATCCAAGATGCTGCTGAGTTTAACAGCTCACGGTATGGCAAGATGCGATAGCAGTGCTTAGCAACTGCTAGGTGCAACTGTCAGGTTGCAGGCAATAGGTTGTCTGCATTACGGGGCAACACTTGTTAGACGCTCACTTATTGATCAGTTATTGGCGGCAAATGGCATGCATGCTGTGCGGCACTGTGCTTCAGTGTGCTGCGCGATGCAGCAAAGCGCAGACAGCAAGCTGTATGTGCTGCAGCTCTTGCAAGGGCCACAAAGGGCTATTGTTCATCAAAACACAATCGCTATCTCAGCATAGATCCCGCCCCCGTTCACTCAGCATTCCTTTGCTTACACAAACACCAGCAGCAACCTGGGCCGGCATGAGACCTTGGGGCAGCCACTTACCGCCTAAGCTTGTCAGCACTGGCAGCCAGCTGTGAGCGGAGGNCACTGACCACTCCCTATGACATACCATACACACCCTTTTATACAGCCAAATAAAAGGGCTGCACCACAGTTGGCAGCCATTTACCTGTGATCAATGGGCCTGCCTAATCAGCGCAACCAGGCACATTGAAGCTGACACAATTCTGTACAGGCCATGTCAGCAAAGGACGATGATTCCACATTGACACAGCTTGCCACAGCATGGGTTGACATGTACATGGGAGGTGCCAAGGTGAAAGAAGCGTTTGATATTTTTCAAGAGCTTGGCGACAAGTACAACTGGACGGTATGTCTTACTACTGCTGTCCACATCTGCCAGTCTATCAGTGCTGTAATTGCTATGTTGACTGCTCCTGTATACAGCGCATTGACATCGAGAGGCTGACTGCAGAGCTACAGTGCCACAGAATGGGCCCTCATTGGCAAACATTGGCACAGTGATTGCTTAGCANACTTGAGCAGTCTACATGCTTGCTTTTTGTTGCTTGCTTGTTGCTTGCTGTTCAGGCAGGGATAGTTGGAGAGCTAACTGTGGCTTGTTCAGGCATGACTTCCTCAGTGTGCTGGAGCCATACATGATGGAGGAAAAGCGTGGCATGGTGGACTTCCTGCATACAGCTGTAGCTTGCTTGAGGGACTTGCCTCGAGGGCACATCATCAACCTGGCCCAGCACTTGCAGCAGGTCAGCAGGATTGCTTGTTGCATCAGGCACTGCCTGTTGTTTGGTCATCAGCTTGTTTACTGCATAGGCAGCAAAGCTTGTCTCAGTCAAGCAGAGTCTGTTTGAGCTTGCAGTGTCGATGCAGCATTGCCTAAAGCTGCCGGCAAACATGTGTGTTCTTCATCATGTTCTTCTCGAGTAAGCAGCATTGCTTGCATCAAAGCAGCAACAGGCAATGCAGTACAGATCTGTCACGCAGCAGTCTCAACAGCTACCCAGATGAGGTGTATGGTACCATTGCAGATGCAACTGCCATAACTAGTACACCTGCCTCAGTCTCATGCATATCAAAGCTTCATCACTGAGCAGAGCTCTTGCATGCTGTCAGCAGTCAATCCAAGTCCTCTATCAACTCAGCTATTGGCCTATCAAGGGCAATCAGGCAATCTACTCATGTGTGATAGCAGACATCCTAGCTTTGAGCTTTAAAAATGCTATGGGCAGATGGTTGGAGTGCTATGCCACCATGCAGTGTACATCTGGACCCAGTCTTGTGTTGCTGCAGGCAGAGCATGCTGATGGAGCCGAGTTTGACTGCAGCGACAACAATGTGTATTTTGTCAAGGCAGGCACCATGCAGATGCGTGCCATGGACAAGCTNCAACCTGTAAAGCACTGCAGCACTGCAAAGTGCTTTATTGATTGATTTGGCTAGTGCTGTCGAGTAGGCGCATGCTGTCTGTTTGCTAGAAAATACTGTTCAAGCTAGCCAGCATGATTGGCAGCACTGGGCTAGTAGCAACATCCTAACGGAACCAGCCCACTGTGTGTATGGACCCATTGTGTGGCAGCAGACCAAATATCACAGGTAAGTGACCATAAACTTTGGATGTTGACCTTCTGGTCCACTTTGTATATGCGTTGATGATGTGTGGGCACCTGCAAAGGATCCAGTATGCCAATCAAGAAGAACAAGAGACCCAGATGCCACGCAGATACCTTTGGACCTGCTGCCAGCTGAAGCTATGTCTTCACCTACACCAATTGACACCTCTGTGATCCAGCAGCAATTGCGGAAGTGTTCTGCTGCCATCGGGCTGTCATCAGGTCTGGTTGCCTGTCATTGCACATTCTGGAGGTGCCTCATAACCACTGCCATGCATGCTGAAAGGAGACAAGTCGTCATGAAAGCCAGCATGACAATGCCACTTATACACTCTGTGAAGCAGTTGAGTTCAAGCACACCTGACCCTGTATATACAGTCCAAGCTGGGCTTGCATCAAACANCATCAGGCAGGGCATGCAGTCGGAGCCATGTACAAAGTAGCAGCATTCGACTCCAAGTAAAAGTGTGACAACGAATGTGTGTAGTGCCTTTAACACTGCCTCTGAACGACTGCGTTGCTGGGCGCAAGGCAAGAATGGTGCAGTCCTGTTTGTCACAGTAGACTTGTATGCAAAAACCCATGCAGGTTGTCAAANACCTTCTGCACTGTGGGTTTTATCAGACCGCAACTTGCCTCGCAACTGACTCCGATATTCATGTAGGTTTGCGAAATTTGTATTGAATGCATGTTGCCAGAAAGGTAGCGCCATGACTGAGTGCAGCTACTCATAATAACTTTGCCTGCCACCATCTTTGTCACTGTCTCAAATGTTCAAGTCTTGTGACCAGGCAGCAATAGTTTGACCTCAGCTTGTTGCATGCTGATGGAAGCTTTGCTCACGTCAAATGTGCGACATGTGAGCACATTGCGCAATGTGATACAGGACTTTGTGGAGCTACACATCTTTGCGGGTGCTCAGAATGTGATTCAGCACCTCAGGAACCATGACTGCAGTGCTGCTTTGAAATGGTGTGAGGACAACAGAGCTCGTGTGAAAAGGCATCGCAACAGGCTGGAGTTTAAGCTTAGACTACAGGCAAGCGTGCAAGCAACACCCAGCACACATCTGGTCAGCCAGGAACCATCTCAAACAGCACTGTAGATGTCACACATCTGTTGAAGAGACATTGTCCTGTTGCGCCCCCACTGCACTTTGGGGGATCTGCTGTTATGCAGCAGCAGGCTTTCAACATGTCCACAATTGGTCAAGTACGCCACAAGGGTATCTATCACAAGCAAGTAACATGGAAACGTTGCAAGCGCAGTAGCAATGGGCTACAAACCTCCAGTTGTCAAGCTTGCTCTGCAGCCAGCCCAGCTCAGGAGGGGAAGGAACATCCCCCAGCAGGNATACACGACAGCCAGATCAAGCAGCATCAGTACACGCACCCATGTAGATGTCGAGCAGGACGTCCATGGCAGCCCCTAACGTGTCATACTTGAGCTTGTCCACGGCCATTGTCAGCCCCTCTCTACAGTCAATCTCCCCAAACATGAAAATTGCCTGTGCATCAGCACATGTCAGTCAGCACACAGAACGCTGGCGTGGCAGCTGTTGTACGCAGCGTTGTGTAAACAGACATGACTGAATGACACTTGACATACACACAGCGATGAGCAGCAGATACGTTAGGCTGTTCTGCACCATGCCCAGGAAACTGTTGCTGACAGGGTGACGCAGCACATCAGCCATATAGTGTCACTCACTACATTATGTGGCATCAGCAAATCTACCCACATCTGCTGTCTTTCACACCTGTGAGCCATCTGGCAGATTGGCCATTGTAGTCAGGAAGGAGTGCTTAGGATAAAACACTCCAGCCTTTCGCATATGCCAAATTTTGAGACCAGTAACAAGGCAGGGCACCAGGACACAGGCTTCACTTCTCAAATGCACAATATTCCATGCACCTGCAGGCATTTGACTTGTGTTCTGGGTATGACAACACTGGTTCTTGACAGCAAGCTGCTGATGGTGTGTATGTGCATACATGCAGCAGATGGCTGTCTTTGAGGCTGCAATAAGGCTACTGTAACAAAGCTGCAGAAGGCAATGGCCAATGGATGCTGCTCAATATGGGAAAGACAGCGCAGCAGGACATGCATCACGGCTAGTAAGTCAGTTGAAAAGCAGAAACCGTGCATGACATGCGCGCAGTGGTAAATGTTGCGTACCAGATCGCACTTGTTGATGAGCAGCAGCATATGTTTGTGGCGAGCGTTTCGCTTGATGTGCTGCTCAAGGTGTTTGCATCTGGTGCCCAAAGGGTCTCTAGCATCTAGCACCTGCAACATAGAAAGCCACTGTCACAATTTCAAGACTAAGCCCACGGCCGTTGAGAGTCAAATTAAGGCCTCTGGGCCTTCGGCATTCCACCAGGACAGTGTACTGCCTAGGCGCAAGTGCTCTACCTTCATGCACAGCTATGTGGTGCTGTTTGCAGTGTGGACGCACTTCAGTAGTCTAGTCAGACTGAGCACAACAAATGCTCACAACACAGCAACACAGCTTGTGCAATGCAATATGGTTGCATATGCAACACTACATCACTGTCAAACTTGATGTATTTGTGTGTTCTCCTGCATGCTGTACTGTACAAAATGCACAAAAGCTACTTGCAGATCTAAATATGAGGTACTATTTACACATAAGATCGCCAGCATAGTGTACTCCAATGGAGACTATACAGGGCCAAGTGCGGTCTAGACTTGCTGACTGACAGGTGACTCACCTGAACCACGACATCTGAGGAGTCTACCACTTTGTACAGCTCCCCCCAGATGCGCTTAGATTGCCCCTTGTCAAAGATTTTGTCCCTGGCAGCATTGCTGACGCCTGCCTCGGCATCTTCATCCACCTCAGACCCACTGCCATACCTGTTGCAAGAATTTTTTCACAAACTCATGCATTGCAACTGGCTATGAATGCAGTTCATGTGCCTACTGTCAGGAAGCAAGCCATGCACTCTGGACAGGAAGCTGCTGTGGAGGTCNGGTTGACAAAGCAGGACAGATGCTGTTGACTCAGGACAGACTGTCAGTCACATCCAGCAAGGGCTATAGAATGGTAACAACAAATTGGACCTGGCGATGTCTCTGCAACTGATTTGGCAGCTATTTTACCAAGTCCTTTGTGTATTCGCAGCATAGGCTCGTGCCACACATGGCGCATTCCAAGGCACATGGTATTTTGAAGTCACTGTAAGTCACCTTGGAGACACAGGGCATGCACGAGTTGGCTGGTCTACCAAAAAGGGTGACCTGCAAGCACCAGTACGCTTGCCGCTGCTAACGGCTGCTGTCATGCTGAGTATACATAATGCAATACTCTAATGCATAAGCATTTGTGTGCTGTAGGTAGGATACGATCCACACAGCTTCAGTTACCGGGATCTTGAAGGCGTAAAGGTAAGCAGACATCAAGCATATGTGGCAGTGAGTAGTCCTGTCCTGATCATGCTCATGCAAGCCATTTTATTCAGGTACACCGTGGTCTTAGGGAACCGTATGGAGAAAGTTACCAACAGGTATGGGCACAGTGCTGACAGCAGCATATCATTCAAAGCTTTTTGCATGCCAGTAAGCTACTTGTGTCACAGCTCTGTCATACACACATCATGTATGTTGAGCAGGTGATTGTTGCTCAATGCAGGGAGATGTGATTGGCTGTTTCTTGCATATGCCTGAAGGTGGCAGGCCTTTTGAAAAAGAGAAATCAGTAAGCTACATGGCTCATGTATGACGATGTGAATTAGTTACAGCTTAGGTCGGCATCCTTCTTGATTTTAGTCAAAGCAGAACTTGAAGCAATGAAGGGCCCTTCTGCACTGTAGACTGCATATTGTCTGCTGCTGCTGCCAGAGCCTTGGACAAATGGTCCGCAGGCATGCCCTGCAACTACAGCACCACTCTGTGAGTGATGTGCTGCTAGCAGCATGGTGTGCATCCTGTTGTCAACAATCTGTACTTGCTGCCAGCAGCAAACGGCACAACCTACAAACTGGTTATCACAGGTTGCGTTATATGCTGCCAGCAGCACACAAGCGCACCACTCAGAGAGGTGATGTACTCAACATATGCACCTGACCACTGGCATCTTCTGTCNAGTATAATATCACTGTCATCAGCTGCATGGTAGACATTATTCATTTGATGTACCCCTGCTGGACCCTGCTTCATCAGCAGTGTGACCGACATGAGTTGATGCTGTGCACCCTCGCCTTGCCAAACTGGCAGCACTTGCAATGCTGGCTGGTTCAAGCAACAGGTCCCCAATATTGCTGCATCTGGATGTAACACGTCTGTTCAAGCTATGTCCTGCAGAGGTAATGCTTCTCTGTTGCAAGGCCAACATGTTCAGTGCCTCTAATGCATTGCTGACCTGCCAAGGAGCACACACACAAAACATCAAACATGGCCTCTGATGTATTGAGGACCTGTCAATTAACACAGATCATCAAACATGGCCTGCTGCACCTTTCCTGCACAGTGCTGGGGGCAATGCAGTTCTCTGCCCTTCCTGCTATGCTGACATGGATTAATCTGTGCTTGCAGGTGCAGCATGCGTCAGGATGCTTTTGCAGGATGCAGCCAGTGCTCCTGCACTGCATCAAACACATGTACCACGCAGCTGCTGCGCCAGGCAACTGGCTGCAACACCTGCTCTGCCTACCCACCAACTTCTGCGATAGCTTCAACAGCAACCGCATCATCATTGGCATCTTTGTGAGTTCACCTCTGTCTGTATTTGCATGTTGTACAGTGGCCTCATACCCTTGTATCCTGCTTGTGCATTAGCACATTCTTGAGCATATGCTCTAGCACAATGCAACCAGTGATACAATTGAAAGCAGTGGGCATGTTCTGGAGTTGTTTTCAGGTTACCTGCATGCCACCTTGCTTTCTACTGACACTTAACATCTGCGTTGCAAGATCAGACTGTGTTGCAAGGGAATCTCAGCCGTTGGTGTTTAAATGAGTGACACAAAAATCAGTCACATCATTGTCACACAGCAGGGCTTCTGTTCATGTCAGGCAATATCTGATGTACATCACAGCGTCAGTGAATGCTTGTATCACAAAAGGAACACACCAGGGACTCCGCTGAAGATTGGCTTGATGCACCAGCACGCCAATATGTACAATGTAGTACCACTTGTGCCTGTCGGTACATCCCACTCACTGTAATTGTTCGATCTAGGCAGGTGCTGTGACAGTGTTTGCTCTGGCTATTCCATCAGTCTTCAGCCTGCTGGTGCTGCTGCGCAATGAGGCAGCCAGGGGTATTGAGAGCACCAAGCTGGAATCGGTGCGTGCTCGTGTGAAGGAGCAGTGCAAGCTGCTAGAGGCTGGCCAGCCCCTCACCTTATCCTTGGATGCCCTCCTGGTACACTTCTGCCCTCTGCCCTACTCGGCTTTACTGCAGTCATGCTATGCTGTAACGCTATGCTCCTCATCCTTGAGTGTCTCATTCCCCTACCTGTGCTTGGGGTGCAGTTTCTGCATCTTTTTGCCTTGTTGTACCAGGAAGGTCTCCTGGTACACTCACCCTTTGTGCACTGCATATAGGCCTGAGACCATCACAGCTGTAGTTCTTGAGGTCACACATGTACATGCAGCATTGCTCTAGTGCTGCTGCGGGACTCTGTCTTGCCTGACATTCTCAGTTTTCTGTCTCTACATCAAACAAACAGCTGCTGTCCCGTTACATGACTGTCACTTGCTTGACGGCTGGTGCAGGGCAGTGTGCAGAGGCTGGAGGCATCAGGGAATGAGGGCAACCAGGCTCTGGCCAACCGCCGCAAGCTGGTATTTGCCAAGCAGGGCTTCAATGTTCCCGCTGTGCCCAGCACTGAGGAAATCCAGGCTAGCTGGACAGTGAGTTTTCACATACACTGCTGCAGGGTGTTGTGTCTGATGAATCGCGGCTGGCAGCACAAGCATGACTCTTATCTCCACTATACAGCTCGTGAAAGCCCAAAGTTGGAGTGAAACNCACACAGGGGCACACTGTCTGTGAGCACACTGTCTGTGAGCCTGTCTCAAGCACATTGCAAGTTTTGGCGATCTATCTCCAAACAAGGCCTCACCCAAAAGCCCAGGCAGTTTTGCCCATGTGACCCGTGTCATCAAGAATCTGCTGCTGAGTGACACCACAGCCAAGGACTTCAAGCCATTGTCCCTGGAAGAAGATCTCCAGCTCGAACGAAGGATCCTGCCGTGAGCATCCAACACTGTTAAGCACTGCATGCAATGCTTCTGCATCCAATGTTGTAAGCCTGTGAGACCCGTGGCTAAGAAGCTGCTTGCAGTTGCAATCCTGCTGCATGCACCTACTGGATTGCAGTGCAAGTGACAGTGCAGCAGTACAATGCAATGCAGAGCACTGCACTGTGAGGTAAAGTACAGCCTTGGGACCGTGACAATGTATGTGTGTCAAGCAGGTATATCACTAGGCCAACCACAGCAGCATGTACAACACAGTTTACATGCGAGCAGGTCTGTAGCCTCACTGTGAATGGGAAGTATGCATCCACAAACTTCATCTCCACATCACCAAACAAGTGTTTAGTGAGGCCAGACAGGACAACTCTGAGGTCTTCAGCTGCAAGCTCTTGTGCAGATTTCCCAGAAGCTTTGATTTCCTCATCAGAGAGCACATACAAGCCCTCCATCTGATGGAACACAGGGTAATGCGAGGCATCTATGCTGTCCCGCCTGTACACATCCCCTGTCAAGAGAAAGCTTTTCTCTCCTTTCCTGAGTAGCTCTGCCTGGTGTGCGGAGGTATGACACCGCAAGACCTGCACACATGCCAGCCATTCAGCTCCTGACCGCATGCATCAGGCATTTACTGTACAAGTGAGACCCTGTGTCCCATGGTAGTGCGGGGTCTTGCTTTGCTCTACATACAGGAGGGCATTTGCTAAGGCTGGACTTGTGCAGTGCTGTGATGCATGTCGGCTTGCACTGTGACTGAAGGTACAAAGCCTTGTCAAGATGAAAAGGGATGTTGGGCACAGACTGATTCTAACAATGAGTGCGCTGCATATGGTGTACAATGGCAGCATATGCTGAGCGACTTACTGTCTGCTTGTCTACGTAGTAGGTGTCATTGGGACTTCTGCTGACATGGTCAGTAGGCACCATGACGTCATCAAAATTCTGCACGCATACAGGCATACTCAGGATGGGAGAATCCATATGCAATACAGTGTAAAACTACTTACCGCTTTTGCTGAGACAATTGGGTATAAATCATCAAAGCTCTTGAAGCGATCTGGGTAAGTCTGGTGCAGATAGTCAACGATTGCTTCTTTGATGATGCATATGGGATGATTGGGTTGCCTGCAATGAGCATGAATCCACTCTGTTGAACACATAGCAGGATAGTTTACAGTCTGAGGCAGCATTGCAGCATTGCCAGGCCACAACAGCCAAGGACAAGGTTGAGTTTACACANAGCTGCTGCCGCATGACAAGCTGTGCTGAGTTGATGAGTCACAAGCTGATGGAGGGGCATGTGGCGACAGCACAAACACACAGACACGGTGACAAACAATCGGCTCCATGGAACAAGCTTATGTTGCATGACAAATTGGTTGCTGAGTGAGGCATGTGGGCGACAGCACAGACACACAGGCATTGTGACAGACACGGGTTGCACCAGAAGGCTAGAAGAGGTGTACCTATGATCCATGTGAGGGATTGGCGCAGGAAGGGGCTGCAAGCAGCCAGCATGAGGCGATGCACNCATGTGCTGAACAGCAGCTTCTGACACTGGAGACATGTGAGCTTTCAAGAGAGGAATTGCAAGGGTGTGATGTCAGTGATAGCAGAATTCCTATTGACTCACTGCTGACCAAGCGTACTAATTTGTCGCACTATATGCTGCTTGCCCAGAGCTGCATGTTCAACAGGGTGGTGGCTGGCATTGCTGACAGTTTGCACACGGCCACGTACCATGTTAGATCATGACCATGTTTTTGTCTAGCCATTGCGTTATTCAGCAATTGGCGTGNTGTGTTGGGCAGCGTGATGCAGTGCAGCGAGCAATGCATAGCTGAGACTCATTTGGTAAGCATGCGTTGCGTTCAGGAGTACTTTGAAGCCTTCAAGATCATGTCCAACACAGCTGCTGCTGCAACAGGACAGTAGCTCATACATATCAGACTATGCTACTGCAATGCTGTTCAGATGCGTTGTCATCTGCATGCAGCTTTGCAGTGCGCCTTGTGCAGTAGGAGAGACACTCACGGTGCAGGGTATGAATGTTTGCCACAGGCAGGAGTGTACATGCATGCACTACTTGGTCCACGTATCAAGCTAAACTTGTTACAAGGGCTGAGTCTGTACAGCAAATCTGTGCCGCCATGAAACAGCAGTAACACTCACCATTCATCTATGTATAAATAGCCATGCTTCTTTGGGAGGACTGCATTGACATTCTCAAGTCTGCAACCATTACAACTCTAGTCCTGCTGACTGCCTAAAGAAGCAACGCAACAGCTGTACAAGATTCCGCTGCTGTCTGTGCACAGTTCAACATAGAGACCAATCTAACCACTGGTGCATATGATGCACAAGCTGCTGTATCACTTGGCTGCAACTGAGGACTACACCCTGAATGTTGCTTTCGCGAACTGCTTCTGTTCATACAGGTGTGAGATAGCAAATGGCCATGTCTTCATCTCTGATTGCACATCTAGCTTGCCACCTGCAGTGCAGGCACCGGTGGTATTCAGGACAGGCTGAAAACATCAAGCAGCCTTTGCCACTGAGGACAAATCAGACAACCAGGAAGCATGCAAGCTTGTTGCAGCCAGACTTTGCAGTCAGTCACACATGGGTTAGCATATGGCAGGNTTTCCTGTGCAACAAGCAACAGATGCAATCAGAATGCTAACACCCCCAAGTTTCCGCTCTGCAATGCCATTGCATACAGACATGCCTGCATTCATAGTTGCAGGTGCTGTCCTGCAACACAATGATTGCCAGCGCGTAGTCACCAAACCACCACAAGCAAAACAGCTGGGTTGTTTCATCTTTGCATGCTCAATACAAGCTGCAGCAGGGTCCAGAGCGTAAGTCCACAAGGCTTCAATAGTCAGTGGTGTGTCATGCACTATGCTGTTGTGTAGCATGTCTGACAACATATCGGCTGTGAATGCGCCAGTTACACAGCTGCAGGCCTGGTTTTGAGGTCACTGAGACCAAACTGGCAGCAACATGAGACCTGGTGACTGTGTAGTCTCAGGGTGAGTAATCACCTGACAATGTGCACACTGCGTCAGCGGCCTGGCTGACACATATGCCTTGGTTGCACTGGTTCGCCAAAGCGCAATCAGCTGCAACAAGTACACAAAGATTGACCATAATGACAAATAAGTCTTTGTAAGTGTTTGTGAATGTTTTCTTGCACAGCATGATGAGCGCAGTCAACAAATCACAGTACATATGGCTACATGGCTCATGTGATGTCATCAGTTGCAAGCAGTCTCTCTAGCAGCTGCTGCCATATACAACTTGTAGCAACATACACACTCACAGCAGATGCAGCCGTGTTGGAAGCAAAGGCTATGTGGTACAAATGCGGAAGCATTCCAATGTGGCACATTCGTGTTGAGGCAACACAAGCTGGCCCATGCTGATACGCATGCAACATGCGCAAACTCCATCACATATGCAAAACACTCAAGTGCTCTGACCTGTGCCATTGCAATTAGCGCCAGAAGCCAGGGCTACAGCACACACGTTCTGACTGTTGCAGATGGTTGTGGTGCCTTCGCACTCATCTACATAAACATATTGTGAGCGCCAGATTGTGCACTTGTACTACATCTCAAGCATTTTCCGCACAATGCAGGGCAGAAACATAAATATGGGTACATGCAAGTGGAGACAAGCTGCATTGACACTGAACTCTTCTGCAAATGTTGCCGGCACAAGGGCACTTAGGAGTCAGTTCACAAGGTGCTGAGATGGACACGGTGTCTGGTTGACAGGCTGTCACTTCACAACAAGGTGAGCAGTATCTCCAAGATGTGGCTGACATATGCTGCACTGCAAGCCTCACATCAGACTCAGCAACACTCACCAGTTGAGTTGCATCTGCTTCCCAGGGACAATGGTGCAGCACATGTCTGGTGTTCAGCAAAGCACCGCAGGTCGCTCTGGCAGTCATCTGCACAACACCAAGCAAGCGCATGGGGACGGGCTACATTGCCAAGCATCAAGACAGCGTTGCTACTAAGGCAAGCCAACAATATGCAGTGATCCCTTTTGAACTCCTCAGCACCATAGCTATAGCATCAAGAAGCTCATCAGTGTGTCTGGCTTAACAGCATTGCTGTACACACTGCATGGCAGGGCACAGCAGAAGCCAAGGCTGTCGAGCAAAGGACCCCATAGCAGGACATGTAGTGCTTTGAGGCATGCACCAACAAGGTGCGTCAAACAGGCACCATCTGTGACAAAGCTGCAGCTTGCAGAGGGCTTCTGCCGTTCAATGCTTGCAGAAGTGCAGCAGAATGTTGCATAGTATTGCTTAGATTAGTAGCTTGCAGCCATGAGCACAGTGTATGGTGCCATGAGGTGCCATGAGCACCTGAATTCGTCTCAAACCCTGTGAGCACTTCAAGCAGAAAGCAATGCAGCTGGGGTTGCCATAAACTTTGGAGAGCTTGCTGGCGCAATCAAAGTGCGTAACGGAGGCGTCTTGGCTTTTGTCAACATTAGCTTGCTAGGCCCAGCATACACTCCGTGGACGGCTAGCAACGACACCTACCTGGTCGATGCTGCCTTTGCATCCCTGCCGTCAATTGAGACAGAGCCCAATGCAACGGTGAGTAGTATGAATATCATATACAACTGCAGTGCAATGCAAGTAGTGTGCCCTTCAAGTTGGCTAACATTGCTCCTGGTTGTACCATGCAGCTTGTATTCAGTGACACATATCAGCAGTTCTACCCAGGATACAGCTCAGACAACTGCTCAACCTTCACCTCAAGGGTGTTCAGCGGGTTGCAGCAGCTCTCTGACGTGGCACCAGACTTGGCTGAGGGTAACAATGCAGTCACCCTGTCAGGCAGTCACTACATNTCTGCAACACAAAGCTTAACAATGGTACAAGGTTTACGGTCAGATTCAGAAGCAAGACCATCCCCCGGAAATCACTTTTTGCCATGCTCTTAGCTGTAGGGTTTGCACGCATAGGCTATGTCTTAGAACTTGCAGAAAGCACAACATGATGCTGCTGTATTGGGTATGTGAGGCCAGCAAAACATAGCACATGCACTGGGTATATACACCATGGGCTACAGACCATAAATGGAGAATGCGATGCTTGTTCTGGGAGCTGCCATTGCTGGACTGCAATGTAAAGTGTTGCTACTTGAACAGCACCAATGAGATGCAGTCTGTTGATAGCGACACCCGCACACGTAAGCAATCCACAGGCAGTCATGGTGATGAAAGAGTTAATGCACCACTGTCCAGCACTTGCCACTGTTTGCGCAAAATCACTAACGTGATTGACCAACCTGTCTCGGTGGCGGTCTTTGCCTTTGTTGGGCTTCTTTGCTTCTTGTTCTTTGGCTGTGGCTGCAGCCCTGCCCATCTGCCCCTCTAGGATCAGCTTGAACAGAGTGAAATAGATCTCAATCAGACGTTTTGCAAGTTCGCTTCCACCTGCAGCAGCAGTACCAAAATGTCAAAGCGGGGCAATGCTTGGTGTGTTTTGTCTGTCATGACTTGATCCAGCTTGCTTTGACATTGAACAGAACAGTCAAACAGAACAGCACAGATTCAGATTCAATCAGTCTACGGCTGAACCATCCTTTTGAGAACAGGACCCACAGAAAACCAAGTTTTGGCACCCAGGCTGACCTTGATCTGGTCTGTGGCTGAGCACCATTTGGTTGAGGAAGATGACGCCATAGTAGCGAGCTTTCTCCTGCAGTCCTTGCCTGAACATAAAGCGCTGCACCTCAGCCACCACCACTGTCTTCATTGCAGGATGCTCTTGCAGCAGGCTGGACAGCAGATAGCCTGCCTTGGAGGCTATCTTACGGGATGGATCTCCTAGTTTGTTGACTAAACCCGACAGAAGTTTGCTCTCCTNGCCAAGACTGTCCAGGTCATTGTGACTGCTCTGGTGGCAGCCACCCTCTTCTTGCGCACACACATCCATCCAGTCAGCCCCACAGATGGCCAGGAGATTGCTGGCTTCACTTTCTTTGGCCTGCTGGTGATCCTGTTCAATGGCATTGCAGAGATGTCCATGGCGGTAAGGGTCCTGCAGATTCTGCACAATCATCTTTTCGTGAATCCTTGCATCATTCAAGCTTTGTTGGCACCAGTGACTACCAACCCCTTATGCATCTAGCTGCACCACATCAGCTTTCCAAGAGTCATGCAGCACTCAATCCTGTTATTGCTTGGCTGGAACAAGACAACTTACAAAGTCAACGTTGTTTGTCCTGCAAGCTTGCACCACACTTAGGTCAGGGTGTTCACTGTTGCTGTTCCAAAGATTTATGACAAGGCTTATCACAGATGCGGAATGTGCTTGTGATCGAGGGCTGTTGCTGTGCTTGTTAGATCTATGTATTGCGATGCTGCATTCCACTTGTCTGATAACATTGCCCTCCATCTCTCTGCTGGAGGCTTGAAATCTTGCAAGGCACATTTCTGCAGGTGTGGCAGCAAAGGCCATTGCACCCCTAGCAGAGACGAGACCAAGTGGTACTAGCAGTCTGACATGCAACTGAAAGCAATGGTGTCTCTGCANGGGTAAATTTGCGCTTTGTGGGATCAAGTCGTCCCACTGCACAGCGCAGCAGGCGAAGCACGATAGGTCACAGGTGCGACGTACCTGGGATCTGACAAAATTGCAATACATGCATCATATATACAGTACAGGTCACCGAGGTTGTCGGTCAAGAGGTGACCTGCCGAATTGGTGAAGGAGCTGTGATCGCAGTGTAAGGAGTCACCTCGCCTTGCTTGGCAAGTAGAATATGGTCAGCAATGTCCANACAAACGGCCTCAGCTGAGTGTGGTTTTCATCCGGGATACCACTGATGCAGAATTCACAATCAACAACAGCCTGACAGAATCCAGTCTGCAAGTCAATGATGTTGACTCCCGCATCCACACGTGTGTAATGTTGAGCAGCAGAAGATACTATCGATCCTGGAATCACCATGCCATGCTAGTCATACTTGACACACCAAAGGAACAGCAGCACACAGGTTGTCAAGCAGAGCGAATCATGGCCGGCATGAGCAGATGGACTCCAAGCTGGGAACGGACATATGTTCGTGTGTTGGTTGCTCCAAACAAGGCTGCAGCAAAGGGCATAACAGCTCTGCTGGCTCGCCTCCGGCGTGTGAAAATGCTGAATTTGGCTATGTCTGGCTTAGACAGGGCAGGTATTCAGAAGCTAGTGGATGCAGGACAGCGATCTCTGGAGATTCTCAATGTCAGCAACAACAAGCTAGATGCTGACTCAGTCAAGCTCCTGGCAAATAGCTCATGGCGCTTTCTTCAGGAAGTTGACCTGAGCAACAATCAGCTGGATTGCCAGACTTTGGCACATCTTTTCACTGCAGGATGGCAACTGAAGGTAAGAGACATAGCAAACTGGCGCATTCCTGCAACATGATTAACTTCAATGATATTTAGATTATCACGCACTCTCACAAGCATACTGTCCGTCTGTGCAGTTGCCTTACAGGTTGAAGTACGTGACATAGCTGTGAAATCTTTTATCACATGAAGGATCAATACGCAGGTGCTATGTTTGAGTGGCTTAGAACTCAAGGCTGACAGTATGGCTGTACTGGTCGCTGATGGTCCCAGTAGCTTGAGGGCCCTTGATCTGCAAGACAACCAGCTTGATGCTGATGCAATGCATCAGCTGGCCTGGGGTAACTGGCCCGACCTTTGCGTTCTCAGGCTGAGCGATAACAACCTCGATGATGATGCAATGGGTCATCTGAGCAACGGCGCATGGCCAAAACTGTGCACTCTTGAGGTTGCCAGGAACCTTGTCACATTTGCTNGTATGTGCATACATGCAGCAGATGGCTGTGGACGCTTGCCTTGCATGCCCTTGCATACATGATTGTCATTGTGGCGCTATGCACATGGGTGCCCATCGACCATTGACCATGCATGTACTGTAGCTGCAATGACTGTCACTTTCATAACAATGCATGACAGTATACCCCTGTAAGTGACGGCAGTGAGTGTGCAACTGTTTAAACACGACGCAGACATCCCAATTCAATCTTGACAAGATATCAAGCTGCTGACAGACAGCATCAGTTGCCATAGCAAACACAAGATGGATTGCAGGTGTATAGAAGACAGCATGATGACCTGAATGCAGGACAACCACCGCATGCACCTTATACAGGGACAAATGCCTGTGCAGGAGAAGCTAGCCAATGAGTTGCTTTGATAAGGGTGCCTCAGCAGGTCAAAGTATGTCTGCCTACTTTGAGCAGTATGCAACAGTAAACTGCAGAACACGCCACAGTACAATTATCTGTCGACATAGAGGTGATACCTGACAGGCAATGGGAGTCACCACATAGATACAGAGGCTTGAGCTGCGGGGTCTGCGGCTGGGGTGGGGGAGGGTAGTGCAGGGTCAGGTGCTTGACACAGCCGAAATAGGCAGCCTCATTTCTGACCAAAGTCTTGTGCAGCTCCTGTGCAGAAGCTTGGCTAGCTGCATCTAGGAGCNCGCAAGTCGCTCTGGCAGTCATCTGCACAGCACCAAGGAAGCACATGGGTACAGGCTACTTTGACAAGGATCAAAACAGCATTGGTACTGAGGCAAGCCGGCAAAGTGCAGTAAGCCCATTTTGACTCCTAGGCACCATAGCTACAGCATCAAGCAGCTCATTACTGTGCCTGGCTTGACAGCACTGACACATTATTTGGCAGGGCAATAGAAGGCACAGCACAGTGGAAGGCAAGACTGTACAAGCAATGTCCAAGCTGCTGCTGCATCACAAGGGATGTGCCTGTTCAACGCACCCTGCATATGCAAGCCTCAAAGCAAGCTGCTATGCAGATTGCTTTCGGCAGCTACTGCTTGCAGCAGAATGTTGCAAAGCTCTTGAGTAGCTTATAGTCATGAGCACAGTGGATGATTGCCATGGACCTGGGTATTTGAGAGTGGACTTTGTACCTGATGTCCGACAGTAGGAATAGGAAGCATAAGCACAGCGTTTGTAGGATCCACAAGTCAGTCCAAAGTTGCAATCCTCTGCAACGCATTGTTGGCTGTTGTTTGTCACATGTTGACAAACAGACAGGTCCACAAAGGAAATCCTTGACATGCATTTGCAATGTGTTTTGCACATTGCATGGCATACACCAGACACCAGTGGTGATTGCACCAAGTACGCAAAGCAGACAGCAACGGCACACAAAAATCCAAAGTGAGGCACCACCTAGACGCAGAACGGATGCTCTTGATCACGATATCATATGGTGGAGCTCTTTGCTGAGCTGTCTCAGGAGGCTTTCATGCATGACACGATGCCACATACCGCGTTTGGAACACTGCGAACCAGATGGCAGGTGCCTTGCACAAAGACCTTGAGTGCAGAGTGCTGTTCCGCAGTCATCTGCAACAGGCACAATTGCTTAGTGATCAGCCATAGCAATGCTACAGAACTTCAATACGGTGCAATCTGAGCAGCTCTGCCGGTGCATGTTCAGGGGCAACCTGCAAAATTGTACATCGTAGAAATAAGGCGACGCAGTCTGTTGCCAGTTGCTGCTGACAGTAGGCCGCCATGTGCACATCTCTTGTGTTCATGTCAGAGGTTGTCAAGTCAGGGGTCACCATGCAACATGGCCATAATGGATGCACAATATTGATTATATGTTTTGAAGATACATTGACATGTGCAGCAGTACACAAGTATTACCATTTGAAGTACACACACTGCCGGGATGGCCAATGACTGAACAAAACCCAGTAGAGTTGCACATCTCGCCGTGCACACAGTCACCTGCACATGAGTAACCCAAGACCTCAGAGACAAGCAAGGTACCTCACAATGCATGTATGCTTGCAAACAGCTGCTGGGATTTTCCAGCTGTGGCAAGATTCAGCGGGAGAACTGAAAACTGATCTCCTGCAGAAGCCAAGCTGCAGCCAGCTCTTTGTATCCAAGCAATGTTGACAGCCAGCACATGAGACAAAAATGCTACCATACATANTACCTTCTCCATGATATGCAGGCTTGTATACTTGGAAGGCCTTGCTCTCCAAGATCAGGTAGCAACCTTTATACAGTCCGACATAGTTATCATCACACATGGCGCCGCAGAGGGCAATCTGATCTTCATGTCGCCGGTATGTGGCTGGTGTTGCTGCAGCAGAACCGTGAAAGCTGCTGTGCCATTTTGATGGGCTCTGTCTGCGCAGGATGCAGTGGTCATCGAATATGTCTTTACACATGGGTCCGTCAAAACCCATGGGTGGCATGCTGAAATGTTTACAGAACTGGCCATTCCAGGATCTTTCATTGGTGTCAGTCCTTCCGGCACGCACACTCTCATACCAAAACTAGAGGTGCTGGCTGATTTCTTTGAGTGGACCTTGCTGGCCTGCCTGCCTGCACGCAGATACACTGCCTATGCTGACTTCTGCACCTGTCACAGCCAAATGAATTTGCTGGTCAACTCACAATTGTAGAGTAAGAGCATGGCTGTGCACAGAAGAGTGACGGTACACTCAGCATCAGTTCACTACTGGCTATCAGCTTGTTGCTTAGGATGCTGCTACAATTGGTTTGTTTGCCTACAGTACTTCCTGTCACACAGTAGCTGGCAGCAGATGTCAGACACAGAGAAGATTGAGCTGCTTGAAACACGACGCTGCACAAAAGCATTTAAGGGGCAGTGCCTGCTATGGCTTCACTTTTCCTTCTTGGGTGAGTGGGACGTGCTTNGTGATGCACTGTTTCAAATGAATGTTGCACAATACGCAGACTTCAATGGCGCACAGATTCTGGCTACAGGGCTGACATACATGCAGCATAGCAGCATTTGAGGGCTTGGTATGCGCAGCACATGATACCTGAGGGTTCTCTTGCCGATGGCCAAGGCCTGTCAGAAGGGCCCTGCCTTGTGCCTGCCCCTGCAGCATCCACATCGTACTGTGTGAATGAAAGTTGCCTGACACAGGGAAACCCCGACAAGAGGTAGCATATTGTGCTTGCATGCAACTTGTCTCATGCACACAAGGTGTTGAAATGATGTTCATTTTTAGCATTACAGAACGATGAGGGAAACCACAGGCAGCTTGCAAACAATCCGCTGACAACGTGCAGACACTGAAGATATTTTTGCAGCCAAGTCCTTTTGCGCCATACCTGTGCTGACATCAGGATCATCAAAGGCATCAAACTGTGTACAAGCATTGTCATTTCCCGGCGCTGCATCTTGCAGCACATCATGCAACCGGCTGAGGGCTTTGTCCAGTGCGCTGGCCCTCAGACCATCCTCTTCGTCCTCAGTTGGCAGCTGCTGCTGACCATGCTGCTGCTTCTGAGCTGGTGGCCGCTCCATTTGTTGCTGCTTCTGTTGTGCAAACGGATTAGCGGACACGGCAACAGCACAAGCAACATTGGCCCGCATTGAATGANGCCTCAGCTATGACATGCAATGCAGCAGGGTGAGCTATGCTGCTGGTGTGTCGGGCACCTGGACGCAAAGTCATCAAAGTTGCACAAGCCTCGTTCTTGTGCCATGTCAAAGCATAGCTGGCTATTGAGCCGTGTGTTTGGGTTGCCTGATGTCAGATGTACCTGCACGCACGGTCTCCTGGATTGTGTGAACAATGCACGTGCACATCAGCAAGCAGCTTCCCACTGAGGTTGGATTGTAACAGACATAAGCAATTTGAGCCTGAGAAGGCACATACATGGCTGCTGTTAGTGGCACCAGGCTTTCGTGATATGCACACCTGCTGGTCAGATGTGCTGACTTCAATTGATGACAACTCAAGCTGAGGAAAAGAAAATGCCTGGAGCAGAAGACCACGCAGTATAGACAGCTGCAGACATAAGTTGGTGCTGACATGCGTGAAGCAGCTTCAGACTGCCTGCTGCATCAAAGCTTCCAGGGCAAAGGCTGTTTTGTATTCCTGCTGCTGCTCTTGTAGCAGTGTATGGCGCCTCTTTGCCGCAACTTGACATGGTCAGCAATGTTGTTGTTGCGTATATAGGAGTAGTTTATAGGAGTATAAAGGATTCATGCTCACTGCTGACTGAAAGCTGCTGTGCGCTGTCTGGCCATGCTGGTTCCCAGAACCTATATCGCATGCCAAGACTTGGTGATGCTATGTCAGGATTGCTTGTACTGACCTCATTGGTGCGGACTGCAATGCAACAAATGCATTCACATGCTAATTCACAAGGCAAGAGAGTTTGTGCCATGGTGCTTGTCCACACCCACAGCGACCACTTCCAGAGGCATGTAGCTCACCTGCTGACACAGGATTCTGCAANACCATTTGGCACAGCATGGCACACCACAGGCATGCTGAATCAGGCTGGAGCTGACCTTCTGCACTGCTGAGTTGACTTTGATGTCTACATAGTCACCAAGTCTGTATGTGGTCAAGTATGTTGACAAGGGAATGTATCCCTTTTGCCTGAAACCCCTTGAGAAAGAGTCCCTGGTACGAGCACGGGTACCGTGTCCAGCGGGCATGTTGTATACCTGCAGGAACGCAAGTAACCTAAAACCAAATAATGATCTCACACACACAGTAGGGGGCCTATCGGCGCAAGCAACAGGCACTGGCAAGTTGAGCACGACGTGANACTGGCCACACCTGTTATCTGCCCTACTGGTTCTGCTTGCAACACCCCCAGTATATGAATTTGAGGGTGAAAGGACAGATGACAGACAAAGGTAGCTAGCATCATGGGAATGTGACTTACATTGAAGAAGCACTGAGCAACGGTGTAGCCGACAAGCAGGGACAGTGCCACCGGCAGCAATGGGCTGGACAGGTAGGTGTCTGGGTACTTCTCTGAGTTGCTGTAGTAGGACAAGTCACTNCGTGCCCCTATGCTGCTCAGCTTGCTCTGCTGCAGGGATTGATGAAGATTGATGCACAGCAGCTGCGATCGGTTGCTGTTGTGTTTGCTGCAATGGTGTTTTGGGAGGAACCAGCAGCCTGCTGTGCATGGCCTGTGTGTGTAGCACACTGCTTGCTTCAGATGCACCCACATCTGGGAAGAAGCCAGGCAAGGTCACGCATGCTCTAGCNGGCCTGCCGCTTTCAGGTCCTCTGGCGGTGTCTTCTGAGGGGCCTTTTGACATGGGTCCTTCTGGATCTTCACAGCATCCTACTGGGCACCAGGCGTGGCTGCCTGAGTAGCAACTTTGTGCATCTGAGCTGCATTCTTCAGCCCTCCGGCAGTGTTGTCAGTCAAGCTCCTCTGTTTGCTTACCTGCTCACGCAGAGGTAGAAAATTAGTTCAGCAATATCTACCTGACCAATACAGGGTCACAAGCATAAGATTTTGCTGAAATGGCTTTTGCTTCATGTCTTTCGTATTTGAGATTATCAGAACCCAAGCTAGGTGGTGGCACAAGAAGCAGTATCTGAGGCTGCTGTTGCCAAGTACAGCGTATGATGGAGTGGCATTTTAGCATGCTTGAGCAAGCATGCGCCCTCCTGAACTAATTTTAATGGTTATGGGTTGTCATGGCATGCTAGCTTTTGGTTCTGCAATGTACATTGGTGTCNCTACACACGGAGGCCATATGGTTTGCTGACTTCTCCTGGGCTCAGCCCTGGCTGGCAAGAGGTTGTTAGCTGCCACCCACCAGACACCTTGCTTTGCTCAGTACCCCCCCNTGCTCAGGCTGTGCCTGGCAGAGCTGCTGTACCACCTCCTGCACGAGTCACTTCAAGCTTGTCTGCTTTGTGCAGCATGCAAGGGGCAGTTGCTGAAATGACTGATACCAAATCCAGCCATGCTTTGGCTGCACGAGTGAGCCTAGTCACAATCAGTACTATCTGAATACAATGTCAACTTTTGACTGNCCCCCATATGTTGCAGCCTGCCAGCAGCAATACTCTTAACATGCTATGCAACCTGATTGAAGCTCTTGCCANGTGACTGGCCGGGAGATCAGGAAGCCTCGAAGACTTCTCAAAGAATCCTCATCCAGAATGACAGATGATCGGATTTGCAGTAATTGGTGTTGTAACTGTAGAGCACGTCCAACCTCCTGCTCCTTGATGTGAGCCATTATGGTATCAANCTGCACCCATATGTCTGTACCAACACTAGGAAGCACCAGCGTTCGAATGGTGTGGCAGGCAGAANTGCGAGGGGCAGGTGGGGCAGGGCCCCTGTTGGCTGCTGGTTGGCCTAGCAGCATCAAGGCTTCCTGCTCTGCTTCTTCGTCTACACCAGCAGCCTGGAAGTGGCAAGCATAGACAATTTCAAGGCTAGGCAGAATCACATGGCACCCACGAATTTTCTGTCAAAGGCGCAGGCTGCCGCGACAGGCACTATGTATGAACTCTGCGTGGAATGTCTTCCCAGCCATCAATGCTTGCAAACAATGACACCCAGCCTGAACCTGGGAACCAAAGCGCTAATGCACATTGCCTGGTACCACAGACTGAATCACAGCATGCATTAATGTACATCATACTCAACAGTGGCCATGACGGCCACACTCAAGGTTGCAAAGCATCTCAGGGCACTTACAAACAAGACATTCTGCTCATCAGGATCGTCCTCCTGCTTGACCTTCTTGTTGGCAGGAGCGCCAGGAGCAGCAGCAGCAGGCCGCTTCGCACCTGACAGCCTCGCAGCAGACAGCTGTGCACTGCCTACACAGCAGCCAGTAACGTCAAATGCTACCCTATCTTGCACATGTCCAGCGTCCTTCTTGACAGCCTCCGAGCACTAGGCAACCCCTCTCATTGCAGATTTGCCCGTGCTGCTAACAGACTGCGACCAGCTGCTGTATGCCATGTGCTTTGCGAGTGTACGCGCTACTGCGCAACATATGTGAACAGGTCAGGCAGTCTGGTNGCACTGAGGGTGCCTGAGTCATGGACGCCACCAGAGGCACAAGAGCACTGCCAGCAGCAACACCCAATGGTCAACAGTGCGGTTGGTCAACAAACACAGCATGCAAATGGTGGTGTTGTTACAGCAGACTGTTCACAAGTACCNGCAAAGTTGTTGTGGAATTGGCATGCCTTATCACGCAGTGATGTGGGTGAAACAGCCAAAAACAAGGTAGTAAACTTGAGTGGCGACTAAGAGTGAGATGACCTGTGTTATACATGAAAGTGCTATTGGCCACGCTTGCTGCAGTAGCGGGGCTGCAAATGTAGACAGCACCACCGTAGTCAAAAGCACTATTGCTTTGGAAGGAGGAGTTCCTGATTGTGGTGGTTGTTACAAAGCTTGAAAGGGCACNAACTGCAACTTGCTCACTCAGCAGCATTGACGCCACACTCTGCATGCAGGTCAAGTTTGTCAAGGGCAACACACTTGCTATGGCTAGAATTCAGGTCGAAAAGCTGATCTGTGTGGAGAAGTTTGAGAATGTGCCTCAGTTGGGTCGTTTTACCTTGCGAGACGAAGGCAGAACAATAGCTATTGGCAAGATTGAAAGATTACCCAAGTCAGCTAAGGCTTAAGCCGGCCAGTGATGTACAATTGGCGACGGTGTCAGCAGATGCAGGAGTTTTGCTGTTCTTTTGATTTTGTGCTCACCGTGTTCAGTATNACGACAAATGACAGCTTGGCATAATCAGCATGAACTTGTTGCAGATAGCAGGTGGTGCTGAGGCAGTCAGGTAAAGTTGTCTGCAGCTCAAGATCATGATGGCAACCATCAGGATGCGTGTGGCGTAGTTGCATTTGGAAGCTGTCTGTACANAGATTGAAAAGCATGCAAAAGTCAGCTGCCAGCGCTGTCATTTGCTCCTGCTGAACTTTGTTGTGCATGGACCACGGCAGGTATCAGCAGCTTCAGGGTATCAAGGTCTGTGAGTCAAGACTGGCATGGCCAAGGTTGGCAAGCTAGATCAGGGAGTCAGGATGACAGGTTGTTCAGAATGAACAAAAGTGGTAGGCAAGAATCTGGTGCAGCTCAAAGTAACAGAGTCTAAAATTGACTGCTTGATGCATGTCATTCCAACTCAGACAACGCCGGTGTCAATGCCCAGATGGTTGTCAAGCCATAACATTGTTCGGCTCTGCCTGCAGCCTTGTTGGATCAACAGCATACCAANGGGCATGACAAACTTGTGCTGAGCATGGCATAATCTGCATATGTTGGGGCCTGTGAGTGGCCACACACAAGCTTAGTCCAGCTCAAGATGCTGATGCACCAGAATGACATGCACCTGAAGCTCGCTCAAGCATTTGTTGAGTGCTCCCTGCTTTGCATGCANAGCCATGGTCCTGCAGTCACACATGTGAACCTGCATGTGCTTCTTTGCTACACATGCAGCTGATGTTACAAGGTTCCACACACAGATTCCTGTTCCCTGCAGGTTCTTGCCAAGGTGTTTGAGTTGATATCCCTGTTAGCCAGCGAGTCATCTAAGCTCAGCAAAAAGGACGCCTTCACCGCCATCAGTGGTCTTGTAGACAAAATGTCAGACATCAAGCTGAAAGGTCCAGCGGGACATGCCTTGACAGCTATGTCAGAGGCCTTGGGTCCCCAGTTTGTGTTTACTCAGCTGCATAAGAAGGCTGCTGTACACAAGAACCCAAAGGTCAGCTAGACATACAATGCCTGCCTATGCACTGCTGTGTTCCATGGGTGATGTCACTGAGCTTTGCTCGGCAGTCTTTCATGAGGTGCTGAAACTTGTTACCCGATTTGCATGGTGACCTACAGCATTGCGTTGAATAGCTTTGCGGCAGCTCGCAATTTACAGCATCTTCTGAGTTGCCTGCGCCAAGATGTGCAGCAACGTCTTTTTGGCAGGTGCTCACTGAGTCAATCGGCTGGATGGCCACAGCAGTGGAAGAGTTTGGCTTGCGAACAATTGATGTGAAAGTCTTGATTGAGAACATGAAGACTGACCTTGCGTCCACAAATGCTGGAGTTAGGAACGCAGCCATCAACTTGCTCAGCATTGCTCACAAGCAGCTGGGAGCAGGACTTGCAGACATGCTCAGATCAGATGTCAAGCCAGCCTTAATGACAGCTCTAGAGGATGCCTTTAAAAGGAACCCTCAAGAACAGGTGCAGCTTACCACACAGTACGGCCTGGCATGTTTTGCTCAAAGGGTTGTATAAGTGTAAGCATGTTACCCCTTTGATGACATGGCCAAATCACAAGATATGGTCCGGGTTGGCNCAAATGCTCTTTTGCAGCACATGTAGCACGAGATGTCAGTTTCCAGAGCCTGCTGATGTCTTAGCACCACAAGATGTATGACATTGCAAGCTTTTTGAAAGCAGGCTTAGGGCCTCAAAACATCAAGCTGGCAAGCTGCAGCGTTATGATGAGGCGCCATACATCTGGCAGGTGTTAAGGACAGGCAGGAACCTTGCCTTGGTGCACATGCAAAGCCCCATGCTACACTTTGCTGAAACCCTTTTGCATTGAGGTGTGTGTACCTCAGTGACTTGAGCATGGCGCAGGAACCCACAGACTGCATGCCTCTGAAAATGGTATGTGCTTCTGTCAGCGTAGCTGTCCAGCAGATCATACGCTTCTTGGTACTCACCCTGCACAGGCAGATGTCAACATCGATGTTGCTTGTTGTCGATGCAACTTGATCCCTTGAACCCACTTGAACCCTTGAACCCACTTGAACCCAAACGCATGTGGCATATGTGTGTGCATATACATCTGACACTCGTGAGCTGGTCACGCCTTGCCAGATTTGACAGATGCTTCATGTGCAGCAAGTGAAAGGGTCACTTGTGATGTGTGCGCCAGCAATGACAATGTCCCATTGCAAAATTTTGCTTCATGATGTTAACAGCAAACTTGCAGCTTACATGTTCAGCCAGCAAGTATGTTGTCTCCAGCAGTACAACTTCTGCATCTTCAGGCCCTGACTGGTGGTTCTGTAGCTTGCGCAGATATCTCCTGAGCTCCTCAAACGATGCTTGGTGATACAACACCTCGTAGCCTGCTGCCCCCACTTGTTGAAAGTAGTCAGCAACCAAGCCACCAGGCGTTTTGTCTTGGCCAGGCAAATGCTTGAAATCCTGCACAGGAAAAAGGTCAGTGAGCAAAAAAAATCTGCCAGTTTGTGTGATAGGGCAAGCTCTGCAGTGGGAGTTACCTGTGCTGCCAACAAGGCTGCTGAAACCATGGCAACTCTGTGGTGGTCACGCTGGTCTTCAGCATCTTGCAGCAGCTCCTGAAGCCTTTGTCGATGGTACGCAGCTGCCTGAGCAAGTAAGGTGCAGGTTGAGTTGTTTGTAATGTGAGGGCTGAGAAATATGGCATGAAACAAGCAGTGGAATGCTGTTATACATGCATGTTGCTGTATGCCATACATTTATGTTGCTGTACAGCTGCTGATCTGTCTGAAACGCCTCTCGTTTTCGCTTGAGTTCTTTCGAGCCCGCCCGGCCTCGCTGAAGATACGTGCGCTGCATTCCGCAAAAAATCCGGGTACCATCAGCGACGGGCCCCTGTCTTGACGCTTGGCGGCCCCTGTACCAAGATCGCCGGCGTATCAGAGTAGCACAGAAGACACAAGGCACANTGAATTGTACTATGAGCGGGAAAGTACGACAATAGGCAGACTGGCCTGTAGGGTGGCTGCACCCTTGGATCCACTGTGCAACACGCTGTAATTATCCAAGTGCGAATTTGCACAGCATACATTCATGATATGCGGCATTGCAATGGCGGCCTTAGGGCATGCACAGCAGCAAGCCATGACCAGGTCTGCACTTGCGTGTGCAGTCACTTGCACAAGTCGCAGCTCGCACCGGTTTGCCGTCTTGGACGCCAACCTTCACTCCCTGACCATCCCCTTCCTCTGAGAACGTCTGATCAGGGTTTGAGTATGTAAGGTCGCCTGCGCACCACCTAGTACTGGAGCTGGATCTAGATCTAACAGTGGCGCGCGCCCATTTGTACACGCCTTGGCTTGCTTGCCACACAGACAGGCAATGAGCAGTCACCGGCAGTAAGCAATACCTCCACGAGTAGTTGGAGCGGTGTCGAAAGCCCCAACGTCGGTTACAGGGACCGAATGCCCATTAACAGCTGCAATCGCACACCACACTCAGTCACCTCGATGATCTGCTATGCATGTCACCGTCAAGCTAGGCAGCTTGTTGGAGAGTAACACAGGCAAGCCCGTNGCTGACATCTATGAGTGCTTTTGTACAGGGTCTGGCCTTAAGGTTCTGCAGCATCATGAGCTCCCTGCACAACTATGCAAGGAGCAGCGTGCGGCGTGCAATGGTCTGCACATCTCATGTAAGCATACTGCTGTATTTGGGCTTGCNGCATTTGCTGTATATTGTTGTTCCGGTTCATTCCTCACAACAATCGCATCGTAAGGAGTCTCCATGCGTATTGAAAGCATCCTGCATATGCATGCGGAGCAGACCAGGCATCAAATGCTAATGAATTGACAACTACTATTGCTGCAGCATAGGCCAATTTGATGAGAGGATCTTTGCTGGCCTGGATTTTGTCTTGGCAGAAGCACAAAAGCGGGGTCTGAAGCTAATTTTGGCGCTTACCAACTACTGGACACCGTTTGGTGGCATGCCGCAATATGTCAGGTGTGTGCACTCCTCTCTATTGACCTTAGCTGGAAGAAGATTTACAGCTTTCAGCCAGTCAACAAGGCTGATTACCTGGCCCGAAAGCCAAATGTCATTTGGAAGTTATATGACAATTGAGTCAAGTGAAAGGACTGCGTTGTGAGGGCAGCTCAGGACATGGTTGACATTGTAACAAGAGAAACAACATCCATGCCCCACAACACAGTCTCAGCCCGCAGCGGGCTTAGCAGCATTACATATAGTCGGCATGGTAGTCAGCATGAAGACGCTCCCTGTGTCAGCTACCAGTGTTACACATGATCCATGTTAGTCTACTTAACCTGTGCCAAGCTCTCTCCTGTTTTGGGCAAGCATGAATGCAATCGTATGAGCCAAACTTCTGCAGCCCAGTGACAATTGTGTCCATGCACACTGTTGGATTGCATGCCTAATGCTGTCTTGCAGATACGTGAGTGCAGACTTGAATGCCTTGCCTCTGACTCTGACAACAGCTCCTCTGGGGAGTCCATGCTGCCTACTCATCTGTCAAAGCTGTCAGACCCACCACAGCTTTTGGGAATCTCTCCATCACAAGCATCAGGCTTCGCGAGCTGGTCTTGTGGCTGTTTACACCAATGCACTCTGTTTGATACTCAAAACACTCAGCGCAGCCCACAACCCAGACCTTGTGACTGCCTCCAACAAGTTTGGTACANCTTTGTTTAATGTGGTGCTGCTTCTGCAGCATCCGACTGTTTAGGCCAATGCACTGTGCAAGGTGCCACAGCCATGCAAGATCTATTGTGCAGACCAGGGCATGAAGTCTTATCAAGCCTCTGCACAACATTGGACCCACAATTGCAAAGTGCAATGGCAGCTTAGCATTAGCATTGCTGGGATACAATCCTGAGGCTTCTGCTGCTGAAAAGGAGCTTGCAACATGTTCCTGCAGGCACATCATAACAAACCTCCGCAGTGTCATGTATGGCGTTGGCATTGCTGCAGATGTTTGCAGGGCTCTTGCATGTGGTTGTAGCTGGCGATTGTTGATTTGGAATACTCTAGCAAGGATGACAAGGGGCTTACAATACTACTCATTGAGAAGGACACTGCCAACTGTGGAGCAGTTGCAGTGCACCTGTTGATGTTGTGAATTACTTGTTGATCGTAGGGTGACAGGAACAAACAAGGGTGACAATGTAACTGATGCAGCAAAACAACAGCATAGATCACCCCTCTGCTAGTAGCCCACACATTGCACAACAGTGACTGCATCCTTGAGAAAGCGAAATGTTTAAATACAAGTGATCCTGAGTGAGTACATCAGTGACTGTAGGACAGAACACGGTCGAAAACATAGGCTACATGCTGAAATACATGCACATTGCACGAGCAATGCGTACGGCCTGTAGAATAATTTATTGTAGTACAATGAAGTGTACAAGGACAAGATGTTGCCCTTGCAGTGATCCGTTGGGGTCATACATAGTTTAGTCACAACTTGTTGTGCTCCTGCAATCAATGTTCAGGTTGTATAGACATGGTGATGCAGATTCAGGAGGTAACTGTTTTAAGANCTTGGCTTGACGTAGTTGGCAGTCAGCATGATTTAGAGTAGCTCACGGAAAATGGGTGCACGCTCAATGCGATTTGTCTCCCATGTTAACTAGTGCTCACTGATGGTTGTCTTAAATTGTCACCAGTCATTTGTAGGACGCTGAGTCCGAATTCATGACACCATTTATCGAGATGGTATAAGTCATATATGAGTAGTCATATATAAGCCATATACTGTATAACAGACGCAACCTGCAGCATTACCCCTGGTCTTGTTGCAGCTGCCCAAAGCTGTGCAGTGGCATACAGAAGGATACTCCAATCATTGCCTACCTTTCGAGTCCGAAATAGAGGATTATGCAAANGTACATTGCCCTCCACCTGCAGCGAGGCTGAACATGACAAGTTGCTCGATGCGTTCAGGTTTTGCTGAGCTAAGCGCGTCATTGCCTGTCGTCGGAGGTTTACACACACGTCTGCAGGCCTTTTCCCGACGACGAAGTTCTCCGTTTTCAGATGAACCCGAAATCAAGGTCTTGGCTTGACGTAGTTGGCAGTCAGCATGATTTAGAGTAGCTCACGGAAAATGGGTGCACGCTCAATGCGATTTGTCTCCCATGTTAACTAGTGCTCACTGATGGTTGTCTTAAATTGTCACCAGTCATTTGTAGGACGCTGAGTCCGAATTCATGACACCATTTATCGAGATGGTATAAGTCATATATGAGTAGTCATATATAAGCCATATACTGTATAACAGACGCAACCTGCAGCATTACCCCTGGTCTTGTTGCAGCTGCCCAAAGCTGTGCAGTGGCATACAGAAGGATACTCCAATCATTGCCTACCTTTCGAGTCCGAAATAGAGGATTATGCAAAACCCTTGCGACCACACAAGCTTCTTTAGGGCAGCATGGTAGGCAGCAGTTTTTGCAGGTTCGAACCTGNATTATGCAAAACCCTTGCTGTCTGCTGACATAGCACAGCCAGCATGATACAGCTTGCTGCAAGCAGGTACAAGCAAGTCGTTCTGGTTNATTGACTGATTGATTGATCGATTGATTGACTTCACTCTTGCTTGCTCAAACGCAGGACTGGTTAGCAGCTATGCGTCACCCGGTCTCAGGCCATGCAACAGCCTTGATTGATCACATCTAGCACCTAAACGTGTGCTGTTGCTGTTGTCGCCGTGAGGCAAATGTGAAGTGCAGTGTCAGGCAGCGCCAAATGTCAGATGAAGAATTAGCAAGACGCAAGTCTTCAACGTGTGAGCTCTTGCACATGGCCATGCAGCGCTCTGCACATAGCCACAGAGCAGCCGAAGTGTAGTTGTAAGTTCTTGATTGACATATCTACATGCTGCTATCTATCGCCTCTTGCAAGCAGCATGCCAGCTGGCAACGAGCCTCGGAGGGCACACACTCGCAGGCAGAGTGCGATACAAAGGAAATGCAAGGTGCAATTTGTGGCTGCTGTTGATCAAAGTTCCAGCTAAGTCCAGTGAATAAGTCTGATGATGACTCAAACATCTCCTGTGATGCTGCTAGGTTTGAAGATGCTCTTGTTGGTCAGACACAGCAGCCTGTTGTCAGGTGACCAATACCTGTGTGAGCTTGTTGGAGGGAAAGATGATGCTTGGCGCCATGTTGCCGCCCATTTCGTGGCAAGACCTCAGGAATCGCCGGCAAAGGCTGCCTGAGGTTGACAGGAATGGAGGGAAGCGGGGGATGTGGTTGGCGGCCCATTGGGAGGTTGTTCAAACGGGCTCGCTTGTTTTGGGCGGGAGAGTGGGGCAGAGGCTGTTGGCGGGAAGCCATGTCCATTGGCTGGAAGGCTGTCATTGCCACTGCCTCTCTTGCCTCGGACCCCTGCATGCACAAAACAGTATCATCAAGCATGTGTTATTCAGCCAGGAGATTGCACAGACCAGATGCAATCCGATGTTACTAGGGTCTGGTTACAACCTGATGACAACGGAGTACTAAGGGATTTCCGATAGCTGACCGATCAAATAACAGCAACACTACCTGCATGCCAAGCTGTTCAGCCTGGCAGCAGCGCATGCAGAAGATGTTGCGATGAGACATGTGTCGCCAATACTGTCAGTATGCCAGGGTGTTTATCTTAGCAGCAATCCGTGCGAAAGCTATGGTATCAAGACCNCCACTAGTACTGGTTCTCTAACGACTTTTTATCAATTGCGAAACCAGTTGGACGTGGCTTGCAGGGCTTTCGAAGGGGTCATTCCGGGCTTGTGGCGCTAANCATCTTGATTCATACAGCATCATGTGGTGCGCATTGTGTACAATCTCATCCACAAATTCAGGTATTTGACGCTTTTCAAGAATGAGGGCACAAGCAGCCTAAGGAGGGCTTCAGCATTTGCACTGACAGTCACAGTTGCTGACATCCATGATCAGGCATGTGACATCACCATGCCGATGTGCAGGCAAGTTCATCGCTGGACAGAAGCCATGGCAGATCGAGGGCGCGAAGTATGACATTGCCATGCCATGTGCCACCCAGAATGAGATTGACCAGGCAGATGCGGAGGCACTGGTGAAGGCTGGAGTCAAGTATGTGCTGGAGGGTGCCAACATGCCCACCGACAGCACTGCCATCAACGTCTTCCACAAGAACAATGTCATCTTTGCCCCTGGCAAGGTATGTGGTACCCCACTGCTAGCACAACAAATGACTGTTGGGCATCTAAAAGCTGTAGCGACGCTGCCAAATTTCATGCATGTGGGACCTTTTGACCTGTCTGCTTGACCACTGTGCAGGAGTCCATGTTCATGTGACAGGTTGAAGTTGCCTCCTCCAGATCCTGAGTGATGTGGAGACACAGTTAACTTGATCAGTGATAAATGCAGGTTGCAAAAACAATGCTGGACAACTTCTTGTTTTGACAAACCTTGCNCAAGACAGTCAAAGCATGCAGCTGTCTCTGTACTGAGGACAAGGCATGGGACCAGTGACAGGATGTGTGCATGTGGGTTACAGGTGGCCGGTATACTGACGGGTAACACAGAGCTGGTGGGGCGGTCACTGGACTCAGATGTCATCATAGAGCCGGTCAGAGGGCCCTTGATCCCCAGCTTCTTTGCAGTNTCTCTCTGCTGTGTGGTCATGTTGCAATGCTGCTGTACACCGTCATACGGCATCTGCAGCATCTCTTACAGTTGCACCTGCGCTTGGTATCTTACGTCTTGCCTGACGCGCAGATCAAGAGCTGGCGCAAGGCTGTATAAGCATGGACCCATCACCCCAAAAGCGTTGCCGCAGTCAGCAAGGCGTCGGCAAAGGCCAGACTGGGATGATCACTTCTCACCCACCAGGGCTCACAGGGTTCCAACAGGCCCTAAGGCCATNCCAGCTGCACCTGGGGCAGGCTATGCGCCATGCTAGGCTGATGAAACAGAAGTATACATGCGTTACACAAGCTTATCATGCATTTCCCTATGCGATCTCTTTCAGTCAAATGCAGCATGGTGTGAGGCAGAGCAAGCAGTCAGCAGCATTTGAGCATACCCTGGGATTTTTGTTCCAGATCCAGGCATTCAAAATTGTGGCATAGGCAGTCCAGGCTAAGTATGGCAGCAGCAACTTGCCAGCGGCTGGCTCCACATCCCAAAACACTTGTGTAGTTGTGGCCACCGCAAGTAGCAAAGCTGCNGATTGATGCCTGCCACCCTGCTTGTATTGGGCATGTCTAGCAGGCAACATGTACTAAATGCACTTGGGCATGTAGAACTGGTAACAACGTACTGACACTTGCCAAAGTACAAGGCAGAGCAGTGACTCACATGGGTGTCCTTCATAGCAACTCTAGAAAAGAATGGCGCTGGTCCATGCAGCCGGAGAGCCTCCTTCAGTACAGCAGCAGCATACGGGAACTTGTCCAAGTCCTCGTATTTGATCTCGCCTTTCAGTCTGTCCACCTCATGCAGCAGCTTTGCCTGAGCTTCAGAATGTTTGCACAGGAAATAGATGCACTGAGTCAGTGCCACTGCTGTTGTCTCATACCCAGCTAGCATGAGCAGGTTAGCTTGGGCTGCTACTTGCCTGCATAGCGTGATGTCCAGCTGGTGTTAGCTGCACTGACATGCACTTGGGCACCGGTAACATAACATCCTTCTGTGCACTACATACTGTGATGAAACTATGAAGCCAGCATGCTGCAAAACCTGTACCCTGTGGTATTTACAGCTTTTTATGTCGAGCCATACAACAGGGNTGCTGACATGCGCAGATAACACTTGTGCCCAAATCTTTGCACTGTGTGACAGCTTGTCACCTTCTGCCTATGCAAACTCACTTTTATTGATTGTGACCATGTCCTTATTCTCCACTTGCAAGTGCGATCTTATTCAGCAAAGTCAGTGCCACACGCTACACAAGTAAGGCATGTCTGCTGAGCAATGACCTCATGCAGGCATTGGGAATACCAGATCTCGGGTCTGAACATCCTGAGTGTTGAGGTTGATGGTGANACTATGCAAAGCCTGGGGCAGTTTCAGGAGGTTGTGCCAGGTGCCCATGCTCAGCCTCTGCAAGACCGGTGAGAGCTGCCACATACACCCCTGTTCATGCCAGCAATGCTCTGTATCAACAAGTCTGGCGTTTGCGATATTTGCACACATGCTGCTTGTGTTCATGAGCTTCGCATGCATATGATCTGGTAGCTTTGTAGATTGGAACAGCTGCTGACACACATAGCCTGATCTGTGCACACACCCATACATACCATTCAAACATCCCACAGTGATGCATGTCAACAAGATGAAGCATGGAAACCTTGTACAAGACCTCAGTGACGACATGTTGCAAGGCAGTATGTTCAGCTTGTGGCATGCACATGAAACCTCAGTCAGTCTTACATGCTCCCTCCTGCCCTTATCACTGCCAGCATAAGCCATTTACTGAGCACTCTCCTAACTGNTCAATGTGCTGCCAGAGATGCCGCTGCTGGAAGCTCGCTTAGATGCACCCTGCCAGCGCCTGCCTGACCAACAGGTGCGGAAACTGTGAACTATTCAGCATGTCATTCTCTGTTGCAAACAACTGATGTGGAAGCAGATTTGTCGTCAGGCATACAGACCCTTGATCTTGTCACTGCAGCTAACAAGGGAATAGAAAATGTACAGCTCTGTACTGNTGTTGATTCTGCTGCATCCTGGCGCGTATGTCCATCCTGCTGGGCCTGCCACTGCTGGCCCGCCTGCTGGCCCTCTGCTCTGTCGCTTGTTTAGGCAGGGGATCCAGGCCCTCTTCTTCAAGCTGTGTTGCAGTTTCCAATGGCACGAATGTCTCTTGCAGCTCATCTGACTCCACATGGTTGTCAGCTCTGGCACTGTGCAGCCGCCGCCTTGTACTCCTGCTTACTTGCAGCATATCCTCGGAGTCACTGCTATCAGCATTGGCTGTAGCGTCATCATCCTGCTTATGCACTTGCTCTACTGCTGGCTGTACACTATTCTGTGCTGCGTGGTGCTCTGGGGTTGGTTCCTGTGCCTGATTGCTATCTGGCAGCATTCCAGCATGACTTGCTGGCGAAAGCTGCTGTGGCTTATTTGTCAGCCNATTGGCTGCTTTTACACAAGTAGCAGCACGTTCTGGACCTTTGGCAGTTGAGATTCTACAGGCACGCTTCACAATATTGTGCAGTAAGAGTCCAGGAGCCCAGCTAGGTGCTTCTGTCAGCTGTTGCATTGCAATAGCTATTGCATGTCAGCTACTTGCAACCTTCATCATAAAAAACAGTCGAGAACTGAAGTACCGCTTCAACAAAACGCTCGCCTGGCTGCATCTCACAGTCATGACCATACACACAGAAAGAACGGTTAACACTGACTTCACCACTAGCAGTGAACAGCAGACAAGCCCAGAAACCTGATGTAGCTCTGATCACCATTTGTAGCTTAAAATCTGGTACAAGTCAAGCAGTCACAATGCAAAACAGCGTTCACTGACACCGCAAAGCAGTGCTGAAGAGTTATACATTGTCAAAGCTGATGCAAGTAACTTACCCCTGTCTTACTACAGATGTATCTAAACACTGGTCTACCTACTTATGACATCTAAGCTAGGCACAGGAGGAAAGCCTCCACATGCAAACAAGCTGCAGCAGTCTACCAAAATGTCAGCATGTCAGCTTCTCAGTCAAAACAAAGTGTTAGCACTGCCAAGCGTTGGGTGTTCTAGCATTGGAGAGAAACTTGTCATGCCGCCGCTGCATTTTAGCTGCAACCATAGCAGTGGCAACTACCAGCTGCACCCATCGAGGTGAGTCCATTCTGGTGAACAGCTGAATGTTGTCTTGAAAGGCTGGGTTGTCAATCCAGAACATCTTGCACTGAGACCCTGGTCCATCCAATTGTGCTAGCATGTCTTTGCACCCCTCCTCAAGCAGTATCATCTTGAGCTGTCTGCCTGTGTTTGCTGTGTCGAGAGTCCATCTGTAGGTCTTCTTGCCAAGCCTAAACTTGACAACTGAATTGAAGCCGCCTCGCTGAAGTTGTGTCAACTCAGCGNGCTCTTCAAGCACCCCACATATGCCCGCCGGCTCAATTCACTGGGCCTAACAGTTGAGAACGCATACGGCTGCCTATCCAACTTCCTTTTTCAGGCAGTGCCAGCTCTGCAGAAGCAGCTGCCTCCCAGCGTGATGCAAGCCATCAGAACCAGCACTGTGATTGGCATTCAGATCAGGTACCATACCAGGGCTCTTTTGCTACATGTCTGTCATACTGCGTGTCAAGCTTTATCAAGTCAAATCAGGTCTGAGAAGGGGAGAAAATGAAACAAATGATACAGCTGTAAATGCATATGCATAACGGACCATACACGAACCAACACGCAATGCTTCGAAAACAAAGCTATCTTGTGACATTGAGAGTCTGTAAGTGGTATGCACAACCTGATGTAGGCTGGGGGACGCAGTGATCAAAGCACAAGATGATGTTCAGTTTGACTGGGAGGACATCTTTCAGCCATGGTCGGGCTGTGCACAGGGGCTAGAAGAGTCACTTGGCGTGCTGGGGCAGTCAGTGCAGTGGCTTTTGGTCACAGACTCTGTGCAGCTCAAAACCTGGGCTAAAGAGCAGTATCCAGGGAAAGTCCTTTCTGGCAGTGATGAGCGCATCATGCACTACAGAGAGGGGGCGCTAAGTTCTGCTGCTGTTGATAACTGGTTGTTGGGCCTGACACACCTGAAAATCATTAGCGAGCTCAGCCATTTTGGACGCAGTGCAGCAATGCGGACTCATGGCAGTGCCTCTGTGTACACAATACGCCAAAACTGGACACAGTGGGCTAGAGTTGGACAAGGGCAGTTCTTGGAACCTATTCAGGGCTTTGCACGTTCCTGTCATGTCACGCAGCCAGACCAAGCCTCAGAACTGCTGAGTGCATGGTACGAGCTCTAGCAGTNGTGGGACAGGTGTGATGGCAAGCATCTTGTCCACCACTGGCGAGCTTGCCAAGGTTGCAGGGTCCAGCTTGCGGCCTCACATTGGTGACATTCTGCCTCTCATCATCNAGCAGATAGTCACAAGCAGCTGCAGCACAACCACCGTGAATGAGTGCCCTGCCAAGCTAGCATTCCTTAGCTGTGACACTAAGTGACACATTGGCAGCAGACAATCTTTTGACAGCTTACCCCTATACATTTGNTCACAGCTCTTGTCAGTACCCTGGCCAGTTCTACAGCATCTAGACCTCAGCAACAACGCCTTGACGGCAGACGCAATGGCAGTTCTTACCTCTGTGACACTGTCAAAGCTTGTTTGNAACATTAGCTTGCAGGTGATTGGCATGATGCCCTGGGTGGCGCCTAAGGCCACAGCAGCCGACAGGCTGAGGACCAAAGGCTGGGACAAGCCCTCACTTCCAGCAAGACCAGTGTCTACTCTGCAGGCCTTGAGGCGGAACAAACGGGTATGCTTTCCACTCACAACAGCTTCAGCCATCAATCTATCAAGCAACAGTACTGACAACCCTAAACATTTCATACGCCTGCCAGCATGCAAGAACAAGTCAATAACGGGCTTCAGCAGCAGGACAGCATTTCAGTGTGATTAGAGTCAGGAAGTGCCNCAGGCAGATACTGTGCTGCCCAAAGCGTGTACACGCTGGAAGCTGTTTTTGGCAGCAAACTTGATCTACAATATGCATTGAAAGTTTTGTATGGTTGTCGGTTGAATTTGAGGGTGTGCTGTATGCCAACCTGGGGCTGAACAATGCAACTTAGACACGTGTTGCGGCTTGAGGGTTCAGGGTTCAGTGTTTGACTCAAAAGTTGATCCAAACCCTGAAATGTAGAATGAGGCCTGTGTGCTGCAGTCGCTTGAGGATCTTGAGGACCGCAACCAAAAGGTTGATGATGCCCTGGCAGCAGCGCGACAAGAGCGAGCGGCAAACGCCAAGAAGAATGCAGACCTCCTAGCTAAGCAGAAGGTGTGTGATGACCTATGCACGCCATGAGGCCCAGACTGCTGTGCTGTGCTTGGCTGCTCCATGCTGTGTGTTGTGCTGTGCTTGACTGCTGTATGCTGTGGTGTGCAGTGCCTTGACTGCTCCANTCGCATAGCAATTGTCATGCCACTGTGCATTTTGCAAGCACCCAGGATCAGATGCAGCATTCTCTGGGGATATACCATTTGTGCACAAGCTTACATGCTGATCAAGTGCATGCATGTATTGATACCTTGACCATAGCCGCTCTAAGAAGCCTGTCCCCGCATTTGAAGCCTTTTCGAAACTCTTGCAATATGGTGCCATCTGGCACATCATCATTCTCTTCTTGCATGATGGCCTCATGGAAATTGGGGTCAAAGGGGTACCCCACCCCTGCAACAGCCTCCACCCCTAGGCTTCTGAAGCTGTCTACCATTTGCTTGTACAGCCCCTGCAAGACGCATGATGGTCAGAACAGCACTTCCGCTTGTGTGCTTTAGCCAGTGCACTACGTAGTGAAGAGTGGACAACAGAAGAAGCCTGCATGAGTACACAGGGCAAGCCTGTCAGCCCTGAACTGCATGTCACTTCCGCCTCTGTGCAACTCCCTGCACTCATGTCATANCGATTTGTGGGCGTGGACATGCAGGGCAAAACTGCGCTGCACTATATTGTCAGCGTGGATGACAATGTTAGGAGCAGGTGGTATTCTTGCTCCTCCGAGGAGCNTTGACTCACAACAGCAAAACATGTCTCAGCACAGATGATCCTTCTGTGCTTCAGAACCATTCTTTTTCTTCTTCCGTTTGCTGATGGCACCTCGTGGCTCTCTAGGTTGCTCAGCGCATCAAGGGATCTGTCAGCAGCAAGCAGTATGGCTATGACGACCTGCTGTGCCCCCTCATAGCTCAAGCCTGCATTGATGTCTGCCCCAAGAACACCAACAACTTCAACGTAGACAATGTCCGGGTGGTTAAGATTACTGGCAGCGGGGCGTATAACTCTTCAGTGGTGAAGGGCATTGTTATCAAGAGAGATACAGAGGGCACCATCAAGAGTGTGACAGACGCCAAGGTTGCAGTGTTTGCTCAAGGTGTGGATACTTCATCCACTGAGACTAAGGTAAGCAGTGCCAAGGGGCACAACTGTTGTAACACCGTGCTTGGCTTGCTTGTCTCTTACCCTCTTGCTCATGCTGGCGTTCTTGTGTTGAACTGCTGCCCTAACAGACTGAGTGCAACTCTATTGCAAGGCGGTGACAAGCTTTGCTGCATTGCTTTTTGTGCTCGGCTGCTGCTGAGATTTTGCTCACTCATACTTGTTGGTGATACACCATTGCAGTTGTACAAAGCTTGTTCGTTTACCTGTGTGGCAGACGCGTCTCGTCCTGCTCACAAACAAGCAGTGCTGGAGCAGTATCCTATGCTGAGTCAAATCTGAATGATGAGGACATAACACAGCGCTTGACATGTGCATGACATGTTATCCAGGGTACTGTACTGATCAAGAGCGCAGAGGAGCTATCCAATTATTCCAGAGGGGAGGAGGACCGCATGGAGGAAGTCATCAAGGCTATTGCTGACTCGTAAGTCTTTGCATACTTTTCTCGACCTGGTCATCAACATTGCACAAACGACCTTCCTGACAGCTTCCTGCTGCATGATGGATAGTGCAGAATGGTGATGCTCATCCTGAGTCTTTGTGCAATTGCNGAGGACATGGAGCAGCTGCAGGACAGCTCTGTCTGAGCTGTACAAAAAGGATGCAAGCACCCGCAAGGCATCTGCAGAATACCAAGTACGACGTCAACAGGGAAAGCAGGCACACAGCCAATATCACCTTTCGAACTGATTCCGAGAGTCCCAACATGCCATGGTGACAAGTATACAAGTCCTTATGCAGTCAGTCCATCTGCCCAGCGAAGCAGTGCAGGTACAGCATAATGAGCAGCCAGGCCAACTCAAGAGTGTCAAGAATATTGATGTGAGGTAATGCCTGCATGCTTGGCCAACTTGAGAGCGTCAAATTTATTGATGTGAGCTGATGCCTGCACGCTTGCTCAACAATTACTCCATCAAACTCAATACAACAGAGTGACTTNGGCTGCCCGTTGCCAGTGTGAGGCCACACATGAAGGATGCAACAAGACTTAGCAGGTGAGGGGCTGACACCATTATAGATCACATCCATGTGCATCATCTGGCAAATCACTAAATAGTCTGCAAAGTTGCTAGTTGGCTGCCCTTGCAGTGTGTCACAAACATGACTAGCACGAGTTCCACTGCTTGACAGCCTTGATGCTATCCGTGAGTCAGGTCAGGCACTTGTCCTTGCCACATTTGCAGCCAATTGCCAGATGACCACAAGATCTTGTGATTGTTTCCCATATCGGAATGTTTGCCAGTAGATAGCTCGCTGCATCAGTCATGTGCGCTACATGTTCTGTCATGTCTCCAACCTGTGACAACCCGTACTGCGTGCAGGAATAAGAGGTTGGCACAGACTCAAGCCAAGTCAGAAACAGCCGGAGTGCAAAAAGTGGGACTTGACCAGGCTTCTGCCGCACGGAAGCAGGAGGCAGCAGCTGGCAATCTACAAATGGTGCCGTATGTTCCGCCTGTGATGGCAAAGGATGTCCTGCTGGCCAGCCCGCCTGCTGCCCTGCCCTGGGTACGGGTGGATAACACAATTGGTAAGCCAATCTGAGTGTACATATCTCTGCATCACCTTGTGACCCTCTCGATGCAACAAGCCTCCAGNATTTGGCGTTGCAACTTTGGCATGACATGATAGGTGGGTGACATCTTGAGGAACCATCAAGGGTTGCATGCATACAGCAGAAACCCTGGTGCTGGCCAGATGCAAGCACCTCTGGCTTGGGCTGCACTCATGTGGGTACAAACCTGTGCGCACGGGACACCCCTGCCTGCACTGCATCGGTATCTGCGCGTGCTGTGCGACGGTAGCCAGGCGATGACGAGGCGGTTGAACACTGCTAAACGTACCGGATGAGCTTATGACGGTACTGGATACCCTCTGTGGACTCGTCAGTTTCATCAACGCATGCAAGGTTGATGGTCTGTTTGTCGCCGTTGTCTTGCTTGGCACAAACATCGTGGGTCTCAAGCAGCGGCGAGCTCGCATTATAGACGCTGCTGAAAGGATACGGCATGACCATGTCGGGCAGCTGACGTTGCCGCAGCAGTTTCAAGCTACCTTGTGCACTCGTTGTGGTAATTTGTTTGCTGACGATCAAGAACGACCGAGTAGGTGCACCCATTTCGCAACCTCCATGCTTACAACACTCACACGCACACTCGACGGCGGTGGACTGAGGTTGAACTGCGTGAGTTCGACGTGAAGCGCAACAGGCTTTCTGAACGCTGCTCCGAACCCACACACTGAACATGCACTTTACGCAAGCGTTTGCTGAGCGAGGTTTGCAGGTGCATACAGAAAACAGTACCGCTTGAACATGTCCTTGAATCACAAAGGGCAGGGGTGGCGCAGGCGGTACTTGCTGCACATTGTGGCAGGCAATGCATCACAAGCATACACGAGTACTTTAGGCCTATATAATTATACCTCTGCTGAGCTGAGGTGACGATGAAGCTGATAAGCCGTAAGGACAGGCTGGCAACTTCACACTGATGTACTGAGAGCTGCCAGCCACAATCCCNAAGTCCAAGCAACCACAGATTGCGTCTCGCGGTAGCAAGGGACCGGTGAATGAAGTTGTGTGCGGCGCAATGATGCTGGCATATGAAAGAGCGGGCAAATGGGAGCAGGTCAGTTTCCGACCACTGCATGCTTGCCATACTTGTGTACAACCCCTTTTGTACCTGCTGTGTTGCCTGTCGAAAATGTGCTGCTCCTGTTGTGCCTGCTGTTGTTGCTGCTGTTGCTGTTGGAGTCGGCATCTTCCGTCTCCCATCAAGCCGTTAGCAGGCTGCTGCTGCTGCTGCGCTATGCAAAGCATGAAGGAACTTCAAAGCATGGCAAGGACAAGCAGGCGAAGTCACCTGATGCGCCCACATCTGGTGAAGATACTGCCTCCATAGCATTAGCAGCAGCAGGGTCAATTGTCTTCAGCCTTTGGCGGGCTGTGGCGTTGTCAGGGGCAGTTATGGTGATGTNGTACAGGCTTGTGATTCTCGACGCTATGCTCAGCTCTGTCGAAATTCCTTACACTACTATACCGCAAGAGCTGTAGCAAGCGCCACTGATTTGGCCTTATGGTTGCAGGTGTTTGCAAAATTGAGTGTACTATTGAAACAGCGGATCCAGAAACCAGCACAGCTGTTACAAGCACTGCATTTGCTATTGCACCTGTCCCGCCTGAGCAACAGCAGCCAGCAGTCACCAGCTGCATATTCGGTCTTAGTTGAGATTCTCAGGGCCGGCACAGGCCAGCTTGGTGCTGATGTGGTGCAGACGACTCNAGGCTGACAGACCCTTCCTCCTTCTTGTTCTTGCTTAACTCCATGGTGACTCTCCCCAAAACCCTGTAGGCGTCCACCTCGGCCCTACAATGCAGCTGGGAAAGTAGATTGTACATTAACCCAAGCCACTTTGTGAGGCCCGTCATGGCCTGAAGCGCGACAGATATTAAGCTTCAGATATGCTGCAGCCGTAGGGAAAAACGCTGTTCTGTGATTCCACTATTAGGCATGCTGCATTAGGCTACGTGAGGCTTTGGTAGATTGCACCTCGCAGCCTGTTTTCTGCATCACAAACACGTGCTGAAGCTCTATTAGGCCATACAAAGTGGCAGTCATATGCAGTCACGGTCAGATGACACATGCATTACCTGGTAGGACCTTCAGCATGAGGAATCTGCATGGTAGGTGATGCAGCATAGCCAATGGGCTCTAGCTGGAACGTTTGCACGTCTTCAAAAGCCCCTCCCTGAGTCAGCAAGCATGTCTGCAGGGGCTGCACTGTCACACGCCAGGAGCTCTNTGACTTTGGCTGGGGGACAGCAGCTGTGGGTGTGCTGCCCACCCCTGATTTCCGTAACATGTCAAAATGCTCACTCATTTGTTCCACAGCTGTCGGAGTGCTCTCAGGGCGCGGTTGCTGAGATGTGCCATTGGGCATCACTCCATTGTGGATGCTGTGTCTACTAGCTGGCACAAGCATGCTGTTGCTGCTGTCATCTGGCCAGGTATTCTGGGGACTGTTTGGGGTGTGCTGGTGCGAAGTCGAAGCATCAGCTCCTGAGGTTTGCCTCTCCCTCAATGCACCAGAACCTTCAGTGGAGGCATAGGTTTGGGTAGCAACTGGGCTAGATGACACTGCATGATCAGGGGTGTCAAGCCTTGCTGGAGTGCTGAATGCAGTGTTGGGTTGCGCAGAGGCTGTGGCTTGCTGCTGGGCTGCTGCAGTGTTACCAGAGCTGTAGGTTGTGTCTGTTGCTTGCTGTTGAGCTGAAGCTGGACTTTCATTGCCATAAGCGGGGACTGATGCTTGCTGATGGTACAAGTCCACAGGCCTGACAACACCTGCCTCATACAAGGATAGCTCCAACATTGACTGTTGTGCACTGCAGAGAGGGCTACCCTGATCCTGCTGCAGAGAGGTCACAGGCTGAAGGGCATCTGATCTGAGCCATGCAGCCAAGCAGTGGCTGGCTGACTGCACAAGCTCTACTCGCTCACGGATGGCCAGCTGGCTATACCTTGTGAAACCTGTGAGAAAGCGAGCTGTTTTACCGGTTCCTAACAGAGGCCATATTGTTTGAAAATTTGCCAAGGATCTTGAAACTTCGTAATTACGGCTTTTGTGATTAGCCGCTTGATGATGTATTTAGGGCTAAGCAATGTCTGTAGGCTTGTGTTGATACATCAGGCTAACATCTTGTTGATGAGAGGATGCTGTAGCAGTCTGTGTCAGCACACACTTGAGGCTTCACTGCAGCATGGTTGACCTAAGGCTCTTTGGTTCCAGCACTTGGATTCGCAAGCAACCCAGCAGGAGAATGCTTCAGGGCAGCATGACCATCCTACATCTGTTCTGCTGTGTTCCAGCACTTGGCATCGCAGCACGCCAGCAGAAAACTGCACAAGACAGTGCAAAGTTGTAGTGTCTGACCTTTGATGAGCTTCTGGCAAGCGCTTTTTTGGAGAGGCAAGGGTATCTGCTGCTGCAGCTCCTGGAGCTGCTCTGTAGCAAAGTGACTGAAGGCTTGCCTTCCCTACAGCCATACAGACGCTATAAGTGACAAAGAGCAAACATCACCGCTAGCTATGCCATTGCAGGACTGGCAAGGCAGTAATTTTGTGCTAGCTACAGACAGTGTTTGTGATGAGACACATACAGGGCAGCCCAGTGCATATTGACACCACTACACATCGAATGCAGCAACCGCAGCAAAACTAGCACCTGTGAGTTGATGTAGCCGCTCTGCATCTCCCATGCCAAGCCCTTCTGAAGCTGCTGTGCATTGGTGGCTGTCCTAAGATGCTGGCTGGCTTGGATGGGCAGAGCAGCACATAGTGTTAGCTGACGCCATTCCCTAGCTTGTCTGCATGCAAAATAGAGGTCCTGAGCATGGTACACCTCAGCTGGGGGCAGGTGCTTCCGGCTGCAATGTCTGCTGCATCCGCTTGCCTGTTTTGCAAGGATGTCCTGGTCCACGCAGAAGCCAAACTGTCCAGGCTGGAGACCTGTGCAGGTAGATGTGGTCATATCTTACAACGCTACCAGAAAGTGCCAGCATTGGCACTACAGAGGACGCAGTTGTATTGCTTCCGGGGGCTGCGCACCTGTCGCAGAGTGTTGAACAGCACATCAAGTGGTGCAACGTGCTTGAGCTGTGCGCGCATGCGCTTCATGCTTTGCCCTGTAGAATTCATGCAGGCAGAGTTCGATGTCGATAGCTGCGTTCGGTTCATGATGATGCTGCCATGGCACTACTCGCACGGGCTGCGGCGGCAGTGTATGTATCGAGCCAATATTGATATGAATGCTCACGCAAGCACGACATCCATCACAAAACTGAATGTGTTCGGAGGTGGGTTGCATGCAGTGGCGAGCATCGACAGGATGCACGACTCTACTTTGCCCAAGCTGGTCTCGGTCTTGTGTCGATCAGACCGCAGGGGTCAACATGACGTGAAAAGGTGAAACGCCTGCGACGAAAAACAAACTTTGCGCGCTTCAAATTTGAGATCGCTGACCAGAAGTACGGCGTAGTCGGCAATGGAGCGCATCCTTTACGTCCTCCAGGTGCATGGGCAGAGCAGACCATACATCAAAACTCACAACGCTATCATCCCAGTCCGGTTCAACCGACCTGGCGTGTCTGCAAAGGACAACTTATCCTTCTTGGATCAACAATACAACAAGTATTGGCACGCCTTTTCAGCCTCACACGGGCCATTCACATGCTGCACGTGCGGCCAAGCAGCTCACCATTTCAAGCCCTGGGCCTTACAAGAGGACTTCATTATAGTTTGTGTGGTGTCCCCAGTCTGCCGCCCCGGCAAGTGTGAGATCAGGGCTGCTCAGCTGCGTGATGTTGCCCTCGTGGAAGCTATGCAGCAGTGGAAGCTTGACCTGAGGGATGCCATCCAGCATCCCTGCACAGTGTGTGGCCAGACAGCAAACACTCAGAAGTGCGGCAGGTGCCAGCTGACCCCTTATTGCAGCACCAAATGCCAGGCAGAGGACTGGCCAAAACACAAATCAGTCTGTAAAGCTAGAGTGCGCAGGTGAGGAAGAAGTCAGCAATTAGGTCAGCCAGTTTAAAGGGTATTCAAGCGTATCAAAGAGTGTGACCATGCCTTGCTGAAGTAGTAACGGGGATTGCATGTTGTGTACCAATGTGTGCATGTGCAGTGCCACAGCTTGAAATTTATAGGACTTTGCAGCCACTGTCATTACAGTTATCATATACATCCAATGTATAGTAGCTGCAGCATGGCCTGAAACTCGGCAGCATGGCAGGGTTTTTGTTGATATTGTGTGGCGTTGGTCTAGGTGCATGTGTGGTCAACTGGCGTGTCGTGCATACAGCACCAAAAAGCCGAGTGCAGGCGTCCGAACGAAACCACTTTTCGATCACCTTCGCTCAACAGACAAAGGTACTGATCATGATAACTGGCTGCTTCAGTTGATGCGACAGCAATGATAACATTAGCAACTGGTATATGATGTCCACAACGATTTAAATTTGAAAGACTTGACTACCAGCATGGCACACTAATGCCCATGGCCAAAGACAACAATAGCAATTGCTGTGATCACATCATGCATGATTGTTGCCGGGGTGCAAGTACTGTATGGGTTGCTAACGTCTGGATTCGGAGCGCAAGCCAAAAGGACAGGACATAAACGTATAAACGCGTAAATAATCAATGCCAGGTTGTAGCAAAACTCGAGGTGTGCTCGCACTCCTGTAAAGCGACGCTCCTGCCGCACTTGTCGCTACAGCTTAGTGGCTACCCGGCGGAGCCGATGACGACAGTCCTGAGCAGCTTACGGACTACGCCNGCCACAGCCCAGCCCAGCCCAGCCCAGCCCAGCCCAGCCCAGCCCAGCCCAGCCCAGCCCAGCCCAGCCCAGCTTAGCCCAGCCCAGCCTAGCGCAGCACAGCACAGCACAGGACGGCACGGCATGTTTGCCACCGTACCTCACCATGGCCTTCAGAAGGTATGCCATAGCAGGGAGCTCCACAGTCTATCTTGCCGCTCAGAGAAAGAGACAGTGTCAAGGCGCCCCCCATGCAGAAACCTATGCAGCCAACCTGCAGTCGCAAACTCAGTCAGGTGAGTGATACAGCCACAACATGTGCATAGCTGAAAGGAAGGCATGACCCGCAGTGAGAGTTGCAGTTTAGCTATGGCCTGTTGTTTTGGCCATGTGTTTGAGTCTTCATTTACATCTTTGACACACACAAGCAGATGATGTTACAAGTTTGACTGTCCTATGCGTTCCAGACGTGCAGACTCACAGAAGCAGAAGCCATGGCAACTTAATGTTAGCCTGCACACTATTGAGCTGCAGGCAGCGCAGGAATCAGCAGATATGCAAACGGACAGTCAGTAAACATGTTCATGGAGTTGATCTCATGGGACTGGAAACAAAGCACTTACTACAAGTGGTGGTGGACGGCAGATGTTCTGTCTGCAAGAAACAGTATTGATGCACTCATAGGCTACATGCAGATGCCATTGAAGCTATGCAGCACAGCGCCTCTGACCAAATTCCTTTCTTTCCTCCACTAGGAGATGCAGCAGCAGGGAGATGCTGGGCAGCGCAGTAGACTGAAAAGCATTTTCGGAAAGTGTCTGCACCTTTTTGGCACCAGTGCTTCTGAGCCAGTCAATGGTCTGTTCGATTTCTTTCACAGCTTGATGGTAGTCCAGTCCCTCCCTAATCTGCATATGTTCCTCAGCTTGGACTGCACCTTGACAAAATCAGTCTGCAAGCTGCTGTGTGCAATCACTTGCATAGATATGCCACAATAAATGTGTGAGCTTCAGCTGCAAACCCTGTATGACAAAGATCCCCTGACAGGACTGCCAGTCATCATTTGCACAGGTGTGACACTGAAAAATGCAAATGCAAGGCACAAACAGCAACTTTAGCTTCAAAATGCATACATGCTTGGCTTCTTCCTTCTCCACTCCAACTTTACCCTTGTATATGTCAGGAATGAGTGCCCTGTACTTTTGTTTACTGATCACTTTTGCAATGTCCTTGATGTCATCAGAAACGCCCCACCATTCCTGTATGATCGCAGCACATTCAAGGCCATCGCACTGACTGCATTGATGGGTGACACGTTGAGTAGGTACCTGTATGACAATAACTCCTGGATCTGACTCGTCCCCGACAACGTAAGCTGGTATCTCGNAGTAGACCAGCTCTGCACAAGCAGGCTTCCACAGTGCATCACCTAGGTTTAACAGGCAATAATTTGAGAACACATGCGCTTGCCTTACCGGAGCAAACCCCACACGCGTGTGTTTTTGGCTTGCATGAGGCCTCCTGCAGCATTTGCAGCTGTCTGCATCTCGGCCTGAAAGCGCTCTGGCGGGAGGTTGCCAGTCTCAAAGGCATCTGCAGGCGCAAACTGGCGCCGGCAGTTCCCGTCGTACAGCTGGGTGAGCAGCTTGCCAGCAGACTCCCTCAGGGCAGCTCGTAGTGCCTTTGCAGGAGCCGCCATGTTAGCTGCATAGCAAACTAATGTCAACACCCTCTACTATGGCTTGTTGCCAAAATGTTCACACTAAATTCTGAGGGTCATGCCACCATGCCACAGCTGGTAGCAGTATGTATGCAGATGACAACTGCCAGAATCTCAAGCCTATATTGTCTGCAAGTACGTGTGCATCAGGCACCTCAACACACAGTGTAAGAAGACCTGATGCTTTCTAGCTGCAGCATATGGCCGGCAAATGCATTGTACAGGTGCTGTACCCCTCTTCACTAACCTGGAGAGGCATCTATCCAGAGCACCTGCCAGAGGGCATACTTCAGCAGAGCCAGCAGGCCAGTGTCAGGCTTGTCACTGGTATAGAGCTGATCAAGGGGCAAGGGCTTTTCAGACCGATACATGTGGCTGTCTGGTGCTGTGTTGAGGTAGCTTGAGTATACACNGCAGCTTGGTATGCACATGATTGATATGCTCTGCAGCCCCTACATGCACAGATGTCTCAGGGCAGAAATAGCCACACCTTCTGGCAGCCTGTTGTCAGGTGCCACAGGGGCAGCAGGGGGCCCAGCGGGGCTACTTGAGGCTTTCCCAGCGGCATTGCGCTGCGCTCTTTGTACAAAGCTCCGCAGAGTGCTGCGCAAGTTGGCCAGATATGCCCGCACTTGATGCTCTTGACATTGTGCCTATGCACATGGGTCAAAACTCTCGCACGTCATTGCAATGTCCTGCATAGCTTGTCTCATGCTAACAAGCACAACACACATATTGTGGCTGCAGACAAAGCCACCAGTGCCTGCCTGGGAGACCAGTACTCCATTGACCTCAAGGCAGCTCCACCTGAATGTGACATGCTCAATGAAACTGGTATCAGAAATGTAGGGGGTGACCATGCTGTCAAAATCCCAACATAGCTGCAGGGAGCTGGGATGAAGAGCTGCACCTGCCTGGCGAGCATGGCAGCTTCTTCAGAGTTGACCTTGTCCTGAGCACCAAAGAACCTGAGCAGAACCTGCTCTTGCCAGGGCAGCAGTTTGGAAGATTTAGCCTCTGGCGAGGTGACTACGGAGGTCTGCTGCTGTGCCTGCTGTGAGTCCTGAGTCTGCTGTGCATGTTGCAAACGAGCTTCATCCTGGACTTGTCTAGTTTCTGCCTGAGAGTTTGATGCAGCTTGTGCAGAAGTTGGTTGTGCTGCCTGCTTGCTGTCTGCAGAGGTGGCAGCATCGTGTTNTTGTACATCACTGCCCAACACATCTGCTTCAATTCCTGTACCAAGGATGGCCAAGACATAACAGTCCTGCTGCAGCACAAACAGGTCCAAGCTGTACACAGGCTCTCATCCCGCAAGCGAGGTCAGTGGACATGTTGTTTGATTCTGACACAATAGGCTGTCTCCAGCTGCCTATCCCGCAGCTGCATATCTAGGAACATATTGCATGTCTTGCCTTTCTTGTAGAAGGGAGTCTAGTTTGCGTCAGCCATGCCCAAGACATCTGGGCTGTTGTGGGTTCACGCTTGACAGGCAGGGCAGTATGCTACAGGTCATGCTACATCATCTGACCTTTGCATGACTAGATCAGTTTGTGCAGGTGAGGGTGCAAGCCTGAAGGTCGAGATTGGCGACAACAAGTTTCTCACTTTCACTGACTTTCCCTCTACAGACAACGGGGATGTGGACAGTGCTCATGCTTTATTCGAACATCTAAGTGATGCAGCATAACTGTTGTTGCCGCTTGAGTGTAGTGCTGCAAGTTGAGGTGGTTTTTGGCCTGAGAGCCTCACTCCGCTCCTGATTCAATCATATGTTGCTCAAGGCTTGTATCATAGGTTTCCTGTGTCTGTCACCTCGTCGTATCCAGTACAGATCGTACGCATGTATATTAGCTTTGGTACAACAGGTTCTTGCATCCTGAAATCCTGTACAACTCTTTGATGAGAACTTACCAAGTCATGCCATTAACAGTACCCTCTGATGCGAATTTGTCACCATTCGTGTGGGTGGCATACCGTAAGGCTAACCGTACCGAAAGTGCACAAGGTGGTGAGATCTGCTACTTTGCCCCAAACTGCCGCACTGTACCTGCGCACCTCAAGGCCACAGTCGTGATGCTTACGCATTGCAATTGTCATACGCAGCTTTCTAGTCGCACGTCAGCCAACACTGAGTTACTGAACAGATGTAGCTTGCGCCACACACGAGCAGACAGAGCTCTCAACAGCGCTGACCGGATTCGCTGCCAGGCAGCATCAGCGGGTGCGAGATGCTCTTGAAAGCTTTTGCTACACTGAGCTTTGCCAGCATGCCTGGCGTACCCGTCTATCTGTTATTGTTGATCAACTGGTTGCAGCGCGTCATAACAGACTATTTCCTCCCGCAGAAACCGAGCAGAGGACACCGGCAGAAACTTTGGTTCACGAGGCTTCCAGCAAAGCAGATTCCAGGCCTGAAAAAGTACGGTTCGACGGCAGAGCCTTCAGGCGCACCCTCGGAAAGTCAGGGCGATATGTCAGAAATCCTGTTAACGNCGGGGACCAAGTGGGCACCCACGGCGGGTGAGCTTTGATCAGCCATGTGTACATACACATGCCTATACATTTGCATCTGCATCTGACTCATTGCTTGTGTACATTTGTACACATACTATGCATCTTGTTGATGCGCACGCCTGGCACAATGCTTGTTTCTGGTTCAAATGTCAAACTCCTTCATTATCTGCCACAGCATCCCTCAGGAGTTCATGGTGTTGTGGTAGCAGAACACGCCATGCAGCAAAGATGTTATTGGACGCTGCTGAAGAGTCCAGTAGTAATACTGCATTGACACGGACGTGCAAATCAGGCCAGCAGCTTGTGTGGCTGTATTGCCACAGGCAGGTTGTGCAGAACTTGACTGATTTGTTGTTGTCTTAGCTGGGCAGCTTACTCCTGACTGGACGATCACCAGCTTTACTGTTGAAATCAGGTCCAAGTATGGACGCATGCACCTGACTTTGACAGTAGCCCTAGTGGTCGTCCAGTTAGGAGTGATCTGCCCAGCTGAGACAAAAACATCAAGGCAAGTCCTGCACAATCAGTTCACAGCGACAGCGTCCAACATGCTTGTGTGCGACTTGCAGACAGCAGGGCTGCTCGTTATGCCACAGCGGCCTTGTGTACAGTGTCACAGCGACAGTCCTGCGTGAGTGTAAGCTTGAAAATGCTGCCTGTGGGGATGCAGCCATGCAAGCAACTTGCCTGTGTGTATCACAATGCAGCATGGCAGCACCAGAACACACAGCAATGAAGGTACAGATGCTAGGATTGCAGAATTAGAGGTATCTGCTTGTAGTGTCACCATACATTTCGCTGAAACCTGCTTGGCGCCATAATCAGACATGCTGTATCCATTGGAGACATCTCATTGCTTGTGAGGGCAGCATGGCATGAAACATGCGATGCCTCAGCACGTCCGTGTGTCACGAGCACATCTTCAGCTGGGCTCCCTACATTTGAGCATGCATCGTTGGTTCTTGTCAGACTGACAACAAATTGTCAGAACTGCAATCAGAGCAGCAATCGCTGGTGTGGAAGAGTCGACAGCTGATGAGAGTGCTTTTTTCAAACACCTTGCAACTGCCAAGTTGCAATTTGTTGGCAGCAGACTGAGCCTCGGCATTTNCTGTGCTGTGCTGTGCTGTGTTGCTTGTACTACAGGAAGCGAAACACAAAAGTGTTTTGCTTCCTTCAGGAATTTGGCTCCACCAGACCTCAAGACTAAAGCCCCCTGAAGTTGCTTTGTTATGATGCCTGTTCTGCAAGATGTATTGGAGAGCCAAACAGTCTATATGTTACTCGTACAAAGCTGGCTGACCAACACTTGCCCCAAGACTGGACCTCACTGACTTGTGTCCTTGTGAAAGGCACTGCCTAAAAGCATGAGGTCCCACCTTTTACTATCTGACATGCCAATATGACGCCACATAGCAACCAGCACAAGTTTGTACTGTTCTGTCTCGCTGCCTGAACTGATTTCAGAAAAGTCAAGATTGTGCACTTCTCATTGCAGATGCTGGCAGAGGCTGTGCTCAGCCCTGTTCATCTGGGCAAGGCAGACAGGCCATACATCACAGATGCTACGGATGACGTAAGCAGGCCTGGCCTGATGTGGGAGCTGCACCATGTCTCCCATGGGATCGTGGCACTGCGTGAAGAAGAGGGAAAGATCAGGTGTGGGTGTGCCGCTGTTGTTGTCCTGTAGTGTGGCACTCCAACAGTTGTTGCTCACTGCTGTGCTTGTGAGCTTTGTACCGGGCTTTGCATGAAGGTAAGCCCAGGGTCTGCTGTCTGATGCTGGTGTGCTGAAAGCACTCATGCCTGTGATCAGCATATCATGTACTGACTGTTGCCGGTTGTGACGACTGCTTGACAAAACAACCTGGCATCTTCAGCACAGGAACTGTAGGTGACAACACAAGCAGCACTGTGTACATGTACAGCGGATAAATGTACAGCTGTGTCTGTGCGTCAGACAGCTTTCTGAGCAGAGCCAAGCATGATATGTGCATGAGACGTTCGGCATCAACATGCATTTTGCTTCTATGTAGAAAATGCAATCAGTATACAACCAATATATACGTATTAATGAAACACATGCAAAATTTGCTTGTTTATTACAAAAATAAATTATGGTATCTTACAATAACATATATAATGTGAAACATTTGTATGAATTCACTCTGTCAGGGTGTCAGAGCTCTTCATCAACCGGACAGACAACCTTTGCCCATCATGCACAGTGTGCACGGTGTAAGCTGCTGGGCAACACATGCACTGTAGCAACTCAGTGTCAGGGTCGTAACATNCAGCATCTCATGTCTTCTTCTTCTCCTGCTGCTTCTGCTAGAGAACAGTCCCCCCATGTCATAGTTTTGTTTGGGTGTGTGTGGCTGTACTGCTTGCACTTCCTCAGGGATAGTTTCTTGAGTTTGCAGCACCATGTCGCCAAGTGCTGGGTTGAGCTCCAGTGATGCATTCGTGTCTAGGAGATCGATTGACTGTGTGTGGGAAGCCATGGGCTGATGTGTCATGCTGTCCAACATGGGCACGTCAAACCAGCTGTGGCATCTGCTGGAAAGCAGATCCCCAGCAGAATCTAAAGTCGTGAGGGGTCCCAGGGGTGACAAGGGGGGGTTATCGCAGCCTGAGGCATGGCTGTGAGTCCGCTCGTACTGTATGAAAGGCTGAACTGTCTTGTCCAAGATGACATCGTACTTGGTGCCCAACAGGTTGGTCCGTATGCGGGCGCATGGAGNCAGTAGCCTCAGTACTGATGACGTGCATGATGCTGTACCAGCAAGTCGACTGCAACTGATGCCGAACAGACCGGCATCATATGTCAACAGTAGATTGATTGGTGAGAAGTCTGGCTCAGCTGCAGCTCTGGCAGCGCTACAAGGCAAGTTTGGAAGGCAACAATCAATAGCCACACCACGCTCACCAGGTATCAGAGCCATCCATGTCCGCCAGGCCAGCCTATTGTCAGCTATCTCATCTGCCAGTCAACAGGTGGTTGAGACCCCATCTGCTACGTATGGGTCGCAGCCTTTGCATATGCCTCAGTCACCCGGGTCAGGCAGCAGACAAGTCTTGCAAGGAAGCAGCACAGTGCGGTCTCACAAGCACACCGTTCAAGAGGTGCCAGAAAAGTATCCAGCAGTGCACAGACTCAAGCCAGCAAGACTACAGGCACAAGCCTCTATAAGTCTGACTGCAATGACGTCTCTACGTCTAATGCCCTTGCCATTGCCGCCTTGACATGTCTGGGTTACTTTGGTCAGCTACGATAGTGTCCTGTGAAGTCTTCTCCGTGTCAGCCTAGATTCAGATCAAAGGACTTTGTATAGTATGTTACAATTGCAGCTGTTCATGTTGCATGCAGCGTGTTCTTTTATGACTTCAGCCCGCACTGTTCATGCATCTAAAGATCTGAGTTAAGCATGCCGAAGTATGCGTTTGTGCTAACAAAATCTATACCAGCAGGCAGTAGTGGCATGAAGCAGATGACCGAAGACTGCCTGCCGGAACTACTACCTTTGTGAACAACTTAACCGGGAATGCTCAGGCCTTAAAACAAGCCTAGGTCATTGTCAAGCAAGTCACAGCTGTCACATTCAACAGCTTCAAACAAGAGCGCGAACTCAAGGCATTTCACAAATGTAACGAGTACACATGTGAAGGACAGGACTTAAGACACCTAAAGCATGCTAGTGCATCGATGATGGTATCTGAGTTCTTTCATAGCCTTGCTCTTCATAATCAGACTTGCTTATGGCCATTGCACTATAGTCTGCTGTACACCCAAATGTTGAACCACCCTGCCAGGCGCATGTGACTGGACTGTCAGGCATGACAAGATTTAGCTCGAAATGGTCAGGCACAAGAGGTCGTAGCTCTGTTACTAAGCGCTGCCTGAAACCAGGGCAACAACAGCTGCCCCCAGACAAAATGATGTTTGAGTACAGCATAGCATGCAAGTCAGGGTGAACCGAGCTGACAGCATCAACAATAGTTTCTGCGACGCCAGCCTGGGCTAGTGATACATCTGATGGGTTGAACAATANGTGCTGCATGAGTCTGCACACCCACACTCAAAATGGGGGTGTCACACCGCTGTCAAAACGGAGACATGACTTCACACCGCTGTCAAAATGCAGACGTGACTTCAGTTAAAGTGCTTTTGCATGTTTGGTGCAGGGCACAGGCGACTTGCTTGATGGCAGCAATGTTCCAGGAGCCTCCAAGGGCAACATTGAGGGTGGCGGGGCATCAGGCCTTGGGTTGGGCACTGTACTGCAAGATTTGCGGGAAACCTACTTAGAGTTGTTTGGTGGCACTGGCAAGGCACGAGATCAGGCTGCTAAGATCTTTGATGCACAGCTTCGCGCAGTGGCTGCCGGAGACTGCCCGAAGGATGATGTGTGATGTATATGTAGGCGTCAATCACGCCAGAAGCAAGCCATGCATGTCTTGAGGCAGGCTTTAAGTTACATGGAGCTGTGCAAGTTGGTATGTGAACGCATTCCGCTGTGTTACAGTGTCAAAAATGTACTCCGCCATGTATGTGCTGATGCCTTCCTCAGAAGTAGGAGCTACGCTTGAAAAGATTGCAGCTAGTTGGCCCAACTGTGAAGTTGCAGGCTAAGCCTTTACATGCCAAGCCCATGTATCGTGAAGCTCATGATCACAGCAGCGTATGGGTATTTGGAAGCAAACTTTCACTTACACAAGCAGTTGACTCGCAAGCAAGCTCTGAACTACTAGGGAGACACTCATAAAGTTTTGGTAGTTCTGATTTACATAAATGAACAGAACTGCTGTCATGGTGCCAGCAGGGTCAAATGTTGGCAAGACAATGATGTCAGAATGCGGACCGGCTAACAATCATGCAACACCGCAACTTGATAGTAAGTAACACTGGGCACTCTGCGTCTGTATTCAGCACACCATAATCACTGCAATGGACTCTAACCAAGGCATGCACAGTAAGCATGCCAGCAGGATAACACCATAGCCTGCACAAATGTCATGCTTGATAGNGCACTTGTTTGAAAGCACAAGAGCACAGCCGACGTTTCGGACTGAATGCCAGTTTCCTGAACATCACACACAGAGTGGTAGAACTGCATGTGACATGTGAGTGCTGAACAGGGGAGTAAGATGCTCACTGCCTCAGGGCTGGAAATGCCAAAGCCTACAGCAACGGACTTGTCTGTCACATCATGAATCGTCTCTATAAGGCCCTCCACACGGCTTTCCATTGATGCACGCACACCAGTAACTCCTGAAGCAAATGGCTGCTGCTCTTGGTTGCATGTGCAGGCAACAGGTACAGACAAGTTTGCATTGTGGTTCAGTGTACAGGGGATGATCTGAAATTGGCTATGCATGCAGACTGCAAACTTCTTGCAAACTTCCTGGCTTCTTCTGTACTGCATACGGTTGTATTTGCAGTGATGGGAAATGCAAAGAGGCTCATCAATGCAGCGCAAAACCAGCGCACTTATGCTGCCAGCGAGCATCAGCTAGCTGGAGGCCACTTCTTCACCTCATTCAAGGTGCCATTGTGACTAGGGTAGCTGCAATAAGTGCTGAATAATAAGCTGCAATAACTGCTAGCAGTCAGTGCTTGGCAATAAAGTGCTAGGCCATCAGCTGAAAGCTGACGGCAGCAGTAGCAAGTGCAGAAGCAAATGCACTGTTGTTGCTGAAGTGGAACAGGACTTCTGAGCAAAATGCATGACAGTGGTCAGACATTGATAGGCTAAGATACCAGAGACTGCTATCGGACCTGTGACAGAGACCAGGTAAACGAAGCCTTGTGACGCCTTGGCAATTTGCACAACCCGATCCCGTGGCGTAGTTGGAGTTGTCAGCAGTATCNCTTGCAAGCCCTGAGGCCTGTGCATTCAGCGTAATGTTGCATGCCTGCCATGACAAACTCTGTCTTGTCCAAGCAGTCACGTGCCAGTTGCAATGCACATTGCTAGTGCCAGTCAATGCAGCATGTTGAGTAAGGGCGTGCTCCCAGCCTGCACATGATGCTCCCCTGCCTATATGTATGTAAATGCATTGCAGGGGTTCCAGCTATACTTGCAGCTGATGTCCATCCTGGCAACGCTGAATGTGGAGTGGCCACCTGTCATGGGGCACATCTTCACAGCTTGCGGCTACCTCACCAACCTCACACCACAGGTCGGCTGTCACCACCCCATGTCAAGGTCAATCAGTGTCAATGTGATTCAGTGGCTGGAATCTCTTCTTGTACCTGGTCCAGAAGCATCTGCAAATATTGCTTCCATCACATGTGCACTCCTGGTCAGCAACTCAACAGCAAGCACAGCATCTCAAACATGAGTTGTTTGACCACATTCACTGTTGTCGCATGCCTTCCACAGCTTCAAGTTGGACTCAAGTGGTTGAGCTGTGCAACCTGCATGTGTGTCCCACAGGTGGTCCCGCTGGACTGCCTGATTCACGCCACAGGCCTGCCAGTGCACGTCAGCCGCACCATTGTCCAGATTATAGTCCCCATCATCATCATGGCTATCCTCATGGTGTCCTTCTGCATCTACCATGCTGTCAGGGGGGACCCCACAGACCCCTACTGGCTGAGGCGCCATATCAAGATTACAGCCTTTTCGGTGTCGGGCTTCTTTTACCCCTCCCTTGCTCAGGCAGCGNCAGGCAGTTCTGCATGGGGCATGTACTCAGGGTTGGCGACAAACAGAAGTTGTGGACTCTGCCACAGATTATAGACCGCATGCAGACCGCCTACTGCGGCACCTTAGCTGTTGAGCTGACACACCTGGCTACAAGGTGACCACAGCAGGCTTGCTGTCAGCAAACTTGTCTTCCTGAGACTTAATAGCATGCTACACTCTGCCTATGTCAGAGTAGCCGCGGCATTGCGCAGTGCGGGCTTTTGTGGCCACGTGCATGAGCCAACAACAGTGTGAATTTGGGAAAGACAACATCTGCCTCTGCGTGCAGTGAGCAAAAGGATTGGTTGATTGAAAGGATGGAGAACCGCCAACAAGCTTCTGAGCAGCAGCGTTTAGCAATTCTAAAGGGACTCATCGATGCAGACGCGTTTGAAAGATTCCTGGCTGCCAAGTTCCCAGCTTCTAAGGTATATATGTCCATGCTGTAAAACGTCCTTTGGGTTGAGATAGAAAACCATTTAGTTACTGCACTGTGCTCAGCAGGCACAGCCACGACAGGATCAAGACAGCAGCATGGCTTGCATGCAATGTCATAGCATTACATAGCCGTGCCAGGTTGACGCATAACAAAAAGCTCACGCATGCGCTGCAGTTGTAACCATACCAGTCATTTGAGTATGATCAGCCTGCACGTTGTGTGTGAGGACGGGACATTTACGTATATGCTGTATACACGGTGCATACTCCGTTCTGCAATAATAAAGAGCTCAAGGCATACGTAGGACAAAAAGGTAACTGCAAAGGCGTTGCTGCATAGGCGCGAGTACGTAGCAGCATGTAGATTGCCTAACAGTTCAGCATGTGCGACACTACCACAAGCTAAATCAGACATTGTGAACAGAAAACACAGGTCAAGTAACACCCACTACACTTTGGTCAAGACGAGCTGCTGACAGCCTAGCCCTANTTGTGGGAGACCTTGACAACCTGCAGCAAAATGTGTCATCAGTCAGCTTGCAGTGACACCTTCAGTGCATCATAGCATGCATGCAAACCAGGAATCTGTTGGCGACGCCATTGTTACACTAACAGGTCTTGCATCTGATGAAGAAGAACATGACAGCTAAGCTGCCAAACTAATTGCAGGGGAGATGGACTGTGAACAGCGATTGGCATACGGCACAGACCGCCTAGTACACTGTCTGCCGTGTTGAACACCGCATGTTGGGGTGCAAGTGTGTGCTGTGAAAGCATTGCTAACAGGCTGTTGCTCTTTACTCTCAGTCAAGAAGCACATAATTAGATACCCAACTGTACTGGCAATCACCTGACTCTGATGGCTCCTGTCCATTTGGCATACGCTACTAGTGTGTGCTGCAGAGAGTGAGGGCGAGGGTGATGGCTGGAGAAGCTCTGCCAGTCATCCATACTGTGGGCTTCTTTGCTGAAGAGCAGCGCAGTGGGCCAGGAGAGCGCTTCCTCCGACACCTGTCTGCCCTCACTGGAGGCAGCTTCCAGGTAGTGGCAACCAACACTTTGCAATGATGCTGCATTGCATCAAGCACAAACCCCTGCAGAGGGCTTTCTGCATCATTAGTAAATGCCCTGACTGTAGGCAGCTTCCAGCAAAGTGACACCATGAGTGCATGTGAGCACCAACAGCACATATGCAGGTCAATGCTTGGTGATGCTCAGTGGTGTGTACAAGGGCAACTGCTATGCATTGATGCTATGCTGCAATGAAAGTTAGTGGATTGCTCTGTCTGCAAGCCATGCCCACTCAGCGTGTAGCGCAAATGGATAGCTGTACATGCTGTGGTTTAGCCAGCTGATGCCTTCCGTTGTCGCTATGCAAAGGTCGCAATGTGGCCCTGTGTACACCACACATGGGATACCCTTTGGTGCTGTCTCTGCTCATCCTGCTATTGTTGACTTACGTCTGGGCTCACAACTAGGGAAAATGTATATGCTACAACCTGTCTATGTATATATCAACATGATGTGCACAATGCAGGAATACAGGCCTGATCTGTGGCGTGTGTGGAAGAATAGTGCATGGGAAGACTATGACCTGGCACAGGAAACCACTGCGGTCAGAGCCGAACGCCTCTGGTCAGAAGCTGCTCTTCAGGCCCAGCGGCGTAACAACGCAAGGTATATGCTACCACGTGCAAGTGATCTTATGGGATCACTGCACCGGACCATCAGACTCTATGAGTGCAAGCATATGCACGTGGTTGCTGCTTTGCACTATCTTCAGTGTTTCCTGTTGCGGCTGCAAGGTAGTCAAAGTAGTGCTGAGGCTGGTCAGCACAATGCAGACCTTACAAACCACTCACCAATAGAGCTTTAAGCTCCAAATGGATAGGTTCGTCTAGACACAGGTTAGACGCACCCTACGTAGTCTAAACAAGCCATGCACAAGGGCTGCTTCTCCCACTTTTGGCGTGCGGTGTCCGGGTTTTCTGNGATGGCAGCTGCATTTTGTGATGCTATTGTAGCTCTTTCGGCTCTTCTTTCGCTCCTGGTCCGGTAGGTGTGCTCAGCAGCTATGCTGTCTGATTGTGTGCGCCGCATTGTGTTGCTCCGACGCATGGAGAAGATGCGAGCCATTGTTAGTCTCGCCAGGCTGGCGCGACGCTCTGTGTCTGCATCATCGGTGTGGCTGCTGTCTAGTGCTGGTGGTTCTGCTAGTAAATGCTTGAGGTGTGCATGCACCTGCAAGGTGACTGCCTGGCATATCTGCTCACCCACCATCTTCCTGCTGACTTGCAGTATGCCATTACTACTGTGAGCGTCGCCTGCTGTTGTGTGCAGTATACAATGCACAAGGTCAATGCTTCAGTACCGGGGTTGCCTGATTCGAAAAGGTTCACAACAACAGAGCAGCGACCTGATGGCATCATGCAAAACCACTGGGTTTGGACATCAAGTGACATGAGTAAGTAGGCTGTGCAGCACAGCTAACCAGCATGTCTGAGCCTGCCTGCAGCACTCAGTGTCATATTAGCGTCACACAAAAACTTGCGTATGACCGGCTTGGGCGTCAAGTGAGCTGTTGCAGGCCTGTTGCAAATCTACGGCTGACCAGACTTGTATAGCGAACAGGCCCATTGGAGCTAGCTAAGCTGAGTTGAGACTGCATATTGCATGTTCTCAGCTTAGGATATGAACAAAGATGACACGTTGTGCCTGGTCGGAGCTGGGTGCACATCTGTGGTGTGCAGCTAGGCCTGTGTGACCCCCAGTAGATCTAGATGCTGTTTTGAGTATATATATATGGACACAGCTTGCAGTAACTGTTGTGCAAAACACTTGATCGTGCCACTGTAAGCATGGCACTCAACATTGTCTTCTCCGCGTAAGTGTGGATCAATTTGATGCGCATGTGGGGAGCANTACTAGTGCATGACATGTTGCTGATACTAGTGAGAGTAGGCATGTCAAAAGGTGTCAAACGCATTGTGCAACTGTTGACGGTTGGCAAGCTATTGGTGGCAGCATCTTTGATTAGCATTGCAATTTAGTGAACAACTTCCTGATGACCAGAGATTGCTGCATACATGTCAAGCCAGGTCTTTGCAATCTGCCACATGATCATGTTGTATGACATGTTTGACTTTGCTGCTGGCTTCAAGCATCTTGCATGTGGTGTTAGGCTAGGCATGCCCACTTGGCCCACTATCTGCCAGGCAAACTGCACAGACCAGACTGTGCAACAACTTGTACGTGTTTGCAGGAAGAGAACAACAGGGCAACATACTGGCAGAACTCCAATGCGCAGAACTACTCGCGCTGGAAGGGCTTGTGCGCAGGAGCCACGGCTGAGGGAGTTGCTCTTCAGTTTGGCAGGCCTATCCTTAGAGGTGCAGTCCTGATGGGAAAGGACACGTATGCTGCTAGCATAGCAAGGTTCACAGCTGGCTTGAAGGGGAAGTTCAAACAGCTTGCCACATCTAAAATAGCCAGTTTCAAATTCCCAAAAGGCCATGCCTTTTCTCAGACTGCACCCCTTGCACAGCCACTGCACCAGCTGCCAGCAGCATCTGTTGCTAGCAGTACTGCAGTGTCGCCATATGCTGCTGCTAGATGGACCTAGAACATAATACTAGCAATGTCAAATCCTTATAGGCTTGTAATGGCAGCCAGTTTGTGCAAGTAATACAGAGCAATTGACTACATGCAACAGGGCATGTGTCGTTGGCAACCAGGCTCAGGACTCCAAAGTGTGCAAAGACAGTGACACTGCAGCAAGGCAAGCATATTGTAGCTGAGCATACCAGTCCCATGCAGCGCCTAGGCCCTCTGAGGAGTCAGCAGCACTGTTGGCTTTGCCTTGCAGCCGGTCTTGTGCAGCTATCAAGGCGTCATTGTGAGCACCGGTGCTAGGCACTGGGGCGTTGCCATGAACATAATATGTGAGAACCCATATGAGGCCTTGTACATAAGCATGGCTCACTTTCTTGGACATCTTCTCCACTCCTTCACCTGCAAACCACAGCAGCACACACATTGCTGTTGTTGAACGCTAACTGCAGATTCCATTTTGTCTGCACTGTGGGATTAGTCAACTGGTGTATGCTGAGAGTCAGTGGATGTGGGAATTTAATAATGTGCACATGCGTGAGCTATGTTGATAATGTGAGGCTTGCATGTGCCACACATGCATGATGTCATTGCTATACTTAGCCATGGTGTATCAAAAGCCTTGTGACACCATTCTCAAGCTGTCTGGTAAGACATAGCATGCTCGCCATACCCACTGGCCAGTACCTTGGCAGTGTCCACAAGCTGCGTGAAAGACTATGCCACCAGGTGATGACAGATGTGGAACACCGCATTACTGCANAGCCACAGCATGCAAAACCAACATTGCAGTACAGCGTAACATTCTCAAGACCAACTTAATGTGTTCTGCTGCTGCTAATTGGTGTGAATTTGAATTGGGCATGCTGGCAGACTAATTATAACATGATGCTGGCAGATTCGACTACAGCAATCAAACAGCCCAGCAAAGCTGCGAGGAATGGTGTGTCCACATGCGCAGCACAAGCGCAGACAATGATGCTGCTCCACTCACTGGCCTTAGTCATACATGGACAGAAGTCAGTGACATCTCGTACAGACACAATACGTGTGCGTGACAGGACATACTGCGTCTTCTGACCACGTACGCAAATGCTGACAGGCCCAGTATGCCATTGGAGCCTGCCTGCAGACAGGCTCTGTCTTTGCAGCTGCTTACCTGTGCTTGGCGAGCGCGAGCATATACACCTGGCTGGCAAATGGCATTGATGCGGGACAAGATGAGTGCCTCCAACTCCTCAGGGGATCCAGCCTGGAAGCTTCTGACAGACTCCCCCATGCTGCTGCCCGGGCTGCGCATGCGAGGGCTGTAGAAGACGTCTGAAGCCCTGCTGCGGCTGCTCACACTGCCTGGACCGCTTCTACTCGTCAGCTCCATATCAAACTGCACTCACAGGCAAATGCAGGTGGCACGGAGCCTCTCTGGCCTGCTCGACAACTAAAGTGTATGAGCTGCTTCTGCAAATCGGCAGGCCCCGATCAGACCGCACACACAGAGCCTGTGGCTAAGATGCAAACTCGCATGCCTGGCTGAAAAGACTCATGCTTGTGTCATGCATGAGCAATGCAAGGCTGGCAGACAGGGCGACATGTAAGAGTCTGCATAAGCTGCCACATGCCTGAAAGAGTCATTGCATGAATTACAGAACGTTTTGACACAGCTGTGGAGTCAGGCCAAAAGTGATCATTGTTTTGTGGTGCAATTACACCACGCTACAAACTGCAACTATAAATCTCTCCTCTTGCAAGCCAGCATGATTCAGCCTACTGACACCTTCACTTGGAGCTGCACTTTTTGTGCAGTAAGGTCAGTGTCACTTGTAGGCACATAGGTGAACACACAAACTGACAGATACAGGTTTCATACCAGGTCCAGATCTTGGGGTCTGATGTCTGCCAGGGAAAGGCGGGCCTCAGCTCCGGACCTAGCCAGGATCTGAGGTTGCAGCTTGTCCACAGGCTGCCGCTCACGCTGCCCAAACACATCTTTCACCACTGCCACATTCAGCCCTAGCCGAACTGCCAGGTACCTGTCAAGTGCCAGGCAGGGTTGTTGTCTGTGTCAGTGTANTCTGTCTGATGCTGCCAGAGCAGGAAGCACCGGTGTCTGTGTAGCCTGACTAGATACAGTTGGATGGCTTTGTGCCTGTACGCAAGGGGAATGCAGTTTGTGTCTGCTTATCACATAGCCATGAGCTCCTTACTGTAGATGTACATGCATGTACTCACATGTATGTGACTGCGCATGTCCACAGATGTTGCTGGTAAATCCGCAATGTAGTAATGTTTGATATGTCACTGCAGTGTGGTGGGCCTCATATGTTGTCTACAACCTGACCGAAAGAGACCAAGTGAAATGTCGCCAGAAATGTACACAGAGGAGCACTTTTGCAGGCATCCACACCAACAGTGTTGTGAGTGGTGTATGCAACACCATGGATGTCTTAGAACAGCAACCATTGACTGTTGGCAGATGTGCAAGCTTTTACAATTCACACTGTACAGCTGGTGCATGCCATACTTGCGGTATCCCAAATAATTGACTGCATGTGCACAGCGGAGGCGTTGTACAGCAGACCAAACGCCAACGTACCTTCATGGCTTGCAGCTCTGCTTCCAGCTGGTGTACCTGACGGTGCAGGGACCTTTCTTGGGTCATGCGGTTGATTGCTCCTCCTGCTAGGGCCTGCAGCCTTGCACTCAGTTCCCTACAGTAACACAGCAAGCAAAAGTTTGCCTTTGCACTCAAAGAGGCAACCTGACTGCTTTTACGGGTGATGAAGATGTTGTATGTCTGGATGAAGGCTCATGGGGCTTGGCAGCGTGAGCATTTACGTCNGGAGCAAATGACACTGTATGCAAGGCAGGCCAAAACGAATGCTGCTGGTCCATAACTAGCTGTCTACTGGCCCTGACTATAGCAAGTCGCCTGAGTTGACCAATACTAGGCAGATCATCAAGACTAAGGCTCAGCAATGACCATGTCTCTTCAGATATAGCTGATCTACCAAGCATGAGATGTATCAGCTTGGGCCAGCCTCCATGAACCAAGCAGTTTACACCAAGAACGCTGAGTGTGCTCTGACCAAGCTGTAAGGAATGCAATTCAGGCCAGTGACATTGTGCCAGATGCAGCATTGCCAAGTCATCAAGCTGATTCCTGTCGAGTGTAAGACATTCAAGCTTGGGCCATGCACACTTCACCATCTGCTTCATCGCTGCTGCATCCAGCTTGTTCTTGCAGAGAGATAGGTCAGTTAGTGAAGGCAGACTTGCGGTGACCAGCGCAGCAATTCCATCACACCCTAAATTGTTGTCATCCAGCTTCAGCGATGCCAACGTTGCCCAATTACCTGTGGCAAACTTGTGAACGGATGCAGCAGTAAGATGGGCATTTCTGAGGTCCAGCATTTTTAACTGTGCCCACTGCAGTNATAGCTGAGCAGCTGCAATGGTACAATGTCTACTATTGCCTGGACACACTCGTCCACTTCTGCCACCTATGCANGCTTGTGTGTTTGCTGCATTCCTGCGACGAAATCAACCGTCAGATCAACAGCTGCATCAAGGAGCTTGCTTCCTTCGAGCTGTATGTTTCTCGCCGAACACCATCATTCCCACCTTACACATAAGCTGTGCGCTCGCTCATGTTGCGTTTTCCTAGCAGGCGTATTTGTGACCGGTTGGATAGTAGCCAAGCTTGCGAAGCCGCTGCACCAGCCACTCATCACTGTAAAACCAGTTGAACGTACAAGTCCCACCTCACACGATGTCGCAATGCCGGCTGCGTCTCGCAATATGCTCGACACCCAAGACAGGTTCACCTTCACGTAAAGCCATGCTTTCCCGTGACTACACCCTTCCGACTTCCCCAGCAGGTGATAGCGCTCTGCATACAATGTGAGACCGTCACACCAGCACTTAGTGACCAATCTGGCATCAGTCTTGACATTTGCATCAAGCAATGCGCCGGTCGAGTGCCTCGTCTTTGATTGCTTGATCACTCAGTTGGTCAGTATGTTAGCCTTAGCAGTGGTAATCAAGAGGTACCAAGTAGTAACTCTGACCTGATCTGTAGGCTCTCATGCGTACAGCCTTGAAATGTGTCCATGTGATGCTGAATGTCAGCGACTTGCNTAATGTTCATGCATGCATGCCGTTTCCTGACAACTGGAACTTCGGCTCCCGACATCGAGTCGTAGGTATCCGCGCGAGGACTTACGTCCCTGGTTAGTTCAATAGTGGACTCCCGCCTGGATCGAACGCTGGCCACAAGCTGCTGCAATGTCGAAGTCTGCACTGGCAACCGCTGTCAAAAACGCTGTGGGAGAGCTGGCACTTGTGCCAGAGACCCGCCAGACAACCGGCATGCTATCAAAAGTACGATCAGTTGCAACATCTGCTGGCTTGTGTCGTCACTATGCCAACATGTTCTGCGTTGTAGACTCAACTTACCAACTTCTTTTCTGCTAGCAGCAACTTGCTGGACAATGAAGGTAAATGGTCAATGTTGCCCATAGCTGCATCATGAACTTGCCTACAACTGAGTCACTGCCAGTGCAGTTGTCCAGTCGGCACTCAAGGCTGCAGCTGAGCAAGACGAGGTGTGTGCTACCAGTATTTGTTGACACAACAGTACGCCTCACAAGCTCTTGTTGGTGCATGCCTGATCCAAGATTGGTCACAGTTGGTCCTATGATGGCTGTGTACATTTAGGATCCTGATGATGTCATCACAGATCTACAGAAGGACATATTTGAAGCTCAAGGCATTGCTGGTGAATGGGGCATCAAGTGTTTAGGCCTTGTGGCTGACACCTATCAACAGGACGGCGAATTCATGCAGCTCTTTGTTGCAATGGTAGAAAGGTAGGCGGAAGCGTTATAGCAGTTCAAGCCTGAATGCGCCGGGAGAAATGTTTGAGTATGACACAGCTTTGCACCCCAGCCTGAGCAATGTCTCAACAGCAATGTCGTGCAGAGAAGAGGAAGCTGTCAATGCGGCAGAGCTGCCTCCCGAGGAGTTTGAAGCTAAGAAAAAGATGATNGGTGGTGGCAACTGGGATGGTGTCCATGACAACTACTGCCAGCAGTATGGTGACAGCTACGGCTACTAGGTGTTGTTGTACCCCCCTTGCAAGTGTTGCTGTTAGTGCATAGCCAGCTGTTTGAGTGCAAGCTTCTGGATGTGCATCAACAGGAAGACGTATGTGGCAATGTTGTTGAGGAGCTGTGGAGGCGNTGCAGCAGATGCTGCATGACATGCAGGAAACATCAAGGGCAAGCAACATACAAGCACATGCGGCAGCTGTAAAGTCACCAATGCAGCCTGGGCAGTAGGAGGCAAAACTTGCCTGGAGCTACATGCCGGCCATGATACGCTGAGCTGGCAAGTGGCCTGATGGCTTCAGGATTTAGGTAGGCTGGTGGCCCCTCTAGAGACTGCAATGCTGATAGGGCAGAAGGCAAAGTGGCTACAGGCCCTGCATATGAGATCACCGGTAGCTGGTTGATTGCACAGTGCTTGTGTACAGATAGCAAGGGGACTATGTGAGGTTGGCTATTGTGTAGCTGCATACACGCAGAGGTCCACCAGCTGCTTCCAAGGAACCCGCCCCGGAGTATGGGTAGCAAGCAGTTATTGATGATCTCACCTCTTGCTTGATTGACCAGCCTTGCCACATCTTCTGCATCAGCGCGTGCCTGCGCAAGCACACAGTGGTTTGAGGTAATTGAGCGGNCAGCATGGGAACACAAGGATGTATCACATATTACCATAGGTCAGAGACTCATACAGAGTGTGAGTCATGTACCACTGCAGGTAATGATGACATTGCCCATGTGGGGCTTTAGCTTCAACCCAACAAGAGCTGTAAGATGGACATGCACCTTGCTTGGCATTTGGTGGACGCTGTTGACAGCCAGAAGCCATGTGGATCATGAGCAGGAAGTGCTGAGGTGAGGGCTGTGCACTCTGTGAGCTTAGCCTGGTCTACTTTCTCCTCCACCACAGAAAAGGACGGAGGGGTAGCTCGTGCCTGGCTCATTGTCTTTTGCATCACAGACACCGCTACAAAAAAGGCATTGCATGTGTGAGTAAATGTGCAAAAACGCCCCGAAATTGACAGCATGCCTTTTCATGTATGGAGGGTACTTTCAAGGCAATGTTTGCCTTGTCTGTGTGATGGTGGTGTCCGAGCTGTCTATGTGGTTGTGACATTTAAGCTGCTGCATCGTTCACTGCATCGTGTGGGGTTCAGCATTGTCACAAGCAAAGCAAGTCAACATTGTCCCAGGCAGCTGTGACAGCCCATCCACCTTGGCACTGACATCAAAATGAAGAATCTGCAGTCGCCGCAACACCTGTCTGAGTTGTGCTGCAGTTCAAGACATCTTGGTTTTGCAACTCAGGACTGCACTTGTGCCCACTTGTGGCCAAATATGTAGAGTCAACATAAGACAGTGAACAGCAACCCCTTTGACTTCTTGGCAAATGCAAGACAGTCTGTGCATGTGCTGATCTGCAGCAAACACAAAATGTTACTCCTAAATCACAAGAGCTGAAGCCAAACCGTTATCAAATACATACACACAACATATTTATGTACATTGTACAGATTATGACATCGTGAATTGTCATGCTAGTACACTTTCTGACAGTATTTAATGTGTCTGTTGTNACAAGTGTGTCTCATCATCAGTCTTGTCAGGCAATGCAGCACACTGTATGATCCAAAAGCACAGTACATGTGTATAACAAGACCTGCTGTGCACAGAAATACAGCTTGATAGCCCTGAGCACTTTCGCGTGTGCTGCAATGTCTCAAAACAAACTGTATTGGGCAGGCACTCCTTAAAAGGCAGTATGTGACAGGACATGTTGGCTGAACACTGCCAAGCACACAAAGCATACAAGTATTACAAAGCATGGCGTCAACCAGCAAGCTCCAAAAGCGAATCTGACAGTATTGTTTTTAGGTTTTCAGGCATGTCTCTGCCTTGGAAGCGTTGTATGACAACAAAAACTGCGGTATAGCTTTTATGTCTAGCATACATATTTATGGAACTGATTCTAGATGGGACATGCTGTAAGACTTTCCAAAATATGAGTCAACCCTGGCAACACCAGACATGTTCTGCAGCAGTGACTGCGCCTGACTCCAGTCTAATCATGCTTTTGTGACTCACCAGTGAATAGCTTTCATCGAGGCGGTAGAGACAATAGTGGGCGCCCCAGCCGANGGGCTCCGTGCGGCCAACGCCCCGTGTCGAATTTTCGACTTTTGTTTCGAATTTCGACCAGAGATTCTCGAAATTTCGACTTTGGCTTCAAAATATCGACTTTTTTCCGAATTTCACACACATCAGTTGACAAGCTTGTGCAGTGAATGCTGGCTCANAACCAGCAGCACATGCAGCAACTGCAGCAAACACAGCAACTGCAGATACAGCAGCAATACATTGCCCAGCAACTGGTACCGTCACATTGCAACTCTCATCTGCGCCAAGCATGGACTGTGACTCTTGTTCCAAAGCAAATCTACCACTTTGCATTGGCTTGCAGATGCAGGAGAGCAACTTACCAGCTGATCATGCAGCACGCATAGCAGAGCAAGTCACCTTGAACAGGCTGAGGGAGAGTACTTGTGCCCCAGGGCAGTCGCTGCAGGACCAGATGGTATGTCACTATTTGTTGCCACCACATCTCTGCAACATCTCCACCACACAATTGCTCCAAGCACACTACTTGCGAGCAGGTTACATTGCTGCACATTGTGCATTGGCAGCTCTGCGCTACACAAAGAAAGGAGTCAAGCAGCCGGCTGCAACATGTACCAGCATAGCATACTGATATGCAGTCAAGATCTGTACCAAATTGCAACATCATCTGTACCAAATTGCATAATCATCTGCAGCAAATTGCAATGTCATCATACTTGTCATATCCTGACACAGCGCTCTGCTGCTGTCTGTGATCCACATGCTGCACCACACCCCTAAACAACTCATGTCCACTGCCAAGCGTTGCATGTTACTAATTGCCATAGTTTCTGCAGTCTGCGAGGCTTCAGGGCAGGAACCAGCAACAGCATCTGCCCTTGCAGGTAGGCCTGCTGCATGCCTATGACATGGCATACAGAGTGAGGCATTCACCATATCACATACACCGCACCTGTATTTCTGCTTCCTGATATATATGGTCGACTAGCGCTTTAATGCCTCCTAGATGACCACTGCCCTTCATTTTTGACACAAGCTTGTTGTGGTTCATTATTTCACTGAGGCAGGATTTGGCCATTGCAACCATCTGACAGTAGCCTTGATCTTCTCACGGTGACGTTTGCAATGTTTTACAACAATGCGCTATGCATCTCCTGCTACCAATTCTGTATGCATATAAACCATCACTGAGTGATATTTAGGGGACTGTAAAATCTTCTTTGGAGGGGTCTCGAGGGTCCCTTGGTGGGCTTTGCAGCCCCCACCTAGAAAGACGAGCCAGCAATGCAGAAGCTGACCCTGCTTCGCATAGGAACATGCTAGCTGCCCTTCAGGCAGGCCCCCGAGCTGCCTCCCAGGTCCGCTGTGCNTACCTGAGGGTAGGTGTAAGCGTACTGCGGTGAGAGACCCGGTGCATAAGTTGTGCTGCCCTGAGCGGCAACACCGGCCGAGGATGCTGTTGACGTCATGGCCGAAGCCAAGGAACGTTAAAGCAATTGCCACACCAGAACTTTCTCGGCATGCAGTCTGCTCCCTTGTGTTTGTCTCCGCGCTGTGCTGTCAAGAAAAATTTCGATACACGCGCGCTCCGTGCTTTGCTCCGTGTTCACTCCGCACATGTCGCGTGCCGATGCAGTTCAGCACTGATGGCTTGTTCAAAGTGCGTTCGCGACTCGCATTGTCACAATGCTGGTGATGCAGTGTGCAGAGATTCAGGCATATTGATCAGCTTGTCGACGCCGCCTACTTAAGCCCCGCTTGAGCTGTGACAGTGAAAAGTAGCACGGAAGATTGGACATTTGAAAACTGTAGCGCGAAACTACTTTGCCGCAGTTATCTCAACAGTCGGCACGACTGAAAAATAGCGTCTGCGTCCCTCTCCTGCAGCCCGTCACGGTGTAACAAATTGGGCTCGAGTACANGCATATGACATGTGTGAGGAGGCTTTCCAGTTGCCAGAATGTCGTGCCTGGTGAGTGCTAGCACAACATGGGTGCACAGCGAGTAGACTTCCTATCAGACGCATGCTCATTGAGTTGTGCTCATGCATCAAACCCTCATTGGTTACGTAAAAACCTGTGCGTGCCGCAAGAATGTTGCTGGGACTTTGACTTTCACCTTTCCTGCATGTCGGAACAGCATAGTTGTCGTCTGCTTGGCTTGGCACTAACAAGGACCGACAGGATCGGTTTGAAGTTGCCATAACGGTATATTGCTGTGTTCTCCCAACTCGCGTGACAACTGAGCCACTAGTCCCAGTATGAACAACCCCATCGAAGGTCTCGAAGGCCTGCCAGATGAGCAGAAAAATGCATTGATGACTCAAATTGAGGAGATGCAAGTCANTTTATGATGCCTGGTGTGCAGGTCTTCATCTGTGGAGTGGTAACCCTGGCCACCATCTTTGCCCTGTCCCACTACTTTGGGCAGTGCATACAGCTTCCGGAGTCCTGGCAGGCGGACCACTATGGCTTTGCTTTTACATGTCCCAAAGGTAACTCCTCATGTGATATTGCAAAAGTGTCATGGCATTCGCACTGCCCGACATTGTGTACGGTGCAGCAACAACCATCAACTTGGTGTACCTGCACTCCCGATCTTCCTTATCAGCAGGACCCTCGTGGCTTCAGATTTGCGGCCACAAAGTTGATGTGTCTTGCTGGGCTGCCCAGGGTTGCAGTGAGGCTGGTCAGAATTGAAGCAAGGCTGCTCAGTGAGGTGTCCACATCACTCATGAACTGAGTTGCTCAGCAGGAAACAGCTGCAGTGAATGCGGCACAACAGGCTTCTTTCCAGTAATGCCTGTGATCTGCAGTCAGTTTAACAAACAGTGTGGGTGCAGGACTGGTTACTATGCGCACAGCCATTGATAGTGACACAGCCTGAGCCATTGTGCTTGCCAACAGGAGTACCACTCCCATCTGGCAACTGTAACCGTCTCAATGTCTGTAACATGCATGTTGTGCAGCAGATGTGTTGTGATTGCAGGAAGATTCCTGCCCAGAGCAGTTGNCAAATATTGCTGCTTGTAGCCAGCCAGGTGCAGCAAAAGTGATTTTCATTACTAATCCCAGTGAGCTTGACCCGCTGCCTGACCATCGCAGATGCTGTCTGACATCGCGCCTGTTATTGTACATTACAAATAATGTGCATGCAGCTAGATATGCTGCGCCAACCACCAGCCAGCCCAGAAACAGCAAGAAGTGCCTTAAGTTGTTGCGGCCGATGCAGGTGGCCAGAAACGCGCAGTGGTGGTCCATCTCCATGATGCAGCATCTACATGTCCTGCAGTAACCGCATCATCATCAGCAGTCAAGAATGTGGCACGCTGTGCCCTAATCTGTGGTGCTTGCACCTTACATGCCACCAGAGTTTGTCATCTGACAGACAAGTGGTGCGCTCTCGCCTGATGTCTCAATGTGAGAATTTATTATTCAGCTGGAAGGCTGTTGGCAGCAGGTTGCGCCACCACGAACAACACTGTCAGGCAACAAGTTCATCANCATGTTGGACACTATATACCATGTGCATGACAGATACACCCAGATGTACACAGCTGTCACAAACTGAAAATTACAGCAGCCAAGCATGCAACGGCTTCAGCAAGCCTCTGCAAAGGCTGCTGTTGTAAGTGGGTCAACATCACAGACGTCTCTGAGACCTCTGACATCCCCACAGCAATCAGCAGAGGCTGCCTGTTGCACATTGCAGCTGCAGGGATGGCTCAGACAGACATGGTATGCTAGCAGTCANGCCATGCTTGGTTTGCTGTGCTGCTACTGGAAGCCTGCATCAGGCAGGGCTTGATTGTATTCCACAGGAACACTCAAATATAGCACACAAGCATGAGTGTGCATAATGCCTGGAAATTGCAGCAGCCATGGGAGCAAATCCTATGGATGAGTGCTGCAGAGAGCTGAGTGTAGCAAGGCGTTGCAACTGTGATGCTACAGCTGGACAAGTGCAGACAGACCCCATCGCAAGCATGAGCTTTGAAGGCGCCCACGACAGATGGCGGGTTTCCAGTCCAAGCTCATAGCCACACTAGACAGATCAATGTTGAAGGGGTTCTGACATGCTGCCCTTATGCTTGACAGAGGCTGCACACAACAGCATTCACACAAGGAACACAATCCTAAAGGCCAGTCTGAGGCATGTTTTGATTGATGCGTGATGCCAAATTGTGTTGACACACAAGCGTGAACGCAGTTGCCAGTGTGGGCTTATGCTCACAACAAGACAGCCACCTCAAGCTGCGTGTCTAGTGCTGCAAGAGCACGACCATATGACAATTTTCAGGCAGGCACTGCTGGAATCCCCACAGGACATAGCANCGTATGTATTGTGCATGTTGTGCGGAGCTCCGAGCGACACGAGAACAGCTTGTGAATGAGTAGTAATTTAGCTGTGTGCTTAAGGTGTATATTCTGATTTATCAACGTCAACACTAAACCCTACCACCCGCATCTACCATGACACCGATTACAATCCTCGATAGTTGATTGCGAGACTTAGTCGGGACGAGGGGAGGTGGGGGAGGGAGGGATTTACCAGAGGAGGCAGTTAGCTGATCCCCTAACACGTTCCTATGATACACCTCTAAGCTACCCATACACATCCATACTAATTATTCAAGGAATTGGATGAACATCATTATAGGAATTGGCCATTGTGGAAGTGCAGGACAACAAAACCAAGCAAGCACTTGGCTGTCACCTATGTGTTGACGCACTCCAAGTCGTGCCAACAAAACCAGATGGCAGTGTGGGACGCAACATTTGTGTACCCATAATAATGCTACTGACCCAAGAACAACTGATTTTTTTTTGTCTAGATCTCTAAAACAAATGTGTACAGCAGACCTGCCAGCATGGATCTACATGTCTAGACTGTGTACACCCAGTGCATGTGATAGTGGCAGCATTGCATCACTCGTGCTTGCCAGCAGCTGCCTGCCTGCTAGACAACATNAATGTGCGCTCGCGCAAGTTCCTTGGTGACCCGTTTGTAAGCTGCCTCCAACTGCTGCATATCGTTGACACGGACCACTCCTATTGAGGCTGCTCCGTAGATTGGCTTGATGACTGCATGCAGCCAACTTATGGTGTCAACTACCCCTCAGCTACTGAGTAAATGCTTCACTGGCTTGGTGCTTGCACATTGTTGGACTGTCAATGTCAATTAGGGTTGGGTACAGCATGGTCCCAGTGGCATGTGATATAAGAGGTCATGGGTCTACTTATGTGCTTGCTGATCTGTATTGTTGAGCCTGAAGTGGTTCAGCGTCAGCAATATGCAAGATGCCACTTCCTTGCCCCGACGATATGCGACAGGTGCCATGTCGTCTATTGTGTTTCACCAGTTTTGCCAGCTAGCAGCCCAGATGCAGAGATAGTACAGCATGTCAACAGCAGGCGCTCTGAGCGAGTGAGCTCAGCAACATAACCCTGTCAAGAACAAGGTGCAGCAACATCAGTAGTCGTGTTTGCATGCCATCTGTCTCACCACTAGCCTGCAACAATATACATCTCCAAGCTACTGCTTCAATGCTTCAAAACCAATTTTGTGCATGCATCATACACTGGCTGCAAGAAAGCTACAATAGGAGATGGGCACATGCCCTCACAGCATCAGATGCTCCACGTGNGCATGTGCAGGCACTGGGCAGCCTGGAAGGGGTGCAGCTGGGGCAGTTCATTGCCAACGCACAGACTGGGCGCCTCTTCCGAGGCACTTTTGATGGCAGGCCTGTAGTCATCAAGGTCAGCGTGTGCTGTACAAAANGGCGTGACACTTAGTATAGGTTTGAAAGCCTCGGCGTCAAGCAACGTGGTATCTCGCTTCAGGCCGTGAGGAGACAGGGAGAGACGAACTCTCTTCCGTGCAGGCCCCGCCTGAAAGTCGTCCACAACGTGCAGTCTGACAGCCATGGCCTCTTGTGTCCGAATCCGCCGCCTTGCAGAGTGGCGCAGGTGCGTGTTGCATGAATGCAAGCAGCAGTATCTCAACATCAAGCCGATGTTTCATGCATGCAGCACGTCATTCAAATTTCTTGGATTATCTAAAAAATATCAAAACGGACCACGTGGCTCAGGTTAATCACCAAGTCCTCGCATGTTCGGGCAGCCTATGCGTTCAGCAAGACCAAGGTGGCAACATATTGGCATAAGTTGCAGCACTGACTTTTTCATGCGCAATTGGACCCTGATTTGCATTTATACACATACATAAAAAGGTACGCTCAATAACTAGTGACGTACACTTAGGATGCTTTCAATCCCGAAACTTCCCTACAAAAGACATCAACCTTACAGACGAGGTAGCAAATAGGCACTGGCTTCATCAATGTCATGGTTGCACGGACATGGCTGAAAGCACTTTCGGTCAAATCCCCTGACGGCAGTTGCCTGATGATGAGAGTTCAACGGTTGACACAGGCTGCTTAGTCAATGCTGTGCATGTTGAGGCCACTGTCTGCGTACTTCTTCAGGTGATCAATGCCGTACTCTTCCTCCTCTTCTGCACTGCGCTCATACTCCTCGACTGTCAGTCTGGGGTCTGAGTCAGGATCTTCAGTGCATGGTGCCACAAACGAGTTTGACAATGGATCTTGCAGCTTCAGTGTCCATGCCTGGTTCAGCTTCATGCAATCTTCAAGCTTTGCAAAGAAGGCACCCCATGTGCTTCTGTCCAGCGCTGAGGCACTGTCACCTAGCTGAAAGCTTTGAGTAGTCTTCAGTGCTGTTATAATCTGCTCTACAAGCCCCTCTACTGTAGTCACCAACCCACCCATGCTACCTATGGTTCACAACATGCACAGTTGCATCTAAATGGATGCAACATACCCCATACTGGGCATGCATGCCACAAATAGCAAAGACCGGTAGCATGGTCAGTCAGCAACATCTGACCATTCCTGCATCCTTCGCACAACACCGACTGTTTAGCATTGGCCAGGCATACAAAGGATGGTGAATGGACTACTGTTATTGAAATTGCTTGCTGTGCCATTGTTGTACATCACAACCAATTTAGCTTTGTCACAAGCAGCTTACGTGATGATAGCTCTGCATTTGCTGCTGACAAAACAAGCAACTTTACATGCAGTAGCATACAGATAACAGCCAGCATTTTGTTACCACCTTAGAAGTAAATGTACAGTGAGCGCAGTGACAGACGTACCTGTAGTGACTTCAAGATCCGCCTCAGGTATTGAGATGGACGCTGTGTCAGCCTTGATGACATCTCGCCTCAAGTCCTCAGGCTCCGACACTTGAAGCGTAATGTTGCTGCCTTTGTCGCTGATGCCACCTCCGGCTTTGATGTCAGAGCTTCTGTAGCCGCATGTGTCACATGCATTGGCCATGATGACTATCTCCTACACATTCAAGCAGGAAGTCAGATGCTGCCCTGTTACGGTGCTGCTAGGCTGCTGGTTTGCTCTGATAGTGTGCACATGTAGCTTTTGCAGCGGTATATGCAAACTGCTTTGCACAAAGGGTCTACTGAACTGCTTTCAGCATACAAGACATAGCAGCTGGCAACTCTGTGAGATATGGTGGCAGATTGCTGTTGGTCTCATCAGCAATGGAAGACACAAAGATAACAGATTTGCAGCTCCCTTGACATGGCATGCAAGTTACCTGCAAGGTCTGTAACAGGCATCCGTGGTTATGCAAAGAAGCGTTACACATCGCTTGCAGGTGCCAATGCAAATGTTGAGGTGCTCACAACACACCCCTAGGCANGCCCGAGACCAGTTCGAAAACTTGACGCGCAGACTTTCGTTGGATAGGTGTGCGAGTATCACGATCCTTGCAATGCACCGCAATTCCAATGAATGGAGGATTTCGCAGTTTACACGTCGCCGCAGATGCCGCGAGTCGCAGGGCCTTCTGTCGACTTTGATCGCCCCTTCGTCTTCTTGGGACCAGTTTTGTGCACANCAGACATGCATGGCAACACCAACCAGCCAGTCTGCCTGTCATGTGGGGTTTTGATTATGTTGATGGCTGACAGCTGTGAGTCTGAGCATGATCTCTCAAGTCTGTTCCTTTGCTTTGAGTTTGTTGTGACTCAGATCAACTGTTGCAGGCACACATATCAGGTAGGACATAAGCAGCGGGCATGCAAAGAACGGATGTCCAAGCAGTGTGGTCCAGACGTGTCCAGGACCACCCTTTCATACGAAGCTACTGGCCAGAACCAATGGTAGATTCCAGATATGCTCTGGGGTGTTACAAGACAGTGATCTGGTCAAGGTTGCAAACGCTGATGTCAGCAAGTGTGCACAGACGGCTAAGACAACCTAGCCTTTGCACATGCTCATTCATTATTTCAAGCTTTAAACATCGGCTTGTACACTACATTGCAAAGTATTCAGGGGCTAAGTAGCACCATCAACCGTCTGCTGAGGCAGCAGCTGTGCTGTGCCTGTTCGCTTGCAGCTAGTCTTCAGGGGTATTGGTCTGGGTGTTCCTTTACAATTTGTGAAATGGTAGGTTGTACATGTAGCTGGATGACTGACATGAGGACAATGTGGATTAGTCTGGTAGTAACAAATGGCTATAGCCTATAGCCGCTGTGCTGCACCTGCAGCTTGTGCAGTTGCATGCAACGTGGCAGCTATATATGCAGATTTGTGAAGATGCGTGCATGTAACAGAGTTGGAACAATGTCAGTAATAGGCACCACCGCGAGCGCAGATGCTCCATAAACCATCCTTACACATTGATGCGCAGGCGCGCAGCAGCTGCAATTGTAATGCATGCGCGATGACCTCTGCTTGTTGATCAAGTTCGGCACTAGCTTGTTGTTGTATGCATGGCATACAATGGTGCCATTGGTGGCAAAGTCAACATTCACCACTGCTATTTCAGGTCATCAGCAGGCTCAATAACGCTAGGAGCTCAGCCTTGTTCAGATGTGGAATTTGCATTGCCACCTATATGAGGTTCTACATGATTCATAACAGTAATCTTTTACAAAGCAATATCTTTCATGATGATGTCAAACCATTGGGCTTGCAGCCACTTATTTTCAGCTTAACGATCAGCTAAACTAGCGAGTTATGTGCATGCAACAAATGTAAATGCCTGCAGCTGTACATATGATCACGAGCCAAACTGGGAGATGAATGCAGTACTTGACCCCTCAAAATGACAGATCACCAAGTGCCATAGCTCTGTGGCATAGATGAAGCCTGCCTACCAAACGTGTGTTGGCATGTTGCTTTCCTACATATGCTGATTCTAACACAAGAATGTACACTGAATTGACCAGGTGNCACTCAGTTTCACAGTGCACAGCAACAATCCTGCCTGCACAGCCAGCTGGGGGCTCCGACTATAATTCTGAACGAAGCTGAAAGCATGAAGTGATCACGCTTTGGGCTTCACTCAAGTTCATGGTCGGAGAGTCCAGCTGGCTGTGCATGCCATCTGATTGCTCTTATACGCTGTGGTTTTCTGCATGTCCAGGGATGGCTGCAGTTTGCACAGATCTGTTTGTTTACATGGCCATGTCAGCAACTCCTGACACAGGCTGGCTGGGCAAAGCCAATAGGTTGTACACGCTCTGCAACACACTTGTCTGCAAGGATCTGAAAACTTCCCGCAAGCATGCAGCACTAGCCAAGCTTCAAGAGTGAAGATGCATTTCTGTGCAATCAGTCCTGGTCATGACAGAACTCATCGTGCAGGCCCAAACGGGACATGACGTATGACAGCCTGTCATGCCAGCAAGGGGCAGGCCCACCTCTGACTTTGCACAATGTCTCGCCACTGGAGAGCAGAAGAAGGCGAGCGCCAGTGCTGAGAGGGAAGTCTAGCAGTCATCGGCCAGCACGACCAACAGATGTCTGAGTTAAAGGTATGCTTGCAGACCATGCACNGTGTTGCGCATGCATCAGGCACAAGCAAGATCTCAAACACCTGTTGTGGCAGGTCATTGCAAGTGCAGACACTGTTGCTGCGAGCATACTTGCTGACAGGTGCACCACCAGTACAGACACGTAGTACAGCAGTGTTGCGCAGCATTGCTGGCCAGGTGCTGCAGCATGGTGTACAAGAGCAGCAACTTTAGGACACTCAGCATTGTTGCAGGCTTGTGCCATGTCACAGGAGATGCTCAGCATGCTCTGGCCTCCGCAACATATGTCATTGCAGCACAAGGTTGCATTAAAAATGGCATTGCAGCATGAACGGGACAAAGTCAGTGCAGGTTTGCAACTTATGGGCAACACAGCAAGTGCGTGCCATGGTGCAAACTCACCGTTCGGGCAGCAACATGCTCCTGAGGAGTTCTTGGGCATGCGACATAACACAGGACTGCAGTGGTTGCTGTCATCACTATCTGCATGACACGCAATGAGCCAGGCAGCCTCAATTCAGCATGCAAAGCCTTGATGGCTCTTGCTTGCAACACTCATTGCCATTTCACACCAGCCATGGCATAATAGATGCACATGTTGTGGCAGCCAGCATAGCATGCAGCAATGCCTCAGGTAAACCAGCTCACGACTGCATAAGCTTGTTGTCACATTTGATCATGTGGCTCATGGCGAGTGTGCAACCCATTTTCAGGAATCAACTACAAGGCGAAAGGAGAAGGACTGGGGTAAGGACATAGAGGGAATTGGGAGCTTGGCAGACACAGATGCATGACAGAAGCCAGACAAATCAAGCACGTCGTTGGCAAAAGGTGCCAGCCAGACAAGATCACTATAAGAGAGTGGACAAGAGCAATGGGGGCCAACCACGCTGGAGCCAACAAAGAATTTTGAATGCGTGCAGCGCAATACAGATGGCTGTGACAATGCACACATTGCTTTAGGGGACCTGCATAGGCATGAGGCCAAGCCAGGAGAACTCCTGGCTGGTGCACCAGCCGGGGCCAACCAGCCACAGCAGCACCAGGCCGCCTTGCCCGCCTGCTGCCACCTCAGCAGCTGCATGTCAAAGCTTCCAAGGTGCCCAGTGCCTTGCAAACGGTGAGGAGCCTCCTTTCACACTCCTGGACCAACATACGCAAATGTAGCTGTCAGGAAGTGCCCTGGGCTTGCCAAAGGTCAGCCCGGTATTTGGAAGACANACAGCTGCTTCAAACATGATCAGCGTGACGTTGCGCTGCTGTCGTTGCTTCCTGCAAAGCAATGGATGATGTCTTAAGGCAGCACACATGCACAATTTAAGCTATTCTGATACTGTGCTGACAAGTTGCAACACTTAGAACCAAGCAAATAGCAGATGCAATAGCCATGCCTGCTTAAGATATGATTCCATGCGGTTTGTTGTTTGCAAAGCAACAGATGTTTTATACTTTGCAACATTGCTGCCATACAGTAGATTTTAGCCAGTATCAACATGTCAGGCATCTTGCGTTTCTGGCAAGAATGTTGCAGCACGTCCGCAGTTGTGCAGCATGATCTCCACACATACATGCATGCAAGTAGCATGGTCTGGACCCACCACTTCTTGTGCAATCTTACTGCATCCAGCACCCGCCAGGTAATAGCTGCTAGANACTTTGCATCATATTGTAGCTTTCCTGCAAGCACTTGCGTACCATGCAGCCAGGCACAAATCTTGGCTCCTCCTGCTGATGCTGTTTGTTGCAACGTTGCTCTGATCCTGCTTGTGTATGAGTAGCTCTGAGTGACTTTGCCCCAGGTCACAGACCGCATGCTGGCNAATGAGCTTCAGGTGTGCATGCCCTGTCTGTTGGCAGTCCCATCAAGACTGCAGCAGCATGTTGAGCAGTGTGATAGCTTGCTAGCCTTGTGTGCAATTTTGTTTGGTATGGACAGTTGCACTGTCCAGGCATCACAATCCCGGCACTGTTATGCAGCTATCACCCCTGCCCTGGAACCATGCAGCTATTACCCCTGCCCTGAAACCGTGCTTGAACAAGTCTGACGCCTTCAGTGCCTGTGCTGTTGTCGAGGTGCATACGGCATAGCAACCTGGTTGCATCCTGCTGGCAGTTGTTGCTGAGTCAATTACTTCAAACCTCACAGCTGCAGACAACACCTTGTTGTCCCAGAAATGGTTGCACGCAAATGATACATTCACCATTGATACATTCACCAGCAATACATTCACCATTGACACATTCACCATAAATACATCCATCATTTATACACTCACCCTCCATACACTCACCATCAATACACTCACCATGGTTGCACTCACTATTTGTGTACTCTCCATCGATACATCCACTGTACTGTGATCGTGTCAATGACAGGAGCTTCTTGACGCCACTCATGAGATCCTGGCAGAGCTGGAACGGGAGCACAAGGCCAGCAAAGTGCCCAGCAGCACTGGGGAGCCTGCCAAGCAGGATGCTGATGCTGATGAACTGCGAGAGAAGTTCAGAATTGTCAGGGTACAGCTTTTCTCCTGTGCATGCAGCAGAGACCGTCAAGCTTGCTAGGCTTGCATATGGCCCCACATGTTGCGTTGGTCAAGGGTGCTGGTAGCATCAGAACTTGATGCTGTCAAGCCAAGCTTACATGGTAGGTGGCAGTAGCATATGAGCATGTTCTTGCAATACTTGGTAGGCCTTCTTGTTCATCAAGCTGTCTTTGACATGTTCAAATGTCGTAACTCGCTGCTGTGTTGCAATGCTGTCTCATGAACTAGAAGGCTGCATGTCGTATCTGCGTTGCAGACAGTGTTGGAGCAAGGNCTGCATAGCCTGCACACAAGGAGACAACATTGCGGGGCAAACCTGCGAAAACCCCATGTTGTCCGGTGTGTTGTGTCCATGTTCACACGAAGGGCAAATGTGCTTGCTACAGCAAAGTGCTATGTCACAAAGCTCAACTCCCACCCCACTGACATGCAGGGCTGTATCAAAATCATCCAGTTGCAGATTTTGTCAATCAGAGGGGGCCGCANCACACTAGTGATGCATGCACAGGCATTGCTACGACAGAGTCGTCCATCACTGGCGCCATGATGCTGGACACCTGTGGTGCTGCACTCCACAGGACGGTGGCAGCTTTGACAAAGAATGAGGCGACCGTGCTTGTTGTGATCTGTCACCTTCTCAAGCAACAAGAGGTTGGCGAAAAAGCAGGTCAGACGCCTGTGTACATGTACCGACTGCTTGCACTTGCCCGGCTGGGTCAGTGCAAACTCTGCTTTTGCCCTAAGCTCTGCATCTGATGTGGGCTGGATTTCTAGCTGCAAGCGATCTATGTGGCCTGCAGGGCCTGTATCAGCAATCGAGATGGCATGTGTTTATGATGGGGCAGCACCACATGTTGTTGGCGAGCATTTGGGCGTGAATTTGGCAGTTGTGAAGTTGTGCAATGGTGGACTGATTGAGACTACCGCAGGTGCACGTAATTTTGACAGCAAGGTATCATGTTTACACCGAATAGCTTTTATGGTGCCCATGCTGATGGACCGACTGCAGGAATTGCAGAAGAAGTAATCTCAACAAATGAGCTCAAGCATGCTCCTACTGCTTAGCCTTGAAAAGCTGCGGCCTGCTGCATACTATTTTTTCCTGTGGGGGTTTCAAAGAGCAGCAGCAAGTTTGCAGTTGTGGTGTCAGGAGCAGAGCTGTGTCTGTGTACTTCTAAGCATAGCTTGAGAGTGCTTGCCTGACTTGCCNTGCACAGCAATGCAGCAATGTTGTGTTACTTCAGGAGCTATGCTTGCACTGGAGATTCCACTGCAGCCTCAAAACACAAGGGGCAGACTTCCAACCTGGAGTTGACCGTAAATGCTGGTAGCTTCTGCAGGCTTTCATGCTAGTGCTGACAGGCCATCAGCTGCGGGGTGGAAGTGCATATATACAGGCAGCACAGACTGGCCTGGATACAAGCCGTGTCCTGTCAGTGCAAACCTTCTCCTGTGCACTGCCATAGGGCTTGAATAGGACGCTACAGCCTAGCAAAAGTTGCTGCACTGCACAGAATGCATGCCGCCTGCACAGGGCACCCACTGCAGACAGTTTGCATTTGCTGTGGTGGGAGTCGCTGTGCCTGCTTGAAGCTGCTGCATGTGCCGTTGAGCAACCAAAGCATAAGTCTGAAACAGAGGTATCTGATTGGTAGCAACGTCACACTTTGAGCATGCCATGCACTCAGTGCATTTACCTCAGCCTGGTAGCAGCAATTGGTCGAAGCCTGCTGGACCTATACTGTGCTTCTGGAGAGCGCTGAGTAGGTCTGTACACTGCAGCAATGGAGGGTGACCCCGCAGGCGAGGGGGCAGGTGTGGCTGGAACAGCCCTGGAGGGCAAGGTCTGGTTCAGCCCTGTCCTAAGTGCTGGTCTTGCTCTGCCAAGATTAGCCCCAGGCCTGCTGAGCTCTGCCCCAGGCCTTGTTAGTGTTGTGCCTGCTCTNGCAATACTGCATTGCATGCATGGCAAATAGGCCACCACCTTTGCTGTGGAGCTGCAGCTTTGTTCAGTGACACCAACACTGGCAGCTGGTCAACCAGCCAATTGCGCTCAGATGCTGCAGATCTGGTCTCAAGCAGTGTGGGCACTGCATAATGAAGGTTGCCATGCAGGAAATACACCGCTTGCCTCACAGTATCATAAGTCTATACCTCATCACAAACACACAGCAATGTTCAATCTGGCACTATGTGCCTACTGGCAAGTTCAGCACTAACAGTAGTAGTAACAGTCGCAGCCACAGCAGCAGTTACAGCAGCAGTAACAGCAGCTAAAAGCTGTGTGACAGCCTGCCATCTGCTTGTCACTCTTGTTATAGCAGTGTCAGTACGATGATCATATTACAGCTACAGGTTGCCATTGAGCTGAAACAACTACAGAAAGCTGGCCTGATATATTTACTGGGGCTTGAAAGAGAAGTCAATTGTGTTGTGCATACCATAGGATGCCAATGCAGGCAATGTGAGGGAGGTCTGGAGGCTGCTTGATGAGTGGGGCNTGGCTGCAGGTCCCCTGTATTGGTCTGCTCTGTCTGAATTTAGCTGCACAGCCAGTTGTGGCAGATTCATACTGCTTGTAGAAGGAAGGTACAACACGCTGTTGCAGAGAACAACAGAAAGATGGGCTGGTCCTGGCACAACTAAAATGCACAANCCTACAGGAATGATAGTACAGGGATGTTATGGATGTTTGCGACAAGCTAGGAAGTGATGCCAGCAGGAGCACACCTGCTGAGCTTCTGTGATGATGAAGTAGCCTGGGCTGGTGGCCTGCGGTCACCAGCAGCCATGACAGCGACATTCAGGCTGGATGCATGGCCCAAGTCAAGGCTTGCAGCCGAGTCCTGTGCAACAACACAGCAAAAAGGTACGGCTTACACAGCATTTGGATGTGACAGCAAATTTGGGGCTTGCTGCAAAGGCTGTCCTTGTGAGTGTGTGCTGTGAGATCATAGGCTGGGCATGGTGTCGCTTTGTGCCAAATGCTGCTTTTCTGCACATACAGCATAGAACTAGCACCCAGTCACCAGCAGNCATCTTGAGCAGCATATGCCAACACTCAGGAGGTCAGGCTACATGCAGCAAGAATGCCCTGAAAATACAGCACTGGAAAGCATGATTGTCATGCTACGAAGTACACATGTCTGCTGCAGGTACTGCCTGTAGCAGCCTGCTGCCATGACTCTGCCTTCCTGGGCGCTACAGTCCTCAGGTCTACAGTCAAAAGCACTCTGCATGCACCAGCTCGTTCTCTTGATCATGTGTCTAGGGTCTTTGAGTAGTTACACAGTAGCACTTCAATCCATGGACANGATCCTGAGGAAGCAATCACTAATCACAAGGTGAAGTTTACGTTGCCATGTACAGGGCCAACAGGGGTGTGTTTGCTGAACTCCAGCTGCTCCCCCAACTTCATAAGCTNGCAATCAAGCACCTTGACAAAGTTGCCCAATTGCCCAGTACATTCTGCCAGCATCTGTTCAGAAAAGTCTAAAAGCCAGCAGTTGTTAGGTGGCTCAGGAGATGGTTCCCATGGAAGATGTTGCATTCTGGCATCCCGCCAGGCTTTTGCATCTCGGCATTTGGCATCATCAAATGGTGCAAAGGTTTCCAGCAGATTTGGGGCCTTGTTCTGTCTGCAGAACACACATAGAGCTACTTCATGCGCTTCGTCACCTTACATTGCCACCTCTGTTTACCAGACCGCAGTGCCTTCTGCTATGTCAGCCTTACCTGAGTTGTTGCACCTCCTGATTCGTGCGAGACTTGACTTCCTGCCGCAGGGCACGCCTGAAATTATATGCCCAGTCGTAATTGATGCTGTAATCGGTCATCTCATCGTCACTGCGAAAGCCTCCTCCCCTGCTGGCCAAGACGTGAAGCACCCTCAAGGCAGCTTCTTGTGGGAGCTGCGCCTCCTGTAGCCACTGTTTAGCTTTGTGAAAGCCCTGAGGCTGCTGAGCATAGCCTTCTCTATCTAAGTAGGTCAAGATCATGTCCTGGGCCAGTGCACCACGGCCTGCATGTCATTGTATGCTTCCAAGGATTGTCGTGACTAGACAGTTCGACGCCACTGGCGCTCCCACTGCATGCAGCGACTCCTTGCGCAGCCACACCTGTCGTGGCATTCCCTGGCGCAGTAGCTGAGAGCAGCAGCCATACGTCTATATACTGTTGTGGACTCAGCACACCATTGTAGTGGTTATGTTCTTCTGTGAAGCCTCTAGCATGGTCCAGCTGTTTTTCATAAGATTGCTTAGGGCTCAAACCAGCGAACTCGAGCCAACGCTGCACGGGCGGGGCGGGCTGTGGACCCATCGCGTGACTGCAAGTGACGNTTGTCTCACCTTGTGGGGACAGCTCCTTCACCCACCTGGACATCTGCGACACTAGCCCGACCGCAATAGCTGAGGACACAGCTGACAGCGCAGCTGTTGATGATTCGTCTGATGTGGTGATACCAGAAGAGTCACCAGGAATCTTAAGTGGCGAGCCAACCCAGAGGTGGGCAATACCCTTTGTTCATGACTCAAGAAGCTTGTCTGCCTGTTATGCTGTTTGGCAACATAATTGTAACAGTTGAACCGCCTTCAGCTAGCGGCAAGTTTGGCGCGGAGATCAATTTTATAGACGCAATGATGATCCTTGTCAATTGATGACTGGCAACCTTCCTAAATGGGGTTCATAAGCAGTCCTGTGCTCTGTAGCTGGGCTTCTGTTGAGTGACGTGGTGTGAAAGGAAGCTTGACATACTTGGATAATGACTAAGACACCGTCGAATAAGACACCGTTGCTGCACATCCTCCAATCAGCATGGCACTGAAACTCACTGGTTGCTGACTCAGCAAGCTGCCCAAGCCTGTTGGCATTGTAGCCCANCTGCCCAGTTGCTGCTTCAGTTGCTGCAGTATACCTGTTGCCTTTTGGTCACAACTGAGCCCAGACTGAGTACATAACAGGTGCAATTGAGGCCATTGCATATACCTGTAGTGCTCTCNCCAAGCCAGAACTGTGGCACCAAAAGCTATCGTTGCTGTCATAATGCATCCAGTCACCACCAGCATCAGCGCACTACGCTTAGATTTGAGCTGCAGACGCTTCTGTGCAGAGACAGCTGCAAAGTCCACAACAGGTGCAAGCGCCAAAGCACCTCCCAGTCTTGCAACCTGCAATCAATACAAGGCATGAGGGCTGCATGTGCTGCTACTGACGTGTTCAGAAGCCTGAGCCTGTACTTCAATATGGTCATATGCTTGGTTGTAGGTACTGCGCAATTGATACAACATAGCAAGATATGTTGATCTGACTTTGGGCAATGCACCGATGACATGATGCCACATTTTAAGCTCACAGCGCCGATTTGACACCTGTAATCCTGAGCGCACTGCCTTGACTGTAAATACAAGCGGCCCCATCAATACAGTAGCAGTGTACATGAAGACTGACGAACTCCTGTGTGCTGATGAAAGACATGCTGCTTGTGGTACAACNCTCAACAGTTTGTAGCACCCAGCAAGCTGTTACAGCAGCAGTGCTCCAATCATACTACATGCACAGGTTGTGATGCCTTGATCACCCGGCATGCACCTTACATGTGTACATGCATACAAACAGTTTGCTCCTGGTGACAAGCATGCACACAACGACTGCCAAAGTCCTCAAGCATTACGTGCCCAGAGCTGCGTAAGCAAACAATGATAACTTGCCAAAAGCGATGACATCAAGGAGCCATACCTTTCAGCACGGTTTAAAGGTAAACGACACGCGGTAGATCTATGTGCATCGACGCAAAACAGGACAACGGTGCGACGCGATATTGCCGCAGCCGTTGCTGTGATGGAAGTGCGCGACTTAGCAGGACTGAAAAGGCAAGCCCGAGCGCAGTGATATGCGGAAACGCTGTGCTGGTTCGTCCGNACCATGGGCAGCGTGCAATGCTGCATTTGTGATCAGCATGGCCAAACATAAGATGCATCAGTCAGGTTGTTGCAAGTGCAATCGTAGGCAGAATGTGCTTAGACACAGCGCTGCGAAGTATGTCATGTTGACAAAACACTTGACTCATGCAGGCGCAAAGCCAAGTGCTGGCTAGACTAGGTACCCATCTGGTTCAACAAATGCCTTGTCTTGACTGTACAGGTGGAGAGGCTTCAGAAGGTGATCAACAAGCTGAAGGCTGAGAATGTGGAGTACAGGAACAACAACAAGACTGACCAGTTTGAAACTCGCATACAAGAGCTTGAGAAGAAGCTGCTTGACACAGGTGCTGGCACTGTCTTCAGAAAACACCTCTTGGCACCCTGTGGATACCACCTCAACATGTGCCCTTGACAAGCATGTACAGATCATTGGGCAGTTTATGCATGAACAAGTTGCAGTGTGTCTGGCTGGTCATGTGGTCAAAATGCAGCCCAAGGCAGTACACTCCAGGCAAAACTGACACAGCGCACAGACACGTGTCAATATCAATGCATTGCCCAACACTGTAGGCACTCAAATTCCTTATTTGGCCTTTTTTTAACCTGTCACGAAGGCTTTCTGCCATGCTTGTCCCACACAANATGCCAGCAAGCAGATGATGCAAGAAGTCGGCAACCGTGCCAACGTGCGAGGCCTGCTTGAGGTAAGGGTCTAGCTGCAGTGCAGCCAAACTTGCAGTATGGCTGCTTAGCTATTGTGCCATGCATGGAGTTCACCCTATACATGCAGTATGCAGGCTGAGTTTGAAAGCTGCGCTGCAATAACAGGTTGTCCATGACGTGCACAAATATGGCAATGCCTTGTTTGCTTTGCTGGATTCAGCTTGCAATGTGTTTTCCAGAGCATCTGAATGGAGTACCTGTGCAACTGATGACTGACTGTTGACGTGGGTACAATCTACCCCAGCTCTACTTGACTGCGATGTGCATGTGTGGATTTCGCAGCGATTTGTCGCATGGGCGAGCTTTTGATTCCGGAAAAGCTACAATCATTGACCTCCAATACATGTCTGTGTCCATCAACAACATTTGTGCAAGCCTGCAGGACATGGCAGGCCGGGTGAGGAGTCAGCATGAAGGCCATGGCAAGGTGACAAGGCGGGAGTCGTTCAAGGTCAGCCACATGGTACACCAGAGGCTGTCAGCTGCTGCTTCCAGCCAGGGCTTTGGCCCTNCACTGTCAATACATGATGCACAATGCATGCATCTGTGACCCTCACCACTGCTTATAGTTGCCTGTTANTAACAACGCAACACACTGAGCAACATGCAGACTTACTGAGCCGTCAGTGCCATAAAGCAGACCTCCCAACATGCAATGAGTCAGTGACTTCTGGTGAGCACAGTTTTCACAATGGCAGCAAAGAAACAGCCTTCCACAGCTGTACTACTTGGTGGAGTACAGAAACAGCAAGGTACATATTTGACACAACTGCCAAGCACAGCACCTGGCAACAGCATCGCTGCGCAGTTNCATACGCACGCAGTCAATGCAGAAGCTTCGATCAAAGCAGCTCAGTATAACGCAGACCATGCTGCACAAACTGCGGGGCACTATCTGTACGCTGCTGAATCGAGAGCATGAGAGAAGTGTTAGCGTGACTTGTAACTGCTTGCCTCTTNAACAATTCAGTCAAAAGAGCTCAATGCATATGTCCAGAAAAAACGCTTGATACAAGGCCTTCCACTTGGGCAGCATAATATGGACCTCTGCAAATTTGTGTAGTGGTGCACAGCTGCACAGCACTGTGCTACAAGAACACATGGCAGACAGATTTACCTTGTGCTTTGTTTTTGGTTTAGGTGGCTCAAACGGGCAGGTCAGGATTGCAAGCTTGACATCNGTCAACCACCACATCATACTGATCTCTCAGTGGCTTAGCTTTGATCTGTTCAAGAGAGGGCATTGGGATGTTTAGCGATTTGAGCTGTGTCACCAAACCCTTGTACAGAGGCTTGTCTGTCTGCTTGGGGTAGAACAGCTGCAGCCAAATATCATAGTCACTCCTNGCGCTCAAGGCGTCAGTGAGACGCGTTCTACACCACGCAGGGCCCCTGGGGACAAGAGCTTGTTTCCAACCCTTGTCGCCGATTTACGTGTTTTTCATGCGGCATTGCTATGACTTATTTGCATTGAGACATTCCTAGGATGGCTCGACTGATGGTGCAGCGCAACTGCAGACTGCTCACGCAGTCACAAAGCGGCTTCTGGAGGAAAGAGGGCTGCCGCTGANGGGGACGCAATGCAGGTTTGCTGTATGAGCATGCCAGAGGCATCACTGCTGAATGGCGTCACGCTAGCCCTTGCCTTCTGTATGAGCCACTTGCCCTGCCACTCAAGAGATCAGTTGCAAATCTTAGTAGCATCAATGACAACCAGACAAGAAACCAAATGTGCGTGCTAGGTTATGCGTCATGCACACAGTTTGACAGTATGGCAACTGGCTTGCTTCAGCTGCGGGGCCACTTGTNGCGTAACAGCTGCAAGTCAGCTTGGTGCCAGGAAACATACCCAAACATGGGTTTGTCATGTCTTGTATCAGGCAAGACTGTGTTGTACAAGCAAGCACACTCCTGCCCATTTGACACCCTGGGCACACTCACTCANGTCTGAGCAGGCTGCTGCAAAGGCTGTATACCTCATAAAAGCTTGTTGGATGTGTCAAGCCCATAGCCATGTGACGATGATGTAACAATGACACCAAATGCATGATGGAACAGGAATCAGATGCAAATAGTCGACCATTCCAAGCGCCAGCGCATAACAATGACACAACATAGAATCACTTCAACTGCCACCCAGCATCCACACTCACGCTCAGCCTCCTGCTTATGATGGCATCAGGTGCAAGCCACACAATGAAATTTTGAAAGTGGCGCACCACGTGAGGATGAGACATCTTCTTGCTCACGACAACTTCCCTAATGGCGCTCTCAATGCTGTCTGCATCTTGCACATTGCACACAGCATATTTGACGGCGACTGGNCAACAGGCTGAGTATGGGACCCTTGCAGAGGGCCCTGTGTTCCTGGAAGAAGACATCATCGATGTCTCAGTGACAGACAATGACGTTCCTGTCACCACTGCTGCCACCGCTGATGCCAACACTAAAGCCAATGAAGCACCGCGCTCAGAGGTTGGCGCCAGTGCATCACAGCCGGCGGGCTCTGAGACCAGCCCTAGTCCTAGGGCACGTCCACAGCAGTCCAGGCTGACACAGGAAGCCTCAGCAAGCAGTCAATCTGCTGAGACGATTCCANGGGCATCAGGGTGCACAGACTCAGCTGGGGCCTGCAGCGAGACAATGTCATGAGACACCAGAAGTGAGCTGGGAATAGAGGAGTGCTGAACACAGAGTACAGATGGCCGTGATTGGGAGAAGGCTCATGAAGTAACCATTCTCGTACACAACTACAGTCACTTTGCTGTTGCTAATGTGGTAGAGCTGCAAGACCATGTATCAGTCATGCAATGCAAACCTCGCTGTGAGAATTGCTGGTGGGTTTATAAGCAACACTGAATGGAATGCATTGCCAAGGACATCTCAAGCAAGGATACTGACTGATAACAAGTGCAGCAGATGCTATGTGCAGCAAATGTAGCAGAGCATCATATAAGCAAACATCATTACTGAGGGATGTGACAGCATGCAACCACATTGACAAGGCTAGAATGGCATGCTTGGCATATGCAGGAGCATACATGATGCATACATGATACTCAAGTGGGGTTACATCAGGTTTGAGGGCAGCCTCAGAGACAGCATGCTTTTGAGCCCTGGTACGAGACAACCCCAAAAAAGGCAACACTGCAGCATTGTAATGTTTGTCTATAACAAAGGTTTTGAGCCCCATGTTGTCACTACAACTCCTGGAATCGGACAAGGTGTTGAAGATCATTGAGCCTATCACAGGGGAGTTGGTGTGAAGCTGCCTACCAGGGAGTCTTTGTGAGCAGTTGTGCNTGGTGACTGGCTGCACAGCTGCATGCACAAAATCTGCAGTCAGCAGCACTGTGTAATTAGGTAGGCATCAACACAGGTAGCAGTCATATTGCTGACTTTGCTTTTGTCACTCATACAGGTGGAGGAGCATTACACTCCTCTTCTAGACCCCTCCTCCCGTAGGGTGGACTATCTGGACTTAGCCACACCCCGCTCAGCTCTACACAGCACTCTCAAGCGGCCCAGGCGTACCACCCCACTGGATGAAGATGGGCAGCCGTCTGCTATCCCTCTGCAGCGTGCTGGCAGCACTGGGACCCCCCTCCCTGACCCAGCCCAGGTCGCAGCCAGGCCCCGTATGCTATTCCAACCAGAAGCACAGCGTCCACAGCAGGCACCTCCAGCAGTTGCACAGCAGCATCCTGGGTTCATTGCTGCACCATATCCGCATGTGCAACGTCCGCAGCAGCAGCAGTACCAGGTGTCACGCATGTCTTTTGACAATAGGAACAACCGGCCAAANCAATCTGATGCAAGCCTGCAACACAGCCATCTTGATACTGCACTGCTTCTTGCTGTGTATAGGAAATGACCACCCACAACATCCACACCGCAATGCTGTCCAGGCACTAAACAAACCTGTGCTGAGATGTTATATGCAGCAGGTTGATAGCTGCATTGAAGTTCTGGGTGCCCAGAAGCAAGTCATCTGTGTCAAGCTGCTTGTCAGCATACACATTTGGGTTTCCATGAAGGGCTGCTGCTCTGGCAGCCTAGCAACAGCACAGGCTGAACTGCAGCAGCGCCTTTATGACCTACTTGATACGACCCAGAACTTGTGCGTTGAGACCTCAAATACGAAACAGCATGACATGATCAATACCTGGAGGACTGCTGCTCCAGTACTCTGTCATTGGCACCAGCTGCAGCNTCATGTCTCTGTGAAAGTAGCCATGCTTGTGAATGTAAGCTAGGCCCTGCAGAATCTGATGCACCCAGCTTCTGATTCGAGACTCTGGCACAAGTTTATTCCTGTCCTTGGTGAGCTGATACAGGTTGCAGTCCTGCAGGCGTACTGGCCACTGTTGCACATGGAACACAAGACCATGTGTCACGGTGCCGTCATGATGCAATGCATGCACACACAGCAGTTCAAAGCGTGTGGTTGTGTTAGCAAGAGCAGCCCAGCATGAGGAGAGAGACAGATCCCCTGGAGATTGCTACTAGGGAAACGGGTGTGCAGTGTCAAGTGTAACNCCAGTGTTGTTTGGTCATGACAGATGATGACGAATGTAGCTTATGCTGATGCCGAAGTACTTAAGCTGCACAAGGTCTGCAAACATCAGGGGTCGTCAAGCAACTTCGTGCAGGAGTGTCAACAATTGCATTGTTGCGCTGGTTGATGGTGCTTTGTTAGTTCATGCTGAGACTGGCATGGCAGTATCTTNGGCCTGACACTGCAACTGCTCAGCCATGACATTCAGGTGGTGAAGCACATGGTTTCTCATGAAAACCTGCTGGTCATTGGATTGCAAATACTGAGCTAAATTGCTGTTGTCTTCTATAGATGCACGCAAATTTGCTGCTTGTTGTTTGCTGTGCTGCATGCGTTCTACTGCCTTGTGAGCAGGTTTGTGTGTGTGGGCAGAGTTAACTGTAAAATTCTTGTCATCTGGTGTAAGCTGTGTGCTGCTTCAATTTGTACAGTAGGGGTGTTGCCTAGGCATGTACTACGGCTACAGCTGCAGTCAGAAAGGGTCAGGAGGAACGTAGGCGCGCTTGCTGAGCGACAGCTGGTACGGCATGCCGGTCTCGGAGGGCTGCTATGACGACACTGACAGCGGGGATTTTGCNTGAATGCCATGCATCACACAAGAGCACAAGCGACAGATTGCTTGCTGGTCCCCTGAGCCGACAAATAGCTCACCTGATAGACAGGGTTGCCGGCATTGTTGGTAGTCTTGACGCTTGTGACCACTTTGGACTTTTCCCAGATCCAGAGAACCAGGTTCCACTCGGGAGCGGCACCTTGCGCCGCCAGCAGGCGCCCATCAGGGCTGAAGGCCATGCTAGCAATCTCCTGCAACCACATGTCACTTTTAAACCTCAGTCCGATCGACAAATAATTGATTGATTGATTGATTGCTTCGGAGCCGTAGGGAAGGCTTGCGATCCCGGGGTTTCGGCTTGATCCCCAAGGTCAGTCAAGCTACTGAAGTTCAGCATTACTAGATCTACCATAGACGCTTGGCTTCCGGTGCAAGGGACACACGGCAACTGCAATGGCAGACGTGCGCGCGATAGCAGCNTTGTGATACATGCCTCTGATGCATTGTGCGGATTATGTATGAGTGTGATGAAGCAAGCAGGCAAGATGACTGGGATTATGCATGGTAGATCAAGTTCAATGCAGAGATCCTGCTGCAGATATCCCAATGAAGTGCAGAGTGGCGTGACACAACTTGCTAGTATGCAACTGTCCTCACTATCACTGCATTGCTCCTAGATGCTGATGCATCATCAACGTGCAACCACTGTTGCTGCTGCTCTTTCCCATACTGCCATGCAATCGTCACTTTCCACAACGCCAGGTGGACAAGGGTGGCATCGATCAGCAGATCTGCAACCACATGACAGGCAGCGGCATCCAGCTGCCATGCATTGTGAAACCTAGAGTTGCCTGCGGTACACCTGAGGCGCACCACATGGCTCTTGTTCTGCGCAACGAGGGCTTCCAGGAAATGCAGGTCAGCAGGCTTTGCCATGTTTTTGCCTGCAGAATAATGTAGACGCCCAAGGGAGTCTTATACAGGTCTTACACCATCAGCAACTGTCACTGTGGACACAAGATTTGCATCTGCAGATGTGTTATCACTGCATGGTCTTACCTAAAGTTTTGCAGGTTATGACGCACAGATCCATACAAAAGCCCTGTACCAGAACGTGCCGTCAATTCGCATTTCAACACTGATGGAGCCACGCTCTAATGCAGTCATGGTGGCAGCCCATCTGTGCTGCAGCTAGCACATCGGCAAGTAATACACTTACAGACCGAGCATCCAGCAGCAAACTTGGCATGGCAGGCCAGTCGGCTTGGCAGTTCGTCTATGGTCTGCTTCTGGTGTGTTATAAGAGATCGCATGCGAGAATTCTGGAGAATTCTGGTTGCTTGCAGCAAACAGGTCTCGATGCATGTGATAAGGAACATGTATGGCATGTCTGNGCCTTGCATCAAGTATACACTGTGTGCGGGACCAATTCAAACTTAGTAGTGGGCAGTAATCCAAAGTTCATGCCTAGCACAGACGGACAAACATCACTCCAGACACGCAAACACCAGGATAGCACCGAGTAACAAGTACTGCTCACAGCCTAGAGGCATGACAGCCTATGCTAGGAACCATTTGAATGTGTTTCAACTCTGAGTGGATAGCATGTATTCCTTGCTTGGACTACAACTCCGCCTGCACCTGCACTTACACAACTTGAGGTCGAAGAGGAAGCCAGGAAAACAAGCTATCAAATAAGGCTGACTCCTACTAGAAAGCCATGACCAGCAGAGCTGTGTACACATAAATCTGCAATGCATCACGCATACACAAAACTTTACCGAGGCAAATAGATTGTCCAGTTTAGCAAGCAGCCAATTGCAACCACAATCCCATTGTGATGGGCTGCTTACATCCATTGCTGCCTGTCAGTGGCATCCAGTCATCACTGCCATTGCATGGCAGGCCTGCTTCTTGCCACTTCTGACNTTGCTGCATGGTGCACTGGCCTGCATGCATGTCAATTATCTGCAACCAATGCAGAACTACATACTGCTCACAGCTACGCATCAAGAACCGCCATACATCAGCTGCCAGTCACAGGTAGCAAGCCCAGAAAGCAGGCTGAGAAGAAAAAGCCTGGCGCTAGCAACAAGAGACCTGCTAGTGCCACAAGCTCTGGCCATGGCCCTCTGTCAGAAGCACTTGATGAGGTAGCAGCTGAGCAGGCAAGCGATGCCCAGAAGCCTGACAGGTCAATGCCAGACCCTGCTAGGATGCCCCAGTCTGTGCGAAATTGGGATGATGACGACCCTGCTGTGGATGACATGCCACTTGCTGAGAGGCTTCTGCAAAAGCACGCTTGTCAAGTCGCTTCAGGCTACATCAGACCAGCATCAGCTAGTAGCGACCCACCTGCCCATAGTCCACACAGTATCAGGACTGCAGGACAGGCACACTCCCCATCAGTAGGCCCGCAAGCTGGGACACCAGCAGACATCAGTGAGCCAGCTGCAGATCAACATGACAGACCACCACCAGCATGTGACTCTCATATGGTGCAGCAGGCGCTTGCATGCTGTGCAAAACAGAGCACTGCAGTTTGCAGCAACATGTCACTGCTCATCAAGCCACAAGCTGAAGCATGCTTGGCAGGTCTAGATTTCGAAATTGATGATGATGATGCTTTTGATGGCCTTGCTATGCCCAGCACAGCTAAGCCCACTGTAACAGTCTTCCCCAATGNAATGTGTGCTAGGCTGTGCAGGGGTGGGTCCCACTGCCCCTTGCTTCCCTGACTGGGACGCCAAACGCCTGAGCACCAGCACTGAGTCATTCATGCTGCGCTTCCTTTTTGGCAAACCACTGTCTGCAGTGCCTGCAGGTGTCACAATGCTTTGATCAATGGGTTCATCCACTTGCAGGCGCAAAGCAAGGTTGCTCATTGTGCAGCACCACAGAAGTCAGACTGAATGAAGCGATGCTTGTGCAGAACATGAATAGTTGGTGAAGCAAGAAAGATGCCATGATACATGCATTGCTGGACCAAAAGGCTTGGAGCTTTTGGCCTAAACAACTCATGGCCACCATGCAGAAATTGGTAACACTGCATGCATCTAAGCGCGGCAGGTTAACCACCTAACACAATAGTACTGCATGGACGCCGAGCGTACAGAGAGGTGATAGCAGCATATCTTTATGCATTACCATATGTATTGTATCTACTCATGAGCTGGCACATCAGTTACATCTTTGCTTGCAAATAGTTGAATGCAGGCAACATCATGCTGGGCATGCATGTGACTTGCAAGCGTTTGCATGCAGCACACGCTGTACCGCATATGCAGACAGAACTGTGGACAAAAATAGCTCAGGGTTCTTAAACCCCATGCGACATTGAGGTTTGCAGCAGTACTGGTATTTTGTGCAGACTGCATCCTTCTATTACTTGATGACTATGAGTGGCTATGCAGATGCTGCAGTGGTGCAAGTTAGCAGGGACATGCAAACTTTGGCCGAGTCAGTCTGACAGAGTGCTTCATGTCCTCCAACACAGGGCAGGACCTTCTTTCATGAGGATGATGTGTTAAGTACATGAGCGACGTTTTCACTTCTTGCTGTTCCTTTCAAAAGGCAGCACTATGAAACTGAACTATGCTGAAGTTGTTCAATGATGCGATCCTTTTCTTTGCTTGATCCTTTCCTTTGCTTGTCCCCAAGCCAAACAGTTCCTGACGAGAACTTAGTTTTGGATGTTACACAACTTGCCATCACACGCAGTCTCGTTCAGCTTCTTTTGAACTCTTGCAGGCTAGGCTGAGTGCCATGTTGCAATCTGGGCATTGCATGCAGGACAGGAGGAGGGCTGCAGTAGCTTACCTACAGGAGTTCCTGCTTTGTCCAGGCCAAGCACTTTTGCTGCACTTAATCTCTCTGTCAGTGCCTGATGTATGCTCGGCTTCAATGCGTTAGCGCTGTGTGTGTCCCTTGGAGTAGCAATGGTGTCCCTTGCAGTGAGGGGCCTTGCACGAGTGCCACCGTGGTGCNCTTGGCCTGGTCGACGTAGCTCTTGTCAGACATGATGTGTGTTTGCTGAAAACTGCACGTGAGTAGACGAGAGGTTGCTGAAAATAGCGATCAGGTCTGGTCGCAAAGGAAGTGAGTGTTCGCTCAGTNACAAGGCGGGACTCATGTGCAGAGCAGCCGTTGCCACCTGCGGTATACAGCAAAAGATTGGGAGGTTGTTTTTGAACATGTACGGGTGTAAGCCACAAAACATCAGGTGTACTATCAGGTGTAAGCCATGAGATTACAACGCTAGCCAGTTCTGCTTGAGATGTCAGAAACAGNAAGTCTGGCTTGCTAGCTGTGCTTGCTGAATGCTTTGCATGCAAGGTGCATCTGACTGCTGAGCACTGCTGCCTGAGGGTGCAGCATCTGCCTGCACTGCCTGGCGCCAACCCTCCTGTCCTGCATCAGTCATCATTACTCAATAATACACATACAGTGTGGTTCAAGCTGATCTCTCATAAAATGATCTGGTGGTACTTGCAAGGTCTCTGAGGGACATGTGTCTTCTGACAGTTTGCTTTAGGCTTACATCAGCAGCATCTTCAGCGCCAGCCATGCAGGTGCTTTCCGCAACTGGCATGGTGTTGAGAACACTGACAGACTGTTATTTGTCATGTTCCTGTTGCAAATGCTGGTCGTGGTATGTAGACTGGACGAGCTGACACTGCGTCTGTGGCAGTTTCAGCTGCCAGTTTCAAGCTGACATGTGTACCATGAAGACTCGATAGTGCAGCACCAATTTACCAGCTGTGAATTGACCGTAATCTTGGCATATAGCAGTGCTAAGTACTGCACGCGACGCTTGCAGTAGAGCACCAAGCAGTGCCTCAGGTACTCCACTCGAGGACAGGCATTACCTGAAATTNCCTGGGAGATGCAAAGCTAGCTGTATGGTTGATACATCTGTCTGGCACTGTGCCCACAGGGCGTAGGCTCACAACAAAAAGCTGGAGCAAACCTGACAAGTTGGGGTCGGTGTGCATCGTTCCAAACTTTACTGGTGATGAACAGCTGCTCCCTGCCTTCCTGCTTAATGAAGTCTGCAAGACCCTCGCCAATGGTGGTTTCATTACCGTAGAAGGAAGCACAGTCTATCTGCCTGTAGCCTTGAGCCAGCGCTGCCCTACACAACAGCCAGGCCATTGGATAAACTTTTGCTACCACAGCTCTGTATGTGCATGCATGACGGTCATGCGAGCGGTNTTCACAAAACACTATTGCTGCTCTCATAAAGACCTCCAGTCTTGGCTTGTCCTGTTAGGCTGCTNCATGGAACTGGAAAATCATCAAGGCAAGTTAGTGATTTTACTTTGTAACCTGTATACACAAGGCAGTTNAAAAAGATGGCACCTTCAGAGCTGCAGGCCACCATCGCCAAGAAGAAGGCATACAGAAACCTGCCCATGGACCAGCTGAGNATTTTCTTGACCAGCCACATCTATGGCTGCCTCGAAGGCCTCAGTCACCACAAGCTCCAGCAGCGGCAGATGCACATCTGTCAGAATCTGCAGCAAAGCATGGCCTGTCAGGGTCCAGCAGCTGCACCCACCTCACATGCTGAGGCATGTGTCGGTGGGACAGATGGCTCCCATGATGTGTTGTGATGTGAGTCGCACAACAGCTGTGCATGGGAGGTTGGGGAAGGATGCAGTGAGGCATCTTGTTACACAGGCACTGACACAAACGAACAGCCACAGGGGCTGATGCCCAATGCTGTTTCAGCATAGACAGTAAGAATGTGAGGTTTGAAGTAACCAGAGGTCACTCCCCAACGTTAAAACTGGATGGTGCCACTGGACTGTCTGCACTGCAATGATACAGAGTGACAACATGCAGTAATGCAATCGCAGTTGTGAAGTTGCAGCAATGCAGTATTTATGCCACTGCTGTACAGCACCACTGACTTGGCAGCGCGTTATCATTTGTGGCAATGTCTTCCCAAAGCTACTGAGTGGTGTTCCTGCATATCAGTTTGCAATGCTCAAAGCTTGTGGACATGCAGCGCACCTCCATGCAGCTGTCTAACTGGGTGGGGTCCACAAAAGCAGCCTCCATGTCATCTAACGGAGGCACGTCCTCCACAAAGCGTGCCAAGAACTCTCGCACCTCTATGAGACCTGCAGAACGCAAGCTGTTTGGAATCAAAAGGTGAGATCATGTCTCAAGTCTTGATACAGAATTACAGCCATTGGGGTGAGCCGTTAGTTCCAACTGTGCAGACAATCTNCCACCGTCCTGGTGCATCTTGTGTACTCAAAAGCAACGTTGCTTGTGTTACAGTCACCGTCCANTTGATCATGTCGATCATTGATCATGTCGAATCTGTTTTGTGACGCCCAGCTTGATGTCGGTGACTAACATACTATAACTTTACAGCTTTGTTAGCCAATGCTAGGTAGCTGCTGGGCATGTGCTACCCGAATTCTGAACACCAGTGCTCAGCTGCATCCTAGCAATGTACACTGTTAGGGCAAGTGCCATACATGCATCTGCAAGAACTGCTCACCACTTGCTGGTTGATCTCTCCAGTAATTGGCGTTTTTACCACTGGTGCTTGAACCAGGGCCTGCCGTGTCACAGCCTGACACCTTAGCAACTTTAGACCAAAGGCTAGATAGCACCTTTGGGGCAAATATATGCATGTCTCATATTACAAGATGTATATCAAGGTCAATGCCAAGGTTATAGGTTTGGTGCACAATGCTTACATGGCAACTGGATCAACCTCATGTGCATGCACACTCTTGCTTAGACACACAACAGGCCCAATCATTGCGGGTAANGGTGTTCATGGTCAAGGCAAGGCCATCCAGAATGCTCATCGTGCTGTTGCACCTGTAAGACGTACTGCCGCCTCAACTGATAAAGCCTTTGTGGTGATGCATGCAGAGGGTCACTGTAAACCAGCCAGGCACACGCAAGAATGCAGCTGTACTTGCAAGGGACATTGCAGCTGTGTGGACAGGGCTAAGGGGCGCCATTATGGTGGACTACATGCGCCTGGCGTGTCACAGCCTGACCCTTAAGCAGCTTAGACCAAAGGTGCTACCTAGCCTAGGTAGCACCTTTGGGGGGCCAGCCTGTGGGTACAGCCTACCCTGTCAGAAGATGCATCATGGTTTATCTGGTCCATGCTTCTGCATGGGCTTGTGTCGGTAAAACCCTCATGGTAGTAGAAAAGGTGTTTGCAATATTGTGATACACTGCATTGTTACGCAACAGCGATGTTCTGCTCTGCAGGCCTTCCTGAGAGCCATTTTGGCCAACTGGTTTGTATGTTTGGCAACATGGATGGCCATTGGTGCTGACAGCCTGGCAAGCAAAGCTGTTGGAATCTACCTTACCATTTCATCCTTTGTGGCAATTGGTTTTGAGCACTCCATAGCCAACATGTTCATCATCCCCATGGCCATCAACCTGAATGCCGAAATCACCTGGAACACTTTCCTGACCAAGAACTTGTTCCCTGTGACATTGGGTAACATCGTTGGCGGNACCATCAGCATCTTCCTCTACAGACCCATCAGGAGTCACTTTGCTGTCTGTCTGACCATCCGTGTGAAGCGTGCTGTCTGAAGCTGATGCAGTGCAATGCTGACTGTTGCAGGGGCGCTTGCTGACTCGCCTCATGCGCTTCAAGTCAAAGAAGTAATTTAGCCAATCGTCTTGGAAGTAGTCAGGGGTCTCATATGCTTTGTAGTTAGGAAACTCAGCAGCAAAGTGCCAGTCCTTGAGGTACAGCAGGCGCCCACCACTGGCACCGGCTTTGTGGTTGGTCCACCAATCAGCAAATTCTGCGACGGTCATGTCCAGTCTTGGTGTGTGACCCAATCTGGTCCTGCACAGCAAAATGCTGTGGTCAATGTGCCCAGCAAACTGTGCAGCGGCCATGCTCGGTCTTGATCTGTGACTGAATCTGGTCCTGCACACCAACATGCTCTAATCACTGCGCCCGGCAATCAGTCCAATGGCCATGTTCAGACTTGGCATGAAACCAAGTCTAGTCTTGCTGAACAGCAAGACGCATTGATCTGTGCACTCAGCAGCCAGCTTTCAACTGCTCAGCCTTGACAAATGCTGCGGTTGACAACTCAGGGGTTATAACAGTGTATGGGCAAATACTGCTGCTGTGCAATCAATGTGGTCAGCAGAACTCCTGGGTTTAGGGTTCCCAGAATGCTTGAGTTTGGAATTCAGGAATCAGGGAACACCTGGTGATGGGCAATACCTGCTTGTGTCACTGACTGAGACTTGCGCTGCACCAAAGCGCTTTGCAATGCGCTCCATGTCCACATCACCGCCTGACGTCTTCCAATCCTGAGTCGCTTGCCAAGTGTCTGCCAGACCCNCATTGTGAAGAGTGACGAGCATTTAGGTATGGGTTCCCTGACCCTAGATACCTGATTACGCCAGCATGACTTCTTGTGCTGATCAGGTCATCAGGCTTCAGAGACTGCATGCGATTGCACTTCAAGCTCATGGCATCCCCACACATCTACTTTCATCCTAACCCTCTAAGATGAAATGCTTCCTTACTTGATTATGCAACTAACAGAGCCAAGTATGATTCATCCCATGCCCTGTTACTGGACTGCTGATGCCTTGAAGGATGCATGACAAATGTTGAAAGGTGTGGCGTGGCTCGGATGCGGCATTCAGGGCTTTTCTTGTCGATAGGAAAAAGAGCTCTGATTGCAGCCCTGGCCACAACCTCATCCAATGGTGGCCACTCTGCAAGGTGAGGGGTGTAACACCAGGGCATAGCGCACATTTTCAAGCTGGGATGCACAATACATTGATACAGCAGCTGGGAACACATATGTTGCAGCCCAATATGCAGAACAGCCCCTCAAAAGCATGCTGAGCACCCACGCATTGTTCTGAGCTTGCAGCATGACAGCAGGATGTTTGCCAAACTGCCTAATTATGATGTCATTTGACTGGGCTGCTTGGTGAGTGTTACAGTACTTGTTGGGCTTGCCAACGACCTGGAGGCGCTGGTGNAGCTGCAACAGCATGATCAATGTTGTGTGGGCACTTGCCAAAACAGACTACAACGGCAATGGAAGCCGGAGAAGTAGGATGCTGCTGGACAACATTGCCATGGCAGCAATGGCTCACATAGAAGACTTCTCCCCTGAGCAGCTCAGCAGGCTGTTGTGGTCCTACTCCACATTGCACCACTATGTCGAGCCTCTCTTTGATGCTGTCGCCACAGAGATACTTCATCAGGTGAATGGTGCACCACAGCTGTGAAAGGTTTGTCATGGTGGTGGTGACTTTGCTCCTGTCCAAAGATTGTTGTGACAGGGGTACCAAGAGCAGTGCTGCAATACTGTTTCAAAATAGTTGGTTTGTGGGTTGCTGTGACACACTGGGGTGATGTTGCTTGGCATATGACAGGAAGATGTTTGCTGTGAGCAGCCTTGTTGCTATACATGCATGCTGTGTCTGACCATTTCACAGCTTGCTGTGGTGATGTGCTCCCACAGGCAAACAAATAAATGGTCCAACATTCTGTCCGAAGCTTCTGCTTTCTCACTGGCAACCCCTGACATATGCCATTTTGTTTGCACAGCAAGCACTGGAGTGGGACTAGANAGCGTGGCTACAATGAAAGCTTCTCAGTTGGACCAGAGTTCAACCGGGCAGCTGAGTTTGCACGGAAGGCCGCTGAGGAATCTGCTTCAGCCAATGCATTCAGCAAAGAGGCCTACAAGAGGTATGCACTTGAATGACTGTCAACATTGGGCGTGGCAACTGCAGGACTTCCAATCGCCACACCAGTGCTATTCTGTCCTTTTTACCTTTCTTACAATTGCAGGGCTGAAGAGGCATCATACTACAGAAAGGAGGCAGATGACGCGGAATTGAGGTTAACTGAAGCCAGGAGCAAGCTTGTGTAAGTCTGTGCACACAGTCAGAAGTTGCTACTATCTGCAGCTTGCTCGACAGGTTGCTGAGGTGTGTACTAGACTTGCAGGGCTACTCAGTCAAACATCCCCAACGTCACTGCTGTTGAGCAACAAACGCAGATGGCTGAGTCTATGGTGTCAAGAAATGCAGTTCTTGCCGAGGAGTCTATCAGGTATGTGTGCTAAGCCCTTTATGCAACATGTGGGACATAAGATGCCCTGGTCACATGCCCTGGCCATGTTGTTGTTGGTGCTGGTATTCAGTTCATGCATGCCCACATTGAGAGCTTAACATGGCATGAGAGCATTTGCAGAGCCACATCGCATTTGGCAGTGCGCACTGCATGCTGCAGCAATATAACCCATGACTAAGACCATTTCATCACCATCACTTTTGCAGGGCTGCTGAGGCCACAGCAGCAGAGGCGCGCCGCAAGTATGAGGCTGCCAAGCTGGCTGCAGATGAGGCTGAGCGGGCCCGCCTTNCTTGATATCCTGGCTCAGGACTGACTGGCCAACTGACCCACCCACTGCAATGTTGTTGATCTTTTGATTGTGCTGCTCGATGCGCTGATCTGTGCTTCTCGGAGTAATAAGCATCTTTGCATCGCCAGAGGCATGCTGCTCAACTGATGCAATAGGTGCTGCCCATCCTCAGGGACAGTCTGTGCTTCGTCAAGGTGTTTGCGTTCTGTAACGCGTGATTTCAATGCCTGCACAGCACACAGTGTATTCCCTTATGCAAAAGCGCCATGTGTGAGCACAGCAAGCAATACTGATGAGCCAACAAGGCTGCAATTGCAGGCTTAAATCGTTCAACACATGCAGGCACTGTGCAAATGAACAACATGGAGATCATACTGACCAAGTGATTGCACAGGTCCTGGAACAGCCACATGCGGCTTCTTGATATGCAACCGTATGCCCAACACCTTCTGATAGTCTGTAAGGATCTCCTGCACAAGCCTGTCTGCTACAGATTCCAGTAGCATGTGCGGCCGGCCTTCCATTACAGCCTGGATATGTCTGCACATTGTCAATGCATGCNACGTCGTGCACGTCGTACGTCGTGCCCACACATGCAAGCAGCCCCTGTCGACCTGCTTTGCGCATGGCGCCCGCATGTTATGGTAGCTGGCATCCCTTTGGAGTGAAGGCACTGTCTTCACTGGCGCTTTTGAGGCTTCTTTCGTTGTTGCTTCAGTGGCTATGCCAGGACCCGTTCGTGCAGCGGCTGTAGGCTATGGCTGAAGACATCGAGCTAGAACACGCTGACAAGGTACAAGCACACTATCTGCACATGTTACAACTGCGTGTTGTCGCCCTTTAGCTCGAAATTCAGGCGGGAATTGACTTGGCCATCGTTGGTCGAGCAGCAGCTACTTTATGTGCTGTACCTTCTCTGAGGCAAAGCTTGTCAAAGGATGTTGCCTATCAACCTATACTGTACGGGTCTGTGCAGCTTGTGCAAGAGTGCGTGGGATACAAGGCTTCCCATGGCTTTTGTGCTGTCACTTTGGCCCTGTCAGGTGTTCTGGGCCTGTTGGCAAGTGTCACTCCAAAGCTGGCCACCCTTTTCCTACTACATTGTCCTCTCAGCAGGGCGGACTGGGTCCAAGTCAAGGTTTGCCTCTTCGGCTTTTGCTAATTTCTCGTTATGTGGACACGAGCTTTCTACCATTGCATCGGCCAGTCTGTCCTTGATCACAACCCTATAAGCCCTGCGTGTTTTGTTTTTGACTNACATCCTTTGACATCCCTTCGGGATGTTACAAATGTTTGTTACACTTCTTTGAGTTCCGTTCGGGAAATAGAAAATCTTCCTACTTTCACTATCCGATGCATCGCTCCCCTCCTCATACCTTCTTCTTCTACACCAATCTTGCCAAGCCTTTTAAACCAACTTCACGCTAATATTGGCCTCAGTGGTCCTCAGTGTAGCTTACATCACCACCTGGCATGTGTCTGCTTTCTGCACAATGCTGCTCCACCTTGGCCTGCTTGAGTGAGTGCTACAGCTGCCTCATCAAGTTACTGGTGAGTCATTCAATCGCAACTATGCTATGTACNGTGCAGATCCACCTGTTGCTGTTGCCATGACAATGTAAACACTGCAGGATTGAATGCAGCAGGGGAGATAGCTGATGACACAGCAGCCGTTGCAAGCACCTGGGATGGCCCCGTGCAAGTACAACATAGTGACCGTATTCCGGTCAGTGCATTTGCAGAACAATTGCAGTATGAGCCGGATCAAGATACACCTGAACGTGAGTCGAATACATCACGATGCAAGCACAAACGCAACTGCATGCTTTTGGGGTCGTGCTCAACGTTGCATGTAGCATGTGCCCTGTCTGCGTGTTGTGTTCAAAATTGATATACGACATGCCCTGTCTGTACGCTGCTGCAAGCCTTGCTTAATACATGTTGTTCAACAATATACATAGTCACCATCTACGGTGAATCAAGACATGCNCCTACATTTGCTGAACACACATATGCGGCTGTCAGCTGCCTGTGTCAAGCCTAGGCGACAGCTGACAAGATGCTATACAAAGCGTGATGTGCTGAGCTGCAGGCACAGTATGCTGCAGATGCCGAGAGCTGGAGCAGTGAGCAGGCAGCTTTGCAGGCGGATCTTGCATCCCTGGCAGCCCAGACTGCCCTCAAGTCCCTGGCTCTGGATGCCATGCTGCGAGCAGGCGGCACTGCTGGCTTTGCCTCTGCAGGCCACGCTGCTGATGGACCTCTTTGNTAGGCCGGGTCCAAAATAGGGTTGTACCTATGCAAGGGTCAGCCGGCTCATCTTTAGTGGGATTAGTTGCTGCTGGTGCTGGTGTGCACCTGCCACATAGGACCACAGCATAGTCAGAAGACCACATGCCGGTCTGCTCGACAGGTTCACCGAGCAGGATGCAGTTACGACTGTGCACTGCAAGATATGCTTTCCACAACATAGTTCAAGGTAACAATGCTTGTTGCAGTAGTTTATGCCTGTGCTGCCTGATCACACCAGGAAGGGCATTGCTGGACATAGCTGCATGCCAGAAGGACAATGTCAGAGGACAATGTCGCACCTACAGCAGCAGCAGCTTGAGAGCTGACACGTCCCATTGGGACTGAAGCTGCGGGATGATTGCTGTAGCTTGTACAGGGTAGGGGTTGATGCTGGCTGGCTTGTCTGTGAGGCCGTTGCGCTGCAGCATGATACACAGGTGTTTGCTGTTCTGCGTGAGCTGGTCTGTGCAGCATGTCGCCTTGCTGTGGTGCACTGGCTTGTCTGTGAGGCTGTTGCGCTGCAACGTGATACACAGGTGTTTGCTGTTCTGCGTCAGCTGGTCTTTGCAGCATGGCGCCTTGCTGTGATGCAGCTGGATGGCGGCCATTGTGTGTGCTGGCAGGATGGGCAGGAGGCATATGCGCGTGGTGCANTATCTTCGGTCAGCAAGGTGGTGGGGCAGGTTGAGCAGGGGTCACAGGGGGTACCCCAAGCAGGGGCTGGGGTAGGAGGCAGCCCAGGAGCCAACATGCATATGACTGCAATCAGGGCTGAGTTTGAACGGCGCTTAGAGAAACAGGCAAGCCAGTCTGGTGCATGAGTACCTGCGGATTGATCCTGCACATGTCAGGGACTTGTCATTGGAGCAAACATCCATGGGAGATNACAGCGCACCACAGTCAGACAGACATCCCAACATTCTGTCACTGTGCCGCATCTGTCAGTGACATGCAACAGTATAAACTCAATGGAGAGCAAGTCTAGCAGGAGTCTTGGCTAATGCAGTGACTGAGTCCCCTGCAATTATGACTCTATGTGAAAGCAGGGCACATATGTTGCACGAAGTACAGCACGACTTGCATGCAGGCACAAAGTGATTGCCTGCTTGGTAATCAGCTGTAGCAAGAAAGCCATGGCGCGCATGCCTGATCACAGCACATGAGATGCCACAGATTTGGGCAACAGCTCACCTGCAGATCCTCACTGCGCTCCTGCACAGCATACACGCAAATTGCATGGGGGTATGGGGCCTGCACAGATGCTTGTAGATGCAGCTTTGAGGGTTGACCAAATTCAACCTTGCTTGATGCGGCAGTGGCTTGATGCACCAGTAGCTGAATTACACAAGGATTGCCAAGCTCACCAAACATGGGACCAATACATACGTGGCACNCGCTGGCAAGCTTTGAGGTGGTATTGTCATGAGGTTTCAGCTGTGACTGTTTCACATGTTACACTGCAGGTCCTTGAGAGCTACTATGGGCAAGATCTTGACTCAGGGCATCATGGCTCTGGATTTCCTCTTCCTCCCTTCCGCCAGCGCCTGCTGGACTTGCACTTGCAAAAGCAGGCAGTGGACAAGGCCACATCCAGGTCGACGAAAGGGGACTCTGACACAGGAGAGGAAAGCAAGCAGANGACACAAATCAATCATATGATGCTATAGAGACTCTGTACCAGAAAGCTTGTCTGCATTGTGCTTGATGTTGTTTGGCTGACCATTTGTCTGGCAGTGGTTGCGGACCACATCACTGCCCTTACCTTGGCAAGTTGATCCCGCTTCAGAGCATGCAGCAGCGCAAAATCCCAAGCATCCATTTGCACGACCTGATTGTGTCGAAGCTCCACTTGTTCACTCAACCAGGTGCCCAGTGATTTCAACAACGGTGTGATGTCACTGCATTTGGTGTGATGTGAAGTGCGTGTGCTACCTTTTGGCAATTCCAGAAGAACATTCGCGACAGCATGTCCCTTCCTGGCAAAGTCTTCCCATATTCCATCCTACCAAAGCCAGGGGGGNCATTTGGTTTCGCTGTGCTGCATCTGTCTGCATTGGATGCATGTCATGACTGACAGGGTCAATATGGCTACAAACTGCACAGCTCACTGTGCTGTGCACAGCCCACAGCAGTGAACAACCAACCCACAGTGACTGGAGCTCACAATATACGCTGTTGTTACTCATTCAGCTTCAAACAAGCTCAGCATTTGACCATCAGGCGCTCGTACTGCGGCGACTTTAGCACTGCCGGTGTACTTGATCGCACCGTCAAGCGTAGCCCCAAGCTGAAGCATCTGGCTGACGGTTTGTGGCAAGTCTGTAACAGCGAAGGACAGGAAAGGACTGTAGCCGGTGTTGCAATACGCCTCTCTGCAGGCGTGNGTTGTCATGCAGTGCTGATTGTGCTTTGCTGTGTGGGTGCAGGTGAAGCAGCAGACCTTGAAGGAGCGGCAGCAGGCAGAGCTGCGCCTGGAGGAGGCTCACCAGGCTGAAGAGAATGCTGTGGCACAGCTGCAAAACCTGCGCAGGGAGTGCAGGTCTGTTGTCATGTTGTACATGGTAGCTGCCGCCTTGTATGCATGCTTATACATTGCAGTCTGCTGTGCCTAATGCCTGATATACAGTAAATTCTTGACCTTACAACTGCCTCTGTGCCCATGAGTTTGCTCCTTACAAAGGTTTGGGTATAGCGAGCAGTGTTGATAGTGGCTTGCACTCATCACTCCTCAGTACCAGGTCACTGTACCATGAGGTTTCATCACGGTGAGGTCATTATGACAAGTGTCCACTGACACGCGTCATTTCATGTGGTCATTTATCAGCGACTGTCTCTCAGTCTGTGTATGTCAGCCAAGCTCCTCTGTGGGCTGCTGCAGAGACAAGATTGCTACAATTGAGGCACTCCAGCAAAGGCTCAGTCAACAAGGTTCCACCCATATGCTAAGTCCCAGTCAGGCTTCTGACTTGCAGCACACAAACAGAAGTGTGAGCTCAGCTACGCTTGATTCAGCCTCAGCGCAGCAACAACACTTTGGGGGTATTCCCAGGCCACGCAGCGCATCCTCTCAGCTGCCATCAGTTGGTGGGGCTGTCACTAGACGGCCAGTACAGCGAGTAGGGTCCCATCTGGACAACCCTTNTAGATGTCCAACAGCTTTGCACAGCCCTGACTGGATGCTCAGAGCAAGTGACTTACTTGCAAATGTGCGAATGTGCTGGTTGCATCACACTCAGTTACAGCAATTGAGGTGCAAAGTATGCTTACTGCAGTGAAGTTTGTGCACATAAGCGAGTGCTGTCATTTGCTGCTCAGTGCAGCAGGAATGCAAAGCATGAGCATGCAGGTGATGGTGCCACATATGTGATACAAAAGCCAAAGCACTCCAAAGTGCCGGTTACACATGATTCAAACTGTTCTACGAGTCCACGATATCGTCATGCTTAGAAGCAGTACAAGAATCGCAAGCACCATGCTGGTTGCATATGTGCCTATCAGATGCCATGACTGAGCCTACCTACCGGATTGCCTGGGAACCCAATTCGTTTAGCACTGTCAATAGCTGTCCGCACATTGTTCATGGCGCCCGCTGCAGCGATTCTGGCTTTGTCTGTCATGGACCTTGCCTACAACAACAGCGCTGAGATTATGTGCATGCTTCAACCTTCACACTTAGGACGTACGTCAAGGCTGTGACGTGCTTACACAGCAGGCATACTACCAGTAGGAGGCTTGTGCACCACTAAGGTGTGATGAGTGTGCAATCTATAGCCCAGACTGGCTGCAGACCTTGTGAAGCGCAAAGTATTGCGGTTGACTGCAGCAGGCTCTGGCTGCAATGTGATTGACAGGAAATGTTGCTCACTTGGCAGTGTCTTGCATGGCAATGATGAACAGTCTGGGCGCAGATGTGTTGTGGTGGAAATGCACGGCTTTTGGCTTCTGACTACCAACAGCAAAGTCATTACACAACTGCTCTGACTTGGCAACCTAAAAAGCATACCCATGGATCCTCTCTGCTGGTTGACTCTGATATCTGCCGGCTGTTGCCATATGAGTCCTGNGCAGACCCCTGCGTAGCAGCAGGTGAACATATAAACGCCTGCCTCATCCAGATTGAGACAGAAGCTTGTACTAAGTCTCACACACACATCTTACCAACACTCAGCAGGGACCGTCAGGCAATCGACTTGGACCTGGGCAAAAGTAAAGGCTGATCATGGCCCATACTAACCAACCCAAATGGTCAGTCAGTATGCGCAGCTGCTGCCTGAATTGATCCTGCGAAGATGATGAGTGTGAGGCATTAGTGTACACAACACGTCCACAAAGAACTAGACATGTATACTGCCAACGATGCGACGATCTAGTATGCCGCACAACGCTTCACCAGAATGAAGCATCTTGTTTGAGAAGCCTGATGCAGAGCAGAAATAGATTACACAGGCTGGCGGTCCAGGGCAGCCTGCTCCTGGGTATCAGGGTCAGGTGTCTGTGATGCTAAGCCCTCTATTGCTTGCTGAGCCACATCAAAAGGCATGTGCTGAGATTGGAGATCACCCACGCCAGTCAGGTTGAGGTGAGTGGAATACATATCCACCCAGCCAAAGCAGTCTGTGCCAGGCATTGACTCCAGAACAGCATCTAGCACTCTGTGATGCACCCCATGCTTGTCAACTGTATAGCCGTCCTGGACATGTGCAAGGCGCCTAATTGTCAGGAGGTTGTCAAACTTGTGTTGGCAGGCAGCATTCACACGNAGACATCAGCAGTTCTGTGTTGCATGCCCGAGTCATCAATCACAGTCTTGAGACGCAGGTGCTTTTTGTTTCAAGTTTTGTCAATGGCAGGCTTTCAGTGCCAGATGCACGCAAGCTCATATGTTGGCTGTGCATCAAGGCAGCGGATGACATTTACAGCAACTGTCAGTAGTGCAGTGGAGGTGGTCGTGCGGCAAGGAGCAAACGTGCTGTGCTTCTTGCAGCATGGTAGTCTCCACTTATCTGACATGTCACCCATGCTGAATGCACAGCCCTCATTGGCCTGTTATCAAGTTTGAACTTGCAGTGTGATGAAAGTTTGCAGATGTTTTGCAGCTCAGGCATCTGCNGCAAGTTCATGCAAGTTGCCTGATGCAGGCGTCCTTTCTGCCATGATGGGGACTGCGCCCAAGAGCATGATGGAAAATGATGGACATGCGGGTAATTCGTGTTCATNTCACATTCAACATCATGCAGCCTTACCCCAGACAGCGTCCAGACCACTGGCCTTACTCAGCATGTGTGCTCCAGAAAATCTGTTCATTGTCATTTGTTGTAGGTTGGCTGCAGCCTGTGTTGTGCCTAGAGCTGCTTGTGAGAGAGAATTGACCCTTTTGGGCAGTTGGGTCCTGCTAAATACTTGGTCACTGAGCTGTCAACCCTCTGTGAAATCTGTGTATGCACTTCTGTTGCAAGCCTGCCAGTGCTGCAGCGGCTGCTCNACTGCTGTGTTCAACATTGCATGCATGTTACGTCTGACGCATCGGCACACTTGCTTTTGTTACAGATGCTGGGATACTCAGCTTGAGGTGTCAACCTCTGCAGTGACGAAAACACTGCACAACAAGGCATGCAGATAGAGCATGCATGCAGACACTCTCTTACAGCTGGCCTGGTTTTGCATAGCTGTCGGCATGTTACATTCCCCTCTTAATCCCATTTCTTGCATTCAAGCATTTTTGCAAGAGTGCCATGCATTTTCTGCTGGCCAAGTGCTGTGGCCGGACACCTGGAAATACATTGCAGGCTTCAACGAGAAGCTGAGGACGCGCGCAGAGAGGCATCTGCAAGTGCGCAGGACAAAAGGAGACTAGAGCAGCAGCTTGCTGCCATGAGAGTAAGCATGCGCTTGCATTTGTCTGATTGAACTGACATCAGGTCCATGTGGCCTGATACATGGGCCTGTGCATGTGCACAATTTGTCATATGTATGTGGATGTGGCGCTCAGCCTTGACGGGTGCCACAACGCTGCTGTCTTTGACTGCAATAGGAGGAGTCTTGAAGTACATCCTTGCNGGCGTCCACAGGAAAGCTGAGTCTGTAACTCCTGTTGAGGTCGATGGTCTTGATCAATAACTTGCACATTACCAATTTGCAGTATACATATATCGTGAGACCACATGTTTCCCCTGTGTCTGACTTCACACATGTCTTTATGATGTAGTGATGCTATGCAAGACGTATGAGTGAACTCGTTCATGTTTGTGTGTGCAAGTGCTGTGACTGCATGGTGTCTGTGCCTGGAACGAACATAGTTCCTCGACGCTTAGTCAAGGTCACCCGTGACCAGCTTGTTTGAAAACTCTGCAGCACCCGATGGCACTCGCGCCTGCGATGACACTTGCTATCAATGCACAAAACACGCAGGGAGATCGGTGCTTGCATTGCATGATTGCCCACATCAATCCCGCGCAAGGCTGAGTGAAGGCAGCTCTGTCACGCAGCATGCAAGACAGCCGGACCGTTGACGACACGCAACGGTCGCGACGGCGTCGTGCCTCAAGGGCTAGCAGCCACCGAGTAGTTCAAGGTAATTGCGCGAGCATCTCGTGTATTGTGTGTGCAGCAGTCGCCGGCTGTCAGCTTCTGAGAACACATTTTCACGGCACACTGTGAGCCTAAATACACANCTGTGCGTTACTTTGTTGTGCTGCAGTGCGCTTTGGTGCACATCCCTGTACAATGCATCCATTCAAGTACCAGTCAGCACCTCTGCAGATCCCCCTCTGCACCTGCCATGTGCATTGCTGTTTTGCAACCTCACATGCAGTTTGTTGCTTGACAAATGCATCACTTGTGTGTCCACCTCTATGTGCCCTACGTCCACAATGTCAGCTGTACATGTCTGCATGTTGCTCATCATGCAGCTTATGCAGCCAGAAAGCTGTACAACAAATTGTAATTGATGTAAATATGTTGAAATTCAAAATCATACAGTGAATCTCGTATAGCCATAATATACTGTCATAATGGCTGCAGGCGTATCAGCTGTTCAAGGCCAGAGCCTACGGAGCAGATGCAGTCTTGCTGATAGCAGCTGTCCTGCCCAACAATGATCTGGAGTACTTGATAGCATCTGCCAAGAAGATGAAGCTGCAATGCCTGATTGAGGTAAGCTGTATGTGTCTGAAACAGCGGGCTGCCGACTAACTGAGAGTTGTGCAAACAAGTTGAGATGTGTGGCAATCACAATCAAGCTGCTCATGCATAATTGGTTTGACGTGTTGAGGCAACTTGATCANCCTAAACTCACCAGTACAGTCTGCGTCTTTAGAGTATAGCTTGTCGCCCTGCTCATCAGCTACAAAAGCTCCAAGGCCTTTGACCAATGACAAAAGCAATTCCAAGTCTAGCTCTGCCATGGTTCGTGGGCGACACTGGGCGATCTTGTGTGATCACTCAAGGGAAATGGTGCAAGGAGAATAACATGCAGTTTGTTTCGCATGCAACGCAGCTGCAACAACGTATTTGCAAGTCTGCTGATNCTGATGCTGCTGCTGCTGCTGCTGATCACCTTCACACAGTTCTGGCATGTCTTACTATGAGCAGGCATTCAGCACGTGCCTTGGCATGCAACGCTGANATGGCACGCCTCTGCTAAACAGTGCTTTCCGCAACACACCCCTGGCTCCCACCATGTAAGCCTGCAGGTCAGAACAGCATAGATATTCCTACTGTTGTCATGAGCTCAGTGTCAGTGCCTGTGACAAAAGCCCTTGGTCCAAACTTGTTCTGCAAAACATTCAACCACCTGCATTGCATGTCACATGCCAGCATGCACAAGAGGCACGTTCACAGGCATGTGTAGCCATTCAAGCAGTAATGGCTTTNAACGGCATTCAATGCAGCCAGGTGCATAATGTACACCCTGCATCAATAGCAGACTCGTGTATGAACACTGAACAGTCGCGTTCTGTTGGTGATGTCAGGCACCTTGACAAGACCAGGACTGCTGCTGATACCCGCAGGCAAACTGATGATTGCACATCCATTCTTGTGATGTCAACAGTGACGCACAGAAAATCAGGCACTTAAGCGTGCAGCAGTTGAGCAATGACACACAGAGCAGCTCATCGGCTGATCTGTGTGCATGTTATGTAGCGTGGATATCACAAAGCAGTTGAGAGCAAACTNGTGCCTGCTGGTCATGCACATGACGCCATTCAGCATCTTGCGTGCCCCAGATCTTTGCATCACCAGTTTCTTTTATGTGAGCAAAAGGCTGAGTAAATATCTGATCGTCATGTCGCCGATACCACTCAATGAGGCCTGGTTGAAGGCTTGAGCTTGTGGTGTTGAACAGTTGTGACCATTGTAGCATTTGCCTCAAGCGAACGTTAGACATGGTATGTAGCTCTGTGTGGTTTTGAACGTATGCTGACAAAGTCTGCTGCACGGCCTCTGCCTACAACGGCACCGGAAATTATCAGGACGTAACGGGGACCTCAGCAACTTGGCATCTGAAATGTGCACGCGGTAACGCTGCAGCAAGTCAGAGTCACGCTNGCTGGTTCGCGCTGTGAACCAGCAAACTGGCCAGGAAGTGCCCTACATCACCAGCGCTGTCTCAGAAGATTTTGTGGTGAGCTTTTTGACATGTTCTGGCTGACACATGTACACAATTGAAGTCTGCATGGCATTCAGCAAGTAACTTATGTGCTCACAACCCAGGTCTCTTGTCAGCAGCACTGTTGACTTATCATTAGCATCAGACGTCAATGAGATGTCTGATGATGTAGACATGCACATCATGTGCATTTGGTGGTAGCGAAAGTTGCTAGGGGGGCTTTCGACCAAAAGTGCTTGTTGCCCACACACACATGCTTGCATGCACGCCGCATCAAACACTGCACCTCACGTGGTCCTTAGCGTGATTGCTGTCATAACATGCAGGCATAGCCCATTGTATCTATGTGGGATGGAGACGCTTTGTGTGAGTGTGCCAGCAGTTTGCTGAAGTACACCAGTGCATGTCATTCATGCAACTTGTGTCTGATGACACAAGTATCAATGCACGCCGATGCTTGTCAAGTTTCAGTGGCTCGCTGCAAGGCTTTGTTGTCATGTGCGCAGTTTGAGGCTTGAAGGGCAGAAGACGGCAGCCATTGAGATCTGCCAGCAGTTCGACTGGGAGGTCCCTGACTGGGTGATTATCCCTGGAGGCAACCTAGGCAACATCTATGCCTTCTACAAGGGCTTCAAGATGTGCATGGACATGGGCCTCATCGACAGGATGCCCCGCATGGTGTGTGCACAGGCACACAATGCCAACCCTCTGTACAGAGCATACAAGAAGGTAAGAGGTGTTGCGTTTGGATTGACATCAGTCACCTCACGGTNCGTGATGGCTAGCAGCGGGGGAGGTACTTCTGACATGTCCCTGTTTGCAACATGGACGCAAGTCAGGGCTACAAACAGCAGCATGCACCTCATGGTAGGTGCCAAGATCAGCAGCCAGATTCATGACACGCATGGTGAGCTTTGTCGCAAGCATGAGACTCACCAAATTCAGGCGAGTCAGAGAGGGTAAGCTGTCTAGGTGATCTGGACCCTCATTGCTTCCGGTTGCATCCTGTGATGCGTCTGGCTCAGCATGCTCGCCCAGTGCATTCGTATGCCTGTATGCCAAAGAGCATGTATTTGTGCAAGCAACCACAGGCAGGGGGAAGTTCGCTGACTAGGACAGTCTTGAAACACAACACTGACAGCATATGCTTTGCAACTGACTTGCTGCAAACAGATGTGTGCTTGTCGTGAGAAACAGCACCTGTCATGCAGCCTATGCAGCATAGCCAGACATGTGTCGATGGTTGCACAGCGTATGCATGTGACTTGTGCGGCATTCACTGATGATATATATGGAGGTGCTGGTCTTGCAGGGCAACCTCATGGCGTGATTTCTCATAACCTGTTGCCCTTCCTTCAAGACTGGCAAGCAAGGCAGGACAGGACAGGTTCAGTCTGTGACTGATGCTGAAGTGTATGTGGTAGGCCTCCCTTCTTGGTGGTCAACAAAGCAATCCATGCAGAATCAACTCCACTACATGCCCTGCTGATCTTGCCGATGGTTTGTGAATGCAATGCGTGAAAGTTTGCAACGTGTCTGCTAATGTTCATCAACATACTGGTTGGCTGCAGAGGGCTGTCATTCAGCATGATACGTTCCAGCCACTTGTGCATGCCTGGCTGAGCGCGCTGCATTAAAGACCTTGTTGCACAGGGTCTTCGATGCAACACCCCTGATGACGTGACATGTCACTGTGCAAAGGCTCCGCATGAGCAGCAATGCAATCAGCTCAGCAAATCAACAGACCCATAGAAGTGTGGCATGCAGTGTGCCTTTGTTTCAGCAGACATATGTGTGGCCGCGTAAAGGATGTGCAAGCTTGATTACTAATCTCACTATTTCTGCTGTAATGCAGCTTGTACGGCTTGTGTTGGCAAACAAATAGACAGAGCATTGTCAGAGCCACAAATTGTGTGCAAAAATCGGTTGTCTACAGTGCTTGTCACTCGCAGTCTCACTGACAGCATTGCACTGTGCAATACCTGTCATGTGCATCTTCATGTGCACTATGTTGCGGCTCTGCATGTGATGCTGCTGCTTGTGTTCCTTCCTCAGTCTCCATTGCTGTAGCAACTTTGTTGCTGGTCTGCCAACTGCAGTGCTGTGCTTCTCGCTGTGTGTCACCACAGAAGGGCAGTAGAGCTGGGGCGCCCTGCACAGGGCATTCGAGCAGCCTATGGCACAGGGCAGGGTGGGCGAATACAGCCCCGGTGCTTGGCAGCCTTATTTTAGCCCAGGAATGTGAAGAAGCAGATGTGTTGCACACCATGCGTACAAAAATTGCTGGCAAGCCACGCAAGCCCTAGCATTGGGGTTGAGTGTGACATGTCTCACGCACCTTGGTTCAGCATGTTAACATTGCTGGTTAGAAGCACTTCAAGTAATGGCATACAGCAGGACTCAGTGTAAATATTGAATTGAACTGCAAGACACAAACATGGCTAGCTGCGTGCAGGTCACACAGCAGACTGCAAACAGCGACACCTTCCCAAAGTACATGCTGCTCAGAAGTGGCTGACAACCTAAGCTTTGGAGGGCAAAAGTACCTCTGCTAGTCCTTGCAACTTGTAGCTGTCTAAGGACCTGTGCTTCGGAAGGCAGTCCCACGTAGTAGGGCTCCAGGGAGTACTGCACAACAAGTCGCAACTTCAGCAAAGACAGGCAAGTGAGTCCAGCTGAGCTGAGGTGAGCATCCAGGTCAAGGAAGCTGCTTCCGAGAAGTCCGTGCAGTTGTGTAAACGCTTGCGAAANCAGCAGCAGCAGCAGCAGCAGCATGTTGTTTCTTGGGAGTCTGCTCCTGTATCGTGATGCATNGCAGCTGCTCAGTCTTAACAAAAGTCATTCAAGCCAATGAAGTGCATGCCTTCAAGACACAGTTCAATGCACCGGGAAGGCAAGCACAATGACTGCTGCAACTTTTCCACAAACATCAGTCATAATGGTGGCTGACTGGGTGGTGAGCTGCATCTGGCTTGCCTGCAGTGCTAACTATCAACCTCTACCTAGCCTGTCAGCATGATAGGTGATGGAACATCACACACCTCTCAGTGTTTTGTGTCATTGTGATCAACAGTGCATATGCTCTACCTCACACACCTTGCAGCGGCCCAGCTATGCAACGTGTGTGACATCTCGGTTGCAGAGAAGCAGACAGCTTCTAGGGTCATCCATGCAGCCATACAAATCCGCACAAGCATCAGTTACCAGCTGCCGATACAACTTTTCCTTGGGTCAATCCAGGCAACAGCACCGCTTTTACTTGACCACCCGAACTCAGATTNACAGCCATGCTGCCTTGTCAGGTCCATGTCTGTATCATTAGCAAACATGTCAACTCTGCTGTCATGACGCTGCACGCGTTCTGAAGCAGTCTATGCCTTGCTCGTATGTCATCAGCAAACTCACGTCAGCTCTCGCTGAGTGACGCATGCTAAAGCTATGAATGAGGTAGTGTTCACACCGCAACTGTCAGCATGCTTTGCAAGCAAGCCTCCATGTTCAAGTCTGTACGCGTGGCCTTTGTAGGTTGGCAACGAGACTGTGGAAAAGAACACCTGGACACGGCCGGAGGATGAGACGACGGTCCGCCCAGCGTATTACACCAGCACGTACAACGGCACCTCAGACCTGGCTGGTCAGATCTCCGCCGCTCTCACCTCGACAGCTATGGTTTTCCAGAACTCAGACCCAGAGTACTACGCGAAGCTGATGGCAGCTGCCACAACGATGTACGCAGCAGGCGCACGCAACAGAGCAACCTACACCTACGCTTTCAACTACCCCTGCGCTGAGGACATTGACAGCACAAACGTGGTGCAAGGACCTCAGGCCAAATGTCTTCCTGCGGATGAGCTATTCCAGGGTGCTATGCTTGGCACATACAACAGCACCAGCTATCGCGATGACTTAACGTGGGCTGCTGCATGGCTAAATATGGCCACTGGCGATCCAGCATATTTGGCTGATGCTTACAGGCAAGATACTCCCCTTTGTTACTGACGACACAGCCTGCATTGTGCACATATGTATCCGTGTCTTTACACAAAAGCGCATCNGCAAGATTGCTTGTGCATCTTTTCGCTGCAACTGCACACATCAGTACACTGGCATGTGCGGATAGACTGACTTGAATGAGCTATGTCTGACAAGCATGCTGAGAAAGAAAGCCACCATTATTGTCGTCAATCAGCTCAACCATTTGAGGCACAAGCATGGCAGTCACAAAGGCGCCTTCTGGCCAGTTCAGCTCAGTGTCTGTATGCCTTCTGTTGAGGCTCTGCTGGAGGGCCAACACAATGTCTGCGGCATCCATGGGGCCTTCGTGCCCCAAACAAGCTGAGGTTTCCCTGTCATGGCTGCCGTTCAGGATGGCAATCTTGGGANTCCTGTGCTTTCTGTTGCTGCTTGGTCTCTGACTGCGCCAACCGCTGAGGATGGTTTTCTGCCACAAACCGCAAAGCGGGTATGAGGGCTTTTTCACTCAGATGGTCTTCCAGCATCTGCAATGCACATGTACCCAATACTGACACTGGCTTGAACCTGACATGTTTTAATAGGAGCTTGCAAAGCGAGCAAAGCATGTCTGGGCGCACTGTTATGAAAGCCATACACGCTGTGGTAAAGACAAGCAGCACACATAAGCCAATTTGTACTATCTGCATCCCATACACCATGCTGGTCCATGCAGCACAATAAGTTGACATGACATCACGCAAGGCCGCACCCACAAAGGTGCCATTATGTTTGTCAATTGTACACAAGGCTGTCCAAGTCGACCCCCTGCGGGTGAATCGGAGGAGNCATGCCAAGGCACCACTGCACCTGCATGTTTCTTGCAGCGCACAGTGATTGTGGCAAGTGCGACATCAGCACTATAGTCCCTGTTCATTACTTTTTACTGAAACTTCTGATTTGATGCTGCAACCACAGGGCACAGGTAGCTAGGCTTCAGCATGTGTGTGTCATGAGCAACTGATTTGACTGCTGCAGGTCAAGATATGGCCCTGCACCCAAGCACAAGTCCACATCCTAGGACAGGGGACTCTGCGGCAGTCCATGCAACTGCATCTGGATCACTGGCAACTCCAGACAAAGCACATCTCAACCAAAAAGGTATGGCCAACCANAGTGAGGCAGGCAATGCAAGCAGCCAAGCTTCACAGCCGCATGCTGAGCTTGCTACTGATGCTGCCGTTCATCACAGTTCAGAGGACCACACAGCTGCCCCTGAAAGTGTGCTGCTGGCAATTAGGGGTCCCTACCAAATCCTTATTGTGCGGTGCACCCAACTTGCAATGTGCGGGTACAGCTGGAAATGCAGCGCAATTGTGGCTGTGGTCATGCCGCTGTACAATGGTGCTGCATGTTTTACAGTCTAACGTTGTCCATCATGGTTATGGTCCCACAGAGTCAATCAGCTGCCGTGACGCAAGTGCATCTGGTGCTGACATGTCACCTGAGATGATCACTACAGCAGTTGGTTCACTCTGTACCCTTTACCTCCCAGAGACTCCCAAGGCCATGCTCTGAGACCAAATCATGGCACATGACTGGAAAGAACCTTGAGAGGCTTCTCATCCTTCTTGTTTTCATAGTTGCCAATGCCGTTGTTGCAAACTAGCATAAGCTGATCAGACACGTGACTATAGCACCCATGCTAAGCGTGCCCGACATTCTACGCTGCATGTGCACTGCTGTGGCAATTTGTCAGTTGGTAAATCAGTGTGTCCAATCAGTGTGAAATCAGTGTGCAAGGTCTACCCTGCAACCATGATGTGTGGTGCAGCAAGTGGGTGCTGCAGCCTGTGGCGACAGTGCACAGCAAGCAGGCTGTGCAGCATGTGGCCTGGAACCCATTCAGTCCAATGCAGGCCGCCTTTGTCTGTGAAGATGGCTCAGTGAGTACCTTGACAGTTGCAGCACAGCCACAGCACAGCTTCAGTGTCAAGGCAAGTGCTCTGGCCCCACAGACACTGAGACAAGCAATGCCCTGTGCTGACATGTGTACATTGGCATGTGCATCTACTGGGCATGTGTGACATGAGGCCTTGTCATAAAGAGTAGCAGTAGCCTGTGCAGTAGCAAGCTTTGTGCTTGCAGATTGATGTTTTGTTTTCAATGACTGGTCTGCTGATCTTGGCTGACAAGCTAAGCTTGCTGCACCTTTACATGTCAGCACACATCAGTGCGATGAAGGCCAGTCATGTGTATGAGGCCATGTTGTTCCATGTCAGACCAAGTGCAAAGTTGGCCTATTGTCCCTCAGCCTACATGCTTCAAGCGCAATCATCTGCAGGCAAACAGCGGCACGTTTGGACACTTGTGTGATACAGACTGCCACAGCATGCCAGTAGGCTTTGCTGCTTTGGTCTCCAGCAGCAGAGCCAGGATGTGTCCCTGGATGCAAAGTGCATATGTTGCACACACTTTTTGACTGTGACATATGTCTGACCAGACATGTCATGCAAACTTTATTGGTGCCAGCAGACCAATGCTGCTTTGCATGCCACCCGCAAGCTTAAAACATCTATATGCAATGTGCATTTGTTGCACACACTTATGACATGTTCCTGACCAGGTGTGTCATGCAGACTGCAACATTGGTCCTGNAGAAAAGGCCAGATATATTGCTGGCTGGCTTGGGTGGCAATTGTTGTGTCTGTGGCAATAGTCTTCTGGCAAGCTTTGCCAAGGTTTGTTGATCATGGTGANACAGCAGCCTCACCGACCGCTTAACGTCCCTGCTCTGGCAGCCGCGTTACCTGCATGGTCGCGAGAGGCAGCTGATACTTTATTCGCGTTCCTTGAGAGAGGAGATAACGCGCANTTCGTAGATTGCACAGATTGCAAATCTGCTGTCCAGCCAACTCAAAGTTGCATGACAACCTCACATGGAATGCAGGTGGGACCATATGATCACACCAAGCGTGCACCCGCCAAGGGCAGCACCCTAGGGTACTGGCAGGCTGAGGAGGGTCTGAAGGCGGCTGACTACATGCAGCAGAACCCCAGTCAGCATCAGCTGCCTCCTATCGAAGGCAGGAACCACCCTGGCAGGCATGTGGAAGGCGTTGATGCTGACAGCAGGGGCACAAGCAAATTCTTACATGGGTTTGCAGCAGCTGGCCTGTGACAGTGAGCAACATGCATTAGATTGAGCTAATGCAGCACATGCCATGCCAGCGAGTCTGCAGTAAAATTGAGCTCAATTAGGATATTTGTAGCCAGCAAGCAGATTTGCAAAAGATCGCTGCTTCAGCATACGTCATGCCAGCCACAACAGGATGACCTACAAATTCAAATGCACACTTGCCATGCATACTAGTGTGCTACAAGTGTGAACAGTAGTGAACAGTAAGGATATGTTATTAGCTACATGGACTGCAGTCACACAGTGTGAGTGTTTAGGAAAGCTGTTACCAGAAAGCTGTTCTGGACTCCTCAATGCCCGCGTCTGACCAGAGTCCTAGTTGGGACTTAGCTTCAGCTAAAGTGGCGTCTCGCTTTCTGTTCATTTGAGTGACAACTGCTTGCATGTTGGCCTGGTGCGCTAGCCTTTGCTGCACAATCTGCTTGTGAGGCGATCGAAACCTCCAAAACCACACCTGTGAGACATGTGAAATGTTGGCACCGCTCTGAATTGAGGGATCTGGTGACGCCGCAAGCTCCTTTACACAAGCGGCAGCAGATGAAATAATAGCAGGTACATAACCAGCTTTGTCTGCTTTGCTTGCTCATTAACGCCTATTACAAACACGCCTTTGTTTTAAAATTGCATTTTAAATGCGACCAGTGCAGGGAGCCTCTGATGATTTTATGCTGGCATGGAGGACTGAGTAATGTCTTGCCTGGGCATCTTCTGTCTGCATTGCTGCCTCCCACAATCTCTGTTCGGCTTGATTTCTTGCTTTTGGGTCCCCTTGTGCCTGTGCAGAATGCATACTATGCGGCAACTGATCTGGATGTGTCGAACGGGGCTGCTATAATGACGTACTCGTCNTGTAGATGCATGCCAAAGCAGTAGAGCTGAGCATGGCCTCAGGTGCACTGAATACAGTTGCGCAAATTTCAAATGCTGCTTTGTGCCAATGGTGATGCAATGCAGTGCTGACCATATTGTACAGGTGTACCACACCATCATAATATCCTGCTATCAAAGTCTCATCATAGGCTGCCAAAGATATGCATGGCATGCCTCTGCCCTCCCAGCTGTGTCTCTGTTCAATGCTGTCAGTTGATGCTACCGTGCATAGCGCTATGCTGCCAGTGTCATCACAGCTGGCAAGGATGTTGTTGCTGGCTCGTGAGCTGTCTGGGGCACTGCTTGCCAAAGCTACAATGGCTGTCTGATGGTGGCTGCTGGTGCAGGTGAAGAATGCTTGGTCCACAGAAGGCATTGCAAATGTGTGGACTCTGCCAAGGCTGTCACCCACACACAGAACACAAGTGCCGTCTTCAGCTTGCACCATTGCAATTCCACCGTAAAGAACATCTGATGTGGCATCTGTTGATGCGGAGGCTGACCAGTCTAGAATTCGCTGTTTTGCTTCAATCTGCCATATCTGAATGCCACGACTGGAGCAAAGCGCTACCATGCTGACCCCATCTACCTCAAGCAGTATTGCTTGTTGCATAAAGGCACCCTGTACTATCCATTAGTAGCTTACTGGATGATGTCATAACCGCACCATTCATTGCATGCTAGTCGCAGACCTGGTCAACAGCAAACTTGGCTATGGCCGTGCCACTTGTGCTCACCACACTGACCTGAGGCAGTGCACCCCACTAGTCAGCTGCTGGGTACTGTGTCATTACATGCCATGTGAAGAGACATGTTAGCCTCACCTCGTTGTCGTGGCAGTAGACCATCATGTCTTGCATGGCACTGAGGTTGTNGTGCAATTGCGGCAAACTCAGCTGCTTTGCCCTCTCATTCTGCACAGGGAGCTCAGGAGCAGTCAGCAAACCTATTGGCATCTTTTCACTACTGCAGTCAGGGTAGTGGGCAGCAAAAGCTGTTAATGCACAGCATGCTTGTTGCAGAATGTCTGCCACCTGAGGTGAATACTCTGTTCCTGCATGCCAAGTCCTCAAAGCAGATGTGCTTCCTGTTCTGGTGTAGGTGAAAGTGACATGCACACAAGATGTACTCAATGTCATGGACCTGGGCCAGCGCAACCGCTCTGTGGCTGAGACCAAGATGAACGAGCGAAGCAGTCGATCCCACAGTGTGTTGACTGTCATTGTTGATGGCTTAAACAATGTGACAGGCATCAGGACACATGGATGCCTTCACCTGATTGATCTGGCGGGTGAGTTGCACCACACTTTCCACACGCACCATCTTGTCGTTGCCATTGCATACCCCTTTGCCACTTGTAGTCACACCTGATTTGCATTGCTTGGAATGCAGCTACTAAAGAACTGCATCAAAAGCAATGTTCTGCCTGCTCTGTACAAGCTTGCGGTGTTGCTAAAACATGTATCATGCATAGATGACACCTCCATCCCCTTTTGCATCAAGTGCTGCTACAACAGCACTAGGCCCGGCAGGGAGAATGTGTGTGCACAACTGCACCAAAGACCAGGTTGTCCAGCAGTTTGCTTATGTGATACAGGCAGTGAGAGAGTAGGTAAGAGTGAAGCAACAGNGCGATAAAAGGTGGACATGACCTTTGTGTGTGAGATATAAGCTCTACCTTCAAATCATTCGCTACCGTGTTGTTAGCACCACTGGCTGCAGCATCAGTCATGTTCAGCACTGAGCCTTGCTGTCAACACAGGTGTTTGCATAATTGCAGGCGCCCCCCTGCAAGAGCTGTACCCCAATACGGCGGCCCAGGAAGAGGAGGACCGTGCAGATGCATTGAGCCAAGCTGCCAGGNCGGCCGCAAGTGTCCTTTGCAGACATGCAGAAGCAGGTCATGCAGCAGTTGCGGCCTTTGCCTTTGCCACAGGCACTGACTGCAGCTGAAGTTAAGGCTGCTGCTGGTCAGGACGCGGATGTGCCTGGGAAATTCAGGCAGGGGTTTCCCTACTATTAAGACCTGTGCAGAGAATGGCCAGCAGCTGCAGTGAGTGCAGCATCAGGTGTCAGAAGACACGCATGGGCTGCCGTATGGCTTATGTTATTGCATGCTTGCAGGCGACTGCAAGATGACTTGGATGTGGACAAAGATGACAGCAACCATGCCGTGACAAGCACAGAGGCCCGGACCAGGGACAGCCATGCATTTGGCTATGCACTGCGTGCACTTCATTTTGCACGCATGCTTTCCAGGTGGGTTGCTTGCCTGTTCTTTGACCTGCTGAATTGCCCACTCCTGGCTTGATCACCATGACCTGCAACTGAAAGTGGCCTGAGCAGTCTGTTGCCTGGTCAGACTGCAGATGAGAGATGTGAAGTTGTTTCCAGGGTCGACTTTCAGAACCTGCAGACCTTCCTTACCTTGCTGTTTGATCACTCAATGTTGGGCAAAGTCAGTTCACCAGGTAACAGAGCACCAATGTCTGTAGCTGCTGCAGCGACATCAGTGCTTGCATGGAATCGTCTCCACTGTTGCTGCGCCGGGTGCAGACTGATTTGCACGTTACCAAATCAGTTGTGGTTGTAAGGTATCTAGTGCCCAAACCTTCAAGGGGCTTCTGTCAGTGCTATCTGAGCTGCCCAAATCTGGCTGTTGCGAGCGCAATCATTGAGGCGTCACATTCACATGTCAGCTAGTGAACCTTGTTCGTAACACCACAGCGGTGCGAGCTGGATGCAGGCAAACTGCACAGCAACACCTGAGTGCTTGGCTGCAGGCTCTTGGCAACTTGGGAAACCTTCACAAGCAGTGCAGCGAGTNGGTGAAGTGGCATGCTGATCAGTTAATGCAGGCAAGCAGCGATCTTGGGCGCAGAGACTGCATGATTTGACTTGATCACAATTGTTGCTACGTAGATTCTGAAGTCCCCGACCAACTCGGTGCAAACTGGTTGCATGTCGCATACCGGTTGTTGCAACGCCAGCGCTCACTTCACGTAGCTGCAGTAACGCTTTGCTTGCGTTGTGGTACAGACTCGTATGCCTCAGCAGAACTGCAGGTGTGAGGCTGAGTCAGCTGCAAGTCAGGTGACATAGAAGCTCCGCTGCTGTGTCGTATATAGGCGTGCTTCCGGACCCTTCAAACTCGCGTTCCGTGGCTGTCACAGGATGCGCAGCGTTATTTTTCAGCTCACTGACCAGTAGAGTCGAAGAGGCTCGTCATGCACTTGTCAATGCACGGTCACGCAAGTCCTCGACCGTCCCTGTGCGCATGCAACAGAATAAGCGCACCGTTCGTGCCCTCTCAAAATGCTAAGCGCATGCATGCCACTACCACACTGAGCCTCAAACCCTCCCTCCGACATGCTCAGACTGCTGCGGCTCCTTTCAGCAGTCAGCATGTTGCTAGCTCGCGCAACGCCCGGAAAAAGACCACCAGATGCTCAGCAACCAGCACAGCTGTGGGCCTGGGCATTTTCTTCACCCCTAGTGTAGTCGCTGTCATTTATGCTTACTTCAAAGGCAAGGGCAATGTCAAAGATGGCCTCAGCAGGCTGCTCACTGAGGTCACACAGGGCTACTTTCAGCCCAATGTCGGAGGAGAAAGCATTCCAGTAGCACAAGGGGAACTTTCAGATTTGGCTGGTGATGAGCCCCTGTTCAAGGCTCTTTATCAATGGTCAGTTCAGAAATCATCACAGCCATGACCAAGATTGATTGAAACGACTTGTTGTTGCACTTGTTCAGGTTTCTGGACAGTGGTGGAGTGTACAAGCTGGCCTTTGGACCAAAGGCATTTATTGTCGTGTCAGATCCAGTTGTTGTGAGACATCTGCTCAAGGTGTGTCCAGCAATCAGGGTGCAAGTGATGTTGTGCTGCCTGCTCCTTGCTGTGGAACCACTGCATCTCTGACAGACACCAGTCTTTGCACAGTGGACATGGGCAGGCAATGGAATGCGTGCCAGTTGCACCGTGCAATGTGTGGACAACATGTATGCATATGTGCATGTATGTCTCACACGCAGACACANCCTTGATTGCTGCATGCACCAAATGTGCTATGTGCCCAGCAACAAATTGCAGGTGCACAGCAAAGCTTTCCCCAACAAGTAGTGCTGCTTCATGCAGCTCTCACAGCATACACAGGTACATCGTGCAGCTGTGACGCTTTGATTGTGNGATACACAATAGCAGCTGTGCTGCCAGCACACGCCTCCGAGAGGGTCCAACATGATGCTTTGGCCACTGTAAAGCGCCATGTATCTGACCAAGGTGTTGAGTTTTGGTGTGAGTTTATTGTGTTTGCCNAGCGGCAGGACAGCAGGACAGCAAGTCGCAATTGGCATCTTCCAATCGACGATGCGCTGTCTGCTGCCACTTTCAGCTGTGGTTTTGACGTTGCCCTGCTGATGCTTATGTTGCCAGCGAAGTTCCTCAAGATCTCGGATAAAGCCAACTGACGGAACGTGCACTCTAGCTACCTATTCACAAAAGTATGAGGCGACCTCCTCCCCACGTACAGCGAGGCGTCAGGCTCGCGCTAGCAGTATTCATCGCCTGCCTCATCGGCTATGGCGTTGTACTGCCCAAAATGGGTACGANAGCTGGCTCCTGATGGGCTGGTGCTGATCAATGACCTGGTGCAGCTGCTGTACTATCATGGCAGCAATGTTGCACACAGGCCAGAAGAAGAGCCAGCAGATGAGACCATTCACCTGTTGTCACCCCTTGTGCAGGTGTGTGGCAGCCTCATGGCATGCTGTTGCTGCAGTAGAGCTAACCTGTCATGTAACTGCCCAACACATGTGATTATTGCCATACACTTTCTTGCACATACAGTACACATCAATCCCCCACACTGTGTGCTGTGACCATACCTTTCCATTTTGCTTATGCTGGGTTGACTTTGTTTCATCAACAAGCATGCTGCTGTCCTATCAAAATACATGGAGACCTGATTGCGAGCAGGAAAGCATGGGTGCTGTGGTGGAGGTGGTAGGTGTGCAAGCCACCAGGGATCTGTGGGCACCCCTCATGCATTTGGAAGGGACAAACCCACGCCAGCTACAGTGGCTGGCTGTTCTTGCTTGCTGGTGAGCTCGTCCATGTTCTGNAGAGGAGATAAGTCTAGCCAGAGCTGCAGTGCGGCCTTGGGCACGAAGAGCAGAGAAGCAAGCCGCTATAGCACCCNATGCAGGTGTCTGTATTGTGCAGCCAGGAAGTTTGCTAGTGGAGTCCCACTTCATTGTCTTTTTGCTGCATGATTGCTTCTGCCTCCTGTGTATAGGCTTCAAGGCTAGCCTTGCTGGTTGCCAACTGCGCTCGCAAGCTGTCAATCGACTTCTCCTTTGCAGCGACAACTCGCCGCAGCCCTTGCAGCTCTGCGTCCTTCCTGGCAGCATTTGTTTTGTGCAAATCATCTGCACACAGNGAGTAGCCAAACAAGATCCACTGCAGGTGCAAATCTGACAGTTGTCTGTGGCCATCCTTGTCCAGACGCCAACANCAGCGCAGCATGCTCAGCAGCTCCTCACCGCTGATGGCTTTTGCCTCTTTGCATCGTATGATCTCCTCTGTGCACCTGCAGCATGAAATAATGCCAGTGCTGTGTGTTTGTCCCTCTGTCTCAAGGTGTTGTGAGTCGGAATTGCCAGCTACAAGCACAGCACAGCAGTGCATCATCTGAGTGTTATGATGGGGTCATAATGTCCACAAGCACTTTGCTTGATACACTTCCAGCTTTGTTGACTGTCATCGGGTAGTGCAGACATTGTGCTTGACTGACACTGTTCACACTTGGCTGAGGGTGGCTGGCATGCACTCGGTCCTGAGTGACATTGGCGGTGCAGACCTCCTGAGGGTCCCACATAGGATTGCTAGACCCGTGATAGCAGAAATAGCTTGCAGCCTAAAGATAGACGCAGGTTGCATAAACATCACCTCATTATGCATACTACATGCAACAGTACTTGACAACACACCATCGGAGACTTGTTGGATCAATCCGAAGCACAAAGTTGGCTGTTGCACATGCCGGTCAAGTTGTAGCAAATCCACCACAATGACCAACCCCACACAGAACAGGTCATGGACTGGTAAGCCACATGGCATCTGGCACCTTGCCCACAAGCAAGCAAGCCAGCACAGCAGAACAGCATAGCAGAGCACAAAAGCAGAGCACATGCTGTACCTGCTCTGTACTTGCACGGCACAATTGCTGCCAGACAGTGCAGCAGCTATGCGCAGCACCAGGATACGTGCCGGGACTGTNTGCTGTGCATTGTGACAAACCCTGTGCTCTGCCATGTAATACAGTGCTTTACCTTGTGTGTTTGTGGCTCACCCCACATGTTTGAAGTGGCCACATGTCATGTATGAGCCTCATGATAAGCCCTGTGTGACAAAGCATGAGCTGTGTTACCTATTGAGACTTTAATGTNCTGAACATGGAGGCACCAGGCATTGCTCAGATCGACGGCTTCACCTATGACCTATCTCACCCGGGAGCCAGCTCAATGTTACCATCCCTCATAGCAGCATCTCTACAGCAGCCAACCAACATTGGCAGCGAGTTGCCAGATGAAGGTCAGCCAGAGGGCTCTTACCAAGATGCCGCATCTGATCCAGCAGACAGGCCATTCAAGTGCCCTGAGCCAGGCTGTGGCTTTGCATCAAAGCGCAAATCCAACCTCACGGTGCACAGTCGCATCCACAGCCGCCCCAGACCCCCCAGGCGGTGCCGTCACCCTGGCTGTGAGTTTGTTGCCTGCGAGGGATGCAACCTCAAGGAGCACCAGCGTATGCATGCCGGTGAGAAGCCCTACAGATGCACTCAAGAGGGCTGTGATGCAAGCTTTGCAAGAGTGGACCNGGTCCAGATGCATGGCACAGCACCGCATGGCATGCCTGTTTGATCGAGCATTGTGTTTCATGCTCTACTGGAAGCAAGATATGACTCGATCCTTATAGCAAAANCTGACTGATTCTGTTATGTCATCTACAGCATGCTGGCCAGCCTGCACAGCGTGGCCAGCCAAAGCAGCAGTACAATCTGGTGATGGGCAGCGACAGCCCAGACAAGCGAGCACAGCCGCCTGCAAGGCAGACAGACAGACCAGCAAAACGCCATCGGTCAGAGCGCCAAGACGCACAGCCAGCTAGGAGGGAGAGGGACTCAGATACCTATTATAGCAAAGCCAGCAGCCAGCAACAGGCAAATGACAGCAAGCATCGAAACAATAGCAGGCGTGAGCCCTCAGAAAGAGAGGAGGACAGGCAGAAGAAATACGAGAAGTCTGACCATCAGGAAACATACAATGCTGATAGACATGATGGTGGCCGTGCTGCGCGCCGAAAAGATGAAGCAGTCGCAGATCGCAGGCATAGCAGAGAGCATGCAAGGGATGACTACAATGCTGATAGGTATCACAACAGCAGCAGCAGGCATGCTCCTAAAAGTCAGGATTCTGAGCAGCAGCGTGACAGCAGGCATAGGCATGAGCATGAGAGGCATAGCACTGACAAGCACAGAGATCGGCATAGACGGTGATCAAGGGCTTTGTCATTATAGCTATAGTTTCAATTCTCATATGCAGTTTGGGCCTTGCAAGGAGCGTGTGCTAGATAAGTTATGAAGTGTCGGAGATCGTTGTCAATGTGAAAACCACTGACCTGACAGCAGTCGGGAGAAGCCCCAATCAGACTTGAGGCATTGTCTGTTAGACTGTGAGCAATATTTTTTGGTCTCGGAGCAGTTACCACTTGAACTANGCTACCGAATTTTGCTACACCCACCGTTGCCACAAGTGCTTGCGAGCTGGAGCCTGTGAAAGAGGAGTCATCAGCTCAGACGTCAGTGCCTGCAATCGAGAAAATGAGCTCCATGGAGCGCAGATTGCACAAAAACAAGCTTGCACAAAAGCGATTTAGAGACAAACAAAAGGCATGCTTGGCTGAACAGTGTGTTGTTGGATCTGGCTGTTGCCTTGGCGCTGCTCAAGGGTGGCACAACCTGTTGCAGATGCGCTCACAAGAACTCGAGGTCCAGTTTTCTGCTACAACAGCAGAGCTGCAGGAGCTGAAGGCTAAGCAGAAAGCATTGGAAGCCCGCAATCTGCTGCTAGAAAAGCTGGTCCAGCTGAACAACCAAAAACAGCAGCCTGAAGCTAAGGTAGCTGCATAGCAAAGTGTCTACATGATACTAAACCTTGGACTGTTGTGTAACCTTGGAGCGATCCGATATTACCTGACCAAGCATACCACCTGACAAGACAACNGCACTTGCATGCGTTGCAACAGTTGATGAGTGTCTGCTTTCTGCAGGCAGTCCTGCAGCACACAGCAAGCCAGAAAGCAGATTTGTTGTTCCTCCGTCGACTTTTCTTTGGCAAGATTGGTCAACTTGCCCGCCAGNCTGCCTGCGGCTCACACACACAGACAGATGGACGCCCTTTGAAGGGTGTCTCGGCCCACTGCTATCGCCCAGTTATGCACAGGCTGCACACAATCAACAGTTTGCACACTGAGAGTTTGTGTGTTTCTGTAGGTGTGCCTGTTCGGCTATGGGCAGACCGGGGCCGGGAAGACACACACCATGCAGGGCAGCAAGTCAGGAGATGGGCGAGGCATCATTCCGCGCGCCATCCTCAAGGTATACCCACGTTGCACTTGCATTCTCCCACCCAATGCTGCTCAGATTGCCATANCTTGCCTCGCTTCTCACCAAACATGTGCCAGCCTGCATCAGTCTTCAAACAATCACCCTCAGACGCCAGCTTGGAGCTACACATCATTGCTGCAGCCAGCAAAGAAGCAGGCGCAGATTTACAAGCTTTGCAGCGCAAGATTGCCCACAATGCTCAGCGCTATTGCTGCTGCCCAGAGCTGTGTGATATTCCAGCAAGCATCCTGGGATCAGCCTTGATGGCAGTCGCAGCTCTGCAGAAGGCAGAGCTTACCAAGTTGCAAGCAGATGTACAGCATCTGGCTCAGACCAGGACTGGCATGGCAACATGCAAGGTGTACAGGCAGTTGGACGGCAGCAAGGTTCTGGTGTATGAGTTCTTCTGTCATGAGCTGGACTGCCAGGGGCATGTGCTGAGAAGGGTGACCAGCGGTGTTGTGCCCGATAACTGGGTAAAGTACGAAGGCTCCTGGGAGTGCGGCAAGCCCAATGTGCAGCATGAATGCCTCGTGACTGATGAAGTGTGGCCTCGCACACTAGACTCCTTGAACTTCCAAGTCATTGAAATNATGTGGACGCGCCCTGAAGCCTTTGGAAGCGTGCCTGCAGTCGCAATAGTTGGTTGAATTTGCACAGCCTTGGGGTGCTCAGCCAGAAAGACCTCTTGAAACCAATCTGTGAGGGCTGCGCTTGCTTAAGCTTGTTGAAGCTTGGTGACCGTTCCAAGACGTACCGGTGATATGACTGGACAGTGCGGGTGACAGATCAGTCGCCTCTGAGGGTCACATAATTTGAGGGTACTCGAACCGCAACTTCCGTTTTGATCGTAGCAGCTTGAAAAGTGATGCGCTCGGTCGTTTCGCGTGCATAGCGACGCACTGCTGGCCTGAGTGGCGCACGAGGCGGTTGCNCTGCGTTCAGGTATGAGAGCCGTGCCAGGTTCGACAATTACGAGCGGCACGCCGGATATGCCTTGCGAGCTAAGAACCTCGTAANCTGAGAGAGACATGCCTTTGTGTTGCTGAACTGTTCTGTGTGCAGATGTTTGCCAGCATCAGCAAGGGCAATACCTTGCACTTGAAATCGGCTTGTGCATGTAGCTTGGCCAGCTTTGAGAGCAAGTGCTCATGTTCCTCCTCACTCTGTACCAATCTGGATTCAAGGGTGTCAATCAGCTCAAATTTCTGTTGCAGCTGCTTTTTGAAGACCTCAACCTTCGCGTCCTTATCCTGCGGAAACATGACAGGCAGATTGGTCAAGTTTGCCAATTTTGAGCAAGGCATGACTTAGGCACATGCCACTACATGGCACAGTGCGTTGAGCGGACAGACTTTGGTTCGACATAATAACAGTTTGCATTACACAACATGCCACATAGGCTAAAAAGGATTTTCAAAGGGACAGGGCGCACGAAGTCCAGCTGCAAGCGCCCTGCAGTGTTGTCACATGCCTACATGGTGCTGCTGCCACTGTAGGTAACTTGTTGGTGCTGCGAGATGGGCGGGTAGGCTTCATTGACTTTGGTATAGTGGGCAAGATCTCCCCTCTCACATTCCAGGCGCTGCAAGCCTTCTTGGTGTCCTCCATGTCAGCAGACTACAACACCATGGCCCGAGCCCTCATCACCATGGGAGTCACAGAAGAGACTGTTTCTGTCCAGGTGAANGCCTAAGGTGCAGCTGCTCAGCCATGTCTTTGCCTATCTATCCAGTGCTTGCCCTGCCATAGACAAACTACAGGAGCCTTACCCAGTCAGCAGATATGCTTCTCAAAACCAGTATATGACACATAACGTGTACTGTACACAACACCTTTGGGAAGCGGAATGACTGCAGGCTTGTCTAGGATCCATACAAGGCAGGGGGCTCACTGGAAAATTAGTGCTGTTGCCAGCAGATAGCACAGCGTTCACACTCCACCATTCCTGGGGCTGAAAAGCCTCAACCTCACTCTCCCGCTCTGCTATCAGCCTCAGGGCCACAGACTGCACTCGGCCTGCATGCAGCAGTGGCAGACCTCACACAAGTCACCAGAACCGCTAGGCTTAGTGGGACATGGGAATGCAGCATGACATGCAACCATAGTGTGTTGGTAATGTTGCTGTTGATGGGCGGAGCGAAGTAGTGGAAGTCAAGCTAGTGACTGGATCCATGTTCACTAATGACATGTGCTGTGATGCGTATAGCATACCAGCAGACTTGGACCCCACCATCTTCTTCCACAGCACTGGGGACAAATCAAAGCCCATCAAAAAGTCCAGTGCTCTTCTTCCCTTGTAGGACTCTATCAATGGCATTGACAGGGCTCTTGGGGCTGCAAGGGCTGTTTCGACTGCCCTTTTGGACACTTGGGTGAAGGTGATACGCTGAACATCCTTGCCTTTGACCGCACCCTGCACTCAGTTTTCAAACAGTTTTGACCTGTTGCGATGAGTGATGTGCATGTAGGCTGGCTCGGTCAGACTGTCAATCAGAATGTTGGGAGTCACATGTATGTCATGTGCAGCAGTGTCATGGCCTTGGAAGCAAGGTGCGCCTGATAGCACTACGGCTACTCCGTAAATGTCGAGGTTGTGTTTGTTAGCATGGCGAAAGCAAAACTGTGCACTGAACTCAGTGCACTGAACCAATGTGTGCATACAAGAGCATCATCCTGTTGCAACAAGCCGACAGCCACCTCTGATCATGTCATCTTTGTGAGAATGTCAAACCCAGTTCCAGAAAGACTGGTTGCTCTTTTCTGGTATATTACAACATGCTATGANTTTGCACTCTGCACATTTGCACAGAGTGTCTGTATGATGTGCCTGAGGTCCCATATTGCTGCTTAGGGCATATGGCAAGGTTGACTGTATGAGTTGACTTGACAGGTCAGACATTGATGGTNTCTGTGTACCTGCAACTCCTCAAGGAGGTGCCAAGCAATGGCTTCTCCCTCTCTGTCAGGGTCTGTGGCCAGCACCAGCCTGTCAGCGTGCTTTAAAGCTGCCTTGATTGCTTGCAAGTGTGGCCGAGCTTTGGCTGCCACAGCCCAAGTCATGGCAAAATTTGCTGCAGGATCCACGCTGCCATTTTTCGATGGGAGATCTCTGATATGTCCGTAGCTAGCAAGGACCTGCAGTAACAACAGATGTACAGCCGTATGCCATGTCACTCAACTGCTGTTGTGGCAGTTATCTCAGGCATGCGTGCATTGACACCCTCTCTNAAATACGCCTGGCTTACAAGTAGCTCTATCAACCAGATCGGTGTAGTCTGCAGGCTGGCTAGGAAGCAACAAAACAGGCATGAGGCACAGAATTGCCGCAGCAAATGCAGTCAGCTGCATCTTGGTTTCTGCTGTACTGTGCATCACATTGGTCAGTGCTGCAAATCCCCTAGTCCCAAACAAAGGCGCTTGGCTAGGAGTTGGCATAGATTGGAACACATGGACGTCTGCAAACGACTACATCAAACAAGCTGAATTCACCCCGACTAGCTTCAGCATCTATGTCAGGTGGGTATGCCTGATGCCAGCAGTGTCTTGAGAAAGCATGCTCAACAGCGCAAATCATTTGTGACATCATACCGTGCTGCAGTGCTACGTTGAGTGGGCATGCCTTGATACCGCAAATCTCTAGACCATACACTGGAACAGTCTATGTATGACATGACATTGTGCTGTGTGTGCAGTGTGCCTTTGAACGCCAGTGACAAAGGCCTCCTGGATAACATTGTCCCCCAGGTATGACCNGGTGCGAAAACGTGCCTCGCGCCTATGTTTGTGCGACTTCTGTATGTGCTGACAGTCAAGCTACTCTCGCAGGGCTGCAATCTCAGCAGAAGTTCAGCGGGAAGGTGGTGNGCCAGTGAGCATATGTACAGCCTGCTACAGATTGCAGTGCGCATTAGGGACTCCTGGCCAGCTTGTGCAACAGAGCTGGTGGTCATGACATATCAATGTCCTGCTGTGATGCAGTGTACCTTGGAGCAAAAGTCACAATGAAGCACACTGCACAAGCACTCACCCCAAGCACTTCCTTGCTAAGCAGTAGTTGCGAAAGCCTGGAGGTGTGTTTCCACAGGACAAACGCTCACCCGCAGATGAAAAAGCTTCGGTTTCTGCAGCCTTCTGCGAGATAGCAACAGCTAAATTCGGCAGTTTAGGCCGGTGGCAAGTGATTGACCTTCAAGTTGACCTCCTCAAGATGTGCAGAATTAGCGACTCGGAACAGCACAGCAAGTTGACGAGTGGTGTGTGCTACCCACAATTATTGCTGAGTTCTGTGTCCACCGCGTACTTGGGCAGCTCCACCTCTTATTGCCCAGGCGTTACTCCGGCAGCGTTTAAATGTCGTTTGAACTNTGAAGCCTTCTCAGTGTGAGCTCTGCATCGATCAGCAACACACCAGATTGTCATGCCTGCCATATCTGCATTGTCATGTGCCAAGCAAACAGCAACCATGCCACCAAGCAGACTGGGCATCTCTGCAACCACAAACGCATGTGTGGAACAAACAGCATTACACTTCCAGTCTTCACGCTCATCTTCAGCATGGCAAACTAGCAGCGGAATGTGCAAGGAACAAGTAAGTGGACGAGCCGTGCATGCTGGGCGAGCAACGTCGAACATCGAAAGCTAGGCGGTAGCAGTGCTGATATGCTAGTACCTGCAACACACGTAGGGCCTCATGAGCCTGTACACACAACCGAACCTAGCCAGCTCATCCCTTGCATTAACAACCTGCTTTGTCCTTTCCTGACTCGCATGCTCAGCCTACTACTGATGCATGTGGCAGGATGTCTTTCTGACAGTGTGCAAGGTCCTCTGGAACCCATTCTTGCCCAGCGATCACTGTGCCAAAGTAGCCTTGCACACTGTGAAGAAGACAGCCTGAGACATGAATGCAGCCTCACCTGTACAGCCTTGCTGCCTGGCTGAAGATGTCAACCCCCTGTCTGTCTGTCTGTCTTACCTGTACAGTATGAGGCTTCTGTCGGGAAAGAGGGGATCCCCGGGACCAGCTGCAGCCTCCAGCATGGGGATCACGTTGTTCACTGTCCGCATACCCGCTGAACTGAAGATGCCCAACCTGAAATGCTCCTGCAGATACAACCCACANACCAAACAATTGTACAGCATGCCATGCTCCTGTAACTCCCTACAGTGAAGCTTGTCTTCTGACACACGCTGCATTCAAGTACTTGTACAGCTCATGTTTTGGTTTGTGGACTAGCACCGCANCCGTCACAGAAGCTGAGTTTGATCAGGAGTATCAATCTGCTGTTACAGAATTTGGGGACCAGAAGGCTGAGTACGATGACGCAAAGCTCAGAGAGCAAGTGACAGAGACTTTGAAGGTATGCAGTCGTCTCAGGCTCATCTGGTACTTGTTTCATGCTGCATATATTGGACTNTTGGCACCACTGTAAAGGGCCGTCAGCAATCATCCTTGTTCTGTTGATATTGTCAGGCATGTGACGCACAAAAGGCAGTGATGTGGAAAAGGCATCTCGATTTACTCATCACAGNACCATAGCAGAGGCAACATAGTGCTGCTGGTCCCAAACACTGCTGACAGCCACCTCACGTCAGCATCAGTGACATCAAAGTGCATGCACAGCAAGTAACAATGCAGCAACACCAGCTGACTTTAGATTACCTTCCAGTGAACGTAAAGCTTCAGTCCATTGTTGCAAGAGGCGCACCTGCATGGTGGCTTCTGCAGTCAGCAGCTGCTGCTCCATGGCTGCAGTGCTGCCCTGCAGGGCCCCTTGCTGGGCCCTTGCCCCATTCTGCCCTGCAGCCCTGTGCTGTTGCCTGCTGTGCTGCTGAAACACCTGTGCAAGCAGCCTCTCTGAGCCCTCAGGACAGTGTGCTGTGCTCACTTGTGTGGCACCAGACAGTATGCCTGTCACACATCAAGCTTGCCAGCTTAGGGCCATGATGCAACATCAGCATGAAGGATGACGCAGCATGCACAAACCGCAAATTGTGGCTACAGAGCAGTACCCAANTCAGTCAGACTGTGGGGCTCGTCATAGCGATGGCAGAAGCTAGATGTGCGCTGCGCCAGGTGCTTCGGACCGTTGATCAGCATCTCACGAGGGTGAACAACAATAAGCTCTGGCGAAACCACATTATACAGTTGTTTCGAAGTGCACATGAGTCTAACCCTGACAAGCAACAGCACCTGTTACAGCAAGCCAAGGACTATGCATATCTTGTAACCAGTGTCCAAGCACACAGGGTAATTTCTGCCAAGTCAATTCAGTGCTGTAGGCCTACAGTATGCATATGGGGTTCACTGGTTTCACTGCTTGATGTAGGCCCTGTTGCTGTCTTACAACATTGGCGTCGACAGGGAGCAAGAGCGCCGGAAGTTAATGAGCGATACAGCTGCACGCGTTGGGCTTAAATTACCAAAGGTTGCTGACGACTCCTAATGCAAGTGCTGCAGTGGAGCATCACAATGACGTGCTGTAGCTAGGCTAGCAAGAAGCAGCTTGACCTCAGTCCNGTGTGATCAAAGGGGAAAGCACCACATAGCGCTACAACAAGCATCACCCCAGCAGCCCACACATCTGTGCTGCGAGGATCATAGGCCTGGTCGGTGCCATCCTGGCCATTGTGTAGCAGCTCAGGAGACATGTACTCTGGTGTCCTGCAGACCAACCAGCACCAGGGCGTCAAGGAAGAAGAAAACTGTATAGCTCTTGGCCAACAAGGTTGGACACCGGCTCTAAATTATACAAGCCTACTGCATGGCAGGGAAACACTGGCCTGGTGACATGGTCAAAAACAAATTCTCCAGATATGTCCTGCCGCATGTTGGGGAGAATACCAGTTCTAAGGCATTCTTTCTGGGCCAGTCTCTGGGTCTATAGTGGTGGCAACCATCATTGTCAGCAGCAGCATTCTTAACTCAAGCATCACAATGTGTGAGTGCAGTGGCTTGCTCAAGTTTACAGTAAACATTTGACAAGTGCAAGACAGCTTACCCGACATGATCCAACCCACATGCACAGGGCAGGAGGATAGCTACTCCTGCTTGCCTGACCCTAGCTGTACACAAATTATAATTTGGCTTACCCTACTCTGCTGGACATGCGATACAGGCCTTGGTCTTGCCAGGCCCGTGCGANAGCAAGCCAACCATGCAGAGCATGCAAGCACCGATTGTTGTAATGTGGATAATTATGACGTACTGCCGGCTGCAGGATGCAGTTACAGTATTGCCAGGTTGGGGCACCTGGGCAAATCAGCAAAAGGAGCCACAGTGGATGAAAGCAGCTAACCAGCAAGCGCAAAAGTAAGTGCGCTCAGCGCAATTGGAGCAAGTGTTGCCTGTGTAGATGTGCAACAGCAAGCCTGCAACTAGCCCAAGTCAAGTCACAGCTCAGGCTTGACAGACTGTGTACAAGCAAATATCAAAGGCATGCCTGTCAGCAAATACATGACAGCTGGTGTGTCAATATGGGGTTGAGAGGCTGATGCAATGTGTAGGCAAAAGGAAGTAGCTGCTGCAAGCCGTAAGGATGCTAAATTGAAGGCTGTGGTCATCAGTGAGGCTTGGGACAAGAAGGCGTCCAAGTACAATGCACCTTCTGTACCGTTCCCATATGACAGCAAGTCTACATATGAGCGCAGCATGCGGACTCCAATGGGCAGAGAGTTCAACACAACTTCCACACACAGGTTTGTTCAATCTCTTAATGGCATTCAATAGCCTTTCACAAATGTGAGCTCGCTTACCAAAGCAAATACAAGTAGGGCTCATTTGAAGCTTCGTCAGATAACAGTCTGAGCAAATGTGTGTTGATTGAGTATAGCCAAGCCGGGTGATGACAATGGGCAGCTATCAGAACAGGCAGCATGATTTAGTGGGGACTTATGTACATTGTTACTGCCAAATGTCTCCCATCTGCAAATTGTCTCCCCTTGGCAGTGCTTGTCCTAGTGTCAACTTGACATGCTCAGCACACTGCAGGCTTTCAGCAAGAATGCACACTTCTGCTCTGCAGGAACTTGACCCGTCCAGCTGTGATCAAGCACACAGGCATGATCATTGACCCCATCAAGTTCAACAAGNGCCTTGGTGCATGCCGCCTGTGTGTGAGGTGCTGCCCACAGGGCCTGATCTGCTTGGCTATGCNGTATATCCTGCCACGCAAGACACCCTGTCAGCATATGAGAAAGACTGGCACGATTTACCTTCTCGTCTGCATCAGTGGGCGTGTGTACGTTCCTTGTTTTGGTAGCTGGTGACATAAACAGTTACATAAAGCTTCCATCCCATACACTGATAGGATTTTGAAAGGGATTGGCACGCTGTCTCAGCGTTGACTGAAGATTGGCGCAGAACCGAGAACACGAGTCAGGCAGGCTTTGACGAAGGAGGTAGAGTCACAGNCCAAAGCAGGAGAAGCAGACAATGCTGCTCAACTCATTCAGTTGCAATGCAAAGTGCACCTGGTCACGTGACTAGCGCAGCTGCAGACCCGGCCCCATTTACTCAAGTAACCACATTTCCAGACAGTCACAAGCTCGTACACAAGCTGGCTCACATAGCTCCTAAGCATGAGCTACGTCAGCCAGCTTGCGTACCAGCTTGTGACTTGGTGTGGAAATTTGGTTACTTGAGTACAATAAGAGAGCATGATTGGGCTGTGACTGTAGCAATGTGTGTAGTGCCTTATGTTTGCAGAAGCAAGCATGGCTGCAAATGCCTAAGTGATGCCTCCTATTTGAGATGAGCAGACCTGGACGACAGGGACAGAGGCCCTAGTTCCTGGACTCTGGTCTTTGCGCTGGCCAGTCACCCAGGCCTTCAAACCCTTCAGTTGCCGCCTCAATGGCCGCACCTGTCAGCAGCAGCATCATTGTTGAAACATTTCCTGCATGCCTCTTGTAAGCTCCCATGCAGTATCAAGACTGGAAGTGTGGTCCAAGGAAAAGGTGTAGTCAACCACATATGCTCTTCACAGCTGCTNCACAGCCATCTGCATTGCACAGGACAGCTAGACTGCAACATCTGCAGCACTATAAGCAACATGCAATTTCCCAAAGTGGTGGGTGTTGTCAGTGCTGAAAGCCATAGATTCTAGCTGTTGTGTCATCTGACCCCGCCAGGACCATGCTAGCATCAGGACTCAGTGCTATGCTTTGAATACCTTTGGCATTGCCAGTACGAGTCTGTATACATACTCCTGCACCAGAGGGGTATGTATTGAAGGTAAGGCCGGTAGCAACTTCACTGCATGAACCGACAGAAGGAGGATGCAGAAAGATGAAACATATGCAAGCAGCATGAACAGCCCTCGCATCAGACCATCTGGCCTCTGGAACATACGCAGTATATAGCCATGTTCAGCACTGCATACAGTTCCCCAGCAAAGCACCCCTTCACTCATGTGGCGCAGCCCAAACACATGCGCACTAATGTAATTACGCTGAATGTGAGAGCACAAGGGACAGCATGTCGGCAGATGTTGCATTGAGATGGCAGCACAGGCAGCATTGCTGGTGCCAAGTCAAGGGAAGAATGCATCCCGACGTGGACAGTCATATGCAGAAGCTGCTGGCAATGCTGTGCCCTGTCAGGCTGAGCATGACTCACCTGTTCGAAGATCCCAGCACCTGACAGCTCCATCCAAACAGCCNATGGACATGCCCACCATGCTAAGGCCGTCTTTCAATATGTGGTACAACCTGTTGCACGGCTCTCCTTGCTACACTGCCCAAACATAGCCTGCTATGCTATCAATCTTCTGGTCAACAAGTCAACAGTCCAAGCATCTTGGATGTCAATCAACAGCAAATGGACTGGCAGGTGCTATTGATGGGTGGTGCTGAGTCATATCGTGCCAATGGAGGCGGCCCAGGCGTTGAGGGTCTAGACAAGCTCTATCCAGGAGGCCCATTCGACCCTCTCAACCTGGCCGATGACCCAGACTCCTTCGCAGAACTCAGAGTAAAGGAGATCAAGAACGGACGCTTGGTGAGCTTGAACGTGTCTTGACATCAGTGCTGCTTGCTGTGTGCTTTTGTGGGCTGATGTACCTGTAAAAACATCTGTCATTGCTTGCTGTTGTATGTCTGTTGCTCACGGCTGGCAACAGTGACCCATTCTCTTTCTGACTGCTGCTGCTTGACAATCACTGAGCTCCAGTACCTGTTAAGCTGCTTGCATGCCCGACATTGGAGCTGTCTCTTGTGCTGCTTTGTGTGTGCATACTTTGTTGCAGTACATGTACCTAAACAGCTTCTCTCATGCAAGCTTCCCTGTGATGCAGGCCATGTTCTCCATGTTTGGATTCTTTGTCCAAGCTNAGCAGCAGCAGCAGCAGCAGCAGCAGAATATGTCCCCTCTGTTGCAACATGCTCACTCTGCAGCTAGTGGCACAGGTGACAGGTCAAACCAGCTACATGACGGTGACACTCATCTGCCTGACTCAACTGAGCTGCATCCAGATTCCCATCAGCATTGTACTCTGGATCCCCAAGTGTCTGCAGTGCTGACTTTAGCAGGTTNGACTGGCAGTAGACAGCTGCAGCTTTGCACAGTTGCTGGGCAGACACTACGCCCAAGCGCATGGGGTCAGTCACCAAGGCCTGCAGCCGGCCGGATAATCGCGCTCACACGCTTTGTTCTGTGGCGCAGTGCTGTACAACGCAATCCAATTGGGAGAATCAGTAGTCCTGGAGTGCCGGGTGGCAATGCGTAGCGCAGCGTTGTTACAGAAAGCCTTTGCCGAACAGGAAGATGAAGCGGTTTCACAAGTGAGTGCTGCATGCACCTGGAACAGGCAGCAGATTGCAGCCCTGCACTAACCTGTAGTGTCTATCCCGATCAATCGTCAATCGTCACGGCAAACGCCCTTTGACAGTGAAGCCCGCTGCCGCCTGTGCAGACCTGTGATCGCCACGTCTCGTGTATGGCAGCTCAAGCAGACTTGCTAGAGTACATAGACTTCCGAAGCGTGGAATGTCTAAATCAGCAACCTGCGCACGCAATCGACAATGCCCTAAAACAGGTAGGATGCCTTGTGTGCGATCAATCTCTTCCTAAGTGAGCCTGATGACACACCAAACTGCAGGGCTACAGGGAAGACCAAGGTTTATACCTTGAGTCTGATACTGACGAGCAGCTCCTGATTCATATTCCATTCAACCAAGGTNCCCAGCAGCATCAGCATTGCAGCACTGAACATGAGCTCCCAAGCATGACAGTCTTGTGGGCATTTGTCTGCACTTTTGGCTGTGCAGTGTGGCCTACACAGCACATGTTGCTACGCATGTGTGCCCTAGACTAGGTTGCTTACTTTCTTAGGAGTTGCNGGTCCCACAGCAGGCACAGCAAAGCCCCAATCTCGAATGTGTTCGGCATATATCTGGAAAGACAGTGTCAAACCCCCCTGAGCTGCTGGAAGGGTCATCAAGGTTGTGGGCAGTACTTCACAACACACCAGTATCGCCAGCTGCAGGCAAGTTAAAGTTTGAGCACTGAACAGAGAGCAAGCAGGCACAGCACTTGCAAGGATACATTTTTGTGACTGCGGTCTCAATGTGGTCACCTTGTACCGTACTTGGGACACCCCATTGTCTGCAGCCAGCAGAAGGATGGCACATACACAGAGTACAAGGCACAGATACAATAAGCCTCACACATATTGCTATGCTTGGGCATTGCTGACGGCGGTATGATGATGGTGCTTCTCCTTTCTCGACCAGCAGTACAGACTACAACACACCGCTCTGATTGCATGACTATTGCAAGACTTCAGCTGTGCTGCCTTTGCCGTGTAATAATGCCGTGAAAGCTTCCAAGCAGAGGCATAATCTCCGCGTCACTATCATCAGGCTGAAGACACACCTGGACTGCAGACATGTTTTGGACGATAGGGCTGAAAGCTTCTGCCTGCCGACGCTGAAGCTCTTCCAAGACTGGGAACCGCTGCTGTGCCTCTTTGGTCCACATGCTTGCTCTGAGCATCAGCAATGGTGCGGATGCCGCAGCCCCCAGAGTTGCTGATGCCAAGCTGTGCCCAGATAATGATGCACCACCTGTGCACACGTTACTGATTAGTCTTACACACATATAACGCATGACAAGTGTACAAGCACACTGTGTGATGTGAGCCTTACGCACGTGAGTCACACACACTGCATGTCAACCAGACTGGTAATGTTGTTTTGCTAGGCCCAATTGTGAGTCAAGCTTGAACGTCAGCGAAGCCAGTACACATGGACAGAGTGTAAACTGTGCACATACAAGCACAGTCTATCACATGCATGCTGAAGTGTCTGGCTTACCCCAGGGGTCGCTGCCTGTGAGCCAGCACAAAGCCAGAGCTGCAGAAGTGATCACGCCACCAGAAAGCAAAGACAGGCTGATCTTCAGCTGAGGTGCAGAGTCTGAGAGCATTGATGTCAGAAGTTCCTCTTCACCATCTCTATATACAATGCAATGTACAAGTTTAGCTTGTACGCAGCTGGCTGAGGTGGTGAAGCATAAGAAACAAATCGTTGAAGACCATGGTGCATGCTCATAGGCTACTAGGGTTGGCTGTGTGAACATGCAAGCCTTACCCGACACCTGACAGCAAGTTCTGAAGTCGGCTACCCGCCGCAACGAAAGGGTCGCTACCTCTTGACGACAGCGCGTGGCATTGCGTGCTACGCTGTAAAGATTGCAGCCGCCGGGAGGGAGCGTCAGGGAGTTGTGCTCGCTGACAATTCTTTGCTGATTTCCAGGCTGGTATAGCGGTACCAAAGGCTACCTGTCCACTGGAGCAGGGGTCGAGAAGCAACGATGTGCCTATGCTCTGCGGAAGCAGTGGCATAGTCCAATGCAGGTCACTTGCTTGCCGACAAGAAGATGTTTTGCCTCTCGTACGCAACCTTTCGCTTACACAGTTGCGATATGCCTATTCGCTGTATCACGCACAGCAAGATCGAGGCTTCGGTTCGGTCACGTGTAACGATTCCACGTGCCCAGCTAGATTCGCGTTGGATGACCGCAGTCTTCCTCAGTCAATCGTATGAATTTGGATTTGGCTCTGGATTTTTCATAGCGAGACACACTTTCGTTGTTCGTATGTCTTACAGCGCCCTGTACAAGCGCCCTTTGTAGCTAGTTCGTTTGCGCACGACTCAATACAGAGAGAACAAACACGTCGCGGATGCAAGTCAAGCAGCAACGGAGATCTCTAGAGGTGCAGCACCCTTACTTCAAGCTGAAAAGTTGATTGTCGACTTTGCCCGTATTTGGTGTTGCCGTGTTTACCATGCCAAGGTGTGACACTTGGAGTTCCCCATGGCTTTGTTGATCATTCATGCTTGTAAAAATCACCCTCATCAGTCTGCACATAACAAACACTGGCGCCAACACAGCTGTTCATTGTGCAGTACTGTTAAGCAAGCACAGCTGAGNCTGCATGAGTGCTGAATGCGCAGCTGTGCTTCTTGAATTCAGCAACATGCAATGTACTGTTACGAAGCAAATGATGGACTGGACACTTGCCAGGTATAGCGATGAGACCTTGAATACTATGTACGCCATGCACAACTGCAGAAAATTGCTTAAATGGGCTTTTCCTACTCACAGTGTGCATGAGACACAGCCTACGTCTCAGGCTAGGGGCTGACATTGCAGGCGCGTTCAAGGAAACAGTGGTGAAGGTGTACTGCCGCCAGATTTTGCTAGGGTTGGAATACTTGCACACCAACCACATCATGCACCGTGATATCAAGGGTGCCAACATCCTAGTGGACAATGCTGGCCGCANTGCAGTTCATACAGCACAGCTCCCAACTGAACTCATCACGTTCAACAGCCACAATCAACACATTGTCAGGGTGGACCTTGACCAGAGCAGGCCGGCCTGGCGGAGGCAGTGGCAGATGCTGTGTGTGCGGATTCTCATAGTGCAGGAGATCCACTAGTTGCAGCTTGCCGTTAGAGAGCGCACACAACATTGAGAACCTGCAAGTCACAACAAACGTGCAGAAACATTGCTGGCAGACCATAACTGCATGCATGTGTCTGGGCTACTGGAAGGTATGTTGAACAGTTTCAACACCACGCTCTTGGACTCTTACATCAAGTTACACCACTTGACATCTGCAAACACAAATTAACAACAACAAGCATTTGTAAAGTGCTCTGACTGCATGCAGAGAAACTGGTATAGCATAGCTTGTGTTGTCCAGTATGTTTGATACATGCATGGGCCCTTGGCTGCATGAGCGCTCAGCAGCATTGTGTGGGAGGTGACACCTGGAGCGCCTTGTAGGTATGTGCCATTGGTCTCACAGTTGATATGCATCAATGGCAGCATCTCAGCTGTGTCTGTCAAAGCCACCTGGCACCCATCCAGTGTCAGTGCCTGCAGTATTGTATTTGGTTCATGACAGGACCCTTTGGCGGGAGTGGACAACAAGTCTGAGCAAACTGACTTGTCCAACTAAACCAACGCCAGCCCCTAGCTCCAGTACAGTTTGCCCGTGCATACAGAACTGTGCCCGGCACCTCAGAAACTCGACAAGCTCGGTTGCTGCGGTCCACAAACCGTTTCCAATTTGCTGTCCAAGAAGGCCGTCTGGGTCAGACACGACTTGCAACAGCTGGTGCTGGCCGATATCGACCGAATACTGCATGAAGCTCCTTGCGTCATTGACACCGAACTGTCTTGCCGGAATCTGTAGCGAAGCCATACATAGGCAGCACTGCTGCACTGGCATCAAATGTCATTGATCATTCGGGGCAAACCGACCAAAATTGCACCACATTTCCATGGTGTCCGACCTTCAACTTTTCAAACGCGCTGATACGNACTCCACCAGACAGCCCACCACCATCTGTCTCAACTCCACCAGACAGCTTACCATCATCTATTGCGATGCCGCCAGACAGCCCATCACCATCTGTTTTGATGCCACCACACAGCCCACCACCATCTGGTTCAACCCCACCAGACAGCCCACCACCACCTAATGCTCCTCCATTGATTGTCCCACCACTAGCTCCTCATCCTCCTTCTCCTACTACTCCGCTGCCTGGTAGCCTTCCGCCAANCCTACCTTCAATGCTGAGGGTGCTTGCAAATGTCTGACTATGACAAGGGTTGCTGAAGATACCTGTGTGACGTGAACGCGCTGCCTAGCTTGCCTGTACATTGGCAGGGTAGCCNTGATGCTGAACTGTGATGCTGCTGATGCTCAACCTGACTGATTGCCAAGACAGGCTGACGCAGTCCAGACTAGAGAGCGGCCAATGGCAGAGTGTATACTGTTGCTGATGCTGCTTCTGGAGAAGTCCATGTTCAGTGTGACTTGCATATGTGGTATGTTCATTTCCACCATGCATTTGGACCAGCTTGACTGGTGCAAGTTGACATGCTGGCCAAACGTCTAGAGCAGCTGAGGTCGCCCACAGCAGCTGATAGCTAGTGGACGCCGTCACCATGCTCATCCAAGAACGATACACCTGCAAACAGAAGGTGCAGCTGACAGCCAGGCCTGGCCTGGCTACGGCATAGGCTGTGTGTACAGGCTCATAGCACAGCCAGTATCTGACAGAAGACTATTTCTGGTTCTGTGAGTCCGTGTGCTAACCAGGGTTACCTAAATTCTGCTTCGTGCCTGCCTTTCATATTAGCATCCAAACTGCACCAAGCTCAAACACGGGTTGGCAAGGTCCAAAGCAAGACGCTTACCAAACGCNGCAGACCATGATTGACACAGTGCTGTCAATAGCACATCAAGCCACGGTCTTGCAACCATGGCACAGCCCACAAAAACCAACTGTGAAAATCTTTTGGACAGCGGTCCCTTGGATTATTGTTTCAGGTCATGGAAGAAGTGATGGCCAAGAGCAAGAAGTTCAAAGCTGAGAAGCAGCAGCAGCGGGAAGAAGATCTGAATGAGACAGAAGCCTTGGACACCCAGTTCAAAGCCCTGCAGGGCGCACGGCTCATGTCAGGCCTGCTGCGCCCCACAGGCAAATCAGGGCAAAAGCCTGGCAAAGACACAGACCCCCTTGGCGCAGCATTTGATGTCATGCGGAGGGAGCTTGTCTTTGATGCAAAAGCACGGGTATGCCTTGATACTTGAGTGCTGACGATACAATCTGACACAAGGCAGAAATTTAGCCCCTTGACCCTCACAGTTTGAGTCGAGTCATGAGCGGTACTGTCTTGACGACTTGGTTGACATGCCATCAGACTGTCAGGGTGGCCTATCAGCAGGCTGTGAATAGTGATAAAGTGACACCTGACATGGCTAGTATCAACACACCCTACCCATCATGCACAATGCTGCTGCACAGGTGATGCAGTGTGTCTCTTCTGCAACATCTGAGAGCATCTGAGAGTTATGCCTTCAAATTGTTGGCCAACTGATAATGTCGGTCGCGCTAGTGCTAGTACTGGTGCTGTGCTGGTGCTGGTGCTAGCACTACAGCATGAGCATGTTACCAGTCTGCCTCAGCCAAACAAAGCACAGAATACCAACGGCCAAGTTGTGCAGGTGAGTGATAGAACCATGACAGCTGAGGAGGTGGCTGCAGAGGAGCAGCAGCGCCTGCAGAAGCTGGAAGCTCAGCGCCTCAAGCGCCTCAGGGGGCCTTCTGGGGATGATCTTGGGGACGAGGAGGGCTCTGAAGGGGAGGGGGATGACACAGCAGGCCTGGGAGGCTTTGCTGGGCGGCGGGCAAAGCGCAGAAAGCGAGAGGCACAAGGTCAAGCCCGTCAGCACTGTGTGACATTATACTGCATGTCATGCCCGACATGTCATGACAGCTGTTTAGATTCAGGCTTTTGACTTTCACAAGCGCCAATCAGCTTCTATGTGTANAGGCACTGCCCTTCTTTGTATATACACACCACAACCAGAGTTACAGATTTGGGTCTACAGCATCAGACTGCCTGCTCGAAGTGCTTTTGTTCTCATTCTCTACATACTGAAGCCCACATCGACTGCAGGCGACAACACCTCTGATACATCATCAGTCAGGTCATCCCGACCGGTTTGCTGCGCTGCCAAGCGCCTCCTTTGGGACTTCCCGGCATTGAATTCCCTATGGAATACATTGGTATGCCTTTTCACATAGGCTTGGCTGGCAAGCTTGCCGTGGGGCGCCTCCNCTTGCAAACAACAAGTGCACCTTGCACAGCCAGCAAAGGGAGTTACCTGCCATATAAGGCCGCTTAGATGTGCTGATGAGCTGTGTGTACACCACAAACTCTGGTGCAGTGGAGTGCAAGCTGGAGCGGGGGTGCAGGAAGACGTAGCCTGGCCTGCTGCAGGCTTGGTAGCGCAGCGCCCGCTTGCCTGGCCTGCCGGCCTCCTCACCATCCACCTGCTCCCTGGCTTTCACCCTTCGTGCCACCTGCATAATGCACCCATCAATCAATCACTGTCTCTGATATCATGGCAACNCAGACGCACACACAGGCATACAGAGACACAGGGGCCCATAGGCGAGCAAAACTACACAGCAAGTGCACACATGAAATGGCAAGTCTTGGCCATGATATTCAGACAGTTTTTGGTGCTACACAGCTTGTAAGGCACCATGTGTCTGAATAATAATACACACAAAGCAAAAGACTAGCAAACACATCCTCTTGCTACGTGATGGCGTCATAGAATGCTAACCCATGCAAGAGCAATAAACATGACCAATGCAGATGTACAGTGCCACATTGCAATTGTATGTATACCTGCAACAGGCAGCCCAAGTGTGGGCACAAGGCTGAGAAGGCATGCTTCTTGCCGTCTGCGTCCTTGTACATGGCCACTTTCCTCAAGCCCTTTTGTACCACAGCTCCACTTTCAGGTGCCATGTCTTCAATGTCAATGTTGTGCATTTGTGGTGTCACCATTGTGACTATGCTCTGCAATGCACAACAGACGAATGAAGCTGACATTGCAGGCCCTCCGCAACCTTGCACATGACTGCACATCACATTTAGCAACATCCTAAACCAGACATGACCAGAAAAAAAAGGTACCTGCTATAGCTGAGAGCTATACAAAAAGTATGTGGGAGCTTTACAAGCTCTCAGAACACATCAGCCACACATGGGCACATAAGCCCTAGGTGAGAAGTGAACATTTACAGGAGTGGTACAATGCCTGAAAAGCTATCAAACAGTGTGCAACACAGTGATATTCAGTGTCAGTAACTATGAGGGTATGTGTTACAACTGAATGCTATTATGCACATACTCAGCAGGTGACCAGGTTGAGCAAAACATTGTGCATGGTGTTGGTGAACGACGTGCAGCAGTTGAGAACCAAGGCATTGGAAGCAATGAGGTATGCATCATAGTGGAACAAACACATCAGGTGGCAGAGCAACAAGGTGTGCACAAAGCTGAACCAACACAATATGTGGCAAGCTTACCGAAACTGTGTTCTTGATGTAAGTGAAGCTAAGGGGGGGTAACAAGGGCAGAGCCCTGATTCTTCTGCTGCTGGGTTTGTACAGCTCGGCATAAGGGTTGTGTCTGCCCAGAATTTCATCTGCATGGCCAGCGTCGAATTGATTGATGAANTCAGCTTGTGGCATGTGTTGTACTGCTCATTTGACATGGCATGATAATTCAAGCTTGACGCGACTTCCAGCATGTTTCTGCACACGTAATGCAAGACTGCCCCAAGTTGAGCAGAGATATAGAAGACTTGTGCATGCATCAACCCACATGATCCTCCTTTGGCATACCTATGCTGGTTTTGGAAGGATTGATTGCCATCATTTCTGCCTCTGCACATGACACCATTCTATGCACAGCAAGTTGAACTGTGGATGCCCGTGCAATAGACACACTGTACCCAGGCACAAGCTGTTGCTGCTCCAGCAAGTATGCACCACTTTTGAGTCACATATTTGCTTGTGCAGTGAACAGTGTTTTGGCCATTGGGGGAGTTGGAGGTCTGGCAGTGGGTCTAGCAGGCAGAGAAATCCTGGAGAACCTGTTCACAGGCCTCATCATTCTATCCAGCAGCCCCTTTGAAGTTGGCGATGAAGTTCTGTTCTCTCCTCCCAGCGGCAGCGTAAGCAGCTCCATGTTCAGGACACGCTCTAACATGCCATGACACAACATGCGGCATCACCAGTCCTTGACTGCGTCCAGCTGCAGGGCTCAGCTGTAACTTTGACAGCGACCTGTCTACCCACCAGGCTTACTCAGCTGTGTGTCTGAGTGCACATGCGGTGTATACAACTCCTGACGGTGGCACTGTCGTGCCATTGCTGGTGTTGTACCCAAGAACTTCTGTTGTTGAGGCTGCTGTTGACAAACGTTCTGTTGCTGCTGTGGCAGCCGTACTTGTGTCTATGTCGACACAAAAGCAAACACATCAGCGGTATTTGCTGTGACAGAAGTTGAAGAGTATGTTGCTGCTGCAGACAGTGGAAGGCATAGTGGTGGATGTTGGCTGGTATCGCACCACCATTCGTAGCTTCGAGCGTGAGATCTTCAATATCCCTAACTCTGTCTTCTCCCGCAATGTGGTGCTCAACGTGACCCGCAAGGGCAAGGAGTGGAGGTTCTATGAGTTCATTGGTAGGGCACCAATTACTCGATCTCTGTATGGGACAGGAACTGAGTGCGCACCCGCTGTTGTGTGAGTGTGGCTGCTGAAAAAAGTGCCTGTGACGCCTGTCAGACAGTGGGCTCTCTTATACCACTTCACCCTGCCCTGTTCACTGCCACTTGAGCTGTTTGTCGCGATGCTTCAGCCTGCCCCTGCTCATGCTCTGCTCCAACACACTCTGGCTGTATCATGTATGCTAGAGCACATACAAAGGCAAGCTTGCTGACTTCTACAGCTGCAGCACACATTGGCTTGCACAGTGGCAGAGAGCAAGCACAGGGAGCAGGTTGCTCAGGAGCACATTGAGCAGCTGCAGCAGATACACAATGGCTCTGACAGCCTCATGCAACAGCTGGCNTCTACCATTGGATGCTCTCAGTCGATATCACATCAGACAGATTCCATGTTTGAAGGTGCATGTCTTGCTGTTCGGCCTGCAAGAGTTGTGCATGACATGTCCATGCAAACAACATGTAGATGAGACGGCGCAGTGGTGATGGGCAGCTGGACTATGTACATTGCAGCAATGAATCTGTCATTTCTTAGGCAGTGGGTGCAGGCTAACAACATGCAGAGCTGTGAACAGCTGATCATTCAGCATGTATGCTGAATTGACATATCCGGCTTCAAAGCCGTCACCTGTGCTTTGAGGTCCTGTGCAGAGGGCCTGCTTGAAGGGTTGGGCTGCACCATGGCTTGCAGCACTTGTTGCAGACAGGTAGATCTACCAGGCAGGCTGAGACCACCTGCACTGTGCTGACTTCTGCGCAGCGTCTCACCTGCAGCCGTATGATTGTTACTATCTCAACCCGTGGATGCATGCCAAATCCACGCGCATCTAATCCAAAAGCGGATGAAAATGCAGTCAGTCAACAAAATGCTGCGCATGTGGTTGTGATTAGCAGCTGATTACAGGGAGAAGAGCTTGCCTGTGGCGCACTCGTACAAGGTAGCACCTAAGCTGTAAATGTCAGCAGCTGGTGTGAGCTCAGTCTGGTCACTCAGCAGCTCAGGGGCCACGTAATNCGACAATGACAAGCTAGGCCTCCAGGTACGCCAGAACTGCCACTAGCTGCCAGCATCAGCTTGCACAACAGGCTTCTCTTTCAGGCTGTTGTGTGTTTGTCATGCAAACAGGTTTGTTTGTTATCAAATCAGTCCATCTGTATGCATATTTGGTCAGAATTTTGGATGTGAAACTGCACANCCACTGGGAGCTGGCCATGGAGCTCTTCAATGAAATGCACCAGGAGGGCTGCACACCCAACACCGTCACGTACAACTCCCTCATCACAGCTTGTGCCCAAGGTCAGCAACAGACATCATGCACAGACACACAGACAGAGNCCAGAGGTCAGCAAGGTGCCCTTCATGATTGACTCCTCCAAGTTCTTCATTGTGGAGGCAGGCTTGAAGTGCTGCCAGGGCNATGGGAGTATGTTGTTCCTGTGCTGCATCGCATTGCTGCATTGTGTTGACAATACGTTCCTGCCAATGTAGCCCTAGGAAGTGGACAATAGCCCTAGCTACTGGAAAATAGCCCTAGCTAGTGGACAGGAGCCCTAGCTACTGAGCAACACGTCGCAGGATGCATGTGTGCTTCTGGTGGAGCTGCTTGATTTGTACTGTGATGGCACACAGACAGACACCATATCAGCAGTACAGCAGAAAGCTCAAACAGATCACATGTGCACCTGCCATGTCTGTCAAAGCAGTGGCTGACAATGACAGTTAACATGATATCGACAGATGTTTGCAATGATGTTGTTTGCAAGAGCTCTGAATTGATGAATACGCATGTGCTTGCTTGGCCAGCAGGGCAGCAGTCCTATATTTACGTACCTTGGACCACCTGATCTGGTCTCTCCTGGGCCATCCTGACAAGCTTGTCGCCTTCTGCTACCCCTGTGATGGTTGTCACGTTGCTGGCTAAAACGCACATAGGCAGCGTCCCTGCTCAACACATCTTGCTGCTCTGTCAGCTTTGTTTGCCAGCAACCTGCATTGCACGTGTCAATCACTACACCTCAAGGTGCGGTCTCCACAAACAGTCCAGCAGTGATAACGCTGTAGGTGATCTCGTAAAGCAGATCGCCAGCAAAAGGAGGGAAAGTTCTCAACCAGCCGAGGGATCTTAACAAGAATTTCTGCCAGAATACTTGCCTCCCCAGGTNACAGAGGCAGAGTTCCGGAAGGCGTTATTTAGCGTTTTGTGACGTCTGAGGGCAAAGGCGGCAATTGCGCATTGCACAGGCCCGCAGACACGAGCGCGTCAGAGCAAGTTCGAATTAGCTTGCAACTGCATTCTGTGCGACGCGAGGGCACATGTAACAGGGCTGGCTGGAAAAGTGATTGGCAGCCCTTCATGCACAAACAGGCAACGTCGATCCTCTTAGCTTGAGCCCAAGAATTGATGCCATCAGGCAGGACCCCATCATCAAGCATCTGCCGGTGTGCTGCAAATGTAGAGCAGGTCAGAGTATGTCACAACCTGCAAATGCCTGCTGTGATAGACCGATTCGCCATCAACAATAGCTAGGTTGTACATAGTTCATAGATACATTCTGTAATGCAAACAGGTCAAGCCATGCCTTGCAGCAGAGTCGGTGTGATCGTGTCCGAAATGTGCGCTTATACTCTTTTACACAAACAAGCTTAACAGCTATGCTTATCATTATGTACACCGCACCTGTTGAGAGAGCTAAACAGGCTTTCAGAGGCACAGATCCTGCGTCACTTGCATACCTGCGTAATCCATTCACCACAAAGTCGCTTTGCACACGCCAAGCCTTTATACAGCTACTGTAGCAACAGCGTTGGTGCCTTGCACTAATCGCACAGCATGAGGTTAAACAGGTTGCTGTGCTTTGCATGCTATGCTCACGTGCGCACATGACTGCTGTTCTACGCTCGACCACGATCTGCAAGCGCGCGTCTGTATAAAGCAGAATCGCGCGCACTCCTGTTNTTGTGAAAGTGCTGACCTGCATGGCAAGAGCATTGCCGGCATGGCTACCTCCATTGATGATGTTGAAGGCTGGCACTGGCAGAATCTGCAGAACAGCAAGCATGACGTCAGTAGTCACACAATGGCGCTCACACAACCTAAGGCATGATTCTTCAAAAGGATGCAGAAATGTATATACAAAGTGTGCAGCTTCAACCCCAAGCTGATGTGCACCAACAAGCAAGTGACACAAGAGTACCACCACTAGGAGTGCAGCCTATTCAATGCCGAGGATATACACTCCAACAGTATATGATGCTAGTGAAGATTTGGCAGCAGTGATGGCGTGTACAACTCACATGCACAGCATCTGTTGTCTGACGTCATCAGTCAGCATGCATACGCAACATTCCATTTGTAGGTGCTACCACAAGGTGCCTGCTGACAGCTTGCATGGCTCTGATGGAGTCAGACATTCGGCACCAACATGGTGTTGCATGCAGCACAACAGGGTGTTCTACTATTGTTGCAGGGCAAGATACGAACGAGCCCAAACGAATATGCTCAGCCTGCAAAGTGATACAGGCATACAAACAGATAGAGTATATATCGGCAGCAGCCCACTATGTTTGCATCATCATCAACATATGTGCAGGGTATGCCAGCCAGTCTTCAAAACATCAGCAGAGTGCACTGCTGCATGCTTAGTCAGCTGAGTCACAGCGATGGCAGGCAAGCATGCAAGGTCTCATGCTGGCAGCCAACAGGGTGTGACTGTGACCCAATGACACAGTCAAATGCAGCGAGTCTCACCAGCTTAGAGTTGNTGAGAGTGAGACAGCTTGAACAATGACGGTTGCACACATTCACAAGCTGCACAACCAGCAGAGGCTGCAATCACAAGAAGCAACCCAATATTGCATCTTGTGGTNTCTGTCTTGTTGGCTGGGCGAAACCTGTAATCTTCAATCGCATGTACCCCTGTGATCTCCATCTGCGCTTGTGGCATGGAATCTTTCTGCTTACATGACTTTGCAGAGGTTGCACTCCCTTTAATATGTGGATGCAGCGTGATCCGTACGCGTACGTCCGTAGCAGTGCAGACCTCGACTGTGTACCGTAGACGCAAGGGTGACTTGCATACTTTACTGATGCGATATAAATGTTGTCTGACTTGTGACACAATCTGCTCAGCATCACCACAGTCAGCATCCTGAAATATTGGGCAGAAGAAGCAGAACCACGGGCCTTGGTGTTTCCAAACTATACACAGCCTTATCAGGGCGAGCTGCAGGGGGCAGCAACAGGTCAATGCTTGATGGAGCATTGCCTCGGCATTGCTTCTGGTGCAAGGCAACCTTAAACTGCAACAAAGCGTCTGTTGTCAAACCAGAAACCCCACGTAAGTCTATTGAATGCAACGTGGATCCTAAACACAAAGCGTGTAAGATATCTGTATCAAACCTCACTGTGCTCACACTGTTGTGTTTGGTTGATTGCAAAAGGCAGTGTGGGAAAATGACAAGCGCAGATCACATTCGCTCTAATGCCTGGGGACAGATACACTTGATCTGACTCACTGCAGCTGTGGTATGCGAACACACTGTCCTTGCCATACCACTCCCATGCCTTGCAACAGAGCTGTTGCTGCAACGAGGGTGTGCAGTGACTCACAGCTGGAACAAAGCTCATAACATGGCTGCAATGTACAATAGCGATTGTGTGCATGACCTCTCTGATGTTCTATGTCAAGAGCTGCCATGAGGTCATTATGATGCAACAGGAGCACCTACACGCTCATATTTTTATGGAGAGAAATCTAGCATGAACAAGTTTGATGCACACTGGGCGCTCAAAGCACAACCCGCTCTCAGGAAAAGTGCATGTGCAGNCAACTTGACCCTGTGCAACTTGACCCTGTTCTAGAACAAAGCGGGTCAGTGTTTCTGATGGTGCGTTGTTACCAGCTTGTATGCAATTTTCCTGTGTTGATGCACCCTGGTGCTACACAGTCATGACACTTTCAACACACATATCTGTTTGACAACCAGAGGTGGCTTTTGAGCAGGGCACGATCCTTCTGCTACATAGATGCCCTGCTGTATGCACGTGTATAGGAGAATCAGCTGCGCTGCTCTATGCTGTCAGGTGTATGCATTGTACTGCTGGTAGCTGAGACAACATAAACATGTTTCAAGTCAACAGTGTTTCATGAGTCAGCATGGATTCCTCTCGGATGTGATTCTGCATGACACAGACTCGACTGAGGCGCACTTGAGGCAGAGTCAGTAAAGCTTTCTCGGCACCAAGCTGTGTGCATCACATATGCACCGCTGGTATGTAGGCCTTGTGGTTCAGACAGTGATCAGCACCGCCCAAGCAACCATGCAGCTGTAGTATCTACAGCCTACAGTATCCCTGCAACTGTTGAGTGAGTGCATTCTGCCATCTGATGCCCATTTCTTGGGCAGTGTCACTAGAAGGCCATNCAGCCCTGGAAAGGGGCAGGGCAGGCCCGAGCTGAAGTGAACCTACACGCCATGACGGCAGGGGTGGCAATGCTGAGCCTGTACTGCTGGCTCATCAGCCTCAAGCAGCAGGTCGACCAGTTCGGCAGCAGCAGCCTGCCTGCTGTGCTGGCCATTGTCACCGACAAGGTACACCCGCATCTGGCATGCTGCATGCCAACAGATGTGGCGGAAGTTCCACATTTGATGTGAAGTCCATAAAGGGAGTCATCCGTATGTGCTGCTGTGGACAATTGTAGCCAAGGTTCCGCTGCCTTGTGCTGTTTCTTGATGGCCAGTGAGTGTATGCCAGCGTCTCTTNGGTAGCTTGGATGAAGTTGTAGCTGCAGCTCAACATGTGAGAAACTGATACTATTGCTACACACATTTTCATGAAGTTTCACCCTGCCCTGGTGCAATCCTCTGGGGTTACTGCGTGCATGACAGGATTCCTGAGAAATTGCAAGATCACAATCTTACATGAAACATTAGCACATGCAAGCTCTGTGTAGATCTGCCTGATGTAGTTGGCATGTGAAGCCGCTTTACTGCGCAGAGCATGGAAATGCTTTCATGCAGCTGCCAGACTTCACTGTCTGGGCTGCTGAGGCAAAGCATGACAATGACATAATAGCAGCTGTAAATGTGCATCTTTGGAGTATTGCACAAATGGACAGCAGTGGGCTGAACAAGCTCAACATGCTGGCAAATGCCCATGACACCTTGCCACTGTGTGTGCACAACAAATCTGCGAGTCATGTGCCGCACCTTTGCATCTGATCCTTGCAGTCTGCTGTGTATAGCAAACCCTGTTCAGCCAGCTTCTGCAGGCTAAAGCAGCGACAGGCTTTGTCCATGCCTGTACATCAGCCTGTTGCAATAGCTGTGAATTCCTATCAAGTGTCATCTTGAGAACTTTGCTGATTGACTTATCTGTGCAATGAAGCAGACTGATGTGTGGAGTGACATGCATTTTACATATATGCTACTGCCAGCATGAGCTGACATGTTCATNGTTGTAGAGCAGCAGACAGCTTGATGTTGCTTTGAGATCTAGCACTTGCCAACTAAGAACATATCAACATACCTGACACAGGAAAAGCGCTGCAGGCTTGTGCTGTTCTGGTGATTGTCTAACACCCTTCAAAGTCATTCCTGCTGATGCTGCAGCCGGCAGGTCTGGGGCCAACTGTGTATGCATGTAGGACCTGCTGGCAGAGCCAGGTAGCACATCAGTGGGGTCCCCAGCTCCTGCTGGGGTCCCTTGGGGCACTTCTGGTTGGAAGATCTGATGCCGTGCTAGGGGACTGGGAGCTGTCCCATGGGATTCCACATTCCACTGCAGAGGGGCAAATCCCACACTGCCCTGACCAGGGCTATTGTGGCTTGCAGGGCTTTGTACTGCAGGCCGCTGGGTGCGCCTCACATGAGTTGGGTCACTCAGCAGCNGAAGTACTGAGAGCATCAAAGCAACCAATGATCATGCTGCTGGGCAAGCGGTGAACATAGCTTGTTTATACGTAGCAAGCCGTCAGACCCCCAGTGTCAAGCTGTTGCTTGTGTTGCAGGCCGTGGTGCGGCTGCCCTTTGCTAATGTGCAGCGTCTAGCAGCTGCTGCACAGGAGGCTGATCCCAATGAGTGGCGCCTTATCCCGGAAGAAGAGGTAACACAACTTGTCTTGTGCAGTGTGCCATACATGTTCTGAAACATGAGCATGCAGGGCACATCAAGGATGTCCTTCAAACTTTCACATTGACTGTAAAGGCCGTTGGCATGTGCAAGCTCTTCGCCGATTTTGCATCCTGAGCGTCACTCCCCTTCTGCAAGTGTACTGTCCTCAGACTCAGTTTTGACCTCACTCAGCATCATTAGACTGCCTCAGCTTGTGACAGGCCCGGAATGAAGTCAGGGTGGGCAACCTATTTACAAACAAGAGCCACCCTTGCACAGCAGCGGTAGACCTCATTGCTCAGAGGGGCCTCAGCTGGCCTGAGGCGAAGCACAACCTGCTTGCTCGGCGCCACCCCCGCTGGCATCCTGGTGAAGGTAGGACGACACCCATTCAATGACCAGAGCTGAAGCTGATGTACCTTTCACTGTACACGGTCACTGATGCTGAACATGCAATAGTGCAGTATGATGCAATATGTGCAACAACTGATGCTGATACATAGTTAGTTGCTGGCTACTTAGTGTGACAAGCAACATGTTGCTGCGACAGATCACATCGTTCAGACCAATGCACCAGCCAGCAACAGAATCACCTCCTGCATGTCTTGTTGCATCAGATGCTTCTTCCTTTACCANAACCTGGCAGATATGTACTGGTGTATGTGTGTACACTATCAGCAACACACCTGGCAGCAGTTCATCATGCACAAAGGCTTGACTGCATCAGGGCTTGCAAATCACATAAGCTTACACGGCACCTGTGCTTGTAAAATGCGTACGCATGCATCCTTTGATTGCTTGCAAGCATGCACAACAGAAGGCTGCTTTCACATTGAGCGAGTAACACAGGCAATTCATACACCTTGTCAGAAACTGTGCATGGCAAACAGGGCAGCCTGCAGCTGAATCAGGAAAGCATTGTTTGTAAGTACACACCTGGCCGGGGGTAGGGGGAAAACGAATCAGAGCAGCAGCCTTCTGTGCAACTGCAGCTGCACTGCCAACACCGCAGATGATCATCTTGTGAGGTTGATCAAGCAGTAGCTCTGCCAACTGATCCAGTGGGAGCTGCATGCGGCCACAGAAGTCAGCTTNCAACATTCTGTGGCATGCAGGTGCAAAGAATTATCAGCAGGCACATGATGCAGGTGGTGCTCTGGGTTGGCGCTTGACTGCTGATCAAGTATCTGCACTCGATGCCACCAGTGATAGCATGCAGGTTGGCACTGGTTTGCCCTTTGAGAATTGGTAATGTGACTTGGCAACAGGACACACCNGCAGCAGCACTCTGTATAGGTACACCACAACAAAATCGATGTAGCACCAACTAGTATGGTCATGCAGCAAGCAGTAAAGGTATGTCCTCTGATGTATGAGGCTGACAGACCAAACAAAGATGCTAATGCTAACCTTGAAGTTGACTGGGATTGCCAGCAGGGGTCTGAGATGGGTCTTGTAGTGTGCCGAGCGCATGTCCTCAAGTGGTGGGTCATATACAACTTGACCCTGCTTGACTACCAGGCTCACCATAACTTGTGGCAAGTTATCATTGATGGCTTCCAGAGTCCACTGGTACTGAAGAGCCAGTGCCTGCAGTCATTGTCTGTAATATAGTAACACCAGGCTATGCAGCCTTTGTACATCTACAACCACAACGGTTGCCATGTGGTCCAACAACCTTCATCTAGACTGTCTCTGCAGGTAGCATGAGCACCGCTTCCATTATGACATGTGATAAGGAGTTGTGACGACGAGCTCTTTCAGGATGCAAGCTGCGTTGCCACATAAAACGACGCATATGCATCAGCAAGGACAAGGGCTCACACCTTATAGATCTGATGATCCCAATGCAAGCGCCAGACAGCTTGCGACTGCATGCTGAACCCATCTTGCTCCACTCTGACAAACATCTCCCTCAGCTCTTTGATGCCTGCTGCCCACTTGCTCTTGCCCTTAACAAGGTCATGGTTCATCAGTGCAATCACCTTGTCACTGGCCACCTTATGCCATATCTTCAATGTCCTATATTATGCATGAACGGCTATTATGCAAACATGGCCTGTCACTGTCTCACTACCATAAACAAAACAGCCTGCAGCTCCAATAGGTTGAGTAGATGCCAGTACAGAGGACCAGCAGCAAGTTCCAGCCTTGCACAAACCAGTATGACAGTCTCATAATTTTATGATGCAAGCAAACATAGCAGCTTCATGGCAGCCGTGCTTGGTGCTGCATTGCATACCTGTTCTTCTGCTTCAATTGCTCTGCAACACCCTGAAGCCGGCGCACATACCCATCTAGGGCAGCTGAATTCTCCCATGTAATTGCTCTTCCCATTCCATCTTTGGGGTTCAGCAACACAGCCTCAAAGTCTTGTGCGTACTGCAGACAGTGATGTGTTAATCGTTCACTCAAGACATCATTGGGCAACAGGTGAGCACAAGATTTTGTCTAAAGTTACCAATACTCAGGTCCTACTGTTTGCAATGAAAGGCCATTTGGTGTTCAGCTGCAACAAACTGCTCATCACTGCAGCAACGGGGAGCCAGGAGCAATCACAATCTGACATCGTCTGCTGAGAGTCTGCAGTTTAGCATGCAANATCATATCTACATTGTAGTCTCTGCTAGATCCAAGCTTGGTAGGGGGTTTTTGCCCTGGTCTGAATCGTTCATACAACTGCGGTGTGACGAGTCAACTTGGAGTGGGGGTGTAGATGTCAGAACAAAGGATCCGTCCAAGAGTTGGACGCTCAAGTTTCCCTTGCATACCTGATTGAGGTTCAGGGATGCGGACTGACCTCCGTAGTAATTGTTGCGGTCAATATGCAACACCTGCACACCAGTGCACCGGGTGTGAGCAAGACGTGCTCACTAGACCGATAGGCCAACAATGCAAATGCCTTCATCGTGGCAAACACTGAGGCAAAACGGCTTACTTTCAGCCCATCGACTGACAACAGTCCACTGATGATGCATTCTTTGAGGCCTGTGCCCAGCACAATAGCGTCGTACGATGAGTCCATCGCAGGTCGTGTTTGTGCGCTCTGTGTTGCAGCCTATTAGTTGGCAGAGGAAAGACGTTTGATACCCTCAAGGCAGCGGCACAGTCCCGGTGATCACGACATGCAGAAGGCCTGAACCCGGTCAACGCCTCGTTGGTGTCCGTGACGAAACTTCTCACGGGATGCGTAGATATGGTTGCCTCCGTGATCAGCCTGTGTTGAATGCAATGATCACCAGCTTTGCAGTATGGAGCATACTCTGTTTACGTATCCTAGCAGCGGACTGACGTCTGTGCAATGCATTGCAACACCACTGTCATCAAATTGATCAGTGGGATGTTGTACATATAACAATAGAGCCCATAGCAGTGTCCATAGATGTACTGCGGCTGGCCTTAGTAAAACGGCACTTGCCAAAAAGCAATTCAAACTAACCCACAAGTCTGCAGTCATAGTGGTCTCTGGCCCGGGTCCCCACAGCTGGACTGAACACAAAGCAACTACACCTGCAAATCTGATGATGCCACTAGACAACACGTTTGCTGTCCAGTGAACAGCCAAGCTGCTGGCTGATTGATGCCTGCTATGGGCTACTGTGACCACAATCGACTGTGTCGCCCTAGAAATATGTCCACTGAGACATATGCAGCATGCTACAGCCTGGTCTTGGCCATGATGACTAGTCAAAACCACGGTGCACATGTGCTCGAGTTACTCTCTGTAGGGCCACGTGGAAGGCTGCTACACGCAAGGGAATATTCTTTTCCTTGTGTACTTCCCAGATGGCAGCAAAAGAATCTGTCATGGCCTTATCTAATCTGCTGTTGACATCATCCTCCAGCCACCTGCAAATGCAAGCATCTGTCTCATGCAGTGAGCAAGGTGNACATACAGATCTGCAGAGCAGGCATAGCAACCGGTGAGCCAAATCAATACGTGCTTTCTGACTGGCCTTGGACCAGCAGCCCTTTGCAAAACTTGTGGCAGCAGTCTTGAAGATCCTTGCCTGGGTTGAGATGCTGCATATGATGCTATGGTACGCTCTGTAACAACCAGTGTGAGTTAGAATGAGTGTGCTTGATTTGACTGCATGCACAATGTGCATGACTGTGTTTTTAAGCAGGTGCCATTCCGTGAAACTGCAGCAAGCTGCAAGCAAAGCTTAAGACCATGCACAACACATCACACACGCAAGGGAGACATACCTGCTGCTTCTGGGTCTGTCTCATATGCATGCTTGGCCCTGTCAGCAGCACTTGGGGTGGCACTGAACTCAGATTTGTGTGGACATCACACCTGTATGAGCAAAATAGAATTTGTTATCAGCTTGTTTCTGCAAGATGGACATTGTCAGCTTTGTGAGCACAAGCGAGCTTTCAGTGCGACCGGTCCACAGTGAAGGCGATCAGCTAAACTGATGTCAGAGACCTGCATGCATCTAGTGCAGCAGACAGATGCTATATGTCAACACGCTTGACCAACAGGCAATGTGCTGAGGGTGACATGCACTGGACTGTGTTCTTGCAGTCCACTACATGAAAGGCTGGTGCAAATCATGCTGCATGTACAGAGGTTGCCAGTTAGCATTGTAATACATACATGTGGACTGGCTTTGCTGAAGTGTGCACGTGTGTACAGCAGGTCTTGAGCCGTGAACAATGATGGCAACAGCTCCCTCCAATAACTTCTGGGTTTTACGGGCTGTTNGACCCCGCAATTCACTGTGCAGCTATCGTCCTCCCGCAGCGCTGCTCATATCAGATGACGGTGACCAATAAGTCGCATGTTTGTAGCTAGTGCCGAAGTTGGTGAAGTGTTTCGACACATGTGATTACCGACTCCAAGGGGGTATGTTAGCGACAGGTGGACTTGCTGGACTGCTGCAGGCACTCAGGCTAGCCGGGTGTCTGTCAAGTCTGGCCGAAAACACACTCATGAGAACTTGCCGGTCGTGCCTAGCTGGCGCACAGCTTGCAAGGTATAGCCGTGATATTGCCAAGCAGGCGAGCATACACCTGCTGACTCTGCAGAGGCATGCAGGGGTGTTGATCACCTTGTGTCACAGCGGGGACACATGTCTGCAGCTCAGCAGAACCATCGTCCACACGCACAACCACCTTGGACAGCCAGTCCAGCAACTCACAAGTCCCCTAGGGAAAGTCAACCAGCACAAGAACTCAGTTGCCACCGACGGCCAGCTGCTAGACCGAAGCAACAGCCATCAGCTATGCCTAGAGGATCACAGCAACATGCTAGCAGGGACTCCGTATCGGAAGTGCAGCACAGCCTCACACAACAGCGTGAGTCACCAAGCTCAACCATGAGCGCAGATTGTCTGAACAGCATGGTAGTGAATTCAGCCAGACTTGTATCAACCATGCAGAACAAGGCACAGCGGCAACCTGCTCCTTCTTCAAGCGAGGTGAGCTTAGCTTCAACAACCTGCTCCTGTATATACGCTGCGTTCTGATGTATACATGCTGCTTTCTGAGTCACCTTCATGCTGCAGCTGAACTCGCTGGAATGGCGAATAGGCATGCCACATCACATGTCCAGACGGCTACTAGTGCTCAGGCACTCTGCACTGGCCAGCATGAAAGACAGGGCATCAGCACTACAAGCAATCACAAACTATACAACACGCACAGCTATCTGGGTAGACAAGTATCCCAAATTTTGCGAGCCTATTGTCACGTCCATTGCCTTGCTTTCACTGGCACACCTTATGGCGCGCGCTGAAGCATTTGGAATCACATCAGATGCATCTGTCAGTGAGATGACCCACAGACTACTAGATCTGACCATAGCANACTGAGTCACAGTGTGCACTTGACACATGTCCAGAGAACCTGGACATGGCCTTGTCTCTGCAGCAGCAAGCTATCAGAGTGAAGGCAAGAGCTGAGGCTGTGTTGCACAACATCGACTGGGCAACAAACAAAGCAAACTCAATGTTGATAAGATCACCTGCATCTGGCCAGGAGTCACGGCAAAACAGCAGTGCCACTTGCAGTAGCTCTGCTGATGTGCATCAGCCAGCAGCTCAGTTGACAGAACTGCGCCAGCCTCCAGGTGCCCTACCACAGCGTCGTAGCACTAGCAGCAAAGCCACACGTGTCAAACATGCCAGGACTCAAGAAGCACCTTCAAGGGTAGGACATGGTCATGACCTACAAGTGTTGTTGGGACAAGAGTGATGTCAAGGGCATCTGAGTCATGTAAACTGCTGCTGCAGGGCAATGCTGACAGCTGGATCAAGCTCACGCTGATGCTAGAAGAGTACTTGGACGGGCCTGAAGTGGATGTGGATCTAGTCTTCAGTGAAGGGCAAGCTGTGTATGGGGCCATTACAGACAATTGGCCGACTGTAGAGCCCTACTTCAATGAGACAGGCAGCAACTGCCCCAGCATACTGCCCACAAAGCAGCAGCAGGAGCTCATGCAACTTGCTGTGCAGGCCACACAATGCCTTGGCTTCAAACTGGTATGGCTGCCGCGCTGCTGCTGTGTGCTCTTGCTTTCACGAGGGGCACTGTGTCACCTCTGCAGACTTGTGCTTGTGTATATTGTGTGTTGTGATACATACATGATTTGTTTTATGCAGGTAACATCCCATGTTTGTGATCATAAGCAGCATCAATATGGAGTATTGTGCCTACTTTGTGGCTTTTATACGTAGCTGCAGCATGTTGTTGGGTGGCAGAAGAGTCCACCTCAAGCTGTGCATGCTATGCTGGGGCAGACACAACTTGCTTAACTGTCAGCTGTAGGTGGCGCTGTGATGCAGTGCAATCATTTTGCAAACTTCTTGTTTGACTCATGTTGCTTGAATTGTGTACAGCGTCAGCTTGAGGATGCAATGCTACACAGCAACCTCAGCTCGCCATTGAGTTGTATATACATACGTTCAGCNAGTGCAGTCTTGCCCTGCATGTCCACATGTACAACCTGTCATGCTACATGCCTTTGTAAGTGCGCACAAATGATATCACAGCGATCCTGAATGCAACAACAACTGAACTGCAGGTCACCTCAGCATCCTGTTCTGCGACATTGAAACCCTCCTGCAGCAGCTGCTGCACTTGCAATGCCTCCCCACTGGCAACTGCCTCCCGCATACTCAGCACTCCTGACTCTGCCTGCAGTCAAAACAACCTCTGACAAATGTCACCAGCAGTTGCATGCCCCACATGACATCTGTCCTGAAGANCAGCTGACAGGCCCAAGCTTTCAGGTGTGGCATATGCAGAAGGGTACAACTGACGGATCAGAGGCTGCAGTGTTGCACAGCCAGACTGCACANGAATGACCATTGCTGCTTGTTCTTCTGCTACAACTTCATCTCAGTTGTGTTTTTTGGCTATAGCTAGTTTCCCATCAGTGTCAGCCTTTAGATGTAAACCCTTAACCCTTCAAATTTAGGTACATGCAAGGAGGCTTTTGTACTTTGTTTGTAATGCTTGTGTGTAAGGCTTGTATCACACATTTGCACTTGCCACCATGTATCTGCTGTTCTCCAACGAGCCTCGAAGCTCTAGATTGGCAATGCCTGTCTCAATGTTATATGTAAGATATAGCTGTAGTTTGCACTCTGCCATAAGACCTCCCAATTTGCAGCACATCTTTCCACTCAGGTACCAGTGTGCACAACTTGGCATGCACTAGCTGCCAGTGCTAGGCATTCTGGGTTTGCAAGTTCACAAGCATAACACTTGCAGCTCCCTCTGTCAGATTGCCGTGATATCATGAGCTCATAGACAACATGTTACTTCAAAGATCACAGCCCATAACAGTCCCGTCAAGCAGACTGCTCACATATGTGCACTCTTTATACAAAGCTCACAACCAGAACCTGATCAATAATGGGTACAAATGTGCTGCTACAACACTCAACGCACGCACAGAAGCGCAAAAGCGTATGCTAGCTTCTCGAAAGACTCTGGGTGCACTAGCAGGAAACCGGGGCTAGTAGCGTGTGGGAGCATCCAAACAACAATGGTCCTCTCGTGATGCAATCCTCATGCCAGCGCCTCAAGGCCAAGATCTGCAACCTGCTGGCTGCAACGTGATCAGGAACCAAGGCACCTGCTGTTATACTGTTTTATTGTAGAGNTGGAGGTCTCTGTGTACAGGCGTCCCACACAACTGCGCAACACTCAGTTTGAAAGTACTCACGGACGACCACGTCAGCCTGGAGTCAAACTTGGTACCTTCCGCAGTTCTTGCAACTCAAAGCGAAGTACGAGCTGCACAGACAGGCAACATCAGTCCAACATGTGTACCCTGATAGCAGTTAAAATGCGTTANCATCTTCATCTGCAAACAATGCTGCAGCAAACGGTGCTGCAGCGACTGATCAGGCCTCGCACACAGACTCAGATGCCACTCAGCCTTCATCAGACCCACATGCTGCAACTGGCTTTGCACAGCTACCGACAACTGCTGCTGTATCAAGCAACCGAAAAGGTGACCAGCCAGCTGCTGCATTGATTATACCATCTGTCCCTGAAGCAGCAACACTTGCCACTGACCAAGCCAGCNAGGCGAGTGCAACACCATCATGCATGCCCTCAAACAAAGGATCACTCAGTCTTGCAGCTGATGTCGTGCGTCTCACATGTGTTGCATCGGTTGCATGCCATAACATTGCAGANAGCCTGGCGAGCAGCTGCTGCAAGCGCAGGCCGGTGCAATGACTGGGCAGAAGCTACAATGTATGGGCTGCCAAAATATTTTACAGCAGAGCCGGAAGTCATGAAGGGGCCGTTAGCCTGCACAGCTAAGATCGTGTGATCTGTATTCCCACGTCCGAAATGGTATGGCTGATCCCTGAAGCTGCAACATTAAACACCACTGGGGAGTCAGTACAGGGCAACACACCTGTGAAGCTGATCCGTACGCTCTCATTGTGGCGTTGCCGTCCGACACCATCGTGGTCAGCGAGAAAGTCGCTGGCGACACTGGCACAGGTTGACCAGCTACACTAGCTATCAAGGCGGACCTACACGACGCGCTGCTGTACGCTTCCAATGTAGAAGGGCAAGCCGATCAATGCTGGTAACCAGGTACCGATGTGCGGTCACACAAGCTACCACAGGTTGGGCTAAGACAGCGAATGAAGTACCGGCTACGTTTTCGACGTTGAGGTTTTGCGAATAGCGAAGAAGAAGACCGCAGGTGCAGGAAGCTGATTGATGAGCAGCTCAAGCGAGGATCAATGATACCTTCTGCTGCTGTAAGCCATCGACAACGCGGCGCTGATGGTGAGGCAGCTTGNTGTAGGGTGAAGCATATGTGGCATCAACCCAGAAATGGCTGTTCAGAAACTTGGTGCTTAGCAATCTTGACAGAACTGGCAGCATAAAGCACTGCATGTGTTGTATGCTGGATGGCAACATCACTCCACTTGCATGTGTGACTTGTGGGTAGAGGGGGCCAGTTCATGTCAGAAAGCTTAGTCATGTGACAAGGCCTACCTGCAGGTCTGGATGGGGCAGTAGTTGTCATAGCGCTGATGCTCAGTGGCACAAAGTTGGTGCTTTGTTGNACACTTGATGTGCACAAAGCATGCACTGATCTTGCGAAGGGTGCAGGCAGTCAGTCATGCAGTACAGATGTTGTACTATCGCTGCACACATACTTGATGGCTGAGAAGATGGATGGCCTGTGACTCAGCAGAGGCTGACTGCCCGAGTGGTTGGACCTAGGTGTGAAGAGCCCTGGCATTGAGCCTGATGGGCTTCTAGGCAAGCTATCCCTTGCTGACTGGATCTTTCTGAGACGAGGGANCCTGTCACTACTGCAGCTGGGGTGCAGCTTCATGTGGCACCGTCCCAGCCAGCTTCAGCTCCTGACTTGCTGCCAAAACCTGCTGTGCAAGCTGCTCCTGATCTTAGGCCTGTCCATGTTTTATCTGCTAAGCCTCCTGGGACTGACACATCCAATGGGGATCTTCATAGCTCTGCACAGGTGCCTGTGCTTGACCCCCAAGCAACAGCAGCACCTCAGGAACCACATCATGCAGCTCAACCTACAGCCGCAGCACGGCTGTTGCAGCAACAGCACATAGCAGCAGCAGCAGCACAGCAGCAGCAGCAGCAGCGGTACTTTGCCAATCTGCTGCACCACAGCAGCCTGTAGTTAGCAGTAATCCCTCAGCATCGCCAGTGCAAAGCCCCAGCACAGGCACACCCATACCTGTCCCGCTGACTGAATCTGCGGCAGACAGNCCAGTCAGTTGTGCCAGAGTGGCAATATCAGCAGTACTCATTCTTGATTTCTGTCACTGTGCTGGCAGATCGGCAGTTGACATCAGGCATGAACCTTCGTGCGACCATTGTGACGCGCTTTGCTCTGCACTCATAGTGGGTACCAGCCAATACTAGCTGCAGTTGTGTGAACACACAGGTTTGCCATGTGTGCGACCGATTTAGCAGCTAGCAAGTCTGCCTTCCCTTTAAGTCCTGATNAAGCCTGCTCTGCACTGCATGAGTGGCACATCAGCAACATGCTTTGTCGCCTCAGCAACCTGTACTTGACACCATACAACCAGTAGGTATCACTGCAAGTACTCAGCAAATAAGAAGTTGAAGACCAAGCCAGAATTGCTCAAAGCATGTTCACGGTCAAAACTGTCACGCTTAGACCAAGTCAAGCAATACTGTATGCACAGTTGTCAGCCTGAGACGCATTATGCAATTGCTGCAGCCAAAACTTGCAAGGGCTGTACCTCAATGCAGCCCACGCGCGAGCTGCCGACTGCAGGCTTGTGCTTCATTTGTTTCCCTGAACGATGCCTGCCAAAAACTGGGGACGTTACGGATTTGAAGGACACGCTCAGAAAACGGTCGGCAGAGGCTCGCACGTGCGCAAGCGAGAGCAAGCGCAGCTGATTACCTCTTCCTCAGCACCGAGCTGAGTCTGAGAGACTTGTGAGATCCGGCAGCACCAGACATGTGCGTAGCAGCTCAAGTCTCCGGCGTGACTACTTTCATGTCGCTGGCGGGCGTAGACATGGTATTGCGCCTGAGCGGCGCTGTTNCCAGCAACACATACAGGCATGCTGCATGTCCACATGTAGTCAATCCAGCTTGTCAGTAAGCTGGACGTAGCGTTCATGCCTGCTGATCTAAGCACGTACCACCCTGTCATGCAGTGTCAGAGTCACCTGCACATGCTGACTGGTGTGTTGTAGGCACCTGGCTCTCGTCTCATTGTGGTCGGCACTGCGCCAAGTGCAAACATAATCAACACAATCAAGAAGCGGCTCAACACATTCAACTGCGAGCCACGTGCCTTCCGCTTGGCTCCTCTTGACCAGGAAGCTGTACGAGCTGTCCTGGAGAAGCGCATTCAGCTTCTGCCTGGAGGTGTCTTTACCCACAGAGCCGCTGCAGCACTGGCCTGGGCGGTGGGATGGCCATCACAGCCAACATGCCTATCACACATACTGAGCGTACTCGTCAGAACAACAGCATGTCTTGCTAAGATGCTGCTGTGTCCAGGTGTCACGATGTGAATGTGCTTCTCAATGCATATGCTAAATGCTGCGCTTCTGTTGTTGCACATACAATTTTGGACATTGCCAGGATTGCAATTGCTGTGTAGGGAGAGGGAGAGTTTGAAGGTAACATGAGGATGGTGTTGCAGCTTGCTCAGCATGCTCTTGATGTACATCCTGCAGCCTGCTGTCCTGCTGTTGCAGAGCTTCATCTTTTTGCTCAGCTACTGGCAGAGGTGCAGCTGCTGCTTGCTGCACAGGAGCCGCATGACCTGGGCCTGCAACTGCTTCACCACTTGCAGCCAGAGCTAGACCCCAGGTGCTTTCCAGCTTCAGCATCAGCCTATCCAGGAAACGTTGCACAGACTGTGCATGTTCTGATGTGTGTGGCATGTGATGCCTCAAGGATGCAGCCAGCTTCTGAGCACGGGTGCAGGCACCTCCTTGGGGTTGCCCATCCAGCAGACTGCACAGCAATTGCTTAGCCTTCAGTAACAGCAGCCCACTTGCCTACTGCTGGCATGTCACTGTGCAGAAACTTTGACTTGCAGTGTATGTCCCCTGACAATTGCAGGTTTGTCACAACACTTGCATGGAATTGATGCAGGCCATATCTGTATTGTCACACAACACTGCAAATTGGTTCTAGTGACTTTGCTGTCACAATCAATTTAGCCATGCCCCATAGGCTGCACAAGGAACAGCTACACACAGCAGCCCACGCAACATCCACCAGTCATCATTTGATGCCGAGACCTTTTGCATTGTAAGCACAGAGTATGAAGTTGCAGCGTAAGTCATATGCACAAGCAAACATGTGAAGCAGCCTCAGCCAGGATCTGGCAATGGCCATTGAACTAGTTAATATCATGGCAAGTCTTGGCCAGGCAGACCTGACCACCTGCACTACATACTTACATGCAATGATAGCACAGCACAGGGTGAACACACAGCATCAACATCCTGAAGGGATGCAACAAAGCATACAAGACGCATCATGTGTTGTCAGGTAAGATACGACTAGTCANACACTCAATGCAGCAGTACCTGCATGCTGTATGCAGGCGCCTGACATGAAGTGCTACTCTTCTGCTGTTTCTGCTTGAAGGCCTCACGCTGCTGCTTTGCTACTGCAGCCTTCTCCTTGATGACTTGCTGCGCAGCAAGTTGACCCTACAAAGTGGTCAGTGCAGCAAGTCTTATGATATATTCATTACGTCTTGACAAAGCGCATTAGGAGGAACCTGTGTTTGGCTTCCACCAGCCAACAGCATAAGCTTGGAGCCAGTCTTGACCTTCAAGGCTTCAAGTGTGCTATTGGGAACCAGCACCTTGCCCTGACAGACCAGCTTTTGGTCCCTTGTCAGCACACCGGTAAGTTGCTGGATCTGCTGCATGATGTCTGATACAAGGGTGCTGCTGTCAGCTGTTATGTCGTGGGTTGACTTGCCATGCTTGATATACAGTTTCACAACTGACATCAGAAAAGTCACACAACAAGTTTCGAAGGTCAGCAATCATGAACGTCGGGCATGATACTGTTTCATGCGGTCTCGAGCAGACTTGACATGATCACTCTTGTCTAAACCAGCCCGAGACGGACTAAATTGATCTGCCAGCTTGTCTGCCGTGTCATAAGATGATTGTGGATTCGTGCCGCACGTGCGACATAGGTCTCACCTCACGCCAACGTGCTGCGGGTACGCGAACGTTGAATGCTTTGAAGCTTTGAGAGCTGGAGATTTAGCTCCGAAACCATCACTCTGACACTGCAGTGTGTGTGAATGCAAAAGTACCATGTTACAGTGCGACCGGCAAAATGCACTGCTGCACTCGACAAACGCGCAGGAGGTCTCGGGCGTACGGATGGCACGTTAGATAAGCTGAATTAAATAAATCCTTCAAGACTTGTATAAGATATACCTGTAGTTGCCACATGCGTTTGGCAAAGCTAGTGCTACAAACTGTGCAGGCATACTGTCATTGTTGAAACACGAGCTACAGNATTGCAGAACAGGCAGCACAGCTTGCAGCCAGCAGGACCAGGGCACAAACCAGCATGGTAGCTATCTCTGCAGCAATCATGCTTGTCATGATCTTGTTAGATTTGGACGCCTACTTGCCATTGACGTGCTTTCCATGCTCTGATCCAGTGATGCTAATTGTGCTTGCTTTGGCGTTGGGAATTTGCATCTTGATGCAGCAAGTCTCTGAGACTTTTATGCTGGGCTTGTCTGGTTGCCCTGCTTTGTTGTGTCAAGTAACCCATATCAAGCTCAGCGCTTGAAAGAGCACAGCTTGACTGTGCTGCTACAGTCACACAATGTGTTGTGTACCATGCAGGCTGAGCAAAGTATTGTCCAGGCTGGCCCTTCAGCTTCTTTTCCTGCTAAGACAGGACAAAGCAGGACTGCTGCCGTGAGCTCGTCACCGCACAAGCATGCACCCAGTGAGGCATATGAGCTGGAGGACCTTGATGAAGACTGGTTAGCTCTCCTGAATGCATTGGACAACCAACTGCTGGAGGTGTGTTCCAAGCCTGTATCTTGCTGTGTCTGGATTGAGTCCTGTGGCGGCATGCACTTGCAATGTTTGCAACTGATGGCCAGGCCTTGTGCTGTTCATCCCAAAACCAGAGGTGTGGCATAAAATGTGTTCAAGATGCTCTTGTATGGGTGNCAAGCGCCTGGGCAACAGACATCCTTGACCACATGTGGCATTGCTGTTCATCCCTGCTGTCAGAGAGATGTGTCTGCAAACCACTGTCATTCAAGCTGTCACAAGTTGCACATGATTGATGATATGTTTTCACATCTGTGATGGCTGCTGACTGGGATGCATCCATAGATAGTGAAAGCTGCTGTTTGCACATGTCATGCGGTGCTAAGCTCTACTCCAGGCTTGCCCAGGCCTTGGCTGCTGATGGGTATAACAGAGCTCTTCAGCAGACACAGCGGATGTTTCTTGCTGTGTCATGCAGCAAGACACAGCAAAACAATATCTGCTGTGGCGGAGGTACCAAACTGCCAATCAGATGTGCTCATCACACAAGACAGGCTCCTCAAGCAAGTAGCTAAGCTGGTACACTCTGGCAAGTTCACAGCTCAGTGTGAATACATAACAACCTAGATCGTCATTGCTCCTGACCTGAACTGTGAGCAGTGTGTGTCGGTTGGCTAAGTGCAGATGACCAAGGGGTGTGCAAGAATTCTCAGAGGAAATTTTGCTTGTTTTCTTTGCAGTCTTTGCCATCTAAATTTTCCTATGCTATGTGCCAGGTGGGTACCTGAGCTGACGACAACGCTGCATAACTTCTTCTTCAATGCTGCCTGGGATTTGTCTAAGCAAGGCGNCTCTTGCCGCAACTCTTCAGCTGTGTCATTCATGATGTCTGAATTGGCTTTGCTCCCCAGTTCTACGTCCTCTGCATCCTTGCTAGAAGCTGAGCGGAAGCTTCTGCCTGCCTGCAGGCTTCTCTGACTGTACTGGGCCAACTGACTGTGCCTTGCTGAGTCATCATACTGCAAGGTAGCAGCAATTGTCAGTCCAGGCCCAACCTTCTGGCTGTGTTATTAAGTCAATAGCCAATTGAGCCAGCCAGGTTGACATGTTCAAATGCAGCAGAGGTGTACAAGCGTGATTGTTCCTGTTCACTCGCATGCTGCTAGAGTCTGCTGTGATGGTGGTTTGATGTTGTGCAAGCTGCGCAAGCCTGCTCAAAAAGCTTGGCACTGCAAGCTTCATGGCAAGACAAAAAGAGAGGTGTACCAGANACCCTTACACATGCTAGCGTAGTGCAGAGTATAGCAAACAGGCTGTAGCTTATTACAGGGTCCACGCAGACTGAATGTGTCTCATATGAAGCTGCACACAATGACAACATTGCTTGTGATAGCAATCATGTTGCTCTGTGCTAATAAGCTTGTCGCCATTCTGAGGTACAGGCAGTCTTTGGTGTGCAGGCGGGGCCTGGAAGGATTTGGTTGTCAAGCAGACCATGCAATGCAACTGTCATTCTTGACAGCGACTGTACCAGATTGAAGCGAGGCATACACTTCAGCGATGCAACTACTGATATGCAAATCAGGAAAGACACATTGCTTCCCGGAAGTTACCTTCATGAATCATGTGCTATNTTTGCTGCTCAGTGGCAGCTTGCTTGACTGCGGCCAACTGTGTTGCCGCTTCTTGCTGAGCACAGCTAAGGCTGGCTTCCAGAGGGGCGTNTGCCCCTCATCACCTCTGCAACGCAAGAATCTTGCTGTTGCCGCATCTGCGCTGTTCAGATGATGTGCATACCACAGAAGGTATCTGTGCTCACAGATTGTCAATGCGCTGGCGCAGCTACCACTCTATCGACGTAACAGCATGTGTGAGCGACAGGGGAAGAGTACAGCATAATTGTGGAGTCACCAAGGTACCGTCTGGAAGTGCACGCAATACAGAGGATTTGCGCTCGATCGAGGCAATTTGCAGAGCGAAAATCCTCACTCTGGTTTCAAGATGTTGCTGTACAGCCGAGCTGCACAAGTGCAACGGTCATTTATGATGATAATCCAGCTGAGCCATGACAGCTGTGCTTGTTTCACCTGGCACAGCTGCTGTACAGCCCAATGCCTTATGCATACACATGGGTAGAAACCAGACTTAGCTCAGACCTACACTGGAAGGTCTCACCTGCTGCGTACTCCTGGCCGTACTGGATGCCATCGATGAGGGTTTGGGGGTGCTCAACCCGCAGGCCCAGGGCGAAGGGCTTGGCAGCTAGGGCTACACCCTGCGCCAGCAGGGCTTTGTACATGGCCCTGGAGCTGTGCCCCACGGCCAGCACCACTGCTGCAGCAGGCATCACTTCTCCACCTGCAGTGGACTAACAGTGCTGAGACATGTGCAGGTGCACTTACATGTGCGCAGCTTGCACTGCTGCTGCTAGAACTGTGATTTTGTTGCATACGGCCAGAACCATTGCTGAAGTAGGCATCATCTGTCAATGCGGATAGTGTCAGTGCCCTTCNGATGCACTGCAGCATTGAACCAGTGGCACAAGTACATGTGTGAGGATACACAATTGCATAGGGCCCTCAGCCTGATCAGGTACCACAAAGCTTGCAAGCTATCATGAACGACATGCAACCATTACAGTTGCAAGCATCCTGCTGCCGTGCATTAGTCTTGGATCAACAACCAGAAGGTAGACTTGTATGGTTCCTCAGCTGACCTGCAGGCTGAGGTATATTGTACGGTGATCAGCACTTTCTTTGCTTCACTCAGCTGCCGGCATGCAGTCCATTACTGGCCCCTCTTGCCATGCTATCGAATTCTCACACTGCCCACCCCAGAGAAATGGTGCTTGAGCGCCTTTGGGTTTGCCCAAGAACTGTTTGTATAATCGTCATCATCATTCTCTGCCAGCTTCTGCAATTGACATCAGCTCTGTCAGACACATGTCACATGTCATACTGTCACATGTCATGCGTACTTCACAGCTGTGCCAAGACTGAGCATGTTTGCATGTCCATCAGCAGATTGCTTGCACAAACCTGTTGCAAGCTGATGATGTGCAGAGATCTTGTAGCACATTGGCAGAGACAAGGTGGTGCATGGAAACATGGCATGCAATGGTGCCAAATGTAGTGGCACCACAAGTCAATTCATCTGCTACATANTTAGTGAGTCGGCGCCACAGTGCATGCGTCTCATCCAACATGATACCTACTGCAATCGTAGATGCTTCATTGTGAACGCCACTAGTTAGTTGTCTTGTCCTTAAATGTTTACGTTATATTAGCAACTAGTTCTTTGGTCTTTGTTTCATGTTCAGTTTAGAGGTTACACCACAGACAATGCACAGACCAATAGCCCTAGTCAGTGGGCATTATGTGACCTGGCTCTAATGGTCTTTACAAACATTCATTCCTTCATTCATTCTGAGCAATGCAAGGGAACAGACAGTACTGTGTGTACAGCTCGGCTCATTCAGAGACTGCCACCGTGTTGCTTGAATTATGCCAAAATGTTGCTGCTTGCCACAGGTTTGACTGTGCTGATCAGGATAGGCAAATCCCATGGGACCCTGGTTGCAGCACTGATCAAGGTGGGCACTTGCCAGTCTTGTGAATTTGCACACAGGCACACAAGACAAGGATTCAATGTCACAGCTTGACACTGACATGGCTGCAGCTTGCTTGGTGTTACAACACTCACTGATTGTGGCAACAGTTGATCTACAGCGTCCGAATGCTTGTGACTGCATGCTTGCATTGTCATTCGTAAAATTGCCAGTGATCCCTGATGCACCGACACCAACACTCTCATGCAGACTCAACACAGCTCTACTCTGTGCAGTGCAATCCCACTCTTTATGCCGACCTGTGACTTAGGACAGAACAATCACACCTTCTGGGTTCTGCCNACCATCAAGCAGGTGCAGGAGGCAGCCAAAGAGGAGAGACGGAAGAAGTACTGTTGTGTGAGGGGCTCATCCATGCTGAACTCATTGTCAGGCACAGAAGCCTTCAAGATGAGCATTGTCAGGTAGCCNTGACTGTTGCTTCAAGTCAAGCAACACTTTGAGTGTAATTTCTGGCCAGCAACGGAGCAGTCACTAGCACAAGTTGCATTGCAATCATGTCTTGGCACATTCACCAATGAAGTCAGATCTGGGAGAAGCTGATGCACAATGCTGCGCACGCGGAGACGACTTTTTCTGGCAATGACTCCCCAGCAACACGTATAACTGCCTTGTATTTCCAAAGGCCGGCCTTCCTCTTTGCCAGGTCGTGTCAATGGTGGGTCAATTGNGAGCATACCATGTGATGGACCACCGGTGTCTGCAACGTGGACAGCAGTTCTGTTCACGATGAATGGTAATATTGTGCACGCCAGCAATGGTTTCGGGGTATCGGAAACGATTCCGGAAAGACTTGCGCAACTGCGGATCGCGCGTAGGCGTGCAGCAGCGGTCTGACGCTAGCGCCTCGTAATAGCAGTATAGAGATGGACAGCGTTGCGTCGCTATCAGCACAAGACGTAAAAAGTCAGGCCTCGAGGATCTATGAAGCGCTTGATGCCCGAGGATACGGTATAATCAAGCGCCAAGCTGTAGCTGAGGCGCTGCCAGATAACAGAGTAAGCAACTGCAAGTCCCTAAAACATGCTATGCTACCTGTATGATCTGCCGAAGCACTGCAGTACCTGCCAGCTGGAGTGGACGTCACGCAGCTGATTGAGGCACTCAACCTAGACACGGAAGGAACAATCAGCAAGTCGTTGTTCGTGAAGGTCGGGCCTGGTTCGACACTTCAGCAGAGGATTTTACTTTGCTTGCTTACACGGACTCCATCAACCTTGCTTTGCTATGCAGTGTAGGGTGTAGTGCAGTACTTCAGGTGAGGCCGATTGAACATGCATACCTTGCGCTGCATGCCATATGTGCAGGACACAACCTGATCTTGCGCACCAGATCTTGTGCTCCGATGACAACATTGTACCTCTGACACAGTGTGTGACACNCAGCCGTGATGTCCACTCCGTTTCCGGACCTATACGATCGTCACCAACAGGAACTTCTCGGTCGAGGCGGGTGCTGCNATGTGCTGAGACTGCAGATGCATGCGCTCTCTTCAGACATGTGTCAGACATGTGTCCGCCTGCCGGCAGTCCTTGTCAGAAAGGTTCTGCAACTGACCTGGCCTAGCCAGTGCGTTTTTGTAAAGAACCGTTCGGTTGAGGAATGCAGGCCGGTGGACACTTCTCTGACAAGCATGTGTGGCGGAGTTGTGTATATACACATCAAAACCAACTGCTCATCATGATATGCAGATGCTGTTGACATGTACCATAGCATGACATGCAAATGCTGCTCCTGTGGCAAAGGGCGCAGCAGTCTTAGCATAACGACTGCTGATACCCACATGGCCATGTATGCAGAGCATGGCAGCATGGTGTGTGTGTTTGTTGAAGCAATGTTGAATGTGGTGTACCGGAGTAAGTGGCTCAGGAAGGCCTGGCTGATGATGTATGCTGAAAGAATGGCAAAAGTAACNCTGGGGTTGTCTGCCCAGTCTGTGAAATGTGACTCTTGTGTGAAGGACTTCACAATCTGTCTCAAAGCAGGTGAGCACAGACATGGAGCAATGTTCCTCAGTACAGCAGGGTCTGCGTCAACGACCTGCAGTGCCAACACTCTGAGCATCGCCTGCGTGAGGCCCCTGCACACCAGCTGAAGCCATTGCAAACATGAGCGCACCTTGGACCTAAAAGCTATGGCCTCGTGCTGCTGCTGCAGTTTCAGTTGCTGGGAGAGCTGCTTGTTTTGCTCATCCTCCAATGCTTTCTGATGTTCTGGTCTTGCACAGAAATTGCGAAAGCTTGCCTCCTGTGCACAACAAATTGCTGGGCCAAGATCAGTTGTAACGGCAGGTCCGAATATGTAACGCCAGGCCAGCACTGCGCGAACGTACCGGCTCGCATGGTCGACTTACCGTGAAACCGTCTTGCATCGTCGTGAAGCCTGTGGCTGCAGCAGCACTACTACGTGCGACAACAACTATCAGACGTGTTGCGAAGGGTATCGGAGCTGCGCAGGCAGATCAGGCGTTACGAATTCAACGAAAGAGGCTAATGACTAATTGCTTACAGCGAGAACAAAGCATTCCCAACAGGAGACCGCTAGTATACGCTCGGGCAGCTGTGCCGGGAATACGTTAGACGGTTGACCGATGTCACGTTCCGACAAAGCCGAGCCGTGTTGGGCGCACCGGTGATGTGCGTCGTACTGTCATCAACCCTTGGGACCTGGACAACTGTGCAAACTTCGGCTACGTAGGTGTCAAAAACATGCCGTTGTAGCGAAATTGTACACACATTGGCTATGAACGTGTCTCAATAATGTGTAGGTGACCTTCATCTGGTTGCGCTCTGCAAGCGTCTGAGTCAAGGGCTGACCTATCGACCCTTGAAAGACGATGGAGGAGCNTGCAGCTGCTGCTGCTGCAATGCTTCTGTGACATTGCCGCTTGTGCTGAGACTGATCAGTGTGGCAGGGTGTTGCAGTGGAAACTCCGGCTGCTAGGTTCATTGCTGAGACTGTACTAGCCAGCCCTGGCGAAGTGACTGTCCTCGCATTGGGCCCTTTGACAAACCTTGCTCTAGCCATGCAGTATGATGCCAAGGTTGCATCCAACATGGTAAAACACCTGGATATCTCCCTGGCATTATTGCATTTCGACATACAAGGTGCCAGTNAGCTGCATCAGCAGGCTCCGTGCCTAGTCACCCTGACAGTGCCTCAACCTCGGGCATCAGGACACGCCATGTGTCGGTCATTGCAGCAGTTTCAGCTGATGCAGCATCCAAGCAGCTTTCTGCATTTTGTGGGCTGCAAGACCTGACAGGTATGCCACGAGCATGAAACTGAAACTAACTCTATCGCATGCTTTTGCTGATGCATCCCTAATGCAGCACCTGCTCAATGTTGAATGTAACGTCTGCAACATGCCCACCACGCACAGTCCTCTTCATGTACATGCACGCTCATCTCACGTTGCAAGACAGTGTGTATGAGACAGGGCTGTCGTTGTTCAGGCCCAGGCTTCAACCTCAGCAGAAGCATGTACATGCCACCGCCCCGTCCTAGCAATGAAGTGCCCCGGCGCAATGCACTGGAGGCTCTGAAAGTCATGGATGACCCGCCTGCTGCAGCTTTCCGGGACATTGCCAGCTCTGCAGCAGCGTCAGGTGTTTCTGCAGTATGCCTTTGTTCAAGGCCAGTTGCAACAAAACCACTTGTGCCCTTGCAGCACACCACATTATGCCTCATCATATGTTGTAATCGTGGATCAAACGCCAGTACAGATGGCATGCTGCATCTTTCCACGAGCAGCTGCAGGCCTGTCCAGTGATCATGCAGAGCCACCAAGACAGCCATAAGTATGCATCACAGCAGTGATCTCATCAATACTCATCAATTGCAAGCTTGCTGTCCATAGTGTGTTCAAGGCAGGAAGGCATGCTTACAGAAGTGCCTGCAAGCTCCTCTGTGCCTTCAAGTGCCTGTCTCACCAGATCCCACTCTGGCAGCCCTTGGGGAAATGCAATCATAACAGCTCCCCTGATGTTGTCAATGGCTTCCTCCAGCAGTGCATGTGTCAGCACCACTTTGCGGCCCACTTGGTCCTACATGTGCCAAGATATGTGCAAGGACATGTGCGTCAGAGCTGTTGTGGTCCTAAACATTGTAAGCTCTGATGCTCGAGACAAGGCATGCATATATCTGAAGCAAAATTGTGATCCAAACAGGCAAGCTGCATGCAGTGAGGTGTGCAACTTGTGATGGCAGTGATGGACTAGGCATTAGACACAGCGCTGTAGCTGATTCAGCCACAGCGCTGGCACAAAATCTGAGCCCTAGATACACAATGTATGCAGTGGAAAGCCTCTGGTGAACACGTAAGTCAGTTTCAACATCCAATTGCTTAGGAGTCGAAAGCTTGGCAAATTGCACAACGTATTAAGTTTGGTTTGTGACCTGGTATGCTGTCTTGTGAGTACCTTATGTGCAAGTTGCTCGGCGTCATCGAGCGTCCTTAACAGAGTCTTAGCTGCAGTGGGGTCAGATGCTGCAGCAGACATTNCTATGTGCGCTGTGCAAGCAGAACTTGAACTGCAAATTCTGCCCTGTAGTGAGAGACAGAGGCCCTGGGATGGACTACAAGGACCCCCAAACTGGCAAGCCTGGAAGGGGCAATGTTGGTGTCACTGTTGGCTCCTACAGAGGCAACAAGCTTGTAAGTCATGCCATACTCTTTTTCAGCAATTGAGCCAGCAGGTGTTGCAATGAGCTCCATGTTGCTTACGCCTGAGCCCCAAAATTTGCAACATGCAGTGAGGATTTGACCAGCATGCTAAGCATGCTATTTGTGTAAGTGTTCGCAATCAAATGTAGAACATACCAATGTTGTTCTATGTGTAGCTTTCCTGTAGGTTTGCGCCAAGCAGTCACAGAGCCAAATGTGTTCTGGCAACAACGTGTTTAACCTGCTTTGTCTCCATACACTCAAAACCCGTTCGTATGTGCATCAAGTGCAATGCTGCATGGACCAAGTCTATGCAGTTTAAAGTAACATACATGCTACGGCAACCTGAAAAGCCTTTAGCCACTCAGGTTGTTTGCAGGTAGCGCGCACAGATGCAAATGTCTTGCTTGAGGTGGATCCTGATGATATGCACATTCAGCAGCAGTCCAACTACACCAAAGCCTTCCCTAAAGCCAAAGTACGGACTCGCACCGCTTGCTGCATGGGCAAAATNCCAAATGTGCATGCAGGTGCACTGCACAAAATGGTCATGGTTGACGCGAATCGTGAGGCGTTGGGGGAGGCTGTAGGTGCGTAACCACAACCTCTGCCTGATTGTCGTCCTGCAGCTCAACTCACTCTTGCATGGGACCCTGCTGCATGACAACATGCAAGAGTACATTCTCTCGTAGGTAGCGTGCAGGAACGTCACATGNTCTGAATGCCAGAGCCTGCTTGCAGCTGAGCTTTATCTGTGCCATGTTACTCCTGTGTTAGCCAAGCACAAGCTTGCCTTGCAGTGAGCTTGACCAGTTGAGGCAGCAATGGCGCTCCAGGCAGGCTGGCAAGTCCCCCATCTCAACGCNGCAAAACAAGGGACCCATCCTTTGCAGGCCATTGATCTGGATGCAGACATCCTGGAAGCTACAGGTCAGCTGTGAAACACAAACTGTGTCTTGCCATCATGTGTCTGCTCTAACCCTGTCATTGATGTTTGCTAACGTGTTGTTGTTATAGTCACCTGTGTAGGTGACTATACAGTGCACTCTGCTAGGCATGCCTGCTTCATGAGTCAACTTTCATCACACTTTGTGCATGTGCGATTGGTGTCCTGTTGGTCATGGCAGCCATACAAATTGCCCTGCTCGATGCACATGCTGCATCAGAAATCAGCAAGCTGTGTAAGCACACAACATTGCCATGTCCGTGTAAAATTGTTCAAGGCTATTGTCTGTACCAGTAAAACCAAGCACATCCTCAGTACGCCCCTTGAGCACCTGGTGCCTCATGAATGTATGCTGCTGCCAATGCTCAAAATAGCCCATGCTGCGTGTCACAGTATGGGTTCTCAGTATCAGCTGTAGTATCCACAATGCCTATGTGGACTGCAGCTACTGGTCGCAATATATCAGAACCTCAGCGTATACACATTACAAAATATGCATTTGCAACATGTAATGCATATTTTGGCTTGCAGCATGCATCAAATCACAGCTCAACATCAGATGCTGAGCCTGAAAATCACCATACCTGCTTGTACAAGCATCACAGTAGCCTGTGANTTTGGTAGTTTGCTCAGCTTCCACATGCTAGCTTTTACTATGAGCATACCTGCAGTAGAAAAGACTAGACTTGCGTGTTTAGTGCAGGCTTTTACCTTCTGCCCTTGCTTGACCTCCATTTTGTTGACATGTTCTGGCCAGCCCTTCTCATCTATCTCATGCTCCCGCAAAACTGTAATTTCTCGGCCTGTGGTGTCCAGCATGACTGCACATAGCTTGCGGGTCTTCTGCATGGCCTCATTTAGGTTTCGGAGGGACAACCGATGGAATTCTTGAGTTCCCCACTGCAGCATGACACGTGTTGCTGATGTTGCTGTCTCCCACCGGTATTGCAAGGCAGCTATGCTATTCTGTATAGCTTTGTGGGTGTACAGCTTTTCAGTCCTTGTACGGGGGCTTACATCACTTTGCTGATGCTGGTCAATGTGTACTGGTGCTGTGGTCACTGTNCCAAGTCTTTTCCCTGTACATGCATGCAGCTCATCTGTACCATTCAAGTCATGGCTTTAAGGTTCGCCTAAAAGCAGTCTCTATGCTGCACTGCATGCAGCATCCTCAGAATACAATGATTGCTGAATGTCCTGTATGTGAAGTATGGGCACTGGCGGGCTTTCTGAGGAGTGAAGCATTCTCCCTGCAGTGCCAACATGAGGGGTGACCTCCGTCAGTATTGATGCAGGCGCCATGGTACACTTGAAGATACACAAAGCCTATCAGCCAGCTGTGAGGCCAGCATTTTACAGCACATCACACAATGGCATCTAACTGCATTTGATGTTGCTGCAGATGCTATGGTCACTAGCAGGCTTGCAGAACCTGCAAGCTGACACATGAAGCCACATGCTCCCAATGCCATCATTGCAAGACTGGTCCCNCACACACACTGTACAGCCTGTCCATATTCAAAACGCTGCAAGTGCCGAAATTGTCCAGTAGACTGGCATTGACTGTGGTGGGACACAACAGCCCCTCCAGTTAATCCAGCTGATGCACACTGTGATGCACACACCTATTGATTGCTTGAGCGGCCAGTCGAGTCATGCTACGAGTTAGGTCAAACTCCAGCTAGCGAAACCATGGTTCAGCGGTGTTTGCATCCTGCCGCTGCGTACTCTGCAGCAACGTGCGCATCAGAATCATCGAGAGCTGCCTGTTCAGACACAAAGCTACAGGTGCAGAGTCACTGAAANCAGCAAGGCCACTGTACACCATGTCAGTATGCCATTCAAAAAAGGCTGCATCATGACAGCGCAGTGAGGCCTTGGCATAAAAAGCTTGCTAGGACCACTCCTAATCTGATTAAGCACTGAGCAGTGCCCACTGAAGGCTGATCAGCACTGATGCCTACTGCTGTACATGCTGTTCTGACCCTCCTGCTGTGGTTTATTGCACGTGTGCTACACATCAAAACGGAGGACTAGTTTCCGGTTGTGCTGAAGCTTGCGCAGCTGAGNAACAGCAATGTAGGCTGCTGCATGGACTGTGCGGGGCGTTGATTCAATTTTGCTGTCAAAAGTGGCAGTTGCAGGTGTCAGAGAAATGCTGAGGTGCAAGACCCGCCTGACAGCATTGGACTGGTGGCGGAAGCNAGATGCAGCACATGCAGGCATGTGTACATTGCTGCAGCAGTCCCTGCCACCCACATCTGGAACATCCACACAAGCCTCAGCTGAGGCTGCAGCAGCAGCATAGCTGATGTTGTAGACTTGACCTGCCAGCGCTGTGTACATCTGGCCTGGTGACCAGCTCACACCTGCGTTCTGGGACATTTCATCTGCAGTTCTGTTCAGCTGAGCCTACCACAAGCAAGTCGTTTTTTGGGGCTCATCATGCCATCATGCATGTCANAGCAGTCGCGCGATGCCTGGAAGATGTCGTGAAAGGTCTCGTTAGGTCTGCTGTAACGCATGGCTATAACGGCAGAGATCGATGCGGACTGAATCGATCCGTGCGAAAGGTTACTAACTCAACATTTGGGAACATTTAACCAAATGCAAAGTCACAAACCACAATGACCATTGTGGAACAGCGTAGCCGCTATGTGCAAAACTTTGTCAGCCGAGCAACGATGTTCCTGANATATGCTGCGTCAGCCTGCCAGTTTCCTGCACCGCTTGTAAAGCCAGTGTGCAAAAGGCATAGCGCCGATCACAGCAATCCACACAAATGCATTCGCTACTATGCAGCGCAGGCTCAGCACAAGATCTTGCCGCAATGTAGGATNTGCCAGTGATCTGCGGCTTGTCCAGGTACCATTTTGCATGCTTTAATGTCAGAAATGCTTACATCTAGATGTGCTCAGCAGACTTGCAGAGTATGCCTGCTCCTTTTGCATGACAGGCTTCCAACACCCTGTTGTGCCATGCGCTGTGACATGTCAGAACATATGTCTGTGCATGCATGTCATTTCCAGAGTGCAGCAGGACTGCACAGCGCTTGCAGGTATCTGCAGTCTTCAACTTGCAGCAGAGTTGCATACAGACTACTGATGTAAGGCTTTCCCTGTTTGCAGGACAAAACAGAAAGATCTGGACGCGGCGTGGAATGCAGTTCGTCATGCAAAGAGGCCTAGGGTACATGTGTTCATCGCAACATCGCCAATCCACATGCAGTACAAGCTCAAGATGTCTCCAGACCAGGTAGTGGAGCAAGCAGTCAATGCCGTCAAGTACCTCAAATCCCAAGGATGCCATGACATTGAATTCAGCCCAGAGGACGCTAGCCGGTCTGAGCCAGATTTCCTGTACAGAGTCCTCTCAGAAGTCATACAGGCAGGGGCAACCACACTGAACATTCCAGACACAACAGGCTGGGCTCTGCCTCATGAGTTTGCAGCCTTGATCACCAAGATCAAAGCTCAAACTCCTGGTGCAGAGAATGTAGTCATATCTACACATTGTCAAAATGATCTGGGGCTTGCAACAGCCAACAGCTTGGCAGGAGCAGCAGCTGGTGCCCGGCAACTTGNTATCTGTACAGCAGCAGCTCAGCTCTGCATGTCCACAACACGAACTGATTGCACAAGGTTCCTCTTTGACAGGCGCTACTTTGACCAGCAAGGAGAAGCTTGATATTGCCAGGCAGCTCTCAAAACTAGGAGTGGACATCATCGAAGCAGGCTTCCCAGTTGCTTCTCCTGACGACTTTGAGGCTGTCAGAAGCATTGCACTGGATGTTGGCAATGCAGTCGATGAAGATGGCTATGTGCCAGTGATCNACCCTTGCTAGCTTCTGTGGCTGAACAACTACACATGGCCATGTGTGCCTCAGCTAACTGTAAGCGGTGTCTCAATTGCAGCATGTCAGTCTCGNGGGTTAGAGGAATGCTGCTGTGACAAGACCAGCTGGCAAGCAAGGCACCCCAATTGTCACATGACTGCATCATCAAGAACTGAGCTGTCGATGTGAAAGCAGGAGGCGGCATTATGTGTCAAGGCCGCTTTGCACTGTCATNTGGCTCTGGCATTGCTTGCAATGCTTTTGTGAGGTGCATCATGTGACATGTGGCACGTGACATTGCAGGATGACAGCACACAGCCTCCAACAGCCTATGGAGGCCCCTTCAATGTGCTGAACCAGCCATCTGATAGCGGCACAACCCACATGAGCATTGTTGACGGTCTGCNGAAGGCTTTGGCTGCAGCAAAAGAGCCAGGTCGCCACCCATGAGGCAGAGAGTATTCTGACTGCTGGGCAAAGGAAGATGCACTGCCGCTTGGAAAACNTGTGCCAATCGTGTGCAGCTGTAGCTCATTGTCAACTAGCTGACTAGCTGATTCTCAAATCAAGTCCCACTCTTGGCTGAGGCTAACCAGGTGATAACTTGAACTGCTACCTAGATTAACATCAATATACTGCAAAAGGGGTACATCACATTCTGCCTAGACTGCTTTCTGAATCAACTCTGATTGTGGATCAGCAAACTTGTACATGTGACGTGTACGCATGGCCTCCACTTATATGCATATATAACCGCTTATATACGCGCTTCGGTATGACAAAAGCTTTGGGTAGGCTGTCAGGCTTGAGTTCCAGATTGACATTCTAGCTCTCCATTGATGTTTGCAATGCTGCCAGCATGTTCAGTGATAGAATCATGACATTCACTTGCATCTGCCAGGGAGGTCATGACTGACTGGCCAGTTGAGCCNGTACAAGATCAAGCATGACTACCTGGGAGCTGCAAACTACGCGACCTTGTACAACGCGTAACGTACCGGTCAAGTGCAAAGGCTCGGTCTCGTGTAACCAATGCTGTTGCGCGACTACTTCTAGCGTTGAGGCTCGCTGCATTGTGAGTCTCAATGTGGATTCGTGAGCGCGNTGCTGAGTGACAGAGACAGGCTTGAAGCAACGCTTGCCTCCAAGAAGGGCCAAAGTCTTTCAGTTGCATCACCAGCCATTCCTGTGCAACCAACCCCTCCAAAGCAACAGTCCATAGTTAGGGCATCTATTGATTCATCCACACTCAGGCAAGCATATGCTGCTTTGTGGCTGCTGACAACCGCACATCCTGTGTCATTGGACTGTCATGTGCACCATGCAAGGCTTATTGTCAGGTGTGTGAGTAGCGGCCATATATTGTCATCAATCTCCCTCTTGATGCAATCCCCAAACAGATATGCCTGACAGGGGTCTGAGGAGGGCTTTGGAAGAAGCCAATGTGAACACACCAGTTGCTAGCCCTGCTGCTCCGGCTCCGCTCCCNCTGGTCTCACCGGCCTCTTCTTCACTGCAATCCTGCTGAAGTTCAAGACTGGCAAGCACCACTGGGACATCATGGCCATGGGCAACTCAACACTTGCTGGGCTGGTGGCTATTACTGCAGGCTGCTCTACTGTGCTGCCCTGGGGAGCCATCTGCATTGGAATTGTGGCTGGCATCATCTACCCACTGGCATCCCGCCTCATGATCCTCATCAAGGTATGACGTGACATAATTAGAGATAATAAAGTTGCAATGTTTCTGCTGACTTACGGGCCAAGTACACATGTGTTCTGTTGCGTTGCTTCATTTGGCTCACTGCTTGCCATAAAAGCTGTTATATGAATTCAAATTCTGCACAGGGTGTACAATCAAACTGTGTCTTGGCATGTGGTCCAGTTTTGATTCACTGTACGGCATTGCTTGCGATTGTGACAGTGTCATGAAGTCTTGCTGCCGTGTGATACCTGGGTTTGCGTAATTGTTCACGCAAATGATCGTCCATACCTTCCTTATACATACATGTCCATTATTTGCATTGCTCCCTATGCAAGCCTTGCATGATCACTTCTTCGCAACACCTTCACTGGACATGCCTTTCAAGATGCCATGCGTAGTCANACTGGACGCCTGCCAAAGCCAAGGCAGCCTGTGACTGTCTCAAGCATACATGCTAAGTCTATGCAACCACAGTTTGCCAGCAGAGCAGGTTCACCAGTTATTGCCTGGCACGCTGGGTAGCAGGATATCGCTGACTTCACCGGACCTGACTGTCATGCAGACACATATCAGTCTATAATTTTCTGTACATAGAATACTCTACATAATATTCCAGAATATTTACACACACACATATATAGCCGAACGGATACATCAGAAACACTTCTTTTGAACACTACAGCACTCGATTGGTCAAAATTCTCCCCCTTGTAAAACCCCAGTACCCTCATGTACCCCCCCTGAAATGGCCCACGGAGCTCTGACACAGCTTTCACCCATAGCGCCATGGCCAATAAATAACATGAGGAGAAAATCGGGCACACCTGCTTCTGGCTGAGCTTGGGGCTTGCCTGAAGCCTACAGAGTCCCGCAGGGAGGCTCCATAGTCCCCGATATTGGTAGCACTCCAGGCAGCTGGATCAGAGAATGATGTCTGACTAAGGTATGGTGATGGCTTGGAGGTAGGCCTNTGCGATAAAGGGTACCTGCTTGCCTGCTTGTGGTTTTGTGGATCAGCATGCTTCAAACTCTTCAGTCCAGACCAAGTTCTAACGACGTTTGCTTAACAGTCCCCCAACAACTTGTTAGACAGCATGTTGCTGAATGCAGCATGCCAAATGTCAAAAAGATGCATTAGCAGCCTCTTGCTGTACTGTGATGCCTGGGTTTGCAGGGTGAGCTGGCAATCAAGAACACAGACTTGGCTGCTGCTACCAAAGAGGCTGAGAAGTTGCTGAAGGAGATCAGTGAAAACACTGCAATTGCTGAGAAGGAGAAGCAGAAGGTGCGTATTTCTGATGACTTTGGACTGCTGTGACTGCAGCACATCTGTTGCAGGATGCTATACCTGCCATGCTCCTAGATTACAATAATAATCGCAACCCTGAGGTCATGCTGCATGCTGTAAGTGNAAGAGTCATTGCTTTGGCATCTTCATCCCTACAAACATTGGTAGGGTGAACTTGCTGGACTGTGCCATATCTGTTGCCAGGCAAGATGTTTGCCAGCACACGCTGATGATTGGGGCGACTGACTGTGGCACATCTTCTTACTGCGCTCATTTTCAAGGTTGCAAGAATGTCAGCAAGTATCAGGGATGCCTGTAGAGGGGAAGCATGACTAACATGCCGATATCAGCACAGGCTGAGTGTGCCCCACTCTGGCAGCACTTCAGGAGCAGCAGTTTTTGTTATATGCAATGTGCAGTGCATCAATTCCTGAACACTTGACCCGGGGTCACTGCACAACATGCTAGCCCAGCTGGCAAACATGCTCACTTGCTTGGGCAAAGCAGAACTGCAGCCAGTTCATGCAGCATTGCAGATAGCTCAGCACTTCAACAGCCGACAATGCACGAAAGAAGACAGCCATGGATTCAAAGCCACAGCTTGTGCCAGGCAAAAGATGCGACCCATCTTTTGGCCTGTGGGTATGTTTTGGGCTGCACACGAGTGTGATGGTATCAACACAGTATCATAACTACATTGATATGGTACGACTCAAGCTTCATATCATAGCTTGAGGCTTGATATGCAACATCCTCTGCATCTTCTGTTATGACTACAGCAAATAGGGGCTTACTTGACTGTTGCCCTCTTGGCCTTGTAGCCAGAGGTTGCTTCGGATCGACCACGCTTGTAGGTTTGCTTGCTTGAACTTGCAGTGTTGTGGTCTCCCAGTTGCAGATAGAAGCCATATCGGCCTTGCCGCAGCATGATCTCCTCTCCTGTCCTGGGATGCTTGCCCAGACTGCGTGNTGCGGTTTGGACGTTCAATCTGTGCTTTCGTTGTGCCAGGTGACTCGGAGGCTCATGGTCGCAGCTGACTGTAGGCGCAAGATCTGATCAGTACAGACAAGCTGAGTCGTAACACTGCACAGCCAGCATGCAAGTCATCCTTGTTTTGTGAGANATGGCCTGCATGCAATACAGCTGCAAGCTTGACACGTGCCAAAAGGTTTGCAGAGCTCTGCAGCGTCTGTGGTATGGATGAGATACCGAACAGGGAAACTAGTAAGGCTACTCCATTTGTGCAGTGATGTTGTGTGTGTGGGCACCATGTAGCAAAATGCAAGCCCTGCGAGCCATGACGCAGCAATTGCATGCAGCATTACTGCACAGCAATGCAGTCATTGCTCTACACAGCATAGCCCACCATATAACAACACCAGTATGTCAGTAAGCGCACAGTATCCAATGCAGAAACGTACGCCGCACTGCACTCGGTAGGACATCAACCACCAAGCACAAGGCTCAGCGTTCTCCATGCTGAGCAGCTTTCTTGCGCATACTGGCATGGTGACAACAAGCACAAGGGTAAGTGCGTGATGCGTCTCAATGCGGCAACTGATCAGATTGTCCTGACTTTCCATCTAACCGCAAGCAAAGCACATAGGAGCATGTGCAGANTTGCTGTGCTGCTGACCTGTGCAATGTCAGTGTACAGCAGCATGAGGTCACAGCAGAGGTCTGTGCTCATGGGGGGAGCAGCAGCATGCAGGTCCAGGACTGCTTGCAGAGCTGTCAGGGCTGCCCACAGCTGATCACAGCCCCTCAGATCTGGACTGCTGCCTTCAGCGTCAGCTGGGCTGCCCACTTGATGCAGTGCCAGCTCACACATGTCCAGCAGTAGTGATGTCAGGTCACCGCCCTTCACTATGTCCACCAAGCCTTCGTTGCCTGTGTTGCAGCAATACTTTGGCTTCATGTGGAGCACTGAATGGGTGCTGATACAGGCGCTTTGACTACACTGTCATGTGCTTGTAGAGTGGATATGATAGCATTGTCGTACAAACTGCAATGGAAGCCACGTGTAGTGCTGAAACACGCCTTTGTTGCGCTGCACACATGGCATTGCTTGCTGGGTGACTGCACGGTTGGCAGCAGTAATAAAATGGGAGCTGTGACGNTGATCGACATGATCAATGATCGACATGATATCAACCTATGCATTGCAGAGGCTAGCATATGCATGGCTATGAGATTGAGGTCACAACAATAAAGACACTCGTGTTTGACATTGTACAGCTGGAAAATGTTGTGTGCTATGGTTTGTACCCTAGCAATTGATGAAAGTTTTGGGGTCTTGCACAAGTTCTGTTTAAGTTCAATTTGTTTGCAGTGTCAGTACCCAGTAGTCAGGTAGCATTTGTCAAGTGCGTTTCATGTTCTTGTCAAATGGTGAATCGAGGCTTGCCAGCAGTGTATCGTACGAAATACGGGAATTTCGGACGGCGATATGTACGAAATATTTCGGACCGACCTTGCTAGAGCATGCAAGCGGGCGAAAAGTGCGAATTACTTCCGTACAGGGGTGGGCGAAATCGACTACGTCATGCCGAANGCTTCTGCGTCTGCATGGAATCATGCTGATGAGTGGCAGTTCATCCAGGCTGTATGTGCGCATATCAATTTGAATCAGCAAATGTGCTGCATGGCAACAGGTCTCTATGTCTTACAGAGCATGCATCAAGTGCCAGGCAGGCAGGCAATGAATAGTGCATGAAAGCTACATATGGAAATCATTGCATAGCATGCGCATGTGAGGCCAGCGCCACTGCGTTACAACATCGGCCAGCTGATATAGCAAAATAAAAAAGATCAATAGACGCGCCTTGTAAAATGCCTCTTCATGTAAGTGGGCCAATGCTCGTCACAGGCACAATATAGCAATGTATGCATGTATTGCAGCGAGTCATGGAAGAAANTCAATAGCCAAAGTTGCGGGTTGCCCGCATGTAGAGCCGTCTTTTTCATCCCGCACGGGACTCTTGCGGGCAGGGCCCTCCTNAGGCGGTACAAGGACCAAAGCTGCGCGTGCTTGACACGAAAAGCTTGAACAAAGCTCAGCTTTGTGAGGCTTTACTGAGGCCTCGAATAGACTTCGATTCCATCCTGCACACGGTGAGAAGACCCTAGCATTCTCACTGACGTAGCACATGCATTACATGTCGCAACCACAGCTAGCTTTTGCAGGTGCAACCGATAGTGCAAGCAGTCAAAGAGCAGGGTGACCAAGCAGTAAAGCAGTTTACACAAAAGTTTGACAGGGTGACCCTTGACACAGTATGCAGCCCCATAGAGGTACAGATTATTCTGAGCGCTGTATCATCTGTCGGCTTGGATCTGGCCTTACTGGCATGGATTTCACCACATCACTGACATTCTTGTTTCGAACAGGAATTTGGTGAGCCCGAGCTTCCAGCTGAAACTGTGAAAGCCTTTGAAACAGCTTTCAATAACATTCACAAGTTCCACACGGCGCAGAAGCAAGCTATACCCCTTCAAGTGGAAACAATGCCTGGCGTGCAATGCCGGAGGTTGTCAAAGCCTATAGGTATGCACCGCTCGTGATTGCATTCACGACAAATTATGGTAATACATGCTATCNCAAGCCTGCAAAGCAGCACCATGCACGTAAGCAACCCAAGTGGAAATTGAAGAAGGCCAAGAGGGTGGAGCAGCAACAAGCTGACAAGACCAAAAAGGTCCAGGCTGAATTTGACCAGAGCCAGCTAAAGGCAGCAACCCCCCAGCAAATTCAACTAATTTCTGATGCCAAGGTATTTGCAAGTCACCTGCACTCTACTAATCAGGTTGCTACTGACAAAACTGTCTCTNCAACGCACAGCCAGTTGACCTGCAGCAAGTCTGGGATCAGCAGACACGGTTCCAACTGCCGCAATGTCAATCACAGAAACAGGGTGGCGGACTTTCAAAAGCAGAGACAGCTGCTGCATGCCTACAGCAGGAGGAACTGCCCAGCTCACAGATACAGCATGGGTCCAGATCTGTCACAGCAGCTGTGTATCCTCAGCAAAGCAGCAGAGCAGCTGCATCACAGTGAAGCAGGGTCATTCTTCTGAGTGCAATCATGCTGTAAGTTGCAACATCAGTTACCTGCTTCAACTAGCTCTGCAACAAACACCTTAGCCATGCCACGCATCACAAGCAATACATTTGCCGAGACATTTTGGCCAGTGATAGTTTGCAGTACCTGCAAACAATGGCAACATGTGCATTTTTGGGCTGTATTCTGGATGCTGTCCCTGAACACGACAAAGCTTACCTGTTTCACATCTCGTTTATTCAAGTTGGCACGTCGCATTGCCCCATGTGCCGCACGCTGCTCCTCCGTCATCACACTAAAGATTATCCTGCAGGTTGTGTGCAAAGCCAACTGTTCTTGAGGTACATTGTGGCACAATGCCAAGTGAGCCATCACGACGTCACCAGGCATACATACGCAGCAAGAAGGACTGCCAAGCCATGCTTACTGGTTTCGCTTAGCAATTTCCTCTCGCAGCCTGTCTTCTGCTTCTGCAGGCTCNTGCCATAGTTTCTTCAATGACACATGCACCCCGTGCAAGACCCTGACATGCTGTGATCAAGCTCAAGGCTGTCAGGGTCAATTTATTTGAGTTGACGTTCATCCCTATGGAAGTCCACAAACATTGCAAGGGATGTAACGNTCAGATGCCATGCATGCATGTGCAATGTATATGTTTACTCAAAAGGGTGCAGCACACTCAGCTCAAGTGTTTTATATGGCCCCTTGTGGTTTGAGATCACGTTGCACTTACTGACATGTTGACATAAGCCTTGGTTGGGTGATGTGCTCAGCGTCACAGTCAGTCTGCTGCATATGGTGCTCTTGCTTGCCAACTGTGTTCTGAGATGAAAGGCGGGTTGTATATGCAATACACTCATTGCACCACCCCAAGTACTCCTGTCTCAATGCAGGATCCTCTCCAAAAGCCATCAGAGACTCACCAGCACCAAATAAGACTGTCATTCATGAGGTATCAGAAGCAGCATATCGATTGCACAGAACCAAGGCAGCACGTAAGCGTATCAAGAAGAAGTCAAGAGCTAAGTTTGCGCATGTGCATTCCTCTTCCTTCCAGACTTCACACGGCACGCCCCCCTCAGCACCCCGCCCTTCAGCATCACCCAGACCCTCTTCTTCTTACACAGTCACAGACTCGTTTGGCCCTCAGGGCGTCTCGAACACAGCCCCTGCCCTACATGCCAGCAGCCGTGCCACATCAGCCACATCCTCTCCACCCTCAATCAGCGGCTTGTTCATTGCACGCACACTGAGCAACACCCCTATCTTTTCCCCCAGTCTACGTGTCAGCAGCCCTACCACATCAGCCCCATCCCCTCCTTCTTTGATCAGCAGCTTGTACATTGCACGTACATTGAGCAACACCCCTATTTTTGGTCCCACACCAGACACCACACCACAGCACAGCACACACAGTCACAACACTACTCCCTCAGCAGGTGCTGTCCAGTCACACTCCACCTCACACCGAAGTGGCCAGCAGTACTCAACATTGTCTGTGGATGATGTGAATGCCTCCCTGCTCAAGCATTACAGCCAGTCTGTGCGTCCTGCTGAAGCCAGGCAGGCAGCTCCCTTACATGAGGTGGACAGGCAGACACATGCCTCAAAAGACGACCACAAGAAGATGCCAAGCGAATCTATTACTACCATTACTAAGGATGGCATGGACTCAAGCAACATCAAGGTATGCCCTCACCATGACCCAAGTATGCGTTATCCCGTAGCAACAGGTTGCAATGCACATTCTGTGTACACGTCTTGTTTGCATGTCCTCTGCACCAATTTGTACGAGTGCCACAGAGTCCAACAGCAGAGGCAGCTGATGAGCCATCTCGTGGCAGTGCATGTGTGTCTGTTTAGGGAGTCATCCTGCACATGTTTGGGAAGGTATGTATACTGCCACTTACCTATATCACTGTGTTGCAGATTGCCACCGAGAAGGCTCCTGTCAACATCAGGGCTCTCACTGACATGGTGAGCAAGGTTGACNAAATCAAGCCAGTGTGATAGTCCAAACCTGCCTATGGCATTCTATGTCAGGATATGTTTGCTTGGCTTGTGTACATCCGCATGGCATCACTCCTCTGCCAGCTTTGGCACAACTACTGCTCAAGTCCCTGCACAGGTGTAGCGTGATTACCAGCTATACCTTTGTCACGCGTCTTCCGAGGCAGCGTATGTTGTCTGTTGGTACAGGCGTCAGCAGTCAGGCAGCATCGTTGCCTGTCAGCCGGCCCCAAGCAGATGCTGTGCTGCACCTCCCAACACAACCCTCGGGCTCCCAACATGCTGCCCACCCCCACGGACCCCCCAGCCAGACCCCACTTGCAGCCTCACTGCCCACCAACAACAAACATGCTGCCCCAGCCGAGTCAGCGCAACAGGCAGCACAGCCCACAAATACTGCTCCTACAGCAAGTGGTGCTTCCGCAGCAGCGAAACACATGCTGGATGATGTGCTGGGTCATGATGACACTGATAGCATTTGGCTGCCGCCGCCAGCCCTGCCAGACTCTCAGGAGCCCCAGTCAAAGGACATGCCTGCCCTCACAGAGTCAGCTGGGACCGACATGCCCTTGATGTCTGTTGGCACAACGCCAGNGCTGTTGATGCTGTCAGGCTAGCCAAGTGAACTGCTCACACATCTGTGAACACTGGGCGTCGTTTGTTGATCTCGGCATGCTGTTGTTGCTGTTCAGGTCTGGTACATTGTGCAAGTCATGTAGGAAGGTATTGAATTCAATGGGCACAATTTGACTGCTGCGGTTGCAGCCAATTTGGAGCGTGCACGAGTGTAACGCTCACGCTTTGTTTACTGACTTTGTATACATTGGTTGCAGGTGCATCATCAGACCTTGAACAGGCCACCAAGCTAGCACGGAACATGGTCACAAAGTATGGAATGAGTGACAAGGTTGGTAACATCAGCATAGACTATGAGGACGATGGCAGGAGCTTATCCTCAGAAACAAGGTCTGCGGTCGAAGAAGAGGTGGGTCATCTCTTTAACACTCTGTTTGAATGCACACATAGCGCTTATGTGTTGCCCAGTGTTCATGTGCACACTCTTTCAGTGTCAGGCAGCCTGCTGCCTTACCCGCCCGGGTCCTGCACCCTTGCTGACAGCTTCATGTTTGGGCTTGTCATTGTCTTTGAGTTTGTATGGCTGTTGCTCATTGGCCATAACCTTTGCTATTGACTTGATCCTGTGCCGCGGGCAGCCACCAAGTATACCTGCCAACTTGCTGCAACTTCAATACCGATTTGGATTGCATACAGCCTAACTTATGCTGCTGTGCAGGTCAAGAGGCTCGTACAGACAGCCTATGAGCGAGCAAAGACAGTTCTCAAGCAGCATGATAAGGATTTGCACAAGCTTGCAAGTGCATTGTTGGAAAGAGAGACGATGTCAGGTGCCCAAATAAAGGATTTGCTTGGGATTGCGAGCCAGACAACANAGCGACAAGAGCACAGCATTGTTTCAGACTGCAGCAGTAGAAGAGGAAAAGGAGAGCTTGTACGACACTCTCGTAACGCACACTGCGCTTTCGCTGAAATCCTTGCTGGTAGCTAGTTCCTACGCAACTTTTTGCCGGACTCACCTAGTGACAGACCTCCTTCTTCGGAAGTTCTTAGCTGGTTGCTTGTTGGCTGCCTACCGTGAGTGGCACTGAAGCCTCAAGGTGTCAGCAATAGACGCACAAGGCTTGGTCGAAAGCTTACCCGCAACATGAACTCAAAACGAGTTTAGCAGCCAGACACAAGCCATGATTGACACCCTCTGGCATGTGGCCAAGCGCATAGGTGCGTGTACCTCGCGCATCAGCGGCGAAAGACACCTCAAGTCACTGCTGCTGACCAAACTGACCTTCGAGAAGGACACTGCTGCTGAGCGTCAAGTGATTGCGCAGGCGGCCAGGAGTCACCAACACCATTCCATCTGGATGACGACNTTGCAATGGCTGCCTCTGCCTCTGCTACTGGCACAAACTTGGGCGCCAGCCTGCATTGGTGAGTCATTGAGTCTGCTGCATGCTTCAGCTACATGACAAACTCACAACATGACACAAAAGGAGCCTTGCTATTGCCACGTCATGGCTCACATGTACCCACAAATCACCTTTTTTGCAATAAAGCTTTGTCAGAGAGCATAATGTAAGTGCTTGATCTCTGGCAGAGTGGGTGAGCCACACTGCAACATGCACCTGTAAAGCAGGATGCAGGAAGCAACCAAATGAGGAGAAAGGCGTATGAAGTTGGTGGCAGCAAGGCGTTCTGGGGCTCCTGTTGCTTTCATAACGCCTATCACCTTGGCATAATAAGATGCCAAATAAGATTGTGACACAACAGAACTGCAATGGCATGTAGGCAGGTCAAAGCTNAGCTGAGCTGCTGCTTCTGCTTGCACTGCTAGATAGCTTCAGCAGTCCAGATTCCAGGGCCTTCTGTTGCCTGACGTTGAGTATGGCCTGCCTAGGTGAGCGAGTGACGCCATGCTCAGCATGTGCATACAGGTCACCTGCCATGCTGCCCACGCTTTGCTTATCACTCGGCAGACTCGCCCTTTGTTGNGAGCCATGGCTGCTGGTGAGTCCCTGTTGCCCGGTACTGGAGGCACTCCTGACCCCTCACTCCTGCAAAACAACAAGCACTNCAATTCACGCCTGCAGCTGTCAGGGCTGCTGGCTAAGTTGTGTAAAGTGACCATGAAGAGCAGATGAAGAGATGATATTGCATAGCCAAATGTGCACCATTGCTGCAGCTGTGACTATTATCAACGACGAAGACAAACCCCCGGCAGCTGTCACTAGCCTGCAGGGTACACTTGTTGTCTTTACCCAGCTGGCCACAAACAGTACTCAGCTTGTATAGCATGCATCCACTTGTCGGTCGCAGTGCTGTTGCAGTCACTAGTCCAGATGTAGGTGGGCATATGCATGGCTGAGCTTCGAGCTTTGTTTCTCGCTGCAGCCTTGTGTTTTCGGCTGTGGAGATACTGTCAGCAGGGGAATTGCTTGTATGATTTCGCAGCATGTCAATTTTAGGCTTTTTGATGACTCAACAGGAATGCCAGATTTCGGTCATCGACAGCCTCTAGCTGAGCATGGCCTAAAAGGCACTACACCATGTGACCGGTAACGTGTACGAGTCGAGTGATCTGCAGGTCCCTCACTGGGTCTGCATATACAGGCATAACTTTGCAAGATCATAGCGCGCTGCAGTGCATCTGACTTCGAGCCGTTCACAGGCGAAAGCAGTATGGAAACTGTCAAGAAGTACTGGACTGCAGCAACATGGGACAAGCGCAGCATGCGCGACCTGCAAGGCTGGACTGTTGTCGTGATTGGCGCTACGGACGGAGTTGGTTACGAGTCTGCAAAGGCGTTCGCCGAGCATAACGCCCACACTATTGTGGTTGGCAGGAACAAGGACAAAACTGCAAAGTAGGGAACTGACTGCAGCCACGCACGTGTGTGCTATAACATACACCGTNTATACACGACACTTCAGACACATGCACAGTCAACACTGTTCCCCATAATGTACAGCTTGCGCTGGTCCTCAATGAGCAATGCAAGAGGAAAGCCAGAAGAAGCCGTGAAGGAGGTTGAGGATGTGCAACACTGTGGTCGCAGTCCATGCGCACACCTTCATGCTCCCCAAAAGCAGTAGCCACAGTGCTGGTCGCCACCGACAGCAATGGCACATTGAAGAGCTTTGTGACAGTGGCATACACTGACAGTGCAATGCCCACCCCTGCTAGCTCAACAGCTCCTGCATGCGCCAAATGACCAATGACTTGTCTGCACATTAACGAGACAATTCAATAGCAGTACACTGTGTTCAATAGACAAAAGCAGTTTAGGCATCCGGATTGCCATTGCATCAGATGTCGTATAGGGAATGCGTACCAAGGTGACCAATGAAGGCAGTGTCCACCNTACTCATACATGCAGTGTGTGTGGTTGCAGGTCAAGACTGTAGCCACAGCCCTCTCTGCTGCTGAAGCTCAAGCTCCCACCCTGCTCAGGAACGGCTACCAACTTATGTTTGCCCTGCTGTGTGCAGCTGACAGCAGAGACAACAGTCAGCCGCTTGTGACGACAAATGAAGCTATCGCCCTCACGGCTGTGCTGAAAGGTACACTGTGCTGCATATACAGCTTACTCAGCTTGCGTTACACATGTGCAATCTGCACTGCATTTATGGTCCATATAGATGTAGCCCTGCCAACAGTGCAGCTCTTTTTGACCTGAATTCATGACACATTCATGACCCTATTCATGAACAAATCAGTCGAATCGGCAAATGGCTGAACCCTTGGAACCTTCTGCAGCTCCAGGCTATGCTGTCATGGCTCCAATACAAGTAGTCAAGGATGTCTGCAGCTATACACCAGCTATCCCTTTGCACTAGATGCCTGGAACTCTCCAGGAACAAATTTTGTCATGCAGCTGTNTGCAGCATCAGTCACTGCAAGATATGCAATAATGACACGTTGTTTATTGTTGCACTCAGCAAAAGCAGTACACAGCAAGAAAGTCATCTGCCACAGAACAACGCCAGTGAGCATGTCTGTTCCAACCTTGCTTGATTGCAAAGCGGCGCTCATGAAGTATGCGGCTGGCAGGAAGTGACACAGTCAGAGGGCAGACCAGTGCTGGCCAAGTCTTTCAGCAAAGTTGAGGGGCTCTTGGATGAACTCACAGACGTGCTGGGAGCCATAGAGCACATTGCACCTGCAGAAGGTAGCACACTGCTGTTCTCTTTGGCTGGCGCAGCTGCTGTATGCATNAGGCCTGCCCCTCATCATAGTCACTGCAATCAGGCGCAACCTGCAAATAGCATCATAGGCAATACATGTCTGTCAAGCTTGCAATGCCAGCCTCAAAACTTGAAGAGCTATCAAATATGCTAGCATAGGTTGAGGTCAGGTACAGAACGCAAGTGGGCTGTAAAATGCAACAAGCACACTGGCAAGCGCCCCAGGTGAAGCTACGTGCATCACCCATTTCATATGCAAGAATGTGCCATGCAAGCGACACATGTTAGTCAAGCATTACAGGCAAAAGTTGGTGTTGTCAAGCANCAGCGGTCGTACGTATATTTGTCACCCTACTGTGACCCTGTGATGTAATGTGATGCACAAATCTGTCATGGATCAAGCCGGATTTATCTACTAAGTAAACTCTTCTTCATCACGAAATACACTGTCAAGGGCCGGTGCAGCTAGTAGCAACCCGTTTGGAAGCTGCCCCGGCTGCAAAAGCAGATTTTCGCGTCTGAGCCCACGGCCGTTTTCACGCCTGATTGCAATACGAACGAGCTTCACAATTGCGCCCAACGTGACGCCGCTGTAAATGCAGCCCCCTGGTGAGCGCTGGAAGCTCCTCCCGCNCGCCACGAACACAGTCCAGCACCCACTGCAGATCTCAGTCAACCTCATCAATCAGACTGCACCTGCATTCTACAATTCCTCTTGGCCTCAGTTCACATCGCTTCCTGGAGGGTCCCTGCAGATTAGCTTTGCACTCACTACACCAGGCTTGGTCATATACTNTAAGGGAGGTCAGCACAGCACCCTCATGCTCTGCCAGCTCTGCATTGCCGTACTTGTCCAGGTCAATGGCTTTCACCGCCACCGGGACAGCCTCTGCTGGCAGACTGCCTGCCTCAGCACTCTCTATCTGCTCATCCAGGATGACCTTCTCTCCCCTACAGCACATGGTCAGATGCGGTTGAGGTGTAACGCCAGCAGCATCATCTAAGTGACCACAGATCTCTCTCTTTTGTGACATGTGGTACTGGTCACTCACATCAGTTCAATCTAACATGACAGCTAGAAGCTACCAACATGACAGCTAGGAGCTGACTCAATGCAAAGGTGCAACGACGCAGAATGCAAAGACTGAATGCATAGTGATATGCATGTCATTTCAGCAAGACACTACATGCAAAGCCAGCAACGACAATGAGGATGACCAACACTCAAATGCGCGTGGCATTGATACAGCACATGCAATACAATCAGCTGTGACCTGAAATCAATGTACAAATGTGTTGCAGAGAGACACCCCGTACCTGTAGACTATGGCAGTAGCACCGGAGGACAGCTTGCGGGCATTTCTGTCCTTGTTCCACCTGACATCAGGACTGAAAGGGGACAGCTCATAGCCCTCAGGCAGGGGCACTATTGCAAGGCTGCCGGTAGTGCCCTTGACCCCTTTGATGGTGGCCACCGATGGAGGCAGGACTGCTGCTTTCAATCTGTCCTGTGCCTCTGCTGATGAGATCAGTGGCTCCTGCAAGCATGTAACATCAGCAATGTCAGACATCTGCATTACTGCATGCCAGCAAGTGGTTTGCTGCAGACAAGCTGGCATCATTGCAGTAGCATNCTTGGCTCATGCAGCATCCTGCACACAGAGCAAGCCTCGCCCTAGGTTTTTATATACACCCTATCACTGGACAACCTGTTTACCACACATTGTATGTTGTACCTTCAGGTAGCAACCTTTGGCAAGAGCATGGCGGAGGTCAAAGTGACCAGCAAATGGCTGCTGACAGAGGCCAAGCGCCTCATCAGAGCTGAGCTCAAAGCTCAAGGATTGGCTGCTGAGCCTCAGACGGCTGCTGAGGATGCCCAGGTGAGCACTCACTTTGACCTCATGAGCTCATTGAACATGACTGTGGATTGCTACACATGGAGGCCCAAACCACAGCAGCCTACAAGGCATCAGCTGTTCACTTACCAAGAGTGAGTGCTGTAACAGCACTTACATGCAGTCCTGCTGGTTGCTCTGATGCTGTCCTTACATGTAGTGTCAGTCAGGAACTGGCTGAGTCTGGCAAGTGACAACATCCTGCTGAGTAAAGCGTTCAGCAGCTGTGAGGGCTATTAGACATCAGGGCTTCTTTGGTGCACTGTCATCCATCCGCTGATTGTCAAAGCCAATGTAAAATAACTGGCGCTTCATGAGCAGCAATTGGCATCAACACAGTGATATGACACAGGAGCCAGCACAAGAAGCAACAGCAGGTCAGCCAAGAGCAAGACGCAAGGCAGCAGTAGACGCAGCAAAGACCCTCAGGGCTGGTCGGACTAGCCCTGACTCTGGAGCCTCCGATGACGACTTCAAGGCAGAAGATGAGCCTGAACCTGAGGCAGAAGAAGTATACGAGATGGGGTCAGCAGATGAGGATGACTTGTGAGCTTCCTCATGCATCGATGTAGCCATACTAGTCCAGCACACTCTGCTTTAAGCATGTCAAAAGCGTGGGATCAACCAGCATCTGTCCAGCACTTCCTCACACCTGACAAAGCCACCTGGTGAAGTGTGATATNCTGGCTGATTTGATGTGGTGACGTGATTTACTCATTTTCTCAAAGGAACATGTGATTCATTTTGAACGATATAGGGCTCAGCTGGTGGCCAGCTGATGCAGCTAGCTTCAAGCATGGCCTGGATATTCTGATGTAATGCTCTAGATCTATTAATGCAGCTCCGCCAGAATGTCCAGCAAATATCATGTATCAAAACAAAGCTGTGTGCGCTAGCACCACTGGTGTTTGGCGACATGTTAGCATCGGGCACATTTTAGGCCATGTTGCATCACTGCAACTGCCGCTATTGCTGCCCCATTGTACGTCCTGCATCACAGCCTAAGTTTTGTTGCAGCACCATCACGACTGCTAGCTTGACATCCCTTCAAGGCAACATAGCTTGTACTGCTTGAGAGTTGGCGATGTTGCGCTGCATCTTTGCTAGAGCATGCAGAATTTGATGATTTCACAAGCAAGTTTCTTGCGTCACNGTGATTACTTTTAGGCTTTCCTCCATGCAAGCACGTCCACAGCCTTGCAGTGCTGTGTGATCCAGAGGAAATGCATCCACAAGACCATCAGCAGCAAGGCCTGGGTAGGCAACAGATGCAGCAAGCTGCGATGCTTGAGAGCCTTCAGTACCACCTGTCAANCTGCTGTGACTGCTGCTGGTGTTGGTGTGGCAAGGATGACACTTGCTGCTGTGGCTGTTGCAATGATTGCTGTAAGGACAATGGCTGACTCTTAGAAGCATCTGCCGGCTGGCTTCTTTCCTGTGTGCCTCTGGCATTTGGCTGAGATACATTCACACCTGGCTGCTGTTGTGCTTGCNAAATTGTGGACATACACAGTAGAGTAGTTGTGAGTCACAGTTTGCATCTCTTGAGCTTTCTGCGTCTCACGGCTAGTGTGNTCAGCCACAAGCAGCAGAAGACACTGACGCAGCGATGGACCTCGCACCTCTCCTACTGGCGCTGCAAAGTGTCTTGCCAGAAGCTGTAGCAACCGCTCCTGATAACAGCAAAACATTTAGCCTTGAACAACTTCATTGTGCTGTTCAAGACCTATCCCAGCCTGTACAAGCCATCCACGGCAGCAGCAGTCCAGCAAGACAAGAGAGCATCACAAGCCCGCCGGCTTCACCTCCCCAAGAAGAAGGCAGCGTTACAGCTGCGCACAAAGGCATGCAAGAGGGGCGCGTCGCAATGTGCCTGCTGATGTTGAACCAGTGGTGTGCTGATCTAAAGCAACAGGGGCAATCCTTACCAGTAAGAGCTGCAGCTATCATCAGCAGAGTACTGGCATTCAGCACAGATCAGGCAGCCCAGCTGGGAGCACATGCTCAACTGGGAGCACATGCCCAGCTGTCATTGTCAGGGTTGGGGTCAGGGCTACAGCGGCGTGCTTCCATTTCTTCTTGTGCCGACTACCTGTCATGGAAGGGATGTGACTCAGCGGAAGATGTTGATGAGGAGACAATGGAGCTTGCACATATAGCACACATCAGGTGAATTGTGCAGCAGATGAAAGAGGAACACTGCTTTTTCATTGCATCTCCTGTGTGGGGCTCATCGCAGTGGGCATACGGATGCAGATCATTCAACAGGAACACATCATGTGCCGCATCTGGCTGCTTTAACAGTCAGAGAGCTTCTGATCCTCTGAGGTTCTTGCAGTGTTGTTCCAGACTCTTGCAGCACTCCTGTGTTCGCTTGAGCTGTGTGTGCCTTCAGCACAGTAATTTTCCTTGCCGACATTCAGCAGGNACATCAGCTGGCATCGGTCCAATTGGCATGGCTGCAGCTTCAGTGCAGAGCTCCGCTGCAACAGATGCAAGCCAGCCAGGAGGGCTACCACCTCCACCCTCNGTCACAGACAGTGCTGACAAAAGGTGCTGTTGCATGCACATCGTCCATCGGAGAAGATGGATGACCAGCTGTGACATCATCTGCACAGCTGGCGTTGCTATGGCTGGCGTGCTGAGTTTCGTGCATGGGTTCAGAAGTGTTGTCCTCAGCAGGCTGGAATGGCTCAGCAGACACAGCAGGCACAGAAGGCTCAGCAGTTGAATGGGTTGATTGCTGATGGTGAGTTTGAGGAGGAAAAACCAATGCAAGGGCATCAGGGNACAGCCTGCAGTCATGATGTAAATGTGCATACTGACAGTCGAGTGAGACTTGCCTCTCCTGAGCCACCACCACTGCAAGCTTCCTTATGTGCTTGCGCATCACCATGACGCAAGATTTCAGCCAGAAGGTCCAGGTCATATTGGGAGTATGGGTGCTTATGCGCTGGCAAAGCCCTAAGCGCCTGGCTGATGGCTCCTGGTGCGCAGAGAGGATTGCCTTCTGTGTCCTCAATCAAGTCGTACCCGCCGCCAACACGCTTGGGGTACAGTTGTTGCAGGGTGTACTGGCCGTTCGCTTGAGGTTTGGGTGTCAGCTGGTGCCTGCCACTTGTTGACGGTGATCCTGCTGACCGCTGCTGTGCTGTTCTCATGTCAGACAGCTCATATATAGCAATTGATGAGTCTGGCTACCTTTGCTGTCCCATATGTTGCAAACGCCGTGCAGTGGCTGCAAGGTTGCGGATGCATCCTACTCAGCACGCAGCCGTCACCCGCAAACCACACAACATAAGTTGCTAACAACCATTTACTGCCTTTGCAGACGACTTGCTTGCCTAACCCTGGCGCAGCGACTTAGAGGGCAGCTGACNAGCATGCACTTTTGTCACAATTCAGCAGCAGGCAAATGCCATAAGTGCACGACCAAATTGCATCTTTTGCTGTTGGTCATGTACTTTCCTACATAATGCCAATTGCTGCACAGCTTGTAGGGGTTGATGCACACTTGATGATATGGCAATTGACTTGGCCCTTGCAGTCCCTCCAGCAGTACACACTGCTTTGTGTGGCAGCATTGCGGCATGAGTAACAAGCCTGGAGGTGCTCGGTAAGCCAGTTGCCTCATATGTTTGTCTTGTCAGCTTTAGAGCGTCCTCAAACACCTAAAGAGGGCTACTTGAGACGGAAGATGCCGACTCCAACAGCAAAGCCACAGCAGCAGCAGCTTTCACAACAGCAGTGATACCAGCAGTGACACAACACATCTTAGGACTGCCATGACATGTTCTGAGACCATGCATCTGTGAGACCAACACCAGCAGTTAGATACCGCACCTGCCAGCGGTCAGCTTACGGTACTGNAGTACCACACCGTCTAGATCAACAAAGCGATTGACGCCTCCGCGTAGCATGCGCATGTCCACTGGTAGCATTGGGTGATTGCTGTTTTGGGCTGCCATACTGTGTAGCTGACCATCGTTTGTGTTTTAACCTGTTTGGTGTTGCACTTGGTGTGTTAGTAACACTGCCACACGGTGTGGTAGCTGACCGCGTTGCTTGCAGAACCATTACTTCTGCACAGCAAGTTGCGCTACTGGCAGACAGTCCTCAGTAGGGGAGATACTATTCCCATATATGCAGCTGATATGCTAGTGGACCTAATGCGATTTTAGCATTGCCATTTCAAGTTCTTATGCAAGTAGTCGCAGAACGCATGCTGGTGCATGCATTGTGGACACCAAACAAATGACCTTCAAGCCGGATCTTTGTAGCCGACATGCAAGCTGTGCGCACAATGAGCAACGTAACAGGGCATTTGTGACAGACTTGATCAGAAGCAGAGCGGCGTGAACACATTGCCTTCTTTGACGCAAAGTGCAAGAGTCTCAATTACACTGGACTGTAACTGAAAGTGACGTCTGCGCAAATTGTCAAGATCTGNCAGTCAGAGAAGCCCTAGCCTCAGGGCTGGACTGGCGCGAGTTGGGCCAGATGATCAAGGCTGAGAGGAGAGCAGGCAATCCAGTTGCTGGTCTCATTGATTCTCTGGCGCTGGAAAAGAACAAGATCACGGTGGTGCTGGAGAACTCCCTTGATGAGAACGAAGAAGATGATGAGGCTCTGACGCGGCCTGCAACCAAGGTGGGAGTCAACTCTGATGCAGCGGGCTATGCATTGCTTGGACAGTGGAAAGATACATGCATTGGGACATCAGACAGATTGCTTTGTGCCCCAAGCAGTGCAGCAGGCGCTGCGCTGAGCGCATGGGTAGGTGTGACAAGGTGTTGCTGTGCTGATCGTCCTGTCAAGGATTTGGGTCAGCACAAAGTGGCATATGGCTGGTGTCACACCAAGCAGTGCGAAGCTTTGCTGGACTTGACACTGCTTGGGATGCTACTGAGATGCAGCATATTGTAGTTGCCTTTTGACCGCACCACAAGTGCTGAATGAGAGGGAAGGCAATTCAGACTGCGGTAGCCAGGCCAGCAGCATACATGCCATGAAAGTCAGATCTCCTGCATAGCATGCCAGGTACTAATGCATTGGTAGTGTGCTGGAGTGGTGTGTGCAATTGGGAGTGCATTGCAGAGCACAGCTCTCATACTTGAGTTGTGGTGCAGGTTGGGATAGACCTGAACACACATGCACATGCAAAAAATCGGCTTTTTGAGATGCCAGCAGCATTTTGTGACGTGAGGAGACGCAACAAATGCCAAATCAGAGCTTGTAGCTCACCTGCCACATCTTATATCTCACGGCAATTGTGAGTTGTTTGTGCAAGTTGAGCTAGACCTGGATCTGAATCCATATCCTGAATCCAGATTCACCACGAGACNAACGTGCACACCAGCAACAACACTTTCAAGGATGCACCATGGACATGCCATTGTATGTGAACATGGCCCTCTCCTGTGCTTGTAGAGTTGCTGAGACATACATTGCTCTGAAGGCATATAAACTTGTATCAGTCACAGGGTACTCGGCGGCCACCCTTAACTTATGACTGTGTGTCAGTGTGTCTGTAGGCCAGCATTAGCACAGCCAATCCCCACAGCTGCTGCTACAGCTCCCCAGGCTCTCTCACCCAGCAGTGCCACAGCAGTATCAGCCTCAGCTGCAGACCAAGCACCATTGTTTGATGCTAAATTCAGTGTCATGGCACAATACACATGATCTGAAGCCCAGTCATTTGTTGCCTGACAGAGTGGAGAAATGTGTTGCTACACCACACTGCAAGCTGTGTGTGCAGACACTACAAAATTGCAATACCGTATGTCACAAACCTTTGTCAGAATATGATCTGCAGTGCATCCGCCAACCCACCCTTGGGTAAACAAGAACTGAAAAGATATAAGGCCATGAAACTGACATCCTACTACAGTAAGATCTGAAATGGAGACACAGAGACTGCAAAAGTTACAGCTAAATGCCTGATTGCTATAGCCCTAAGCAAAGTTTACACGCAGCACACTAAGGCAAGCAGGAGTTGATCACATGTTGCTGTGACAGGTTGAGCAGGATTTTGCAATCACCAAATGAATACTGCATGTACCCCCATGGGCAGGTGTGTAGGCTTGGGGTTGCATAGGAAACTATGCTGAAATGCATGCTACAGCAAACTCAGCACTGCAAACACAACACAATGTGTTCTGAGAGAATAGCTTTGTAACCTTCCAAAGGCCACTTGCCAACATTATCAGCTGTGCGTCCTCCTCCAATGGGCAAGGTCTGACTTCTTGTACGGTCAGCAAAGACTTCATCAGAGAAGGGCTTGGTCAAAGCTTCCCAGATGGACACTGCAAGTATAACTTGTTGTAGTGCAGTGACATATCAGTCAAGGCAACAAAGGGGCTATGTCTGACATCACAATTGAGCGTCAGCCTAGCTGTGTGGCATGCACCTATGTGTAGGGGTGCATGTGCAAAAATAACGAGCGAGATCTGTCACATGCGTGCAATTTTTACTGATGTCTATGCAATAAAACATGGAGTAGGATTGAGCATACCCCACAAAGGCCAAATTTTGCTGCTACAGTCCTACCTTGTGTAATCGACCTCACATCTTGGCTGCCAACACCTGCAAGAAAAGAAACCAAGAGTGGCTGAAGCTGCTGTTTTACACTTGAGCGTGGTTTGTACCTGAATTGGAACATGGCTTAAAAGGAGGAAAGGGCTGAAAGAATGCATTGCCTGCCTTTAGACACCACGTGCTGTACAATATATATGGCTGGCTATGATTATACTCTGTACAGTGTAGACCTAACAAGGTCAGATCTTTGCAACCTGAGAAGCCTGTCATCCAACTGCAACGTTGCACATGCATGCCTCCACAGAAGTTGCAAATACTGATCAACAGCCAAACAGGGCCTTGGCTGAGCATGCTGCCACCAATAGCAAGCTTTGCAGGTGTATGCAAAAATATGAGCAAACCAACCAGACGACTTTCCACATTCGTTTGCTGTCATTCACATGCTGAACTGATATGACTTGGCCAACTGGAACTGTTGCTAGATAGACATACCCAACTCAGCAGCACAGACACTATGTATCCATGCTCATCATGTCTTCACACAAGAGATTATTTCAGCATCAGGCAAGAGCAAGCAAACGCTAGACAGGTTTGCATCAGGGACTTGAATCTCCTGCCATGCCTACATGTACTGGCGACAAGTTGTGTCACACCAGCAATATGAAGAGGCTAGCATGCTCAACANGTACGGCAGCTGCTGCAGTCTTGGCTTCCTCGCGCCTGGCAACCAATTTCGCCCTACAAGCAAACACCAGTTTTGAGCTGTCTGTGATACATGACACAAGAGTATGAGCTTGTCACCGTCCCATAATAATATGCTGAAGCCCGAAGTTGACCATCTCAGTGTTAGTTTGAGCGTTGAGATGACCATGTGGTGCTACAGGTGCTTACCCCAATCCGCATTACAGCGCAAGCATGTGCAATGCAACAGAGCCCCAAGGCTTGATATTCAAGGATGCAAGTTATACAGCTGGCCTGCCAATCAGCGGTTGCGCTGTGCAGGAAGTTCACTGCAGCAATGTGTGAGCCTGTTACTGTGCCCCCCACATTGCAGGGCCCACCAGGGAGCCTTCAGAGATGTTGCTTGTATCACACGATCACAAAGCTATGCAAGTGCTGCGCATTGACTGCTATGTGACAATCCTTTGGAAACTGTTGCAACCTAGGAGCCCACAGATCATGCAAGGCACTCTTGTGGGTTTAAGCATCTTCACAAAGCAGATTGGCATGGCTTCCAGCCTTGTGGGAACATTGAAATGCAAACTNAACTGTGGGTACTGCTCTGCTGCTCAATGTTGCCATGCTTCACACAAAGCACGCCACACTGACTTGTGTCACTACACTATAGCACGTGTTGTACATCAGACATCAATCATGACACATCCTGTGCATGTCATCGCACTCATTCTACTCTGTTGTAGTGCGTAGCAGTTTCGATGTATTGTCAGAGCCTATACGGCCAGAGTACGCGACTTCACATCATGGCAGGTGATGTCACAGTCGAGCCTTCACACAAGTAAACGTACGACATGCAAGACATGCGCGATATGCACGGCTGGGGCCATTTAGGCGATGACTTCGACGGACGCCTCGAGTATGACACTATNAACACAGTGCCCTTCTTTGCCCAGCACAGTGACTCGCGAGCATGCACTGCAACTATTGTGGACTGACTCAAAACTCACCCGAGGCTTCACTGTCTGCAGCAGGTGGAGCCTTCCTTTTACCGTTTGTCNTTCCCAGCAGCTGTAGGGAGGTGCATAACTCTTCCAAGCTCATCCTTAGCAGTGTCAACCGGGTGGCTGGGCCAAGAGCAACTGTTATCTCAGGTCGCGATGATCGCAACTGTACATCCCTGCAACATGTCAGCATGGGGTCACGCCTATTGGGTCATGCTCACTTTCAGTTGGACACCTCATTCATATGAATGCGGCAATGATGTTTGTGCAGCGCAAGAACTTCATGGCAAACAATGGTATTGCCTATCCGAGCTGATGAAGCACGTGACAGCAACAGAGTAGTGTAAGTCTAGCTACTTGGTGATGACAATGTCCCGCTTGTATGTGTGGAGTACTTGGCTGCTGCAACGAGCATGCATATACTAGCTGTAAACGACAAACACATGTGAATGAAGGCACAAAGCCCACGTCGCATCTCTCACGACTTACCATAGGTGTGCTCCGAGGTACGGCTGCAACTGTTCCAGAAGAGCAGGCATCACAAACACTTGATCGCTCAGGACAACCTCTTCCATTGGCAGCTGATGTAGCCCAGTGCTGCCCTCCACATACCGATCAACAACACTCTTCAGGGCTTGCGCAGGGGTTGTAGACAGCTGGATGATGCGCTGTGCCCTGGCTGGAGACAGGATACATGCTTCAGTCTCTTGTTGATCCAAGGACGATACTGCAGCGAACATGCTCTCCAGTATGCATCTGTCTCCAACTGCATCACAAGATTGAATGGTCAGTCTCCTTTTTCCTGACACATGGAGTGTGCGTACACCACAGTTGTGTGCCAACAGCAGAAGACTTGGGCAGGCAAATGTGTATCACTCTCTCACCTGATNACAGGCATACATACGTACTTCCTGAACCTCCGCGCAGGCCCTTTCTGCCGTGGCTTGGTCGTTGTAGCGTACAAAGCCGAAGCCTTTGCACTCGCCTGTACGTTTGCGGCGGTTCAAGCGCAGGCTGATGACTTGACCGACGGCTGAGAACGCCTGCTGAACCTGATCCTCCCTTGTGTCCGGGGGCAGTCCCCCCACAAACACTTCAACAGCAGAACCGTCATAGGTGCTAGAGTCATCTTTACCGCTCGACTCAGTCCTGTAAGAGCATTTCGGCGCGTAACCAACAAGTTCACGCAAGATCTCGATGGTACGGCACAGGCAGTGCACCACCTGCTACGAGCAAACATACCGAGGAGATTCAGCTTCGTTGGGCTTCTCCTGCTCGACCTCAGCCTTATCAATTTTGACAGCCATTTGAGCCTCCTCGACCGCTTCTGCGGCCTCTGCTACTAAGGCCGTCATGATGTAGGCTGCAGGAAGAGGCAGGAGATTCTGCTGTCAGCCTCCTGGTTGAAGGAAGTTCCCTACCGAAGAGTTGCTTCTTTACGTCCCCTGCTGTCAGGCATAAGTTTCGCGCGTCCCGCTCGGCCGATATCGAGGGCGGAAGTGACAGTGGTCCAATTACCGACAGTGCACCCAAGTCCAATCACCGAATATCAGCGTCGTGCGACAACCAGCGCAGTCCANACACTGAATTGATCACAAGCAAGCTGTCTCCAGCGAGCATGCTCAGAATAGCTCAAGGTCGCATGCATCAGCAAGATACCAAGCTGAATGAGGTAGTTGCTGAGGGAACGCGCTTCAACGCACAACTCAATGTTCTACTACAGCAGAACAGACACAGCACAGACCTAGCAATACTGTGTCCTCGCTGCAAAACAACAGTACGCCCAGCATCAGGTCAGCCAAACCTGACACATGCTGGCACCTGCGAATGCAAAAACCAATGCAACTGGCCATGCATGCTTCATGATGCCCACACTAGCAGCATGCATCACATTCTACGGAACATGGCGAAAGTGCATAAGATTTCTTGTGATGACACCTGGCTGTGAAGATTGTATGGCGATACACATGTGTGTATGACACCTGAAAGATGAGACAAAATGCACCAGACAGGCATGCATACAGAGTGCTGAAATGTGCAAGAAATCATGCTGCAAGTTTGACATGGTCTGTAGAGTTTGGAACCAATCTTGTGCANCAGGGTCTGATCATGTTGGTGGCAGGTGTAAGCTGTTGACGTGTGATCTTGCTGTATAAAGTGACAAACTTGCGTTGTTTGTCNGTTGTGCTGCTGCTGGTTGATCACCAAGAGCACTGACAAACCCTAATTCAGCCTCAAATTTCCGGAATGCATCTGGTGACGATGCATACTCCAGGCTGCCATTGCTGACTGGTTGATGGTTCTGGTTTGATAGCACGTGATTGGTGGCCCAGTGCTGGGCAGACGTGTCTGATGTGCCTACAGGGCCGCTGGGCTGCTGTCGGCCCACCTTCAGCATGGCTCCAACTTCGCTGCCAGCTNCAGACGTGGGACAACAATCCAGAGCAAATATGGCGCCCCTGATCACAAATTGACTTGGAATAAGATGAACAGGGACAGGAACAAAGCACACAAGTGCTTTGCGTCTGTAAGCTTGTCTTGAGGTGTCCAGGTGTCACAGGTGTTGCCAAGCAGGATCAAGCCCTACTTGTCATATCCATTCGTCTGTTTGCAGCCTCCTCCGCATCTTCCAACTCCTCGTCCTCCTCTGGCATCTCATCCACTTCATCGTCGTCCTCGTCCTGCGGAGTTTGAGTGCGTGTTTGTTGCAACGCTGCTGGGTCAGTGGGTCTGCAATAGTCAGCAGAGCAGGGTAGGCTGACGTCTGCGGATCAGTACCTCACTGCCAGACAATTCAGGTCCGATGTAATTGCCGAACTCGTCGTACAACGACTCATCCATGGTGTCAGTTTCAGGAGCTACACGCAACTACTGCAACCCGCAACAGCAGCAAGGCCACGACTGTACGGTCCTTGCTGCTGCTAGCTCACGAACTGAAAGAGCGTGACTGTGCTGCATGTGCTGTACGCACACGCTAGGCAAATGGACTCGATACGCAGCTGCGCAACGCGCTTCGTAACTCTGACTATTGTGTGGAAACCCTTGGCTGCATTAGGGCCTCAGGCATGCTATGACTAACAGATTTCCATGCTGCGACTCGACTGACCTCCGTGATTACCACAGCGTCGAATGTCAGAGTCCGTTGGTGCCTCAGGGTGAGCAACCAAAGCGAAATCTGTGGGCGCCGGGCGGCAACGCAAAACCGATCTGCGGTCTTTGGTGTCTTGTTGCACTCTCTTACAATGCCATAGCAAGTTGTTGACCGATACTGGCCGTGTTGGGGCCTCTTTAGTACTTGAATAGCCTTGCAGCCTGGCATCGGAGCACTATGGGTTGCTTTGGCCGCAAGAAGCCGACGGCAACAGCTGCAGATGACGAGGTGAGTTGTNATCAGTCCACACGGCATTGACGTTAGTGCTGATGAGTTCCCCCCAGATTGGTTTGAAGGCTTGGCTGATGACATGTACAAGGCGCGGCGGTATGTCAATGACAGAAACAAGTACAAGGTGAGAGCTGTCATCACCATGCAGCCTGGTCTTGACTGATATATTGAGACATATGCCACAGTAAAACCAAAGCAGTTGCCTGCCGTTGATCAGGTCCCATATGATTGTGGCACACCAAGACAAGTTGCAGACAAAGAACATCAGCCAGTTCTTTGTACAGCTTACATTAACAAGCTGGGCTGCATGGACATACTATTGGCCAGCACTGCGTATGGCTGGCGTGTGCAACAGCTGTGTGAACAGGTGAAGTGATTTTGTAGCACTACAGAATGGCGTGCTTACTTTCTGCAGATCATCTTGTCCTGGTTGAACTTCCTGGCCAGAATCTGCAGGGAAGGCTCAATGATGCCACCCCTCAATCTCAGCACCAAGTGCAAAGTGGACTCTGCAAAACAAAACAGGCAGGCTGTGCTTGCGGACAATGCAATCTCTTGTGACTTGGTTCGAAAACATCCCTATGCACTGCCTTTCATGCATTGCCTTTGGTACAGAACCAGCGCAACATCTTAATCTTGATCACATTCACAACTGTACGTACAAGACAGGGCCAGCAAGCGCAGATACCATGCATGCAAGGCAACTGCAGCAAGCAGACACCTTTCTGAATGTTGTAGTCTGCAAGTGTGCGACCATCCTCCAGCTGCTTTCCAGCAAAGATCAGACGCTGCTGGTCAGGGGGAATGCCTGCAAGCATATTTTGCATATTGAGCCTAGGTAACCTATCAGACCCAAGTGACACAATGTGGACTGCGGCAACACCTTCTTTGTCCTGAATCTTGCTCTTGACATTGTCAATAGTGTCAGAAGACTCCACCTCAAGGGTGATGGTCTTGCCGGTCAACGTCTTCACGAAGATCTGCATACTGCCTGCACGGAATAGCAGGTGGTATAAGCTTTTCACTCCTGTGTCGAGCACGGAATCACAACCGTACGGAAATACGAACACACATCAGCAGCTTACCTGGCTGCTTCGATCGCTACGCCAGTTCCTATTGAAGGGCAGTCAGGCGGCTTGAGCCATTATAGAAGCTCTCCGAATCCTATACGGGGACACGTTCATCCCTGCGAAACATTTCAAGGCAAGTCAAATCATTCAAGCTAGACGTTGCGCAGGCTGAAGAAAGCACTGTCNTGTCACGGCGTCTGTTGTGTGGCAGCTTGTCTTTCACAACACTGACTGTGTCAAGTGGCAACCCGGTTGCTGATTCTGCAAGTGATCATGTTTGCGTGGTATGTGAACGGCAATGTGGCAATCGTATGCTGGCTGGTGTTGGAAGAGATCCTATGACTACATTTGGTGTCTCCATGTAGGCTGGAAGATAGATCTCGACATCATGGGCACAAGCAATTCCTTCCACCAAGCAGTAAGTTTCTCTCCAGTACTCTGGTCTGGTTGCCCTGACCTCATTACAGCCCAGAACTCAAGCCCCAAACCCCGAGCGCAGTCACACATCAATGTTCATGTTACCGATATGCATTACAGCTTGTGCAGTAAGTCATCAACTAATAGTTGGTGTTACTTTCAACAGAAGTTTTCAGACGTTGACTGAGGGGCCCCCTGTACTAGGAATTCCAGGTCGGGATAGACTGAAGCCCAAGTTGCTGATGCATGAAGCACTTGGATCACAATTTGTATGCAAGCTTTGCCCTTGTATGCAGACGCTAGGAGCCGGCACCTTTGACGAGGTGTTTGGGCCAGGCAACACCCCATCTTGGGCTCTCCCCACAGACGTTGTTAAATATCAGAAAGATCAGCTCATTGCCAACGAACAAGGTTTCAACCTGCAGACTGCGGTATGACTCAACCACACATCGCCTCGGCTGTAGTAAGATNTGACCAGCCCTGTGCGGGGCCGCCGGCAGGACGCTGCCAGCATTGCTCCCCTCACCTCCACTGTCACCTCTGCCCTCTTCTGGCCCCCACAGCCCCAGGACAACCTCAACCTGCCCCTGCAGGTCAGCCATGCCTCACATCAGCCAGCCTTGCTTCATACTGTAGACTGTGATAATGTTACTGATCTTGCATTGTTGCGTTTTGCGTAATTGAGGTCATTTGGTCTGTGTCGTGAACTACACACAGCAGTAGCATACAAGTCCATGCCATGACCTCTGTAGGCAGTCAACTTCAACATATGCATTGCTTGAACATCTGTTCAGAAGTCTGTTTGTGTAGTGGCACATACAGCCAGACAGTCAACTATCAGGATGACAACTGGATTGGCAATTGCCTGCAGATACAGGCTATGCTTGACACATATGCCAGCAAGTATCACGAGCTGAAGGCGCCCAGGAAGCTGAAGTGGCGTCCTGCTCTGGGCAGTGTCAGCCTGACCATCAGAGTGGGAGGCAGCAGCCTGGACCTGACTGTTAGCCCCCTGCATGCCACCATCATCTTGCACTTCCAGGTCTGCTGCACTGCTTTCCTTGCAATGCCAACCTTGCAACATCATCAGCGGCTGTTCAGGAAGACTCGTACTGACATGTGTATCAAGACGTGTGAACAGTGTGCCCAAGCCAGGTAGCAATCTTGTGCCAAAGTCAGGTATCAATCAGGCCCTCTGACATCATGACACACCCTGCCTATCACCTGATTAGGTGCACATGGTACAGTGTTGTGTACATGCACACAGTCTGCTGATGAACGCAACCCTGCGCATCAATAGAGAAGTCAGCCCAGCATCCTGACAGTCGCAAAAACAGCTAGGCAGCAGGTAAGGAACAGCATGCACATGTGGGTTTGTGCTTTCCTGTCAGCCACCATGGCTTCCCTACATGGGTATTGCTGCGGTCGCGCACCTGCACGCTAGACATTACAGAAGGTGATCTACCACCTAGTACTTCACAGATATCACAGTCACCATGTGTGTAGTTTGACAGGACATCCCGCTGCAGTGTGGCAGTTGTGCTATGCTGAGCAAGCTGCAGTGCTGGCCCATGGGTCAGTCGTAGCTCACCCTGGACAACAAGCAAATGCCACGTCTGTCGGCACTGTGTAGCACAGCAAAGTGGAGAGATGGCTTCATGACTTCAACAATCGCGTTCTTGAGGATATGCAGCAAGTACGCACAAAAGTACTAGTTTGCTCATGATTTTAGGCTATGATGATTGGTCAGCATAGGGTCAAAGTAATGAGAGTCTAAGTAATGTGAGTCTAGATCAGGTTGTTGACTAGGTATACCACATGTAATGTGTGCCAGCAGACACGGCGACAGCATGCAAACTGTTTTGTTTGTATTGCCATGCTAACGGAACTTTCCTCGTGCGTCAGTTGCCTGTGCACAACTCTACAGCTACATCAGCCTTTACAGCAATCAGGTATACCACACTAAACGGGACCTTTGCCATTGCAGTCCACAGTCTAGCTTGTCTACTGGGTTTGCAATTGTGAGCAGTTAGCTGATGGGCTCTGGAAAAGCTGCAGAACAGGGCTGTCAGCGTTGATTGAAATTTCTCCAGACGCGCTTGCTTGAATGCGTCAATGTGTGGGCGCCAGACTTCCAACTCAGCATTCTGCTTGCACCTGTTAGGGTCCAGCAGCATCCAAGCCTTGCCATCCTCAAGAAGCGCTTCAGTCTCAAAGAACTATATTAGGGCACTAGATTTAGAAAAAGAAGCACTGTTTCTGGCTTGTGTTGCTTATGTAAATTCAGTGCACATGATCCTGACAAGTTCACTGACAGCAAAGTTGCACGACTGATTTGAACCTTCAGAGCCCTTAGCTGTAACGTGAAACATGATGCCCACAAAACACAACAGTTCACAACAGTAATTGCCACTGTTGCTNATGCGTTCTACATTCGAGACATGGACTTGTCAGCTTGGTATGTTACTATGCTGGAAATTGAGCTATAGCTCAGGCAGGGTGAGAACACTGACCATGCGTCACCCAGTGTGTAGCACCAATGGCATGGCTGAATGTGCGTCCAAGGAGCCATTGTGCACAGAGGATGTCAAATGTGCGCCATACTGGCCCACTGATACCAAGCAGCGAGGATTGTGACAAGCCTGCCTGCTGCATATGACACACATGATACAGAGCAGCAAGGCCAAACCCCACAGTGAAGACTGCCTGCATCATTCATTACATTCGTGTTGGCCTGCTGTGTCAGCTTCCCGCTGCAGGAAGTGCAGCTGGTGCTGTGCGAGCAGGTAGCATGACGTGCGATGTCTCACCAGGTCTGGCCATCGCTTGGTTCTGTAGTATAAGTGCAAGGTTGGGACACACGGCAACATCGTGAGAAGCGGCAAAACATCTACTATCAGGTTGCCGGTGTTGGTATTCGACAATCCCGTGGGTAGCGCCACTATCGGCAGCGCGTCAAGCATATGCATATTTGCCGACGCGACTGCTGCTTGTGATGTCACGTACGAGGCACCNTTGCTGCCATTCTTTGAGCTGCTGTCTGTATCTGAAGAAGACGCCTTGTGCTTCTTTTTGTGCTTTTTATGCTTGTGCTTGCTCTTCTTTGCCTTGGCAGGCTTCTGGGCTCTCTCCATTGCTTCAATCTACTTTTCCAACAGGTGTGCAACATGCGCAGCACACTTATCAAGGTCAGCACACTTGAGATACACTCAGTGCCAGAGATATGCCTCCACATCACTTTGCGTTGTCACTTGGCGCTGTACATGCCTAGTAAAGGTGTTATGCACATTTCAGGTCCTCACCTCAGTGCCTGCTAGTGCAGCAGCTTCCAAGCGCGCACCCCATCCTAGCCTCCTGAGCTTATTCTCTGCTTTGACTTGCATCTGCGTCAGACGTTGTACATCTGTCCTGTGTGCGCCTTGAGCAGATCATAAAGCAGCAGAACTGTACCTTTTGTGCAAGCTCTGATTTGAAAGCTTCTCTGGTAGCTGCGGAAATCTGCAACACTAGCATGCACAGGTTTGGCCATGGTGTCAACATCGATGAGAGCAGAAGCCACGCTGCGTTCCCTCACTTCTGGCACATCTGGATTTCGAGCCCGCTTCGACATGGCTGGCTGCTAATGCCGGCAACACTCTTGTCTTGTTGCTTACGTCGTTTGTATGGATTTCANTAGCTTGCTGTGCTCTGCAACAATGCAGATAGCCTTTACCATCTAGTATGTGTACTGCATGCTTTGGGCACTGTCACATAGGCCAGCCTGGAGACATGATGTAGGGATACATATAGCTAGGTTATCTTTGTCTCGCGGCACCCACCTTTCTTTCCAAGCTGGATTTTGTGTTGATACAGCAGAATGCCGTTTTGTATGCACTATATGCCCCTATACACAGCAGTTTACCTACTGCCTTGTACCTTTGGCTGAAATGGGATTATTGTTGTCATGATACCTGCTACAGCTGTGGCACAAGTTCTTGTTTGTAACACACAACAGCTCTGGCATTGCAAGAATTATGCTGCTGACTCTTCAGCCCCAGACTCTGAAGGAGCCTATGGGCGGCAGCATCACCCCTCGGTCATGCTCACTCCTCAGCCCCGGACACTGAGTAAGCTTGTGGGGGACAGCATAAGCCTCTTCAGTCATGCTCATCTCTCAGCCCCTAGACCCTGTGTAAGCTAGTGGCTGACTAGGATGGCATTGCAGTGCCACCACTGCCTGCATGCCAATCACATGGCTTGTCAGCACAGCAAGCAGCTACGAAACACTCAACAGCCGTCAAAAGGACAAGTTAGCTGCAACTGGTCAGCGCTGGTGCCGNGGCCCGATCTGGGGGTGCCTTTGACACCAGCCATGCTTCGCACAGCGACATGGACAGAATCAACAGCAATGAGTCTGCTGGGTTGGGGCCTGGTCATGGTGCTGCCAACATGACAGCCTCTCAGAAGCGGCTTGCATTAGCTGGCAGCAGGGCACAGCAGAGCAGCATTGTATAACACAACATAGCTTTGGCAGTCGGCTCTCCAGATTTGCCCAGAGCTTCTATACATTCCAGCTGGGAATGTAGACTCTGGGCTAGAAAGCATTTCAGTCCTCACTGTCATGTCATTGGAGCACAGCACGGCACAGCTCGCTTTGCTTCAGCACTTGGCAGCTCTGGATACTCCTGATTCGCTTGACTGTCTGTGGTTTCTCCTGGCGTTGTTTCTTGCAGGTGTGCATGCCATTTTGCACTGAGCCACCTCAACTNTCGATGGGAGGCCTTGAATGGACCAAAGGTAGTCTGTCTTGTAAACTGGAAGGGCACGCTGCTGGCAAGTAGAGCTAGGGCATACTGGCCTTGCAGCTCAAGAAGGCATATGCAATCAAATTTGCCCTGTGCAGGCTTTGGTATCAGGCCCAGCGATGTTGCTCATCACATGTTGCCTGCAAACGTATGACACGGACAAACCCCAGCCATCCGCACCATTGTGTAGACATCAACATGCAAGCCATGTTTATATGGTCAGCAACGTTTTCACCAGGTTGCGCACACGATGCAATGTATAGCTGCAGCTGGTGTTATGAGGTCTCAATGAGTATGCTTCATCCACTCAATTGCAAAGCACATTTGCGTGGGCAACCNAACAACATACAGCAACAGCAGCTAACACATGACAAATCCCAAACTGGACTACCCACTCACTGTGAAACTTTGCTATGGTCAAAACCTGCATGCAACATTCTAACAGCAGACGATGTCAGTATCAACGCAGTGCTGAATCACTGCTTCAACGCAAAGTCACAAAACTTGATGAAGGACTCCTCAGAAAGTGATGCATACGATNCGACAGCCATTGCTGCTATGCTGTCTGCGCAAGGAAGCTTTACTGACTATACTGCAAGCTGCAAGAATGCTTTGTTGCTGCAGAGAGATTTGCCATACCAGCTGGACAATGATCTGAAGACCATTGGGACCACAAACCTGAATGGTGCTGTTGACACTGATAAGCAGTACTTTGGGGCGCACTATCGTGCTGTGACTGAGTCTGATGGGTCAAAGCGTGTGGTGGGGTTCAACTTCACAGAGGAGGCGACCGGTGGCGCTGTCCACTTCTGGGAGTTTGATGATCAGTTTCGCAAGCTTTCCAAAGAGAAAGTGACACTGCCGGTGAGCTGACATGAATTGTGATGTCGCTAAGATGGCACAAGGCCATACCTGCTTGGCGCTTGTGACAGCAACTTGCCTTCCGTTCAATTGCATCAGAGCACTTGCAGTACAGCGCACCCTTCTACTTGCACTTTCTTGCCCCTGTTGTGTCTGTTCCTGTGTAGCGTTGCANGCAGGCCTGCACTAGCAAGCTTGTACAGTGGGGTGATGGAAGGCAGCGGGGAGGAGGTTGCAGCCTGGCTCAGCAGCCCCGCCTTTGAGCAACGCCTCTTCACCTCCTTTCCCTGCACCAACATCATCCCGTCCCGAGCCAACCAGGTGTGCATTTTCTTGCGAAGATTGTTGATTGTCGCAGCTGAACCTCCTTGGACATGACGTCTTCTCTTCTTCATAGTAGGGTTTGTTCCCTCTGGTGAACACCTCATCTGAGTCTGTCTTACTTTTGATGGCGGTGATGTTGCTGTAGCAAACGCCCTTGTAGTTGGGGATAGAGGACTGGCACTCTGTCAATACGTACACATCGGTGTACATGCTGAGCATGTCTATATGCTGAGCATGTCAATATGCTGAGCACGTGACACCGATGTGTACGTACTGACAGACTGCCAGTACTCTATCCCCAACTACAAGGGCGTTTGCTACAGCATTGGGAAGACATGTGCTCAGACAACATCCGCAAACCAAGTCTGTGCCTCTTGTGGAGTTTCCACATTGGGCTCTCCCTCACAAGCATCCAAGTTTACGCACATCTCAGCTATCAGCATGACCCCACCATGTGCTTCGGCCAACACTTTTTTCGCACAGTTCACAGTGAGCTCTATTGGCGGCTGGCTTTGCCGCCACTCCTGCCAATCCAGCACAAAGCCCAATGCTGCTCATGCGGTGTTCATGTCATACCCGCCTTCNAAGGCCATTTCGAAAAGCGTCCTGTTGCCGGCTCCAGTGCGACTCGCACTGTAGCGGGCGCCAAGATGACGTCCAATACCTCCAGAGATTGGAAGTTTTGCCCCTACTCCGGTCAGCAGCTGAAGTTCGATCCTGTCAATGGAACTGCAAGCTGCGCTGTCTCGGGTTATAGGCGAGATCTGTCAGGTATAGCAATGTTGCTGCCTTCCGGTTTGCTTTCAGCTGACTGACCCACAAGGGCTGCAAAGATGCACACTTGTTTGCCTGTAGACTTGGAAGGGGTTGTGATGGTAACACATACTGACATGGAGGTACAGTGGTGCCATACTTGCAAGTTTTGGCCTAAGGATTCTGTTTAGTGTTTTGTTTTGCACAAAACGAGCCTTACATTCCCACACAGGACTTCAGGAGACGCTTCAATCTTGTGCCTTTAGTCAAGCAGGACAATCAGGATGACATAACAAATGCTCGTACAAGGGCAACAGTAAGCATCATATAAACTTCTTGCAACCTGGCTTTGGACTCTAGCTTCACATTGTATTGCACAGACTGACAGTTCTGAATGATGGCTTGGTTTGCAAAGGTGGATGAAGAGTGTCCCAAGTGTGGCCACTTTGGGCTGGAGTACTACACCATGCAACTACGCTCAGCTGATGAGGGCCAGACTGTATTCTATGAGTGCCCAAGCTGCAAGTAAGACATACACCAGTTGCAGTCAGGTTTATCATGCGTATCAAAAGACTGACACTGAATGCACTGTTTGATGCTGCAGGCACAAGTATGCTCAGAACACATAAGTGAAGTGGGGGCATTGTGGTCACAGTGAGTGCACAGCACTAGTGAGNGGACTGACTGGGTACACAATGAGTGACCATCACCTGCTGTAGGCTTGTGATTGTGGGGCGGGCAGCCACCCNCAGTTTGACAAGCGCATGGCAGCTGCCAGCGAAGGCCTGCAGGAGGGCCTGCAATGGGGGGAGATCATTGACTCTGGGGGCAGCCCTGCATCCCTCCTCTCCCTGCACACCAGCCACCCCTCTGACCAGGTGAGTCTTCAAATGAACATTGCATGCCTCATTGATGCATTCCGTTATCAGCTCACACCAGGCAATCCCATTCTCATCTGGTCATTCTTTGTGCAATCAACAGCCTGTGAGGGGCTCTGTCCTGTCTGCCATCCCACTGCAGCTACTAGGCGATCTGACCAAGCAAGCACCTTCTGCAGTAGCATACACCTGCATGCAAAGGCATCCCTCCAGCAAGGGGTCACGCCAGACCTTCTTTGCTCACTGGGCTGCTGTTATCTCAAAACTGTGAGTATGCATTGTTGTCACTCTGGTCAGGTCTTGTCTTGCTCACATGAGTGAGCAACAGTAGGTCAGCATCTGTGTGTTGCATGCACCCAAATTTGTCTATTCAGCCTCATCACACTGTGAGTCGTCTGGCAGAATAGTTACTTGATAGTCACTGGATAGTTACTTGACCGACAGCTCAGGCAAGAAGACCTCATAATCCTTGGCGGCAAAATCACCATGGTGAGTCAGCAGCACTGGCGCCACATTGTGGACATTGATGAGTCACCCCAAAGGGCNTGTTTACAGCTGCACCAGTTGCAGCAGATGTTGGCTGACTACTCTCATCAAACATCAAAAGGCCATGCGCATGCAAAGCTTGAGCAATGAACACACAAGCACGACACGACCACGGTCTGTTGGCAAGCACATCTAGCTCAGACCTGAGTCTTTCCTTCACCCCAACCTGCTGCGACAATGAGTTCATCAAAGNTTCTGGCCAGGCTGCAACATAGCTGGTGTAGCCAATGAGGTGAGCAGCATGCTATCATCTTGTTGCCATGTGTTTTGTCTTGCACAGCTGCTATAAGTAGCATATATCCCATATAGCTGAAGATGGCTGCCAGTTATAGGTATGGCAGTCAGGAGGAGTTTGCTGTCTCGTACACTGAATATACAAGATACAACAACACCATTTCTGCTGTTTGGTTACAGAGACAGAGAATGGCTATGCATGCCTGCAGATCATGGCAGGCTTTCGTGCAGTTGTGATTTCTTCTGATTCAAGTGCGGCTGCACGTGGAGAGCTGCCATCCTTGCCTGCTACTTGCTGTGGCCTCTCAAGTCAAGGATGGGGAGGTTTGCATAACACCAGCAGTCGTGGTTGATCCCAGCATGACAACTGAAATGTCAGGCAGCGGTGTGCGCGTGTTGGCAGAAGTCGAGAACTTGAATGATGGCTGATGCAGCAACATTCAGTTGGCCAACCAGGTTTATCCGCTGTACATGATGCAGGTGTAGCTAGTCCCACAGGTTGTAAATGTTTACAAGGTAGTCAGAGGATGCGGGTGTTGAGGTTGTAGGTCTCACCTGTAATTCACGGGGTTGCATCAATGCAACCATGGCTGACAGTCGCTGTCTTCCAGGCTGACCTCTGAAGTATTGTACAACACACGACATGTCCAGCATGTAGACAAAGATATGGTCTGCAAACTATCTGTACATGTGTAACAGTAAGTGACCGCCACTGGCAACGCTGTGCTTAGGTGAGAGTCAGAAGTGTGATGTCCTATGCGAAGGTACATGTCCAGCGGGGTGCATGTACAGCTACTACAGGAATGTCATATATGTAGCACATAGGTGCCTGCAAGTACAGACGAGCGTGCACTTCCGGAAGCTAGGAAATCGTCATGATTGAAACGGTGCGACCTATCCAAAATTTAATGCCGATGCTGCTGAGGGCGTGAACTTGAAATGGAACGAAAACAGCAGCCCAGCAGTAGGTGCAAACTTTTGCTACAATTTTCTGTGTCAACTACATGGCAGTGTGCATGGCATATGGCGCATGACAACAACGTGCGTCATTACTTTGACACGTGCCTCACATTTTTGCCCCAAGCTACTTGGGGCGAGGCGCTTCTCAACTCAGCCCTTTGAAGAGGAAAGAGAACGCTTCTCAAGATCTGCTGTAGGAGGAGCGCGATTGTATTGCACAGGGTGTCGCGCCTGTCACGCATGGGCGCTTGGCTGTCCTTGACACTGCGCTGTCAAATGTCATGTTGTCGCGGCCCTACACGTCGCGTACGGTAAGAAAGAAATCCTTGACCGGGGTTTGATGGACCGGCAGCTTTCTAGCACAATAGGCCTGGATGTCAGCACACCCCCAGGGACGACCGAGATCGGATTCCAACTAGGACACTCGAACTTGTATATAAAGAATCTGCCCGCGACTGTGGACGAGCCCGCACTGTGGCAGCTTTTTTCGCGGTGCGGCAGCATCGAAGCAGGTCAGACCTTCTTGATCCCTACGACACTGTACCTGCGATGCAAACGACAGTCCTCATCGTTTCGCTACGTAGTGTCACGGTGGAGTCACAGCCGCTGTAGGGGTTCTGCACGTGCAGTAGTGATGGTGCTTGACTGCAACACCAGCGACATACCGATTGCGCCCACCTGTTAACCCTGTCTAACAGCAATCATGCAATCAAGTGCCGGTAGTCTCGGGGAAACTATGACGCTTGCTGCACCGCACGTAACCGCGTCAAGCCTAGAAACTGAACAGTCGACTTGAGAAAGCTCTTTCACCCTGCGCGCGCCGCACCTGGTGTTGCTTGTCGAACCTTGCTCTCGAGTGTATGCTCACGATGGGAGATCATGCTGTGTGTCAGCTGGGTCGCTTGTGACTGTTTTGCTAACTGCATGTCTGACCTGCAGCTCGTGTTGTACGATCAAAGGCGCAAACCAGTAAGGGATACGGCTTCGTCAAGTTCCATGCTGTGAGCCAGGCAATAGAGGCGATACGCATGTTTAATGGGTATAACTGGAACAACTATCAGCTAGAGGTCAAATTTGCTGACCAAGACGCAGGCCCACCAACTTCAGGTAATCAGGCCCATCTCAGCTTTGTGCAGTGTGCCATGACATCTTGTAGCCAGATGGCAGCCTTCACTCCNCAGGTAGAGTAAGTCAAGGATTTTGCTGAGGCTTACAGACCTTGTGGGCTCAGTCAACTGAGAACTACTGTATGCCCTAGTCTGCAGCATACCTGCACAGACAGAGTTTGTATGTTTCCAGGCAGCACTTCAGCAGTGTTATGCGCTGCTTTGTTGTCATGATGGCCCCCTAGCAAGGTCAAGACAGGCGCTTGCTAGGCACATTGGATGGGTCTAGCTGCTGCAACAGATTGCTATCAAGTACCCTGCTGTAATGTCTGATCACAGGCATTATGGCATCCTTATGTGAGTTCCGCTCAGGCCGAGGTTCGAGCTGAGCATGATAGAAGCAATTCAAAGCCCGCCATGATAGTCAACAGTGTACTGCATAATACTCCTTTGTGGAAGAGGGACTGCTGGCAGTCAAGAAATCTTGGCAAGTAGAAACACTTGTGGCATGCACCAAAAATTGTGCAGTTGCATCTTCATGGTCAAATTTCAACTCAAATGCGCCTTACTTCTCAGGCGCCACAGGTGTTGACAATCACACAAGGCCTCTTGCCAGAAGGCGTCTTCAACATTGAAAGCTGCGTCCTTGTGGAGCTGCTGCTCAAACTCGTACATCAAGCGGTCCACAACCACTGCGGTTAGGCGCATGCGTCCTCCAAGAGGGCTGTCTCCCAGTATTAGAGCTACACGGAGTNGCAGGCACCATGTTGCATGAATGAAACATCTGATGTTTGAGAGTTTCAAGAGTTTGGGGATACTCAGTCTGATCAGCATCTACAAGCAGCGACTCGCACCTTTGACCAAACAACAGCCATGACGCCGTCAGCTGTCAGCTCCTCTACTGGTGGACCCAATTGCTGCAGACGCTCCTGGGAAGTCGAAAGCAGCTCACCCAGCTTCTCCAAGGCTGCAGGCTTCCAGCNTTAAGCACACAACATACTACTGCACCCCAGTGTTGGCATTCCGGGGTGCTGCTCAGTGTACTTGAGACGCAGCAATATGTAGTGTATGCTTGTCTTGTCAGCAAGCCAAGACAGCAGGTAGCTTTCTTTGAGGGCTCCTCACGTTATCAGTGTCTAAGATGTACTGCAAAACTCAGGTGCGCTTAACACAACTCACATGTGCAGAAAGCTTGGAATGGCATGACAAGTTGCACGTGGCTGCAGGGCTGTGCTATAACACAAAAATGCACTGTCAATTGCATGTGAGACCTATTGCAGCAGAGGGTGCCGGTATGAAGGCAATAAACAGACCTTGAANTGGACTTCGATTTTGCAACATTTGGGTTGAGTTCAGGTGAAATATAATAGCTGTGTGAACTACGCAACCCAGCAACTTTGAAATTGCAAAAGCAAAATACCACAAACTCAACAGAACTCATTCAATTCACCGTCATATTGAACAACATTAGCCAGTAATTTGGAATACTTCAGACATTTGCGTGATGTGGAATTGTCCACATTGCAAGTCCAATTGGTCTGCATTGAAATCGTGATCAATGCAGACCAATTGGTAAGCAAAGACAGCATATATGCAAAGTTGGCTTCAAACAGAAACAAAGTCGCAGCTTTTGCAACTACACTTTACTAGTTTGATGNTGAGATGCTCGTGAGCATATGAGCTGTCTGCATGACTGCCACATATGGCTCTGATCTGCCGATGTCTTGTTCTGATTGGCCTGAGACTACTTGGGCATCTTCGTTCTGGTTGAGCTGAGTCCCATGTTGCCAGCAAATGGACAATGCTGGGAGTGATGCTATTCATATAGCCTTCATGTTCACACAGTGTTGTGCATTGCACTGCCATCTCCACAAAAACCCATGTAGTGCAGCATATTGCCAGGTATGCATTGACACCTGCAGGTACTCCAAGCAGAGTACAACAGGCGGTTGGCAATAGAGAAAGCCCAGCATGACATTCTGATGGAGCCCATCAGGCAGCGCAATGCAGCCCGTCATGCTGCAGCTGACTTGCGGCAAGAAGAGCGGAGGCAGGTGCAGCTGTCAAATGATCAGCTCACGGCAACAGCTGACCAGCTGCATCAGCAGCGCCTCTATGAGGTGAGACCAGTGGAGCACGGATGCACTGCAGAAATGCCTGCAATCCTGTGAACATATGCCCATGGCATGTCCCCTNGCATAGCCATATGCTGCAAACAAGTCTGACTGCTGCTGAGCGTGCTTGGCTGCCACATGCTGCTCATATTGTTGTTGCTGGTATTGTTGCTGCTGGATCAAATGGTGAACTACGTCAGGCTGTATGTCGCACTTCTGGTAGCTGTGGCAGTGTGGGCATCGGAACTCTTTCTTTTCTGCGAGCTGTGGCAGGACGCGAGCTGGCACTGCACAGTGTGAGAGCAGTATAAATTTGGACTGCAGGTACTGCCAACCATGTAAGCAGATCTGCCTTACCGTTTATGACCTGAGTGCAACTTCCACACTTGACTTGAACAGGTACTGGTTCCTCATAGGCAGGCTCTGGCTGCATGCCTTGCTACCCAGTAGGCAGCACAAACTTGAAAGTCATATCACAACAGTGCCTCTATAGTCCACTGGACGACAAGTCTGATGGCCTCTGCTGGTCAGCAGGTGCGCTGTGACTTGTATCAGGCACGACCAGATTGTCCTGGCAGGTAACGGTGTTGGCCGGAATTTGTGATCTTACGAGACTTATATAAGCTCCAGCGAACCCAACAACAGGGTGCGCGAGCTGCAAAAGATCCTGCCGAGGTTCAGGTGGCAGCTTTGCTGTCAATGAACCAGCAAGACGATTACTGCGTCATCCCGGAAGCGCTTGGTCATAAGTTTGGCCAAACTTGGACTTAAGTGTTAGTCACAAGGTGCTTGCGCGAANGCAGATACAAGAAAGCTCAGCTCAAAACCCTGCCCCTGGCATTCTGTCACATAATGACAGATGAGAAACTTGCTCTGCATTAGGTGTGGCATGACATGGCATGGCGTAANCATGTGAACATGCCATGTTGTGCCACACATGTGCTGCAGCCATGGCTCTGCAGGCATAATTGCAATTAGGCATCAACAATTGCATGATATCCTGTTGGGGTGCATGGCTTGAGCCACGGAAGTACGCCTCCTTATTGCAAGAGCTTCAGGGGTACAGTGTCATATAACAACATCCCCAAACAGGATGTCCAGAACAGGCGTGCCCCTGCAGGGCGAATTTAGCCTTGAGGGCAGATTCCCAGATGTCAGGGACAATGTGGTACTNGATTGCAATGTTCTGTTTCAGCTCTGCTGTGTGCATACCTTGACAGAAGAGTCTGAGACTGGGGCCTGCTGCTGCTGAGCTACAGAGGAAGCGCCTGCTGGCTGAGCGCGCTGAGACTGGGTAGTACTGCTTGGCGCCTGCTGCTGCGCTGCTGGTACACGTGCTCCACTTTGCTGTGGCGCTGGCCCTCTATCAGGTCTGGCTGAGAAGCCTTGAACTTTTCCACGTCNACTTGACACAGCTGTGCAATGTTGCATGCAACGCCACTGCCCCTGCACACGTTGCTGGATCTGCAAGCATTTGAAGTGAAGCACTGCTTGTGCGTTGATGCAATCTTGCTTTCTATTTTGTGCCAGGCCGTGGCTTGATCATAAGAGCGTCGGCTAGAGCTTATCCTGTTGCACGCCATATCTCAGTTATTCTTTTGTTTGATACAGCTTCGTGTGTATAGCCAATTAGGCCTACAGCAATATGTTTAATAGCAACAGCCACCGCTGATCATTGCACAGTTGGTTCTCATGTCATGTGATCATGCTATGCAGTGGTTATACTAATCATGGCCTGGTGATGCGAGTCCCCATCTGCCCTCCCAGCCAGTACAGCCAGTGCACCTCACTGAAGCTAATCTGCAACAATGACAAGCCCTCGTCACCACTTGCAGACACAGCTGACTACACATCAGCACAACTTGTGACTGTACANTGACATGACTGCAAATGCTGGCTGAGCACTCTTCTGCGGTCGAGACCCAGCGCTACACTTGTTTCAAAACTAGCTAGACCTTCCCTCACAGCGTCATATCGCAATGCTGACCATCTGTTGTGCTGTGTTGACATTTCAACAATTTGGTGCGTTCCAGATCTGCACCTCAAATGCCATGTAGGCTATTTCACAGTCCTAGATCTGCAGCATCTACATTTGAGCCATTAGTCATGCAAGGCTATATGAATCTGCCTGACTGCCAGCAGTTACTCGTGACAGGCAGATCATGCATCAACAGCTGCCTCTACTTGTCCTACCATAATGGAAAGCACTCATGGCAATGTGGCTGTGGTTCAAATGCTGGCTTAGTTGCTGAGACACCACATGCATNTGGCTAGCTGATGCAACAGGAGTTCGGCTATGCCAACATTGTTAGGGCTGTCTGACAGGGACAAGACGTTGAGGTTGGCGACCCTGACTGATGTGGAACCGAAGCAAGCTGTTTTCTGACTGTGAGTTTGGTGCTGAGGGATGGGTGGAGATCCGCTGATCGCGGCCGCTCTGAGTGCAACGTCCGTTTCTCCCAGCTGATTCTGCGAGCTGGTACCTGGAGTGGTTGCAAACCACACTCAGACCCTGCGGTGGCGGTGGTGGCTGATCCTGGCTGGTCAGATGCTGGACCCCGGAGCTGGGGAGTGCTGGTCAGGGAGCCAGCACGCCCGCACAAGCCTCCAGGGCCGACTCAGAGTAGACTTAGCGTGCCACGCGTGTGCGGCGCTGTTGACTGCGGCTGTTGACGTGTTCTGTTGATAGAGTCTCGCGGTAGTTGCAGATGTATCAGGGGGCGGTACCAGAATGGCTGCTAGAAGTATCTGGAGCTTACGCAGTGATGGTTGATACAGTCCTAGAGCCTGTGTCAGCTGACTAACTTGAAGCGTCTGGAGCTGGCAGGGGTCGAACTGTCTGTGTGTTGTTGGCGGGTGGCATAGAGTCGCGTCTCGGGTACGACCGAATTAGGGTAGCTGCACACATCTCAGCTACCTGGCTGAGGTGCACAGTGCACGCAGCACTGCACAGATAGCTGGCTTGCTTGGTACTGAACACATGATACTGGTGGTCAATCATGCTAGAGTACAAAGAACAGCTTTTGATACTAACTACAATACACAATGCCAAGTTTCACGCTGTAACGAACAATACCAAGTGAAGTGTGTTGCCTAACATGTACACTAGCCTACAGCTCACAACATGTCAACTGTCCAACCAGAAGCTCAGAACTTGGAGTACCTTGCAGGGCTGCTTCTTGTTCTCATCGGTGGCCAGCATCACCTGCACTACCTGATCTGCCCTGCAGTGACAAGCTNATGGCAGATGCTGTCATCAAATGCATACAGGTACACAGCTGCAAAGAATATCACAGACCATCTCGCATGCATTGTGACATATGCTCTGTGTCGTGCTGCTGTTTCCAGGACCAAGCTCAATGGATGCAAACAGTATACATCCGCTCACCACCTTCAAAGTTGAGTTGGCAGTTCAACATCTGGCACTGCATGACTTGCAACACATCAAATTGCAGGCAGCATGCTCCACCGCATGGAGCTTATATGCTTTTCCAGCTGAGCATTGTCCAGGGCGGCTGCATTGCTGCGTGACATATACACTTTGCTAGGGCTTGTATGCATGGCATGTCCACAGCTGCCAGCAACGAGTTCTCAACCAGCCAGCATACTCAGGTAGCTGCAGCAATGCCCAGCTAGAGAATGCTGCGCATGTGNCAGCGTGTTGAACGCAGTGCAGCTATGCGCGACATTCCGCCATTATATTCTGAGTGAGGCACCTACACACAATACCTGCAATTCGTCATCAAGGNTGATATACTTTGTTGTTTTGATGCATTGCAAGCAAGCGCATAGGCAGGTGACTCCAAACACATGATATGGGCTGGAGGTGGCACAGAGCAAGTGTGCAAATTCAGATGAAACAACATTCTTCAGAGATAGGTTCATGTGCTATTCATGTTGCTAATGGAATTGCTGGCGGCACTTGATGAATTTACTGTACTGAATGCAGGAAGAGCGCAATTCAGTATGGACAGCGCTGCAGCCTGTGCTGCCAAGTGAGCTCCCTGCCAAGGATGAGCTGGCGCCAGGCCTTGTAAATGCTGCTGCTGCGGACGGTGACCAACAACTCCTAGATGAAGATGACTTGATCAAGAATCNCTCTGTTCGCCGCTCCAGCACCGAGCTGACATCTTACGCGTTGCGACCTTGCAGGGTATGCAGACACAAATGGTAGTCGCAACTCGAACAACAGCAGCAGCGACATGCAGGATGTCAATAGCGCAGAGCCGCGAGGAGATACTGGTAGGACACTCGACTGCACAGGAGTCGAGTGCTCGGCAACCTGAGACTTGACACCCTCGTGTTGCATATGTAGGCGCGTCCGACAGACAATCCCGTCCTCGTACAGAGAATCTCAGGGCCTTGAACAAGCTGGCTCAACAGCGGTACAGGTAAGTGCAACTACTGATCTGCTTGACAGGCTTATGTAAGCACAACTTTGCCAGCTGCCTATGTCAAAAGCGGTTCAGCAAGCATGATCTTATCATCTGTTAGAGCCACTTTGCAATTGCACCAATGTGTGTCACTAAAACTGCAGGGAGCGTCAGCGACAGAAGCTGGAGGCACTTCAGAAAAGGCGCTCAGATTACACACAGACACTGGACAGTCTGCATGCAGCTCATCAAGAGAACAAGCAACTGGAGGCTGGCAACCAGAAGCTGGAAGAGCAGTTGAAGCAGCTGAGCACCTCAGACTATGTCAGCTACATCAAACCAAGTGCTCCTTCCTCTGCTTCTGAGAACTACTCTGGAGNGCCAATGCATCATGCACAGATTGCTGATCGCATGGTCAAGAACGCTACGTGCAGCACCTGTGTGACATTGTTGCCACACAGCATGGTGCCACACAGCATGATCAAGCAAGTCTCAGGTTTGCTGGAGCACGCCAACCTGACAATGCATGGCACCACAAAAAAGGTTTGATGACCGACCAGCAGCAAACTCACCAATGGCCATAGTGCTTATAGCTGTGGTTGCTCTGTAGATGCCTTCCAGGAACTNCTGTGTGTGTGTGTGTGAGGAAGCTGCTGACCTTGTTAGTCACATCCCACCAGGGCTGTGCCACCTTGAAGAACTCGGTCCACAAGATGCCCACCACTGCCAGCATTGCCCACCTGCAGGCATGCAGTCCTGCTGGTCACACTTCAGCCCTAGACACGAGGCCAAGCTCTTGCTTCACGCCAGCATGATGCACATGATGGCATGCTGCATTATGCACAGCAGGCGTGCTATGCATAGCATATGTGCCTTGCGCTGCTGAGCCCCTCCAATCACCGCCGAGCTCCTATGCCAAGTTCCGGCATGTTGCCGTCAAATGGAGTGAATCAAGTTGACTTGCATGGCTTGTGCATGGCAGTNAGACGCGCTGCCTGTACCTCTTCTGCGTTTGAAGCAGCGCAGAACAGCAACCCCCTGCCTGTACTCCTTTTGCGCCGCTTAAAGACGTCTGCAAAAGAAATACAGACAGGGACTTGTTGTTTAGTACCGTCCATACGCTGACGCCTCCATCAGTTCTGCACGCAATGGGTGAACCCTCGTGTGAACCCACTTTCTCTCACGAAGCCATCGGAGGGAGTGCAAATGAGCCCGCGATCCGATGGCTTTCTGAGAGAATGTGAGTTCAAACGAGGACGCATGAATTGCGTTGCGTGCAAAGTTTCTCGTCCTTGTGCAGCGCTCCCTAGTATCTTGCTGTGTTATGCATGCTTCACCTGCGCTCCCCCTACCACAAACGCTTCTTCTTCGTTCTACTTCAGGTTTCACTTCGCTTTCGCTGACAGTCTCTACTGACTTTGAGGCTCAAAGTTTGAGCAATATTTGGACAGTCTGGCTTTCGGTATAGTAGGCTATGTCGGCAGGATGCATAGCAGCCGTNGATACTGTCCGCACTACAGCTGATCAAGTCAAAAGCACCTGGTTGACGGGCAACTTGACGCCAAAGCTTTTGTGAACAGAGCTCAAGAAGTTGTCCATCTTTGGGGCCATGCCAGTCATGACTGGACCTCCATTACTGAAGTTGAAGCTAGCCAGCTTCTGGAACCCGCTGCTGATAAACAAGAAAGCAAACAAGACGCGGCCTACAAAAGCAATAGTAGGACTGCGCACGAGGCTCATCTTCGAGCACGCCTTCTGCGGGTGTCTGCGGCCGTGGACAAGCGGGCTGGCGAACGTCCGGAAGGTTGTGCAAATTCTGCAGGTCAACGCAAGTCACTGCAACAATGGTTTCGGCTTCATATTTGAGAGCCCAGCTTTTGCGAACTCAGTGGTTTGTAACACAAGCGGTGTTGTCAGTGCCTACCTACACTGCGTGCAATCGTTGTGGTCGACTTCTGCTGTCTGCTTGCTTGCTGGATCGCCCGCGGCGTGATACACCTCAGTCGCGCGTGCGCATATCACATTTGCGCTGGGGTGCTTATGGTGACTGCACACGACTGCCACAGTAGCTCACCTGGCACAAGTTCAGCAGCACCGCATGAGCGCCACAGTCCATCCGATTGCACACCGCCCGAGACGCCTGTCGTGCCTCTTCGGCTGAGCACAGCGAACAGGACGCTGCTGGTTCGAGTGCTTAATCGAAATCTTGCACAGCAGCGACAAGATATCGGCNAAGCAAAGCTGCAGCTGCTGGAGCAGTTGGGCTGGAAATGCTTCTCTGTTACATGGACAGAGCGGTGAGTCAATCTGTCCTGTGACAGTGCCTATCCTTTACTGTACAATGACAGCAGTTGCTGTGTGTGGCTGCTGCAGCTTTGTGTTGCAGGGCAAAATAGAATAAGTTCTATGTCTGCATCTACCATTTAATAGACCCTAAACCCATTTAAAATAACCCAACATGCAATATGATACGTGAAAAACGCATTTTGCAATGTTATGTAGACTTTGTAGTAGGTTTGTGCAGCATGATACACTCAGACTGTCTTGTTGTGGCAAACATGGTCTGTGTCCTGCTACAGAGGCAGAAGTGAAGAGGATAAGCAGCGCTTTCTGATGTATCTCATTAATCAGACAGGGCAGATGCATACCATGCAGGGGCGCATGAACAGCATGATACATGGCACACTGCGCACAGTCAGTGATGAGAAGTCGAGATTCCAGAACTCATCAGTTGGCTATCACCTGAACAAGGATAAGCACTAAACTGCATAGCCAGTGGGCACAACAAATCTACCACGACACCTGGCTGATAGTACTGATGTATCCATGTATGGAGCTTGAACACTCAATGTACAAAACTGGCATTCCTCATCTGCGAGTCTGTGGCCTGCTTGCCTCATATGGATGCTGTAGAAAATGTTGTTTGTGAACATCGATCTACTCTAATTCAAAGTCTTCACTAGTCATGCGGAAATGTTGTGCACAATCCACAGGCTTACATGCATCTCTTATTGTTGTTCCCAAATGGACTTATGCCCACTGTTCTCCAGACGCCCCAATATGCTTGCTGCATGGAATAACTCATACCTCCGCAGATTACCTTGGTATGACAGTGTGGGCCCACTGCATCAGCAATGCGCACTCTAAAGCAGCATTGTCCAGCATCTCGGCTTCATGACCAAAGTGACCTGAGTCAGGGTTGCTCATCAGCATGATGGGCGCACTCCCGTTTTGATGCGCACGTAGCTTGGCAATCCATTTGGCTGGACCCCAAGCTGGTACACGAACATCGGCCTCACTGCATGTTGCCAGTATGGGTGGATAAGCAGCTGACTTGATATTCTGATACGGACAAAGCTCGATCATCTGCACAGCATCAGCTAGATTTCAAGACGCAGAATGCTGAGTGGCAGGCAAACACGTGTGCATACATTCAATAGCAACTCACGCATACACTCTTTTGGCAGGCAATGAAGAAGAGGTTAAAGGACGAGTATCTTGGTCTTGGGGGATCTCCAAATCGGGTATGCATGCATGCTAATGTGCCTTCTGAGAAACCTGCGTAATAGCCAGACACTGACTGTAGTGTGTTGTGCCTGCAGCCACTTCAGAACAACTGGTTCTTATACATCATTGTTGGAGTGACAGGCTTGGTGTTCCTCAGCTACATCACGGGATCAGTTTGAGGGTTGTCATGAAATCACTGACTGTGGCCTTATTGGGATCCAAGAGTTTGCCCTTGAATAGCAGCAAGTTGACACAGATCTTGTGGTATATGTCAAGTATGCAGAGAGTCAGGTACTCATCACAATCTAGGGCAAATTGGCAATGAGTTGCGNAACAAAGCAGTGCTGAAGGTGCCTACCAGCCAGGGTTGTGTCATTGTCTCTGTTGGTGTCTTGTTGACAGCTGCAAGGGCACGCTCCACAGGCACAGCATCCGCTGCAGCCACTGCCCACCTGTGCACGGTCAGATCATATGTAATTACAGCAAGTTCATAGCTGCCATTGTCTTTGAGATATTGTGAAGACAGAGGATGCTGGGCCCTTTGCAAACTGTAGACGACACTGTCGGTGGCTGCGTGCTGCATTTCATCATCAAACAACTTGGTGCAAATCTGCACCCATGGTGTTCTTGTCAAGGTGTGTTGCTGAGCTGCCATAATTCTGTTGCTTTGGCTCTTGTCTAGCACACACTGCTATTTGCAGTTTCAGATGCCATATGTCAACATGAGAAAAGAAAAAATGGCATGAATGACGACATGTTGTCTGTAGGGCCATGCACATTGTCACGTCAATGNTGCAACGATCACAGTATGCATGAGTTGCACATGACAAACAGACAGGTGACGGTAAACTGCTCGCCTGACCAGTGTACGGATCAGAGTTAACCGCACCTTGAGGTACAGGGCTGGCAAGCATGTCGTACGAAGCCATTTCGAGTGGAACGGCCTCACCGACACTCTTCCGAAAGCATAGCTCCGAGCAGAGCTGCGGTACTCATCGGAGCATCGAGCTTAAACTGAGCTTGGCTACACATGTGCTGGGCTGTTGGTTTCAGCTTCAAATGAGGGCGGTAGACCACAGCCGCCCTCATCATAATGCAAAATGCCCTGAACAACCCGCAAGTGCCTTGCGCCTTTACTTGCTGCACACGTCGTAAGGTGGCTTTGCTAACCATTGTCTGGCGTGTTGTCGTGTTTGGTTGTGCTGCAGCCAAAGAAGTGTGCGCTCGTCGCTTGCCACATTCTTGACCTGCAAGCAAAGTTGTAACGTAGTGATCTAGGCGGATATCAGATGCCAAAGCACGATGAAAGCACGATCAGACTGAAACAACCTCAAGACAAGTTGTTTGCAGACGCCAGTCAACTGTGCTGCCGCCTCCTGCCAGGTTGGCAGAGCCTCGATCCAAGTAAAATTGAGGTCAAAGCAGACCTGGTGTTTATGCAATGTGCACATGAAGACCTTGCATGCGCAAAACAGCAATCTTTTCGCACTTTTCAGGTCACCCTGGTAACTGGCGGCATAACGAACGCTTTGCTTAAGCTGCTGCCAAGAGCAAGTAACAGGCTAGAACCGGTTTTGCTGCGTGTGTTTGGGGACAAGACAGAATTGGTCATCAACAGAGAAAGGGNGTACAAGACGGCAAATTGAGCATGAGCAGCAATCAGCAGATATTCAATCAGCTCGAGCGTTCACAGACAGCTCCCANAGTCATTAAGAGCAGGTGCAGGTGCAGCCACTGAGCATACATCATCTGCGCCTGCGCCTGCTCTCTGTGATGTCAGTGGTGAATGCACGCTGCTCCATTACTGTGTATAACACATGCACGTGTCTGGAAATCCCTACACTCTGTAGACAACAGTACAAAGTCTGCAACCTGCATTTTTGCCAGGTATGAGAGCCTGAGTGTCAAGTAGACATGCACTAGCCTATTTTCAAGCTTCATGTCCATTGCATGATTGCCTGTATTTTGTCTGTGAGTAAGTGCAGGTTGTTGGTGAGGCACACAGTGATGCCCTGCTGAGCATGTCAGGCCTCAACAAGGCACTGCATGCTCTGGTCACAGAGCTGCGCCGAGTCTGTGAGGAGGTGCGAAGCAAGACCAGCAAGTGCCTCAAGGCTGTGGACACTGCTAGCAGCCAGATGCAGCAGTCCTTTATTGATCATNGAGTCACCGCTGCACCTGCTGTCACACCTAGGAGCACAGATACACCAGCAGCAACGCCTGTGCCTTCAAGTACAGCATCACCTGTCATCATCTCAACGCCTTCCCCAGTCACATCACCCACAGGATCACCAGGAGTCCCTCCTAGCCTCACTGTTGCTGCATCACCATCTCCAACAACAACAGTGGTGCCCTCAGTCACAGCATCTCCAGGAAGTNACTGAAACACATTACAACATTGTTGCACACAGCATGGTGAGGTAAACCTTGCAGATGCGCATGGCCAGCATGTGTCATCGCTCACTCACAATCAGCTCCTGTACACTCCAATCCTCATAGCTGCAAGCAAGCACATTGGCCGNACTGCCGCAAGCAGCATGAGCAGCAGAGCGGTTGCTAAACAGGCTGGCATTGTGTGGTGCACCAATTATAGCTTCGCTGTAGAATTTGACAGCCTCTGCAAGTCATGCAAAGTAGGCATGATAAAAGCTGTATGCAAACACCGTAGCATTCAGTACAGGGGCCTTGTGTGTATTGCGCAAGGTATTGCTTACCTGTATACGACCTTTGCCGGAATGCGACGTTGCCAAGAGACTTGCAACGCTGCACGAGCGCACTGAAGGGGCTCTCTGACATGCTGGAGTTGCTGTCGCGCTTTCCGCCCTTACTCGGCGTGTCTGCAGCAAGATAAGTTGCGTTCTGATCTGCTGTTGAAGAAGCGCTAGGCCGACTCTGCGTATCGATTTGCACAGGTTGCAACAACATCAGGAAGGTATGAACGAGTCTTGATATGAGCAGCACACGCCTCGGTGGTTGTCGCGAACCTCGAGGCGGTCGAACATGCTCTAGGCTAGAACTAGGGCTGGGTTGAACATTGTCCCAACCTCGCATGCATGGCCATGCAATGCAGCGGTGCTGGAATTGGCACCTTGGCAGCTGTGGGCACAACTGAGGGCAATTCAAGCAGTGTAACAGTACAGGCATGCAACCTCATGTCAACGACTNGCAGAGCTGGCCAGTCTGACATGCAGAGGCACCTATAAACACAGAGCACTGGTGATAGCCACAAAATTGCACTGCTTGCCTGATGGTTGTGCTGTGCCATGCCATGCATTTCCGGTCGGAAAAATTCACTTTGTCAAAAGTTTTGCTTGTTGGGTGCAGGGCATGAAAATTGCGCTGCAGCTATGGAAGGTGCTGCAAGAAGATCCCAGATGGTTGGCGGCAGATGGGGAGTTTGCACCTACCCGTTTCAACCCTGACAGGTACAACACACAGAACCAGTCTTTGTGCATACGGACTTCAATCAAGTTCAGCATCTGTGTCACTGGTGGCATCAGCGCATAGTGCGCAAGTTGTATCAGTGAGTCTCTTACTCAAGTTATCTCTGCATGCTGCAATATATGTGTCTGGCCAGCCCACTGTGCAGAGGTGCTTATACACCTTGTGAGCGGTTGTGGCAGTTGTTGTAGATGTGTGGCTACTGCAATGCGCCTTGCAGCAGGACAACCCAGCTTGTATTCCACAAACAGCAATCATGGTATCATACATCAATGCCATGTGCAACCATATTGGCCTTTTAGCGTATGGGACAGCGGAATTGGGACTAGTGAGTCCCTTTCAAAGCAGCAACTGGCACTGCTTTGAGACAGATTGGTACTGGGCTAAAGCTTGCTTGTCACCATCTGCGTTTTCAACAGGCTTGTCAAGTCATCTTGGTACNCTGCTCAGGCAGCTTCTGCACCAGCTGCTCCTCACTCAGCTGGGCTGCATGTGAGTCTCTGGCTGGATCCTGCNCGGAAAATCAGCTTGTTACCACTGGGACGCATTTGATGTGGTGCTTTTATATACTGTGTATGTTGCATGAGCCTTAAGGGGCTTGGTGTGCTTCGCAATCTTCTCATTGCAGATTGTGTCGCTGTAGCGCAATCTTGCTTGCATGGTCCACATGGCTCAAAGCCAACAAGGCTTGTGGTAAGGAGCAACATAGCTAAACAGCAGTAGTAATAGCCAGCAACAACTGCACACACAACATGATTACTACTGCAGCAGCACGCACCCGATCTTCACTTTGATGCAGCAATCTTGCCATGTGATCAATGCAACCAATGCAGTCAGACAGATCAATGCAATGCCACAAGACGGGCGACCACGGCTTGGAAGCTCACAAATGTTGTTCAATCATGGATGCATTGGCCGCCAATGCACTNCAGGGAGTTTGGCATGCTGCTGAAGCAGCTTTTATACTTTGACAGATATACACAGCTGTTGGCTCCCTCCCTCTCAGTGCTGAATGATGACAGAGTCAACATCAGTCAATCAACACCCATTGACATTACTGTTATCAATGATGACAGCATTATTGTCGACCAGCCAGCAATTGTGGACACTTCTGTACACAGCCAAAACTTGAAGTAGGATTGTATGTACCTGTTGTTGCGACTGCTGCTAATGTGTCTGTGTTGTCCTTGATGACTGTCGTACCCTGCGCCTGTGTCTCTGTCCTGACAGTGAGATGTTGCACTTGCTGTAAAAGTGTAGTGTGCCATCTTATTGATAGGTATCATATTAGGTGGTGTCAGCAAATGCTATGGCATAGCGTTCCCAAGCTTAGCAGTCTGAGGCTTTGCTGTTTCCAATTTTTGCCAGTCTGTGCCTTCAAGCGTGACACTTGCTGGCTGTCACCTCATATCGTAGCGAATTGGTAGCAGACCTTGTCATAGGTAGACCATTCTTGCTTATCAGCCCTACTCAATGTCCGATACAATATTGTGAGGCCTTGAAAGTGCAACGCAAACAGTAACAGACTCCAGCACGGATCCGCATTGTTGAACATATGCATATACTATAAAGCCTTTGTCGCTTTGCTTTTCCAAGTGCTGCATCTAACACCACTGAGAGTGCCAGTGCTTCTGTCAGTGCCCGCAAGCAATGTGTTGCAAGCAGCTCAGACTAACGTCAGATCAAACCACAAACATACGTTGCTTGAAACACTGTTGACACACAGAAATTGAATATGCACCAGTAATAGCATTGCACCACTATCTATTGGCCGCCTTTGAGTCCTAAATATACACATACTTCAAAGACCCGGCCAGTTGTACACATAACTTAATCTTCAGCACAGCTTCTAAACATCACAATCTGACACAGGTGTGGGCCTATGGAACTCTTTAGTCTCTTACATACAGAAACTGTCATGAGAGGCCATACCCCATTTGATGCATACATACTTTGAGGCACATGCCTGCACATTATACTGCAGTCTGGGATGCTGCACCGGCTTGAGAACTGATAGCTGTCAACTGAAGTCCCCTGGGCATCAAACGCCCAGGATGAAACAAGTTCCATGTGCCGACAGCCAGAATGATAGGCAGGTATTCCAAACAGCCAAAGTATGCCTCATGGGTGGACAGATAGCCAAAAACACCCTGAGCAGTCTCAATAAGTCTGAANGCACATGTGAAATACAATGCTGCCTTGCTCAGATAGAAAATGAACGCTGATACTGCAGAATGCACGTCTATGAGTTGCAGAACCACCAGTCACCTGAACATCACTGCAATATAGCAACATTGCAGTGAAGCCAACGTAACATGCAAACACGCCATTTGCAGGTCGTAGCCAGGTGTAAGGAGGACATCCTGAAGTCAAAGGGTGTCAAGCCAACCTTATCACCCAATCTCAACACACTGGCCACTGTTGAAGCTCTGGACGTCAAGCGTTTGCTGTTCATTGGTGTTGGCTGTCAGGTACCAAGTAAGATTTGCATGCATCGGTAATTTATGCAGGTTGCAAGTTTCCCTCAGCTTATCATACAGATTTGAAGCCCAGCTCACCTCTTTCGATGCTTGCTGACTCCACTACGGCACATGTGCATTGACAAGCTGCTGTCCACATATCAGCCAAGGGGTACTCATAGCACAAGCAGCTTTGGCTGAAGAGTGCTGCTGGCTGGCTGCCAGGTCACTGCATCTGCACTTTTGTACAGCAAGCTGTATAAGCATGCAGGTCCAAGCTATACGTGCTGTTGAGCAGTATCTAGGGCTGGACAAGCTGTATGTGCTGGGCACCAACTGTGTGGACAACGGGCCAAGGCAGGGCTTGGAGAAGTTTCTGAAGGCTGCCAGCACATCCCCTGAGACTGTGCTGCACTACGAGTTCATGCAGGTATATTTCAGCACACACAGCATCCTACTCCTGCTTGGCCAAAACTCCATGTGGATGTGCTTGCCCTTTCCCAACATCCATCGGCCCTGCTGTGCTACTATGTGTCCTACTCACAACTGCATGCCTTGCTGACATGCAATATCCAGGTGTAGCAGGGTGCATGCAATGACACGCTGGGCAGCATACTTGACCATCCGTGTTTGGCTGCAGGATTACAGGGTGCACCTGAAGCACATGGACGGCCACTTTGAGCATGTGCCCTACTTCAGCTTGCCAGCAAATGACCTGACAGACGTGATAGCGCCTTCTTGCTACTCCTGCTTTGACTACCCCAATGCNAATGACTGAGGGGCTTCCAGCTGCCCGCGTGATCCCTTACCTTCCAATTACATTACTCACGCAGAGCATTGGATTCGGAGCGTTTAAATCTCGTCCCTTGGATCAAAGCGTTTGCCATCGGTGCGACAAACTGATCTGCAGCTGTGGCAACAGGCAACGTCAAACCTCGATGTAACACAGCTGACATTGCAAGTGGCAGTGCAAGTCCAGAATCGTCAAAGTCGCGCCTTCTGACCTTGCGTTACGATCTGCGTTACACTGCAGCTCAGGCCCTCCAGCAGCAAATAGCTCCTTTGNGTTCACTTTCTGCACGGGCAATGGATGCAAATGACCGGTGCCCGGCATCCCACAACTCACGTGCAAATCGGTGCGCCTTGCTGCTGCCCTCCAACCTGATGTACGCCTCAAACTCTTCAAAGCTGCTGAAGAGAGAGAGAGACGTCTCTGCACAGCAGACATGGTGCTGGTTTACATCACTACAGTAGATATGGCCCTAGCGACTTCAAGCAGTACAACAGTTCCGACAGGGAGACAAGCATGGTGCGTACNTTGTCCTGAAAAGCTCCTATGGGTACCTGCCGATGTCTTGCTTTATTGCGTCAACACAACCTGGCTGCATATGTCCGACCAGCTAAAGACTTGATGTTTTGGCTGGTGGAAACAGCAATAGGGCAACAGCAGAGTTCTCAGCACTTGCAGCAGAGGTAGTGGCTGCAAAGGCGCTGCATATGGGGCTTGTGTCAATATCATCACACCTGCTTGTCAGCTTGAAGCCTGTTTGCATGCAGAGGCACTTGACCAAGCTGTGGAGGAAAGCGCTGGCTTGATTGCCAGCCGCAACGGTGCTGTGCTTGGAGCGCACACCATCCTGAAGGAGGACCACTTCCCAGGTTGCCAGTCCTCCAAGCTGCCCAACATCATACCAGGTGCTCCAAACTTTCGAGGGGTANAGAGCTGGCACAAAGCTTTGCAGGATGTTAATGCTTGTAGCATAACACACAAACGATACGTGCACTAGCATGTTACTGTTCTATAATCGGCGCATGCAAGTGAGTGTGTTAAACATCACTCAAGAACAGGTGTACAGTACCATTTCAAGACAATTCGTCACAATCCATTTCTCATCCGTCCTGAAACCACCTGTAGACATCCTGCATGCAGATGCCGATTCCATTGCTGCACTACCTGAGAGGACCCCCNTTGTTGATGCAGGCTGCTGTTCTGTAACCAGTGCTTCAAGACCTGTTGTTACATTCAACGTGACCAGAACGTTCGCAAAGAGCATGGCGCTGCAGCAGCAGCGGCTCTCTGTTCTCTNTTCAGGTAATCCTGCACATCTGCCCGAATGCTGTCAACAGTAACCTGGCCTCGTATATGCTCTGCTTTGGCCTCAGTGCTAGTCATCATGGCTTTGAGGTTGCTGACTGTTGGAATTGCCGATTCGTCCTGCTCACGAGCCTTCCCAGCAGCTCTCTTCATGGTGTCCACAATATGGGCAAACAGATTGACCCAGCCTTTCAGAAATGCTGGGGTTGCCTGCAATCACCTGACCCTATCAAAGGCTGTTGCAGTTGACCTGCACCTGTTGATTCTGGCAGAAGCAATTGCTGCGCAACGTGCTNGTTTACGTGTACTGCTGGTCAGTGCTACTTCTGGTTGAATCAATTCATCACAGGCCTGGGTGGGCATGCAGGTGCTGGTGCAAGAAGTCCAGAGGGTGAACAGCCTGTTGAGTGTGATGCGTGCCAGCCTGACAGATCTGGGCAAGGCTGTGAGAGGGCTGGCTCTCATGAGCGCTGACTTGGACGCCCTGGGCAGGTCCCTGTTTGACGGCAAGGTGCCCGCCATGTGGCTCAAGAAGTCCTTCCCCAGCCTGAAGGTGAGCTGACACCCCTCTTCACATTTGCTGCATGTTGCTGTACACATCAGTCACATCCTGCTTGACACCTACTGATGCCAGTGCTGCACGTTTGCTCTTGTTGCTACCCAAGTACTCTGTGCATGCAGTTCTGGACACACAAATCTCACCCTGTGGCAGTGGTTTTGTTGAACTGGCTGACCTGTGCACTGGTACTGGGGGCACACTATGCATGCTGCACATCATATGCTCTGTACAAGCTACCACAGCACTGACACAGACAGCATGATGGTGCATATTGTGCATGGGGCACTCAGCTTTGTCCATGCTGACAGTGTGTTGCAAGCTATGCAGGCTACAGTCCAGACAGCAGTGGAGCAGCCACGGAATCTGCAGGCAATGATGTCAGTGACCTCATCCTCACCAACAATTGTGCAAACCGCTTCAGTTACACTGGAGCCAGTAAGTCTGTAGCACGTCAACTCCAGATCACAACTGTGTTACCTGCCATACAGTACATCATGCAACATCTCACTATGTGTTTGGCAGTTTGTCAGCAACATCTCACAGCGACTTGTGCGNATCATTTTGCCTGCTTCTGTTGCTCATCAAAAACTCCCCATGCACCAGGACAAAGCCAGATGTAAGCAGTTTACTGTGGGACTCTCTCCACTTGCACCTGGTCCATGTGCTGATTGTGCCAGTGGCNTGCCGACGTGAGGTATAAGCAGTGGACACGTCCACACCTGCGCCAAGACGAGCAAAGCGTGCCTGCAACCAAATCATCAGTACACGTGCTGACTGGCTGCCTCAATGTCAAAACATTACTGCTTAGTGCAGATGATTCAGGCAGAGGTTGACAAGATGCAGAAAGCAGCCAGGATGAAGCAGGTCACTCCACAGCAGAAGGCAGAGCAGGACCGCTCAGCCTGGCAGGCATGGCTGAAGAGGTATGGGGCCCGCCTGCAGCAGGAGGCTCAGGCTGGAGCTGACCCTGACAAGAGGGTCCAGGCGATGAACTCCACCAACCCAAGGTCTGTCACTCAGCGCCATCTGGATCATTGCGCCCTGCTGACCACTGCGCCAGCTGATCTGCTTTGCTGCGCAAGCAACAATGCTGACAGCATAACAGGAGACATTGGTCGCTTGAGTTGAGTTGCTTGGGCATCTCTGATGTCAGCGTGCTTGTTGTTTCATATCTGCCTGTATTTGGACAATCTCATCCATCCAAACCGCCTCCTGGCTTATGGGGNTAACCTTGTGCGGTCTAGCAGGCATGCAGCCTCAAGCCTTGTTGCAGGGCGCAATCCTACTAGACGTCTTTCTATACAAGCATCCACNTGTCTGTGCATGCATGACTCACCAGTCAGGTGGGTTTGCAGCAGTACAGATGCAGTGCAGGTCATCAAAAAGTATGCACTGGCGCCGCACATCTTTGTAAAGGGTCCTAAGCTTTGCAGCTTTTCTGGTGTTGCCATTCGCCAGCACCTGGTCATGGCATTGCAAGGTGTGCCATGTACACCTTGTCATAGGTTTCTGTTGATGTCATCTGGAAGCAACAGAGTTACAAGGTGTCTGTCATGAGTCCCACCAACCTGTCTGATGACACTACTCAGAAAGACTATGCTGTGGATATCTGGAAGCTGAAACACCTCAAGATAGGTTTGCAGCGAAGCAGCATCTGGTATCAGTAGGTGTGTGGCAGACTTGGACAACTGGGGCCTTGTGGGCTTGCAAACACTGCATGATGGGTGTCCACAGGAAATATCGTCGCGTATGTATGCTTCCACTGCACGGTCAGATATCGAACCGGCTCTTTTGCGAAACCGCATGTCGTGCCACCTCTGCAGAGCAGTGATCAGCCTAAGGACCGAACCACAGCTTGTGTTCACACCACAAGCGTACGACTCTGTGATAATGGCACTTGCAGCAACTGTATTGAGGACGTTAAGTGCTCGTTACCCACTCTTGTACCGCTTGACGGGCATGCACGGCATGCACTCACCTGTCTGTATACCCAAGGCACCTCTGCCGTTGCCATTTTCACTTGCTCGACGTTTTGTAGTGGGCAGTCAATGCACGATGCGCCCAAACTTGTGCACTGATGAGGTGCTCTGCAGCACAGGCACGCTTTGCAGATTGCAGATTGCAATTGCACATTGTGTATGTACAAGCCACAACAATCAAGCAGTTCAGGCAAAATGGGCCATGGCCTTGCAGCATGCTGACTACTGTGAAGAAGACTGTTGTTTGTAGCTCAATGCATGACAATGTGCTGTGACTCCGTTTCCAAGCATGTACAAGCTGGTTTTCTGTTCATAAACACTGTCCTTGCATTTAATGTACTCATGGTGGTCGTTTGATCAGGCTGCACCAAGCAGCATATGCAGATAATGCCTGACTTCTGTGCTACGCCCCTCTCATCGGTCCCGGGCATGCATGTGTTGCCGNTGACAGTAAGCGTTGCACGACTGTTTGTTGACGACGCCTTCATAGGCAAGCACCATAATAGAAACTGCCCCCGGCAGATGTTGCAAGTTTGACAGAGGTGCCGCAGCCTGCATGTGCACACCAAGTGCAACCGCAATTTATACTTATAAACTTAGTCTGTCAAATACAGAGTGCCCATACTCGTATACACAAGTGGGTTATGTTTGTCAGGCTGGCTGATTGGGCCATCACTGAAGTGTAACAACCTTCTGATTGAAATTATCCTGCTACTGCAGCGGAGCATAAAGAGTGCAACTTTGCTGCAGATTGAGGATGACATAGACATGGACTTTGACCCCCCTGGCAGTGCTATGGGTGGGGATGGGAACCCCACCTTTGGGCATGCANAATGACTTAGCTTGATGTGTCATGTGCCAAGCCCTATGAATGGAACGATCATGTGCACATGCATGCCATACTAGCCTAGCTGGTAAGTGCATGAGGCTTGCACTTACCAGCCAGCGTCTGNTCTTGAGACAGCAGTCCTGTATGTGTCCCAAAGATGATACATCAACAGTGGTCACAATGATTATAANTTGTAATAGTCATGCATGAGGTACTTCTGAGGTACAGAGTCACATCTGGCATGACGGTGAGCATAGCCTGACGGTGTAGGTGGGACGGCAGAGAGGCTGGCTTGGACAAAGGCTCTGAGGCCTCTGTTCATCATTGCTGTGCCGTGTAAAGTGCTGAGCATGGCAAATGGTATACAGGCATGGCTTACCCCCATGTCAGCGTGCTGGAAGCCAACTGCTCTGAGGTAAAGATGAACGCCAAAGCCCCATACCTCACTCACCACATGCACCATGAGAGGCTTGCTCAACACCCTGCAATCCGCACCTCAGCCACTGACCTTGTTACGACAGGAGACATCAAACAGTCCATGCTTATGNAGCTGTGAATCTTGATTGCTGCTGTGACTTCAAGCCGAACCTTCCGACGCTCAGTGTCTGCCGTACTAGCTAGCAAGGATACGAAACCGACCATGTCTTCGCTGTGAATTTCAAGGTACACATATATTACATGCTGCATGAATGATGAGTGTTGTGCTAGCCAATACTATGCAGCACATATATTTCATGACAAAACCCATGCACTATCATCGACAGCAGAAGCTCAGCACATGCAGGACCCAAGGTGCGGAAGTGTGCCGACCCAGCTAACTGGAATTTACCGAAACGGTTGTTTCGGCAGCGACTACCGTTCTCAGTAAGGTTCAGTGAAAGGTTCAGTGACTCTGCATAGCTNGCAGTCAGGTATGCCAATGTGCTGTGCTCATCCTGCCATGCCTGTCTGGCTGCAACATGCAGTATCCAAATTTATTTNCCTGGCATGACAGTGACAGCGATCTATACTGTGCAAGGCCGCTTTGAGCAACAGAGCTGGCTGAACCCCCAGCCAAACNCTGATGTACCTGTGCACAGCTGTGTGCTGCGTCTTGTGACAGCAACTTGTCCAGGGCACAGTAAAGTGACAGCACATAACCCTTCACATGATGGAAGCATGCCAGGTGAAAAGCTTGACCCTTCTGCCTTGCCACTGCTCATTACAGGCTGTGTGTGCAACATCAAGCAGCTGATGACTTTGCCCACAACGTGACTGGAAACTATGTTTGTCAGAATTGGTCTTGTGAGTTTTGCAGTATGGCGAGTCTTACCTGATACGCACCAACAATTAGACCCATGACAACCCAACCGGTGATGCCCCAATACAGCAGCAGCAGTACTCTTGGGTCCTGGTGAGGGATGAGGGACACCACGCTTGAAAACGCCTCCTTTGACCATGCTGGCAGCACTAGCATGACGCATAGGCCTGCAAACAGATCTTTGCACAAAGACCATACATGTTTTGCCCCTGTGGCAAAGGTGGCTGGAACTATGCCCTGCATTTCACATCAAGCTTTGCTCAACAGTGCAAATTTGTTGTAATGAACCAAAGCTGTAGTCAACTACACCCTCCTTGAGGAGAGCTCACCTTCTTGCTACTGAGCTGCTGATGAAGGTTCCAGGGCCCAGGTATGTCAAGCAAGGCACTTGCATGCTGAAAAGCCTGCATGTGAGGGTAAGATCTGTGAAGCTNACAAGACGCAGCACATATAGCCACAATCACGAAGCAAATGAGCTCCATATCTGCAAGCATTGAGAAGGTATGAGCTTGGCGCTCAACATTNCAGTCCTACAGCAGCTGCAGACCTGGACAGAGCTTCCGAATGCCTGCTCAGTGCCGTGCATGACAGCTGTTTACAGCCGAAGCACAACGGAGACGTGCTCAGCAAGACCTCACCCGTGCAGGTCACTTGTCTGCCTGTCACCAGTGCCCTGCTCCGGGAAGACACTCAGCGTACAGGATTTGAAAGTTCTAAAATTGACATGTAGGTGAACCACTGGTCAGTGGAGGCAAACTTGAGCATGCACAGCTTTTCACAAGATATAGCAGCGCTGCAGCAGCTAGTGCAGGTAAGGCTTCAAGCCTTTTCGAGCTGTAATTGATTGGCTGTGAACGTGCTGTCTGTGAACATGGATGGCAGTCAGCAAGCACAAGGAGATGTCACTGTTGACAAGTCAGCCGTGTGCTTCTGGCCGCTCTGGTCTGCTGTGTCCTGTTGTCACTGTGCTGTTGTCACTGTGCCGGGTTACGCTGCGCTATAACTATACATTACAAGCAAGAGATGCTGAGCACTCTGCTTGGAGTGAGGACTTGTACATCTTTTGTCACAGTTTGTAAACAAGTTACTGGCTGCAGGTTTCAGGTCCATATGTTTCTTCATTGCAAGCTGAGTTGCCGACGGTGGAGCCTGCTGGAGGAGGATCTCAAGCTACCAAGGTGAGCATTTTGACTATGCCAGTTGCAATCAGTCACATTGGCACCGACAAGACAGAACGGTCTATCAAGCTTTATTGTAGCCTCATCACAGGCCGCTGCGATGATCACCTTATGTGCAATAGGTGTATAATGCAGTGCATGACACTTAGCCTGTTGTGTTAGCCATGCTATACACATCAGGTGCTCGCATTGCATATGCTGTGGCAGTTGCGTTGGTTCATTGCGTCCCGAAGTTGGCCGAGCTGCCAATATACTGTTAGAGAAAGCGCGTTGTGTCCAGCAGTTGCGTCGTTCGATAGCAGAATAGAGAGACGCTAAGAACTGTGTACCGTGATGGCCATGCACTGCCCGACCTATTGCTTTGCGTGGCGTTGCTTGCTTGCGCGTTCCGTTTTTGACTCCCAATCAAATGGCGAGTCAAAGCTCCCCGACGCTTTGCGTTGGCGTGGTTACTCTCGTGCAGTAGCGCTGTTGCCGGTCAAGCGCATATCAACTTGATCAACTCAGACTTAGAGTTTAGCCTTATCATCCTATCGATGAGACTGCTAAGGCACCACAGCAAGTGTCCATCATCAGCTCCAAGTGACCGGGGCTGAGCCGACCCTAATCTCGGGTGAAGTTGGGAGCCTGTCAAATACTTTGGTGACTCCTGCCACAAACCAGTCTTTGCCCCTGCAGATGCCAAATAATGTTTTGCGGACTTTGCAGCATCAGCTGGCTATTGCCCAGGCCCGATACAAGTATTTGGAGCAGGATTCATGGCGCAAGGACCAAGTGCTTGTGCAGAAAGATTGTTTGCTGAATGTAAAAGAAAGTACAGCTGTCAGGCTGCATGCGCAGTNGCATCTCATGCTACAGCGGCATGCAGACATGCATGAGCAAATATGCTGCCTTGGTGCTCAACAGCACAAAAGCCAAGGTACATCATGCATACCTCCTTAATGCCTTGTGCGATGTTTCCAAATGCAGCATTGGACCTTCCTTGTGCTTTGTTGATGCCCACATTGGCCGCAATGACAATGGCCGCCGCCTCAGCACCAGATGTAGACTTGTTGATAGCTTGAGCAATGGCGCTTGCAAATGCATTGTCTACAGCTGGCTGTGTCAAGGTTGACTCCAAAGTTGCACTTCCAAGATCAAAATAGCCTCGATAGTCATTTGTTTTGTTTGCTGTGTTGTCTTGACTGCCCACCGCGCGTTGTCCTTGAGCAACTGTCAGTTCAGCTGATGTCAGCATTAGCTGTGCAGCCTGCATCACACTCCCTGCAGACAAGCATGTATATGTCAGCACAAGCAGGGTCCTGAGAGTTGTGTTTGCCAAACCAAAACCAGTACAAGTTGGATTACATGTAGGAGTGCATGGATGATTACAGTGTAAAAGTGCAAATGATCAGCTGATGTGAGATGATTGGCTCAGCGTGTATCAGAAGTTTTGATTGTACTTGCTGCACGAAAGAGGACGTTTCTGCCCCTGGCTGTGAGGCTTTCGTCTGCCACAGAGTCCTGTCTTGTATGCACACCACCATTGGGTGCCTGCAATCTGGGCGTATAATGTCACGGCAATACCCCAAACCTTGGGCAAACTTGAAACTGGGATGGGACACAAGCTCTAAGCATGCCCTCATGCCTTGTATAAAAAGCCAGTATTACACGAAGGTGTTCTGGTGTNATGATGCCCAGGACTATAAATGTGATTGAGTGGTTGATTGAAAATGAACATGAGCCCAGTATCCTGGATTTGCATTCGTGCCCTTCATAGCAATTGGAATGTTGCGATTCGTGATTTTGCTCATACATCTGCTGCAGAGGCGCCAGAGAATGGATTTGAGCCCAGCATTCTGGAGGTGGAGCATCGGCCTGTTGTTGGCTTCAAGGGAGAAGGGGACAACAATCACGTCATTGGTGAGCCTTTGTAGGCAATGCTTGCGTGCATTGTGTCAGCGCATGTGAGGTCAGCACGTTTGTTGGGATACTGAGTAATCATTGCAAGAGTCATGCATTCAGTGAGTGAATCAAAGAAGAGGAGGCATGCGTTCAGCGAAGGATACAAAGAACAAGAAGCATGCATTTACAGTGTGTGCCCACAACTTCTAGACAGACTTGTGGCGCAGCTGTGTGGACTGATGATCATTTGCATGAGTGACCCAATTAAGATTCAGGAGCCTCATGGTTTACTCATTGAGCTGACATCCTCAAACGAAAATGATATACAATCATTTGTTGTTGTTGTTTACCTGTGAGTTGATTTTGTAATCCTCAGCAGGTCTCTAAGCCACTGACCCATGATACATTGTTGTCTTTTGCCTTGTATGCGCAAAGCACTATTACCTGGGTTTCACTTCAACAGTGTGTGAGGCGACTCTTGTCAAGATTCCCTGAACAAACACGCCTCATACCCAATTCCGCCTCCTCGCACCAGTGTTTACCACAGTGAGCAGTAAACAATTGAAACACAGATAACGTTCTCGAATGATTTGCTTGTCAAGCTGCCAGGACGAGTCATCAAAATTAGACATCAGTGTACATTGCAAACAGGCAGATGACGACACAGAGCCAGTATGGCATAGGTAAAACATAAGCACAGTAAACATGAGTATGCTGTGACGTGGTCTTGATATAAGAACATTTGCGAGTATACATGGCAGATTGTCTGTCTAAAACCTGTCTTCTTCTTCTTCATCTTCTTCTTCTGCAGGGATGGGGCTAGATCTGACAGCCACGGATGTCTTCGTTCCTCATCCCCAGCCTGATAAGGAAGGCTTGCCACCAATGCCGCTCCTCTTCCTCCTCACTGCTGACCACAAACTGGAAGTCTGGTCCATGATCAGCACAGGTATGCATGTGCATTGTCAGTCATACAAGCATGGTCAGAGAATCTCATGATAAAGATGGAGCCAAATCCATGTTCCAGTCTTGAACCCCAGACAGCACCCGACTTGATTCGCCCAAAGCATCACTCAGCAGCTGGTTGGCAACAGGAACACGCTCAATGGGTTATAGGGTTTCCAGTTGCCTTGGACGTGCAGTCAATGTTGCCTAGCACCAAACATGATATTCTGCATTGCATGCTGGTGATGGCACAACACTAATGTAGTGCACCAAGTTTAGTACAACAAGTAACTTTTGTGACCACAAGGTCTGCAACTGAGCCCTTGTGTTGCAGAGGTTTCACTGGCTGCCAATGCAGGGCATCGGGCCAGCAACAAATATATTTGCCAGTCACATAACCAAGGTAGCTGACTCTTTGTACTGAAAAAATGAACGCCCAGGTTCAAAGGGNCAGGGCACGATGCTGTGCTCGTGCCGGACTACAAGTAGCAGGTGACGTAAGTGCTTCTTGAGACTTGGCATAGCCTGCAGTGCATTACTGCAAGTCTTGGAAGCAAGCTCATGGTATCAAGCTTTGTGACACAGTCAAGTTTACTGCTGTGCATTGCTCGCTAGTGTTGTGTTTAGTAGTAAATTTTCAGTTACATATTATGATAGACACATGCCTGCATACCTCAGAGCACCACTCCCATGCAAGTGAAAACACAGCTGCTCACCATACATGTTTGAGTAGAGCGATGCGCTGTGGACACACATTACAACACCCTTTTGCCATTCCCATATACTTGCAACAGGACAGATTGATGAACACCATGGCCTGCTAACAACACCTTGCAGATCACCAGCAAGTAGACAGTTGCACAGCAGATACGTATCCAAATGCAGTTGTTGCAAATACATTCGGCCGCATTTTTTGCTCTTTATCCAAACAGGGAACTCACTTGCTGCATCTGCATCAGCAGGTGAGTCATCTGCTGCCAGCCAGTCTTGTGTTGGTGATCCATCTTCAGACTTGGACTGGCCGGCAGGTATGAGGTCATCNAGCAGGCAATGTACAAACAGAACATGCTGAGCCTGAAGCAGCTGATTTTGGTCAGGTTTTCTGATGATCTGTTGGTTGTTCCACGGGACTCAGCATGGTTTGGATACTGGGACGGCCACCAACTGCAGAGCATGAATCAAACTCAGCTGTACCAGGTATGCAGCCAACTGTGTGGCTTGTTGACTTCGTGCCAAGCATTGTATATGATTCGTATTACCTGACACATTATGCAGTCAGGCATTTTAATTTCAGATGGAGTTCCATGCAATGCTCTTGTCACAAAACAGATCTCAGCGCAGGTCTGCGAGACCAGCAGTCAAATTCTTGTATGTCACACATGGCAAATGCCGAATCAGACAACACTCTTGAGCATATGCCTAAGGCTTGCACTGCCATTGTACACCACATGCACCAACTTGTCATGACACCTTTTGCCTCAATCCCTGAGTGCATACTACAAGCCAGTCAGGAGCATATTGGTGAAGTCGCCCATGACGCTGACAGCTGCTGTCACATCAGACCTGAACGCCAAGCTTGTCAAGATAGTGCACTGATTGCAGTTGACTCTCAAGCAGTAGTGGGACTTCAGCACCACACACAGTCAGCAGCCAGGCTGCATGGCCTTCTGCCACCATGCAACATGAACAGCTTCGACAGCTGCCAGGTGCTTGTGAAGGCATCATGTCATCAAAAGGCATCTGCGCACTTTTTAGACTTGCATGGCAATTTGTGCACCTCCCACTGGCATGCTGAAAGATGTTACCATGTGCAGGAGGACTGGATAGGCTTGAAGGAACTGGATGAGAGAGGAGCCATCAGCTTGGAAGAATGCCCCGGCAGGCATATGGAGGTCACCCTACAATACTTTCAACAGCATGTCATCAAACCATACTTGACACATGTGTGAGGTTGGTTGCTGGCTACAGACAGACTGAGAGCATCTGTGCAGTGCACTAGTGTGATGACTATGTTGTCAAAACAGGGTTTTCAAACCCATACCTTTGTGACNACTGCTGCTGCTGTTGCTGCATGTCATGCCGCAGCGCCATGCGCCAAGTGCATGCTGCACATTGCCAAGTGTGCTGCTGTGCATGCTTTGTGCACCCTTTCTGTCAGGCTCTGCATTTCACTTGCAGTCTCGTAGCTGCTAAAATGCGGGCCATGTCTTGTAATTGCAATGTGTGCAGACATATGATACAAGGCCATGCCAAACAAGCACTAACACTGTGTCGTGTGCAAAAGTTTGGAAGCACTGCTGTCACTCAAGTCTGACACTGTACGTTTACACAGGCAAATTGATGATGGAAGTGGAGGCAATTTCAGACCACTTCTGGCGGGAAACCCCTTGGGGTAAGGCCATGAAGGGTATAGAATGTGCAAACTTCAGTGGCTCAATCATACTTACCTGTTCGGGCTGGGTTGGTGATCAGGAAGGCCAACCAGCTACCCTTGCTGCTCGCCTTGCACTCAGCTTGCGGCACTGGGTAAAACTACTCCAAGCGGGTATGTTTACGGAATAATTTATGGTAGGCTGAGGCGAGCGCATGCGCTCCCTCGGCACAATGAACGTCAGCAAATACTTTTTGCCAGCTCAATTAAGCGACGTGCACCATTCTACACTGTCATTTTGTCCCTACGGTTTGCCAAGGCGCACCATGCCTGTAAACAATGGACGACTGCTTTGCGCTGTCGACGCACTGCGTCATGGTGCATTGCATGCCAAGACGCAGCATATCTGAGTCGCGCTACTTTACCCTTTCCTTATCGGGCACAAAAATGATCACCCCTGCTTATTTGGGCGTGCACCTGCAGATCTCCCTTAAGCAAACGAATTGCAGGCCAAGTGTGTATCGCTTTACTTCTACAAAACACATGTGTCATCTTGCTCTGTTGAGATGAGCAAACGCAAAAACCATTGCCTCAAAAACAGTAAGTGGTGCATGTAACATGGATCAGGTCACAGTGTAGACAGATACATTTCAACCTGTGCAGTCTGNGAGCCACATCATTTTGCGCAATGCATGACTGACTTGACTGCAGACAATATCTGAAAAGCTTGCGGCAATCATGTGCATCACACATTTGTCGAGAATGGTGTTTTTGGGGTTGGCTGTGCAATGCCTACAAGCCTGCATCCCCGCAAAGCATTGACACGGGCTGCAGTGTGAAGCTAATGTGCTAGCAGCATGCGCTGGTGGCGAGGCTGCGGCCTGCAGCTGCACCTTGCCATCATGCTGCTTGACTGGCAGCACAGGCTTGGTCTTGAACTGACCTATGCAAGTATGTGTCAATACTCAGCCCGGCAGGCCTACAAGGTGAGGTGATGAACAGCCCAAGCCGCCTGTTATTGACATGTGATTCACAACAGACTTCAGAGCTGTGTGTGAGCCCAGCTTACTGAAGGTGGGTACGCACCCATCTGATTCAGGAATGGGTTTAGGGTATGCATTAGTCTGATCACGTTCAGGTCTTCAGTCTTCTTTGCGTGAGTATCAGAGGCAAAAGCTGCTTACTGTGTGGGGCGTGCTTGTGAGGCTGGATAATGCAAAGCTGAGTCAGCGTTCCTTGCTGCACGCAACTAGCAACTATGCAGCTGCTATGCAAGCTGATCTAGCATGCTGGCAAGGCGGACACTGAACACTTAGCACTGCTCATCACTGCACTGTACATGCCAGCAGTTGTTTGGCGAAATCAAAGGATGAAGCGCATGAGGTGCATCAAGTACTAGCTGGACAAGCTGTTGGCCAAAAGGTATGGCTTCAGATATGCCAACATGGTGGGTCACCAGGTCTGCATACCTTTCAGATGCTAGAGACTCCCGGGACTGGTCCACATACATGGTCTTCACAGTCTCGCCAACCTTCAAGCTGCCGCTGTCCGGCTGCTCTTGCCCCACAAGCATTCGGAACAGGGTGGACTTGCCCGCTCCGTTTGCACCAATGATACCTGCAAGCCCAATCCAGCACACCTACTTGTGAAGCTGGCTGCTGAAGCTGTCTGCCTGCACAACCTGTTCATGAATGTGTAGGCTTGATGACCTAGGACTGTTCGGAATCTGCAGACGTTTGTACCCAGTGCTTGACAATGATGCCATGAAGCTGACTCTTGTCAAAGCGCAGTGCATAATGGGCGCCGGCTATGCGCAGGAGCATGTGCTTTCACAGCATTGCAGGAAGCATATTGGCGATGTCCTTGGTCCCCGATGCAGACAGTAAACANAACAGCTATCAGGGCATTGCCTACAACATGTAACACACTACTGACGTGGTGTTGCAATGTGATATATCACATGGCTTGCCACAGGGTATCATGTACAATTGAGGCTGTACTGAGGGTACAGTTTGCGAGCTACATCGGATGGCGGCACCTGCAGACCTCGCTCAACTAAAAACCGCTTTACCATTCATGACATATGTGATGTCATTGAGCTAAAGCTTGACCACCAAGCAGCAGCCAAATGCTGAAAGTCAGTATCAGAACTTAACTGGAACTTCGCCTATGCGTGCAGTGAGAAATGACATGCCTAAAATGACAGCTAACAAATCGATTACATTCATACGATGCACGTGTAACACAAGTAACACATATCTGAACATCCTGCGCAGTAGGTACAGTGGTGGGTATCAGGCTGCGTCAGCGTCCTTTNCTGGCCTCCAGCTCAGCTGCCAGCTGAGCAAGCAGAGCCTCCTTTTCAGCTGTTGCCTGCGCAAGCCGTGTCTGTTCTTCAGCTGCTAGCTGTGCTGCCCTGGTCTCGTCTTCTCGTGCAAGGCTCACAGCTCTGAGCACGACTTCATGGGCAAATTGAGCAGCCTGAGCTTGTTCCAGCAATGCTACCTTTGCTTGCTCCTCAGCTCTGACTTGCTCAGCAAGCCTTGCCTCCTCTTCAGATCTGTGTACAGCATAGCAAGTCTGAGTCAGCTGGCGTCAGCTGAGTATTTGCAGGGGTGGCAGACTCTAGTGACCCCCAACAGCATGACACGCACAGCGCTGTTACAGGAGCTCGATGTATGTAGCATGCAGCAAGCATAGTGCACAGATATGTCAGCATAAAGACCCTACACAAAGCATGTCGTTCATTTTCCAGCAACAGAACACAAATGAACACATGTGCAAAGAACGCTCTACACTTCTGACTTGCCTTGCAACAAGACCACAAGCAAAGAATATGACTGATGCACCTTGCGTGAACATACATTGTGGTTTCAAGTCGTACACAGTCTTGGGCTGACCTGCGAGCTGCCTGCAATGCTTCAGCTGCAGCCACAGCAGCCAGGGCTTCAGCCTGAGCCTGCCTTGCAGCCTCTGCTTGGCGCTGTGCCTGTGCTTGCTGCTCAGCTAGGACAGCAGCCCTGGCATCTTCTTCAGCTTGCAACTCAGCTTCCAAGCGCGCCTGCATTCGTAGGCTTATCATGCTTGCACAATTTGCAATCATCCCTGCAGCATGCGGCTTGCAGTNCAGGGCTGTGGTGCTGCTGTGCAACACATGTTTGTGAATCTGGCTACCAGTCAATGTTGCTTTGTATGTACAGCTGTGCTCACTTCTGATACCTCAAGCAGCATGAGATGTTGTTGCTAATAGTAACTTGCTCACTCACTGGGGCAGGTAGTGCAATGGGAGCTGCCATGCAAGGGTTCTATCAGCCATGCTAATCATTGATGCACATGTGTTGTAGACACTAACCTTCCCGGGCAAACAAGTCCCGTAGCAGCTTCCTGAGGTAGGAATAGTCAGGTTTGTCATCAAAGCGGAGAGATCTGCAATATTGGAAGTATGTGGCAAACTCCATAGGGAAGCCTTTGCAGAGCACTTCCACAGGTGTGGCCATCTTCTTCTCGCTGATTTTCTCATACTTCTGCTTCTTGGTGGCAGCTTTGAGCCCCTGCCAAGGCAGGTGGCCCCTCAAGAAGTACATGAGCACATATCCCAAAGACTCGATATCATCTCTGCGGCTCTGCTCAATGCCTAGATGTGTGTTGATACTAGCATAGCGAGCTGTGCCTGTCAAGTTCTTGTTCTCTCTGTAAGGAATGTGGATGTGTGTCTTGGGGTCACGGAACTTTTTCGCCAGACCGAAGTCGATCACGTTCACTTGATTCGCTCGCTTGCCGAGGCCCATCAGGAAGTTGTCAGGCTTGATATCGCGATGTATGAAGCTTTTGCTGTGTACGTACTCTATGCGGGATATCTGCGCGACACACGCTTGCTCGAAAACAACGCCGCACGCAAAGTCGAGCTGCTGGCCTGTGAATGGGCAACCTTACCAGCTGGTCAGCAAGCATAAGCACAGTCTTCAAGCTGAACTTCCTGTTGCAAAAGTTGAACAAGTCTTCCAAGCTGGGACCAAGGAGATCCAGCACCATGACATTGTAGTCTCCTTCTACTCCATACCACCTGATGTTAGGTATGCCAACTGCAGCCAAGGCATTGCACTGAAATGCCGGCATAAAAGGTCATCACAGCGTCAGGCACGAACTGCTTACCTCCTCCCTGCAAGATTTTGTACAGCTTGGACTCGTAGAGCAGCTGAGGGTGCTTAGTCTTGATAGACTCCTGAAAATGCCCTACTTCAGTTAGCATGGGACCATATGTCAACAGTGTGTCAGCTGTCCCTTACCAGTTTGATGCCGACTTCCTCTCCAGTGTGTATGTGCAGGCCTGCATAAGAAGCACAATGCCTAGCAACCAACAGCATGACATATAATGTCAACAAGAACAAACCAAACAAGACATCAAACGTTATCTTACCCAAGTAAATATCACCGAAAGAACCACTGCCAATCTTCCTACCAAGCCTGTATCTGCCCGCTATGCGAATGTCCAAAGCCATTGCAACAGAGTTGAAATCACTNGCACAACAATACCAGTCACAAGCTGTGTAACCTAGCACCAAGTCTAGTTACAATGCACATTCAGCTGTACAAGCATGCTGAATTTGGACACAGTGGGTCTGCTGACAAGAAGCACGTGACCTGGCAGCTTGCCAAGCATTACCAGCAACGATGAAAGACAAGCAGGTACAGGTGTGACCTATAGGAGAGGCGTTGTTGACTTAGCCTCCACCTGACAGTGAATTTGCAAACCTATTTATACTGCCAGTATCTACACTGCCNAGTCTGCAGCGTCCAGAGCGACCTTGAATTTTGAACCTCAACTGAACCTCAAGGTAGCCTTGAAGTTTACAGACTACATGGACGCCTCAGTCAGGAAGGTTCACCCACAAACCCTTTGTGGATTGTGAAGACTTGGGTCAGCCTTTGTGAAAGTGCAGCAGTCATGTTGTCTGTGGCATCCAAAGCTACCTGCAAGCCGTTGTCACAACATTAAGGCACCAGCCATGACAGATGTGCAAGACCTGTAAGGTTCAATTCCCAAGCGGTAAGTTTGAGCAGGAAGCATTGGTGGAGGCAAGCGCAACACTGACCTCCAGGTATGAGTAATCAGTGACTGTCAATGGTCGCACGACACATTCAGTGCTTGCAATCCAAGCTGCGGTGCACACCTGGCGCTGCAAGCTCTGGCCCTCCCGCTAAACCAAGTAACACTTGTAGCATATTCAGGTAAGTAGCGTACATGACAGGCACTGTAAAGACACAGATGCTCCCCTTCAGCTCTCACATTNCTGAACATGACGGCTTGACAATGATGTCTTAAATATGGCAGCAACAGCAGCGACAAGGTGTGGGACAGACTTCAGAGTTCCAACAACCACATGGGGTCAGTTCTATGACAATATGCCAAAGTATGGTACTAGCATGGGGCAAAATTTGTTTGTGCGTAAGTGGCCAAGCAAGGATNGCATGGCGCATAGCCTGCCCCAGGTGCAGCTGGTGGGCTAAGTCAGTATCTCCATGCAAGCTCTTGCAGGGTGTTTCGCAGTTTTCACTATGATCCTTACGGCCTTCAACTCGCATTTCCTGGCCGCACGCACTGCTCATGTGTTGTCCTGCTATTGCCAACGTCAAGAACACTACATTGCTGCTGGTTGGTTGTGTGTTTTCAAGCAAGAAATGCATGTTCAATAGGCGGGCAGTGTGTTGCAAGCATCTTTTAGGAATGAGACTGTGATGTCTCACTCTACCATTCTGCTGACATTACGTCGATGCTTGCTAATCACTGTGCAGGCAGACAGTGCAGCTTCTCTCAAATCCCAGCCCAGGCACACAAAGATAGATGAGATACAGGATGAAATCCNTGGATGTCAATTGCAAGCAACAACAGCCGAGCGCAGGTTGCAGTTGCAGAGGAACTGGTGTATGGCTCNCAATCACATGTGATACGGGCTGTTTCCCGTTCAGAGGGAGTTTCAAAGGCAAGTTCATCGCCCGAATTTTAGGCGTGGCAGCGTCATANCCAGAATCAGCCTGCCAAGGAGAGCGAGGTAGCCAGTGATAAGCCTCAAGAACTCGAACAACAGTTTAGATTTGCAGCAGCAGAGCCAGAAGATTGTGAGGACAAAGACGTTGTCAGCATGTCTGCACCTCCTGCAGACCCCTCATCTGTATCAGACAAGCAAGTCTTGCCATGTGAATCAGGCAGTGCTGCACTTCCTGCCGAAACTTCCCTTCCTGCATCTCCAGTGTCAGAATCAGCAGCAGATCCTCCTCTCCTAACCAGTGCCACCGCCTCAAAGTCAACCTCACCAATGCATACACAGTCAGGATCCAGCACGCCACACAGCAGCCTGCTGCAGACACACAGCACAACAGAGCGTAGTCTAAGCATGGCCACAAGTCAATTGTCAGAGTCGGACTTTGGCATAGGGTCTAGCTTGATCTCAGCTGCAAGCCTTAGTGCTCCCTCAGAGCAAGNTCGCACTACTGCCGCTTTGCCTTTGCTGCGTATGGCTACATGCTTTTCATCTGGAGCAGACCGCAAGTCAGGTAGCAGTAACTCAGAGTCCAGTCCCATGCACAAACGGCACTGCACAAGTGGCGCATCGAGCCTCTCTTCTGCCTGCTCCTCTTTGTCTACCAAGCACTGAGATGTATGATACAAATAGTATCAGCATCACACATGATGATATATGGTATATATAGTAGCGATATATGGTGCATGGGATATATCTCAGTACCATGTATGCTAATACGCTACATCACTGCCATACATGCTGGATCACCCAAGAACACCGCTGTCTGCAATCCCTTGTGACTTGGCCAACTGTGACTGAAGCTAACACTTCACACATAAACCTGTACTACCAATGTGCTGGACGGCAGTTCATCCACTGTGCAATGCGCAGAGTGTTGCTGATCTACAATCAAATCTCAGATCTTTGTGATCTGTGATTTGCTTTGTAATCTGTGATTGATGAATTGTCTGATTGTTGATTTGTGTGATTGATGATTTGTGTGATGTATGGCAGGGGTTGGTGTCAGCTGTGTTGCGGGCGGCGTTGTTCATGTTGGACCCATCCTGTCAGAAGGTACATGCGTGTCATGCTCAGCGAGCAGCGCCAGATGCCCAAAATGTCAGACTTGAAAGTCACCAATCTCATGAATCGAGAAGCAATACAGCAGGTGAGACTCCTTGGGAGTGTGATTTGAGTGCCTGGCATGAGTGCTTTGTGAGCGCGATGTTGTTGTGAATGTCAGCATCCAAACANTTTGCTTCCAGTCTTCTGCATGCAGCTTGCAGTAGCAGGAATCTGACCATCTTTGGCCACTTCTCTCTGTGTCTGGACCTCAGCTACAGACACCGGCTTCTGCAGCTGCAGGCTGGGTCCCAGATGCTGCTGTGCAGCAATCAAGTTTGCAGGAGTGGGAAGCTGGGGCTGAGCTGCGGTTGACACATGGGCTGTGGGCAAAGCTGCAGGAGCCTTGTGTACGAANAACATCAGCCATATATATTGTTTAACACAGCTGAACGACATTCAGCGCGCTTCTTAATCAACACACTTGAATGTACTAGCACTCTTTTGGACCCAAATTGAACATACTTGAACATGAGCTCCCGTCACAACGGGTGTCTGCTGAGAAAAGTTACGATGTCCATCAATGCTTGCTTGATGCATACAGATTACTTGCTTCCAGCAGGTAGTCGACCCGCAACCTTTTGATACCCTTTCTGAAAGAGCCCAGCGCCAGCTGCAATGGCCCTACGGAACTCTTCGTCTTTTGTAAATGCTAGGTAGCCCAGGCCGCCGTACACTGCCAGTAACAAAAGCTGAGCCAAAAAGAGTGGTAGAGGGCCTTCTCGCTTTCCACTTACCTGCAAAATGCACTAGTCTACTTTGCATGTGGAAGACGGGCAAGATTTTTACCTCATAACAAGCACATTTCAGTCAAGGAACACACGAGGCGTAATACCTACTGCACAGCAGTGACCAAATCATGCGCCAGCGGACCTCACACGCATAGCATGCAATGAGCACACAATGCATGTAAGGCTGCTTTCTGACATGCTGCTGAATGCTAGCAGGCCAAGCCTGTCGTACTGTCTGCTGCACGCTGGACAAAGGTGGTTAAAAGCTTGAGCATGGTCACTCATGCACACCGTCAGCTGACTGCCTGTACACAGGGTGCCCCAATGGCATNTTCACTCGCATGCCGTAGACTTTGGTTCGGGGACGCTGACGCAGGTATGGCGACTGAAGCGATGTCACCAGTCGAGACTAGGTTGCGTCAGAAGATGCTGTTGGAGCTGTCCAAAGACGACATTCGGAACAAGGTGCGCTCGCCACACGCGCGCCCCTGCAGCTCGGAGCGGCTGGGCTGTTATAACATATGCTTCGGCTCAGGTCAAGCTTGGCCCGCAAGCTCCAGCCAAGCTAAGGCCTCTTGCGATAGACACACATGACAGGTCCCCAGCAGCTGGTATCTCGAAGCCAAGGCTGGTGCCTTACACTCCAAAGAGCACAGTATATTACAGGTCGCAGGTACAGGTCCCTTGCTTTATGCATCATGTGTGCACGACACGACATGCCCTGGTGCATTGCCGCCTCTGTAGGAGGTGCCTTGGCCCGTGTGCTGCTGCACACTCACCTGGAAGCATGTATGTCTTGTGGAGACCTTCACACTAAGCAAGTGCCGATGCATATGTGCTGCATTACTTGTGCATAAAAACCCTGTTGTGGCATGCAAATCACATAATTTGTGTCCATACAGCTGTCCAAGAAGGGAACAGTGGCACTTGGGAGATTTGGCCCAGAGGACCCCCACCAGGGTGACATGTCACATGCTAACAAGTTGGCGCTGCTAGCCTACAGCAAGCGTGCCCACAGTGAGTGGGCGTTGCTGGACAAGCAAGAGGCTCAAATTGACCAGATGGGTGCTCAGCAGCGCAAGGCTCATTTGGCGGAGCTCAAGGCAAGCAACTGTCTTTTTNCAAACTTCTCGGGGGTGACCTGCTGCTTGACTGTAAGATGAAGAGGCGTGGGCTGCAGATACTGCCCAAAAGTCAGTATGTCCACGCCCTGCAAGCCAGCAACACTCGTCGCGCAACTATGTCACATGATTGTAATAGGTTCAGCAACACCCGGCCAAATGGTTAAATCAGCTGCGACTTTAGGCACATCTGTGGTGCTGGTGAAGCATGGAGACACAATCAGGCAATGTAACATCAGCGTGTGCTGCACATTAAGCGCAAGGGTCAAATCATGTGGCAATTTTGTATAGTGTACAGCATATGCTTGTGATGCTGTGTTTTATGCAAGTGTATACTATGTATATGAAGCAGGTTGTAACACTTNGTCATGAAGCAACGATGCTGTCAAGGCTCTTGCAATAGCTTGTTGTAGATTCACAGTGCATGAATAGGATCAACTGTGCGGCTCAGCTCAGGCGCTGTGTATTACGCAACACACTACAGGGCCCCACTCCGTACCTTGAAACCATAGAGAGCCAGGTGCTTGGATTTCAGCCTGTCAGCAGGCTAGCCAACTTGATTTATTTCATGCTGCACGTGCAGTGTATCCATGGGAACTCCCATTGCGTACCAGGTCCGGCTCAGGCTCCTCAGCAACACGTCAGCTATGCATGGCAGGTACCTTTCCCTCTCAAGAATTTGACAGTGGAAGTGTTTGAGCAGGCAGTGTGCAATGAGGATTCTGTGAGCATTATTGCCCATGCCGCCTTTGCTCACACATGTAAGGCTGTTGGCAACACCGCATGTAAATATTGCTTTCTGTGGGCATGACTTGCACTTGGGCATAGAGGCTGCATGTGGGCTGTCGATGTAATGATGTTGAGCAAGGCAGTACAGGCGTGAATCGCAAGTACGTCATTGAGCAGACTGTGGATGAGTNGCTGACGGGTGCATCAACAGCCTCAAGAAAGGGCTTCGCAGCTAGCTGCAAACCAATAGCATGCTGAATCATGCATGCAGCAATAGTGAGACTAACAAGGCAGTGTTACATGATGTGCGGGTATGCTGTCATGTGCATACCTGAGCCACAGGCTTCTTGCCAAGGCCGCGCGCCACAGCCAGCTGCTCTTGCTTGTGCAAGAACACCACATCATCCTCCAGCACAGTATTATTACCCACATGGGTGGACCACTGAGGCACCAACTCTGCAGAAGCATATGGCATATTGAAGCTGCTTGTATTGCGTTGCAACACACACCCAATAAAACATCCTACTCCATTCGACATCATAGAGGCAATAGACGAAAAGCAGGTAGAAAATCTGCTTGACAATCACATAGTCTTGCAAACATGGTGCTCAATGAAGAACTTCAACCCAAGCTACAAGTCAGCTGGGGCAGCAGGTGTATATGCATCATGCTTTGTCAAACAGCTAACAAACACGCTTTTNGACAGCTGGGCTGCAAAGCAGCTAGCTAAATCTAGGACAAGTATCAGACCTCTCACTGACTGTTCCAGTCGTTGGAAGGACTGAGTGTTGCAGTCCAGGCACANGACCAAGGGTTGCTGCTGCTGTGCAGGTGAGTGCAGTTTACAGCTCTGGTCGACTGTGTGCTTNCATGCAAAGGGCATGTTTTGACAAGCTGTTGAGCACAACGCACGCAATGTACTGATGCAAAGACTGTGCCTGCCACAGACAGGCCTAGCAGAAAACCCAGTCTGAACTCCCGTGACACTAAGCAACATGCTGATCGTGCGTGTTTGTCACTGTGTGCATGACAGCTTAAACACCATCAGGAACGCGGCCTGTGATCATGTCGTCACAGACTTACACCCCTGTTGATGCAGGACGCCTTTGCCCCTGGAACATTATTTGTGCCTCAGCAGCACTCATCAACACCAAACCTGGATCTAGCAAGTGCCCACTCCCAGCATTNTGTACATGATGCCTTTCTGCTTGCTCAGCAACAGTAGCGCAACTCTAACTGTGTCCTGTAGACATGCTGAAGCATGGAAGCATTACAGCCATGTGATGTCAAGGTGCAAGCAGGTTTGGCACTTTCAGCACTTGTCATGTAGGTAAACAGTGCCATGCTGAAAATTGTTGCGCAGCAAACGACTGTACACAACATGCTTCACATGTCGCCATGCCCCAGCAAAGCTGCCGATTCATGCACTCTGAATGCCTTTGCTTCAAGATGAAGTGCACCAGAATTTCGAAAATGCTTACATCAAGAATCTCCCTGCGAGCCTTTTTGTTGGGCAGATCACAAAAGATGCGCCGGCTGAAGCGTCTCAACACAGCCTCATCCAAGTCCTGCGGCCTGTTGGTTGCTCCCAGTACCATGACCTACAATCATTGAACGCCTTGTTCCTTTTCGCCTTGTCACACTGCACTGTGAGGGCCAACAAGGCAAAGGCAGCAGCTCACAGCAGGCCATCACAGCACAGCTTGAGCTTTGCATCATGTGCAGTCTTGCCACGACATACATTTGACCCAGCCCTAGCACCAGCATGCCTGGCGACAAGTGCATCCATGCGTAGAAGAGTATGTTGCTTTGAGCCACCCACTCACTCTGTCAATGGAGGAAGAAGAGCCAGTCCTGATGCCGTCCCACTGCGCCATGAACTCATTCTTGATCTCTCGGTGGGCCTCATGCTCCCTCTGAGAGTCCCTCTTGGCCAGCNGAACACCTGAAGGTAAGTACGCTTCTCCCGCCTGTCTAGTTGCCACCTGTTTGAGTGCCATCATGACTTTGGTAAAGCTGTGCAGGATCAGACTGCAAAAGGTCGTCAACAACACCAGCTGGCAAGTATATCGTTTGCAGCATNTTCCACTAAGCTGGTGTGCTGCTGGCTGCAGGGCAATGCAGTGACAGACGAGCATGGGCCCAAAGGCCGGAACGAGCCTCGGCGCAGCTGGACAATGCGCAAGCGCCAGGAGAAGGCTGCCATGAAGGAGGGCTTGTCAGAGTGGCAGGCCAACCCATACTTCTGTGCTGGCAGGGTGACCGTGCCTGCACTCATGGACACTGTTGCCTGCCAGTGCTTCATCAACACGTGAGCTTTCTGTGCATCTGTTGATCTGATGGTGCATGGTCACAGTGACACAGAAGTTGACAGGCAGAGCCTGTTGTCTGCGTCAGCGCATGCTGTGCCTGTCCATCTTAGTTAGATAAGTCTGCTGTAACACATAGCACAATTACAATATGTCATGCACGCTTTGCGATCCCTTGTAAGTGTTTCACTCCTCGCATGCNTTGCTTGGGTCGCAGCTGCAGAGATAGACTGATTTAACACACTTTTTTGCGTGCTGATTGCCTAAGTATGTGGTCCAGTCATGACCTTCTTTGTGTTGGTGGGGTCAGCCTGCTTGTTCGTACCAATGACACAGCTGAACTTGCATCTATCACCACAGGTGCAAAGGCCATCAGCAAACAGGTGGAGTGGTTATGTATCTAGAAAACCTTGCCATATGAAATCTTGGCTCATCATGTGGCATGGTTTACTAGACACATAACCACTCCTCCTGTTTGCTGTGGGGCTTTGCACCTATAGTGATAGATGCAAGCTCAGCCATGTCATTGGTCGAAACAAGAAGGCTGACACAACCACCACAAAGTAGGTAACGACAATGTCTTAATGGAACTGTGTTACGAGATCATGTTTGTGAATGTGTGTGCGTTCATTGCAGCTTATTGTGATTGTTTGGAAGTGTGCACTTTTTAACCCTGGCCAGACTGACACTCATACTTGGTGCATTGTAATGCGATGTCAAGCAGAACAGCTGGACTCACCCAAAGTAGACCCCCTTGGGGAGCCCCTCAAGCTCCTTGGCTAGTGGTGCTGGAGGCAAGTTGGCTGTGGGGAAGCCTAGCTGCTTGCTTCCTCGCCCAAAGCCTGATGTAACATCCCCATGCAAATGAACCGGACTGCGCTGAAGTTGGTAGTTGTCTGGCACCTGTAGCAACCAGGACACTGATTGCAGGACACAAGCTTGTTACAAATTTGACNCCATTTGCATGAAGTGCAGCAAGCTGATGTGGCTGCATCAAGGGCCAGGCATGCTGCAGTGCAGCTTGCTGCATTGTCAGACCCTGCAAGCAATGGCATGACAACATGTGTGCAGCTCCTGGGAGCAAGTGTGCACCTTCAGTGACAGGAGCTNAAATTGCAACACCTCTTGCAGGGTTACAGACTCAAAGTTTGGCTGCCCCAGGTTCCCACTGCTGCCAATTGGATTTTGCACATAGTAGTAGTACTGTGTTTGCCCAGCATTTCCAAGCACAGAGCTCTGCATCTGCAGCTGTGCAGATTCATCGGTGACATGGGCACCATTCTTGGTATACCTTTTCACAGATAAGCTGCTGCCTGGCTTTGATTGCATGTACAGTAAGGTGTATCCGCTGTTGTTGTCGCCGCTCATTGATGCTGCCCGAATGATCNGGCACAGCGTGCACAGCATGGTGCAGCTTGTACCTGGCTTTAGCTGCTGGTGTTCATGCTGAGCAAGAGAGCAAAGCATGCTCAGCAGCTGCAGGTAGGCCTCTTGCACTGAGACAGCCGGAGCAAAATCCCGGGCAAAGCAACCCAGCAAATGGCACAGGACAACGATGGTGAGCGCTCCAACTCGATACTTTGCCGCACCTGTGCAGCAGTCAGTGGCTGAGTCACANGGGCTTAGTGGTCAAGGTGTTTATGTATGTATACAGATCAAACAAAAAGCAGCAGTTGCCTGTTTGAGGCAGACACTTCTGATCATGTCAAGACAGCTTGCCAAGGTTGTCAAACAGCACTGCGGCATATGAATGTATGACATAGCTTCTGCTGTTATGTCACCTGCAGAAGTTGCTGAAGATGCTCTAATTTGCATGCCGACAATGCGAGCCTTGTGACAAGAGCTTGCAGCGAATCTGACAATAACCTCAGTGGAGGTNGTATGGTCAACATGCACTCTGCTGTAACTTTGTGTTGCTCCCATGTTCTTCTGCTCTATGCACATGCTTGGTTCAAGCCCTACGCACATGCTGCTGAGGTGTTGAATCATTGATGACGCACTTGCTGTGCTGCCATGGTTGTGTCACCAGTGAATAACTCAAACAATCAGGTGAGGTGGGCGTGGACAAGGTGCTGGCAGACTGCTGCAGCGAAGAAACTGCTCGATGCTTGACAAGCATGCAGTGCACATGCAGTAATACATTTGTGTTGAGGGCATGACAAGCTATAAGCACAATGCACTTGGATATGCTGTGTGGCTGTTAGGGGAACCAGCATGCTGATCACGCGGCTGACATATGGTGATGTTGTACCTTGTCTGACTTGAAGCTTTCTTGGCAAGCTTGATTGGTGAGACGACAGCCTTCCAATGGGTTGTGGCAAGTGAGCAGCCTTACAACGCCCATTGATCATGTCACCATACCAAGTATAGCATCTCCGTGCTGCTCAATACACACTTGCATACAAATGAGGTGATGTCCAACCGGATGTCCGTTCTCTAGGTCAATGAAGTGCATCAAGGACACCTAGATCGAGGGAGGTGTCCTGTTGCAACCTGGCAAGAGGGGCAAGACATGTTTGTTGGGTTCATGCAGGCCCAGTATCNTCCCTGCTGTCACTGGTGCACCATTATTGTTTGCAAGCTCACTGAATCTTTGTCCTCTGGCTTGAGCGCTTCTTGCGGTACCTGGATGCACTGTGGATCCTTGGAATGCTGCAGCTANATTGCATTGGGACAAATGCTGCATGAGCATGACCGATGACTGTGTCAGTGGATATGGCCACGTTACAGAGCACAAGTAGACACCACATCCTGAGGACGACATATGACACACGCAAACATGATAGGGTGAGGACCATTCATCCATCCTTATGAAGCGTGACTGAAAAACTCTGACATGATAACGCAGTTGCAAGTGACAGTGTTTGAGTCACGAGTGCTGATGGTGTGTGCAACTGTGCATGCTGATTGTCCAGAAACCTGCGCAGCCTGCTTGTGTCGTGCACTGTACAACTCTACCTCTTTGAAGATTTGCCATACTGTAGACAATTCTTTCTGCTCTTCTGCAAGCTGCACCACGAACGGAAATGTCGTTTCCGCCAGCGCAGACGCTCATCACACTGATGTGCTGGCAACAACTTGCACGGGTGTTTTCACGCATGCAGTAACGCACAAACCTGTTGTTGCCAGACCCAGCGTGTTCGCTCGCTCACGGGCAAGTCTGCCCAGTATGTCTGGTCCTTGTAAGACTCTGCTGGCAGACTTTGGTCACTTCGGCTCTGGCCAGCGGGTAGGTCGTGATCTGCGCTTGCTGTCGGCATGCGCTGCCTCTAGCCCACAGACTACCCGTTGCTGCGAACCAGCCTGGTGCGCAACCGCCGCGGTCAGGGTGCCCCGGATACGTGCTGCCGATCTGCATTGTTTGACAGACGCAGACAGCTACATGCGAAGCATCTTCTGTTGCGCACGAACCGAGCACCAATGACTAAGATTAGCTTCGTCCAGCTGGGAACAGCTAAAGCATACCGAGTGAACAGTTGTGCGGACTATAGTTGTCTAGCTGCAGTGTGACAGCTATGCTTATTCCTTATCCAGGAACAGCTACGCTTGCAACCATGACATGCTAACACTACAACAGATCAAATAGCTGCACAACCTGGTTTATACTGCTCATCTCTTGGCCAAGCTACACCTGCCTCTCATTAAATGCAATGNTTAAATTGCATACGTAGGCATTGTTGCATGTGAACGCAGACTCTCTGAGCAGCCATGCAGGCAAGCAGAGTTTGCTGCTTGCATCACAGCAAGATGATTCACACCTCAAACTGATTCACAGCACCACAGCATGATGAGTCACACCTCAAACTGGTTCACAGCACCACCAAGGCAAAGGTGCCTGAAGATGCAATATAATAACTCGTCTTTCTCTTGTGACTCATCCGGGCTCAGGCTGAATACTCAAATGAGTCATTGACANAGACAAGTACACATGCAAATAGGCAGGCAGGAGGCACACCTGAAGCATTGCTTGCAGCTGAACGCATGGGCTCAAGCTTAGGCAGTTTACGCTTGGGGGAGTAGTCGTCACAAATTTCCGCTTTTGTACCAGTAACAACCTGCAANTGGCCAATGACCTCAGAGCTGCCTTGGAGGATGTGTTCTACAAGTACCAGGTCGACCTGACCATTGCTGGACATGACCACATCTATGTAAGTTGCCACTGCTTTGCTGTGCTGCTTTTGTAACACGTAACTTCCAGAACATAGTCAGCAGGATGGGTGACCTCTTGCAAATCCTTGCTACACAAACGTATGAGGAGAATTTGGCTTTGCCAGGTTATGTACGCTTTTTCAAGTTTTGCCTACCCTGTGATGATGCTAAATTTAGCTTATGTTAGCTACTGCTCTGCTGCTGCTGATATCATTTGTGGTTGTCAGCAGATCTCAGCACAAGTAACTTACTCTGCATCAGCTGTGCACCCATATATGCTTCCTGAAGGTCATGCAATTGAGCAACATTCAAACATCCCAGCTGTGCAGCAAATGATGGTCTGACTGCTCAGCTGTCACAAGCCCTAATGCATGCCATTTTCTGTGGAGTTGGTTAGGTGTCTTCATGCAGTCCATGGGCCCAGCACAGCATCGCATCGCTGATAGCACCTGACCACANAAGTCATCTGTGTAAAGCATGCACATACAGCATTCACACATCTGCACTATGCACACTGGCACAGTTGCGTTAGCACGTTCGAACCCTTCCTGTAGGATTGACTGTGAGCCAGACAGCTTGGGGTAGCAGCTTTGCTGCTGTGTGCTACAGACATGTTGCAATTACTGCAGAGGTGNTGTCGGGCCATCGCTTACACAGTCACACGATCATCTGTTCACTTGGTCGGAGCGGGCCGCGTAGCTTAGCCTGCCAGCCCGTCGGGAGTGTAAGGGTTTACGGTGGCTATACCGCGCGCGAGAGACATGTACAGTCAATACACGGCACAATATGAGGGATATGTTGGTGTTGACAGTCCTTATAGTTTTCTAAAACTCTACATTGGACNTTCCAACCTCGTTAGGTTTCGCGGAAATCGTACGCTACGCTGTAACGCGGACCCAGCATTAGCTGTTGTTGAGACAAAGTGACAATGGACTCAACAGGTGTGTCAGCTACCAGAGGGCTTGCACGTGCTGCATTGCTGGGGCTTGAGGTGGCATTACAGTTGGTCCTCGAATACCCAGTACTGACAAGTCTGCGCATGCAGTATGCTGTGTGACTGCGTCATGCATTGTTCCCATATGCATAAATAACTTCAGATATCACACCATGCGNTGCTGGTCAAGCTGCAACAGCAGGTCTGCATGCTGGTACAGAGCTTGCGCCTGGTGAGCGTCCTGCTGGTGTGGTTGGCCACCAGCCCCCTCCGAAGGCTGATGAAGCGTGCTGAGCACATGCTGAGCTGCCTGTGGCGCTCCACTGTCCAGGTGCAGCTGAGCCAATGCCAGTGCTGCCTGGCTCTGTTTCCATGCTGGATTCTGCATAAACCACATACTGTGGCATCTATACTATCTTGGCTGGACGTTCAAGTGCATTGCAGCAGCTCAGATATGCCTAGCTGCATGTAGCGCATTGCTGTACACATGCAGCTGCGCCAAAGCCACATCTGCCGGCTGTCTTACCATACTGGCTAACCCTCTGGCCATCAAAGGCTGAGCTTCACCCTGAACAGGGGAAGCTGTGCAACGGACAGCAGCACACTGTTCACCTGCCAGCTAATGTGCGTCATGGGCATTGCTACTGCTGTGCCTGACTGCTCCAGATTGCTGCTGCCGCCATGCCAGTAGACAGCAGAGGCCGGAGCACAGGGCACATCAGACAGATGTGCTGTGCCATGGACATGCTGCAGCAAAAGCAGGGGTGTGACACATGATCTGCTTACAATGTGTTCTAATTTGCAAAATACACCCTGACATGGTGCTTGGGACTGCAGCGCATGGCGGGTATGCTCATGGCAGCCTTGGCAGCAAAGCTCAGGCAGTGATTGAGCATGAGAAGTGATATGGTGACATGCTTGTTGCAGTGTTTCCTTCGATGCTAGGTAGCCAGGATCCTGACCCTATCATTCTGCATGGCCTTCTCATAGATGGAGATCATCTTATCCTCATCACCCATCTGCTTGTGACACTCAGCCACTTTGCTCCACAGGCCCAAATCGTCGTGATCTGGCAGCTCTTGCACACGCTTGTNCCGCAGTCTGACCAGACAGCAGACCGGACAACCTGCAACAACATCAACCTCTGTTGTATGCATGATGAAACATGTCGGTCTCCTGCATTTGCAATCAGTGTGGCAGCTTTTGCAAGACAGTTGCAAGACTGTTGCTGTTGAACCAGCAAGGGCTGAGAGCACAAGTCAAGCAGCANCACTCCAAATGCATTGCAGCCTGTCTCACGGGATGCATTTGCATGCACTGCTGCCATGCGAGGTATACATTCACATGCCCTGCAGGTTTTCAACAGGCATGCATTGCAGCCTATGCCATAATCTGCGTTTACATAGCATTGCAATGTCAGTGAGGTTGTCATTGTCTGGATCTCACTTNGGTGATTGGATGTGTGATGGCATCGGCGGTAGCTCTGTTGGTGCTGATAGCCTACCAGAACTTTGCCGCCCTAACTGGTGCACATCAAGCATCCACAGGTGATGTGATCGCTCAGTATCAGCATGTCATATGCCGTCTTGTGCATGTATGGTAGCGCAATGTGACTTAGCATCAAGCAGCAAAGAGCAGCTCCTGCATGTTTACTTCACAGCTTACTTACGTTTCTAGCACCATCCTGTTGTGCATTTCGTGATGAGCAATGCAGTGTCACACATGCTGGCTTTGCTTCAACAACTGGCCATAGCATCACAATGGCTGCTGCTGTGCCTCCTGCAGGCATACATGTATGTATACTTGCATTTCATACAAAGGAAGAATATCATTCTGTCTGACCTTGCAGATCAAGCCAACAATATACTCACACAGCTAAACGAATGGGCCATACTTTCAGCTCCAATCAGGCGATGAGTCAACTTGGCAAAGTCGCTTACAGCTCGCCCCTGCAGGTGATCAGTGTGCAGGGTTTTAGTATGCGCATAATACATTGTTCTGAGTTTAAGCATTGTTCGTGTGCTGCGTACCATGAGTTATTGTTGTTCTGTGCATGGTTTCTTTCATGGTGTTCTTAGGCCCTTGGTATTTGCATTGTCAGGTGCACATTAACCTGGGCTGTGAGCGTGGTGCTTTTTGGGTGTTCGCTAGGGCGTCAACTGAGCAATCATGCTTTGAAGTGAATGAAGAAAAGATGTACATTTCTTCAGTTGTTTGCATCAGNAGCTTGCAAACACAGCAGCCACAGCATACCTCTGCCAAGCAGCTGCTCCATGGGCGTCAAGACTGCATACTCTGCACTTGCTGGCACAGCCTGTTTAGGCTCCTGCCTGCTTGTCCTGGCTCGCCAGTGGCCAGCAACCCTGGCTACAAGCGGCAAAGGCAGCCCAGACAGCTCGTCGTCTGATATGTTGGTTTGCAATTTGTTTCTAGCCTGCCATATGCTCAGCTAGTGGGACGTTGATGTACGTCAGAGCAGCACATCTGTCAAACAGCATGTACAGGGCAGGACAACAAGACGGGTGCCAACTATTCCCGCAGTTGCAGGCGTGCTGATNGTAGGACGGTCCCTGCCTGCTGCATTGTCAAGCTGCATTCAGTAAGGCAACTCCGCATCAGGCAATCACAGCATCAATGTGTTTTCAAAGAGCAGACTCAGTTGCTGTAGTCGAGAGTCTGCTGCATGCGCAAATGAAAATGTGCCTGCTTACCTGGGGCGATAGCTGCAACGATGGGGAAGGTGCTGACTGCTGGTGCGGCTGCAGTTGATGTCCTTGCACCTGCAGGATATGCAAGTACAGTTTTCAGACTACTGGTGCAGAGCTAAATTATTGTTGCTGTTATTTAGCTGTCATCTTGGACATCAGCTGCTTGCATGGAAGGTACAGCAGCACACGAGTGTTTTCAGAATTGTGAGAGATTCAAGGGGTACGTGAGCTGAGCTTACATCACTGAGATTGACCGTCAAGTTATACTCTGAGTTATGCGCTGATTATGCGGTGCTAGCATATTTTCAGCGCAGTGTGAATGTTGGTGTTCAAGAGTTATTTGTGGCTTTGTATGCTACAGCTAGCTGCTAGACTTGACAGGACCCAGATATGGCCCCGGAATTCTGACTGATAAATTAGCACATTTCCGTACATCATGACTACACTGTTCGTCCGCAGGACTTCTGTCACATGCATGCATGCTCAATATATGGGCTTTGGGTGAGCAATGAGGCCTGACAGCATACAGATGTGGCTGCACAAGACATGTGTTGGTGAAGTGTTCAGGCCAATTAGGTCATCTGGATGACCACATGCATGCTTCTTGCCATGAGATTGGTAATTGGTGGTATGCAGGTTGCTTTGTCAGTGAGCAAAGTTAGCGAAGTTACTAATCNGTCAACTGGGGTGGGCTGCTGGCTTGCATCTTGTATGTTCTGCGCCTGCTGCTCTTTGTACATGACGTTGGGCATATAAGCATTCAACCAAGGCTGCTCCCCTGCAGTATTGGCACACAGCGTCACCCAGCAGCTTGATGGTGCAGGCCATGCCAAGACAACCTGACAGTGTGCAGGACACAATTGAGATATTTGTGCCTGCCAGCAAGGTGACGCCACAATGATATGTACTGAGCTCCTGTTGTCAGACATATACTGTGTTTGCGGTCCAAAGATGACATGAGTCTGCAGTAAAAGCTGAGACTGCTAGCCACCAGTTTGTGTCATGATGTAACAGTGGGTGACACCGACCTGTTGATGTTGCAAAGTCGTAGGCAGCTACCATCACATTGGCTTGGGTGCCTGCTGGCGGGTGATTTGCAAAGTGAGCTTGTGCCAATGGATGCCGTGTCTGCATGGCACATATTTTGACGTGGTGAAGTGACATCTTCCAGAAAATGTCATGCTCACTTTGATCATGTGCCAAGGCAGGTCTGGGAATACTGCACATGTCATGATGGACAAAATGCAAAGTGTGCACGGCGCATGGCAGAAGCAATTCCAAGCAGTACTGTTGCACTGCAAAGCACACAGCACGTGACAGTACAAGGCGCATGGTGCTGATTCAGATGCACTGTACATGGCTGACAATAACATCCTCAACTCATGTCATGTCGGCAGCTTCAGGACTAGCTGACACATTATGCATGAAAGGAGGCCTTGCACAGGTCTGGCAAAATTGCTGTGTAAAGTAACACATGCAAGGCCTGTACAGGTAAGGTCCCAGCCCTATAGCGAGTGCATAGCATTTGAGCAAATCTTGAGGCAGTGTAAAATTCAGGCATTGCGTATGCCAACACACTTTGCGCATTGTGTGGCATGAGATGATGATGATGTAATTGTCTAGTTAACAGCACATGCATATGGAGTGACTGACCTCTAGCTGTTGCAGCTGTGCCAGCAAGACTTTGTGCACAGCACTCTCCTGCTGCCCCGCGCTTTGCATGCTGCCTATCTGTGCTGCAACTCTGGTCCAAGCATGGCCATCTAGCAGTTGCCCATCAAATCTTGCCAAGAAATAGTCATTGTGAGCATCAATTTTAGGGAAGCCAGGAATCCTCCTGAGCAGCATCCACGAACACCACGTCAACTCACTGGGACAGGCTGACAGGTACAAGCAAGCACAAAAGGTTGGCAAGGTCATAGCAACTGCCAGTATGTTTCCTGCAGTCCAAGTGGCACCATGCGCAAAATCAAATTTGCCACAGATAGACTGTACTTCCACAATTGTTCTGCTTGCTCAAGACAGTGATCAGCTCTGAGGAATGGAAGCACAGCTCTGCAGCCCATCTCCATCGCTCACGGCCTGAGCACGTAGTATGTCTAGCAAAGCAAGCACTTTAGATTTGAGCCTTACTTCAGCATAGCTCACTCTACGTGCATCAAAATGCAGGCAATCAGACTTGCAACAATCTCAAACCTCGCGTCTATCAGCAATATGATCTGTCAGGAATGAACGAACTTTCCATGTATGCTGTCTGACACAAAACCTTATGATGTTGAGCACAGTATGTGGCACAAGCTGCTCTTGACCTTCACAAGGCAGCCTGTGCAACTGCTCTCCTGTGCCATGGTGTGATCGACCATTGGCCTACCTGTAGTGCATGGGACTGTACACAAGGCCAGGGTACAGAGCTACAACTGCTCCCACGGGTGCCCTACCCTCCAGCCACAGGCCCTGCCCTGCATCTGCATGTGCAATTCCAGAAGGCGCCACATGCAGCGTATATCCTAGCTTCTTCTTCAGGGCCTCGGACACTGTGGCTAAAGTCAAAGGCGCAGTGTATGTGCTTTGCGTGCTGGGCTGGCCACTCATCTGTGCAAGGGTGTTACTGGAGGGACTTGTTGATCCAGGGGGGTGACAGGGGACCCCCTCAGCAGGGCTTGCATCAGCATGCTGTGAACCAGCAGGTCTTGTGTTGGCATGCTCTGTGCTCAAAACATCTGATTCAGCCCTNTGACTCCTGCTGTTGCTGCTGCTGATGCAACAACCACCCAGTAAGCCCAGAAGCCTGACTCTGCAACTTGTACTGTTTGCCCCCACTTACAGCATGTTCAGTAGCAGAGGTTGCCAATGTCATGGTGGCATTATCTTTGTCATGAAGACGCCTGACCGTGAGGTACAAATAGGGCATGGGTATACAGTTTAAGTGCAATTTGCATCACGTAGTGAAGGCTAACATGTACAGAGTTGAGCAGCCAGGAGAGCATGTAGGATTGATGCCTTCCTTACCAAAGAGTTATGTACCTGAACTTACATTCCTGACTAGGCAGGACAGTTCACCTGGTGCAGGATGAACTTGACGGTGAAACAAAACCCAATGTGAAGTGAGCGGGGTTTTTGAAAATTACCGGGTAGTATCCCTTCTCCAGCAACTGATTGGGCGGTGAGTCACAGGTGAAGCACAGGCCTGTGAGTCGGATGAGCTNCAAATTTACGAAACAAAGCGAAACCGGACTCACCGGCAGACGGAAGGGGACATTGGGAACTCTGTTGGGCACAGCCTGATTGTCAGTCTCCTCTGAACTTGCTGGCACGTTCCCTGTAGATGACTGCAACAGCATAAACAAGCCTTCGCTCGGATAACATTGTAGCGTTTAATGCGCACTGTAACATGACATTGTAGCTCATGGCTCAGAAAGACAAATGGCAAGAAGGCATGCCTACAAAAACTGGTATAGATAGACATTTTGTGCAACACCCTCCTTGCAAAGCCTATAATCACGGGTAGCTGAAGCATTACAGGCATAACAAAGCCATGAAAAAGCAGATGGTGAAGGTAGTGCAGAGGGTCAAGCAACTTATGCACAGGCAAAAAGCAGTGGAATGCCATGTGTGCTTGGAGGTGCTGGACTGAGGTTTGCAGACAATGTATGAGTACAGAACTGATTGCTGTATATGCTTGCCTCTAGATGTTGTCACGCTCAACAATCATGTTGTGGACACAACTGTGGCTAAGCAATACCATGACCAATGTCTGAGCAAGTGACTGCTGACGCTTATGCAGCAAAATGTGCACACATGTGTATCATTGCAAAGATGTGTGCAAATGGACACAGCAAGTCACAGCCAGTTGACTCCCTGGCCGCTGGCAAAGGCGTAATGAACCACTTTGCTACTCATGCTGACACTCCAAAGTGCACAAGACGTCAACTATTACAGCTTAGCTGTGCAGGTGACTGAAAGTCAGTGGCTCGCAGTNCACATAAAATATGGCAGAGTCAAGCTGAGTGAGTCACAGCCAGAGATGTTGACTGTTGGATATGAATTTTGCAAAACAATAAACATGTTTTTGTTTCGTTTCATTCACATAAAACTTAGCATCCATCTTCAGCAATCATACCAAGCTATCATGGCCATGACTGCATTGCCATGTTCCAGTTTGGCCAGAGGGTCATCAAGCTTGGCCTTGTCATGCTGGTCCATGAGCTCCATCACTTCTGCATCTGCTGATGTGTACTCCTCCGCCTGCATTTGCACATCATACATTTGCACATGACAAATTTGCACATAAGATGTTGCACATAATACATTTGCGCATAAAGCACCAAAAAAGCCAGCAACCTTCATTTACACATCACACAACCTGNTGGCTGGGTTTGACTGCTGCTCTGCCTGCCATGCTCAATGACACAGCCTTGGCTGTGCGTGAACTTGTTGCGCTGCCAGGCATGCATGCATACAACAACATGCTTCTGCACTTGTGACTGGAACATCTGCCATGTGTGGATCAGTCTCAGTAGCAGAAGCATGATGGTTTTTGTGCGTATGCCTGGCAAAGCAATAGCTTCATCGCATGTACCATGATGTGTGTCCTGAAGAACGCAACAATTGCTGCCAGCAGGTAATGTCATGCAGCCTAGGCCCACTGTGCTCGCTCATATCAACACCTGTGTCGTGTGTCATGCATCTGGTCTCCAGCGCATGTGCAGTATTCAAACTTTCAGAAGTACTGGAAGTGCTGAAGTTGGCAAGAATTTGTGTGTAGGCTGCTCAGGAAGAAGAGGCAGAGGAGGAGAACATTACAGACAAGGCAGAGGCAGCAGCTGATGACACCAAGCAAGACAGTGAAGAGACTNATGCATGGCAAATGGCATGCACATGCACAACGTGCTCGGTGCATGCTTGCTGCACTACAGAAATGGCTGTGGCGGACGCATGTCCAATGGCAGAACTAGCAACTCTGCTGTTTACCCCATGGATGTGCGTCCTTACCCGTCGGCAATCCCACTGAGTGGCCCAGAGCTGTTCCTGTGACGGCTGCCACTGGCCCTTCTGCGGGGCATGGCCAGCAACTGCCCCTCTTCTTCTGTCAGCGGAGGTAGCTGAGCTGCGCGAGCTCTGAGAGTGACCCCATCAGCAGTGAAGATGTTGTCATATGGTGCCCTGCATAGCAGCCCGACTCTTAGGCCCTGCCCGGATGTGCCTCATAAGCAGGATGCAATGATAACTGAGAGAACAATTGACCAGGCAGGTCATATGCATACAACAGTATGCCGCAACCTGCAAGGCACCCTGGCATTGCTTCAAGGTCAACATAGATCTTCAGGACGTGAGCTGCATTCAAAGACAGCGTAGACAAAGCCGAGTTGGTCAGAGTTTGAACATGGTGTATTTGCGATAAGTCTGTCTCATGAATGTGGGCTCTTGCCAAGGTGCACACAAACAACTTGACACATCCTGATCAAGCCAAAAACAAGTAGCAGACTTGCAAGCCAATCTTGCCGTTTGATAATCAGATGGGAAGCCAAACTAGTGGACACATCAATGAGCCAATTGCACCGTCCTGGGGGCTGAACTTCTGTCACAGAAACAGACAGGGAGCAGGCAAGTGACAAATGAAGCAAAAGATACCTACGAGAACCTTGACCAGCATGCGCCTCAAACTTGCTGCAAGAGATGACTGTCTTGCAGCACTCGCACAGTATGCCAGTGTTGGCATCTGAGCCAGGGCTGATGCGCACTTCCCCTGCCAGTAAGATCCCGTGCTGGCTGGTCTTGTACACAACTGGCTCCCCATTCTGCAGCCAGCCAGCACATGTTCATGTTAGCCACATTGACTGGGTCGTTGCTGATCACTATCTGCCCCAGTCCTCATGCACCAGCCTTGCAGGTAGGACTCTTACGCCAATACGTAGCAAGCTATGCATGCGCCGGCCTGAACATGGTATCTGTTGCAGACGCAGCGCTACTGGACATATATGCTGCAGATGAGAAACACAGAAATGGCACATGACATAGACAGGTCTCAACAAGGCAGCGTCAGCATCTCTGCAAGCAGAAAGCCTGTGTGAGTGCAGCTGGCGGCGGACCGTGAGAGCTCCCTCCCCGCCAAGGAACAGACGCTTGTGCTTATTGCCATTGCGCTCTCGCCGGGCTGGCGTCATCCCACTCACTGGCACTGCCATATGCACTCGACCTGTGCCACAGCACCACGTTCAACCCAAAGCATACCAAGCAGGCATTGCATGGCAGCTAGCTGACCAGGCAATGAGATCAGGCTTACTGCTGCAGCCCAGGTGCAGCTGGCACTACAAAAGGCAGCATGCTGTGGCAGCTGCAATCAAGACATGTGCATGTTGTTGCAATCCCTCACAACATGTTGTGCAATACTTTGGGAGCAGCACTGCTCAGAAGATGGCTGCACCTGCTGGAGAGACACAGGATGTGTCATGGGCTTTCCCTTTTGAGATCTGTGGACGAGCTGGGTCCTGGGCGGGTNAAGTCTGGACTGCTGTTGTCTGTGGGGACCTTTGATTTCTGCTGGATGCGGGCCAGGCACACCAGAGAACTTCAGGGCTTCACAGAAAACCTTGGCACACACAGTGGGCAGTTTATTCAATGGAGTCTGGTTACATAATCCTCTAGTAACGCATGCATGTTTGTAGTGTAAGGTGCATGGCAGCAGTGGCTAGATCAATAGACAGCAACATCTTACACTGCTGGAAGTATAGACTGGCAGACAATGAACAGGGCGCAAGTTGCTAAGCAGAAGCAGCATTCAGTGTGAACATGTAGCTGTAGCCGACATTGTGGTCATTGGTCAGTTGCGGTAGAGGGCTGTTGTTGAAGCACTGTAATTTGCCCGTGCTGTCATCGCATACTATGCACTGCTAACCCTTTTGCTGACTATAAACGGCGCAGAGTCTGACACTGATTGTCTGCAGGATAAGCACACGTCCACACACACAATAATGCAAGGAACCTATGTTTGTTGTGATGCTCAGGCAGCAGCAATTGAGCACACATGAGCAACAGCTAGCACGTTGTGAAGTCAATCAACAATGTGGCTGAGGGCAGCGGCTGCTATCTGCTGAGGGCGGCGGNGTCATGAACAACGACGCTGATGTGCAATGGCTGGACGTCACAAAACAAGCATGACCTGTTGCGCTCAGCAGAAGCAGTAGAGTGAGCTTCCTTGGCATCTTGCACAGCCTTTGCTGCAGCCTCCTGTGCCAAGGCCAGCCGCTGCTTCTCACCCTGCAACAAGGCTGAGAAGTGATTGAAGTATAAGGCATGCCAAGGACGCGCATACAACACAGTGTTGTGGCAGACTAACAAAATCTGCGCGGGGCTCAGCTGGGCTATGGTCAGCTGAGCGCTTCCTGCCAAGTGATAGCCTTTGTCTGAACAATGTGCAGAACACTGCCAAGGATGTACATGAAAGACTGTGTAACTCTGAGGGCTGCATGGACAAACACAGCCAGCAGTGACCAGGGCTGCCCGAAATGACTCCTTGCCATGGGTCTGGGCTGAAGCNATCACCACCATGCGTACATGGGCTGCTTGACATGAAACATTAGTCTGGTCTACTTTACCAGCGGAATGACAGATATCTATGGCAATGAATGCATATCCATTGCTGTAAGATAGCTGAACATCCATTAGAGATTCTTGCTTGCAGAGGTCACAAGGCCAGTTTGGACCCCAAGTTCAGCCAAGGGCAAACCCTTCCCCACATACCANCGTGAGCCAATCATGCAGGTAGTCTACATCTCCTCATTGATGCCATGAACAATGTGCATTAACATATCAAGCATTGGACAAGAATGCACATGCGTNCACCATGGGCCCTGCTGCACAGCAGTTGCCGCCTAACGAGCGCCTGCCTCCTCTTGTGGTCATCAATCTTCAACTACCAACCTATCCAGTGAGCACATCCAGTCCAACTCATTACACATGCTGTCGAATTCAAGTGCATGGAGGTTGCATTGCGCAACCACAGATTTTTCCACAACTCTCATGCTGGCATGCTAGCATGTGCTCTGCAAGAGCACATACTACAAGCTTGTATGGGGTCAAGCTGTCACATCTACGTTGAAGAAAAAAACATATTTGATGTACAGAGGTGCCAGAAATGCCAGAAATTTCTCAGTCAGGAATGGTAGCAGACTTGAGTTATTTGTCAAGGCAATTCACCCACCACAAGCACCTGCTATGTGGAATTTGGATGTTGAGCCACCATGCTGCATTGGTCTCCCAACGCCTTTCAGNGTGGGGAGCAGCATGTGGCCTGACAATGCGTACATGAGCAGCACTGCACACTTAAGCAGGCCATGGCGATCTGCAATCATTCATTCCTGTACGCGCGATTTCAAACTCGCTCGATTGTAAGCTCTGCCCTCTTCACCTGTCAAGCCTGCTGTCAGGCCAATTTGTGCCAGTACTTTGCCAGCACTGCGTTGCCGTTCGCGTGAAGCGTTCGATAGACCGTTTTTTTGGTAGTGGTGTACCCTCTTTGAACCACTCGAATAGTGGTCGTGTTCACACCTGATCCTGATCAAAAGCCTTTGCCGTCAGCCGGCAACACTGCAAGGTCAGCCTTCACGGCCATCTGATTCAGAAGCTTGTTGCACATTTGGATACCCGGTAGCTGAGGGCAATGCAGCTTCGGTCAGCGGTCACAGCAAGACTGGCAGCAAATCAGCTAGTCCCGTCTCTTCGCCTGCTAAAGGTATGCCACCCCAGACTTCCTATTCAGCTAATCATCGCGTGACAAAAGCTGTGACCATGGCTGCAGGTATCTGGCCCGGTAAGGCAGAAGAGGTTTCGCCAATGTAGCACTGTCAGCGAGATCAAATCCACTGAGCAGCGACAAATGTCAGAGGAAGAGCAGCAGGCTATTCAGGNCTGGTTTCCTAGCCAATTCACGGCAGCTTTGAAGATGCGGATCATTGGGGTGTCGGCCCTGATCTGATCTGTCCCAGCTCAGCTTGTCACAAGCCACAATGCATGCAGCAAGAGCACATGAGATGTGCAGCCGTGGAACTTGAAAGCCTGTGTAGAACAGTGCCCTTGATCTGCTGATACAGCGCAGCAACCAAGATATACCTCATCAGCTGCTCTACCCATGTACTACCCATATACTACCCAGCAGATTGGCTTCACTGTGCCACAGTGTGCAGGTATACTACTATCCCTAAACCATACATCTGTGTCCGTATCATCAGCTCTAAGTTCGACAGTTCTGTGCTCCCCACAGTTTATGCAATACTCAAAACAGCTTTCTGTTGTGTGATCTCTCAGCTCCAGGGATCGCTCGGCAGCATTGTTGCTAAGAGCTGTTTGTTGTCGGCAGCATTGTTGCCAACTTGTTGGACAATAATCTGAAATATTGTGCATGTTCATCAATACAACCAAGTAAAACGCTCGGTCGACCATATAACGCGTAGACNACAGTCATGCAGATGCATCACAGTTGCGTGTTCACTTGTCCAGAGCAATTCAACCTGTTGTACATCAGCCTGACTGGACTGGATGAGCACAGCTCAGCCAAAATTGATTCGCAAACTGTGTCATCAGAAGTAAGTATGATGAGTTGCAAGGCAAGGGTATGTCGCAGCAGCTTCATTGGCTTGTTACATGTCCATGCAAAGCACAACATGGTTGGTGAGCATGATAAAAGGTAGGACCCACACCTGTTCTGAGGTGCGTCTGAGCGTAGCTTCAACCTCAGGTCTAGCTTGTTCAGCTGCACTGCTGCCGGCTGCCAAGGCATAGTCTAGTGACTTGACTGCTCCTTGCCTTTCTGCGCATGCACGCATGGCTTGGGTGCAAGATCACAGGACAGGAGCAATGTGAAGTGGCAGANTGGACCTGATCATCAGCATTGCTCAGCACGGAAGCTACTTTGCCTTACTGCTAGCAAATGTCACATCTGTTACACCGTACACACTCTTGCTATCAAGAACTAGGGTACAAGCAAGGTTTCAACGCGGTTGTCCTGCAGGCATCTTGGGGAAGCATTGAGAGCGCTGCTAGTCCTTGAAGTGCGGCGGGTGAAAGTCACATCACAGAGGCCGACACACAGGGTGCCTGCGCATTTATCACCAGACTGCCTCGCAGTGTGCTGTGAGTTCACCACTCCAAGTGGCGGACTTGCCCAGGTAGTCCTGGGTGGCCCTCCCGAAGGTACCCTGAAGGCTTCACATCGGATATGACTGTTGGAACAATGCAACATCCTGCTTTGCAAGCATGTGCATGTGCCACATGACACATAGGTCCCCTGAGTTTTTTGTCACATTTCTTACACTAAACAGCCCTACATCAGCAATGTCCCAGCCTGCTGAGCGCTTGTATGCAGCATTCGGCGGAAGTGCTGCAGGTGTCATCACAATGATCACAAGCATGCAAGTCAATTGCAGGCCATGCACCAAAGCATTGTTTATGCGTCCAGCACAAGCTTTGCTGTGTAGCGGGCTGCCAAATACCCTCCACAGACATTGGTGACTGTGTAGCCCACAAAAAACACACTGCAGCAAACATGTAGGCTGTAGTGTACAATGATTGTTGTGATTGGCCGCAGCCATGGTGCATCACATTGCAACCAGTGGCCTTGTAGTGTAACTGCCATGACCAGAGTAGCATGCATGTGCACAGCGAGACATAATATGTATCAACATCATCTTCAGCGCTTATTGAGATGCCCTCAAAGAGGTACAATCTAAAAAGGCTTGCAATCCGACAATGGGGTGAGGCAGCGTAGCAAGTTGGCAGACTTGTGTGTAGCACACTGGCAAGCACACGCGAGAGCGCTTTGTGCTTTCAAGCAACCAATATTATGCAGCCTAGTTTGGGGAAGCTCAGTGGGTCTGACCTGCCAATAGCACCCTTGGTGGCATTGTTCCAGCCATACTGCGTGCTCATGGGTATCAGTGCTATGGTGATGGCTGCTCTGTCCACGTAGGAGATCATCGCAATAAGGCAACATGTGAACAGCATCATTTTCCAACGCCAGCCTGAAGGTGCTTCTGGGTGACAGTCATCATCCTGTGCCTCTTCCTCATCTATGGTATACTTTGCCTTGAAGGGTTGCTGACATAGGATCCAGGTCCACCAAGACTCCTCACTTCGCTTAGCACGCTTTTTGGGCTTCAGATCTGGCAGGAATGTGGCCATGCGAGCTACTTGCAGCTTGGTGACATCAGCAAAAGGCGAGCTGCCATCTTTGAGCAGCTGCTGTTTGCCTTGATCCAGAGCTTCCACATAGGATGCACCACCTGGTCCTGCTGCATCCGGCTGCTGACTTTTTGGAGACCACNCACATCACATACCTGCCACAACACGCAGAGTTTTGCTATCTTGCATACTACATACGACCGCCAGCCAGCAGCGAGACTTTCTATGGCTGCCTCTGTGTAACGTGGGCCAGAGAGATTATACCTCTCTCGACAATTCACGAGCAAAAAGGCTGTCATGGGTGCAATGCAAGATCAAGTCTGCAAGTCAGGATGCTGACATACTGCACTGTGATTGCTGACACAAAGATGAGCTGAGCAACAAAATTTGCTGCAGCTAGCCTAGTGGTGTGTAGTCATGACTGGCGTGCACAGCTCACCGCAATCGAATACCACATCACAGAAATGTCACAGCGACGTTGTGGTGGATGAAGTTCAGGCAATCAGACAAACAACAAGTTGTCAACATCAGAGGGACAGGTACTTCTGTACGCATCACGGAAGCTCCAAAATATCATGGTAACAAGCCTGAATCCTGTTGCCACCACATTCTAGAGCTTCCAGACTAGACACAAGGTGTCTGTGAGCCTGATGCTTACAGGCCAATGTATGCTGTGCTTGAGCACATATATGTATACACCTGTCATGAAATAAGGCGAGCACATCACATTCACATACCCTGTACATCCAGTTCATACAGACACATAATGATACAAACCCAATAAGCTGGCAGCCCAGACAACGCATACATGTGACATCACCTGTCAATACGTTACAATTGGCAGGCAAACACTTGACAGGAACCGGCAAGTACCTCAGCAACACAGGCACGCATGTTCTCCTCGCAGACCACTCCCTCCTTGGCAGCCCACTGGAAGGCTGCAATGCAGGAGTCCCTGATCTCATTCAGGTACTGCACTCCCTTAGTCACATCTGTCAGCATGTTGGGGCCAGTCGTGTCAGGGCCGAAACACCAGATCTTCTTGGCAAGATCCTTGTCCNCACTACCTGATGTTGCTGCTGTAGTGATGGAAGACATGTTGTGGGCTTTCATGGGATTCGAGGGCAAATATATCAGGATACNCCTGACATAATGCGCAAATTCATCTGTTTTACACCAGCAAACAAAGCATGCTTGGCTGCTTGACAGGGCATACATGCTGGGGCAGCAGGTTGTACATGTGGGTGATGCAGGTGCTATCAAGCAGCTGTTAGCCTCAGAGCACAAGCTTGTTGAGGTTAGCACATTGCTCCTTCCACAACTGTAACTTTGCAATGTGCGATTATTGGAAGTGTGTCACACAGTGCCTTTAGTTCACTCAAGGCACAAGGGTTCCTTACTTGACACATAAATACTACCGCAATTCCACTGGTGACCTTGTGCTGTTGGTGGTCAACTTTCATGCAATATGGGAACATCATGATCGGCAGCTAAGTTGATGAAGGTATAGTGATGCAGGCTCGTGCCAGTCATGGTAGGCTCNCAGGGTCCGTACTGTGGAGCGGAGCACCACAACAAACATGGCAGCATGTACAGGTCTAACAGCTACACCTGACATAATGCGCAAATTCATCTGTTTTACACCAGCAAACAAAGCATGCTTGGCTGCTTNAGTGAAAGAAGAGGCAGCGCTAGCAGCACCACGTTTGCGGCAAAAATCGTGCGTTCCAGTCGTACGGCGCANCAGTACATGTGGATGTGCAGCATGAGGAGCGTCAAGGGCTCTTGTCTCAGTCTGATCGACAAAGGTTACATAGTCAGAAATCCTGGCCAACGCAGCAGCCACAGTTGCAGCGAGAGTCGCTACAGACGTAGTATACAGATTCTGACAGGAAGGTAGAGGCAACTTTTGCAAATTGCAGCAGTGACAGACAGTCACGCCTGCCCTCTGGCTGTTACGCTAGCAGTACACCTCCTCGTGTTCCATGCCAGATCTGCTTGAAGGCAAAGTGAACAAAAAAGCTGCTTTGTATCCTGCAGCATGTTTGACTATAACATATGTCATGTTCCATCAGCCACATGTGTACAACACAAGTCAGAAATGTAGTGTGCAGACATGACATCCTGGGCAGTGACCACCACAGTGGTGTTGTAGTTCAACTTTTGCTGCTAGTCTTCTGTTTTGCAGCACGCTTTGCAGCTCTTTTCATGTTTTTCCTGGCAGCCTTGGACAGACTGCTGTTGTCAGAACCTGCTGTTCCTGAAGATGCTGCAGAACCTGATGCTTTCTTTACTTTTTTCTTCTTGTTTGCAGCTTGTGGTTTGTTGTGCTGCAATGTAAGTTTTTGAAATGCCTTCATTCTTTGAGCATGTGGATCCGCAGCTTGGTTAGCTGGTAGGNTGCGTCAGCTACCATGTTGCTGCTAAGCATAGCCCTGGCACCGTCCATTTCTTCCTCTTTGTTGCCAAGAAAGTCATCCAATGGTGGGGCAGCAAACCTGAAACCAACACAATAGCTTTAGGGAGGGNGCAACCACATAGTCCGACCTGAAAGCTTTAGAACAGCTTTTGAACACTTGCAAAATTGTCAGTTGGCCAATGAATTGTGTATGTAAAGGTGTGTTTGTGTGCATAGCACAGCAAGTGCATGTTGCACCTGGCTCTGTACCGGCTGCGGGTTCAGCAATTGCTTTCTGTCTGTTTTCTGCTTTGACGTTCTTCATTGTGGATCAACTGCCAATCTGGATCTTGCATTCACCAAGCACCTGTAGCAAAAGAAACGCCCTGCACTGTCTGCACATTCGTTCTAATTTAATTGCNCCTACAAAGTGATCAGTGTGGCGCAGCATGAACAGCATATAGGCATACCCCATAGTAGTCATCCCCAAAAGCTGCTGTCATGCGCTGATCATAGTCTTCAGGGTCAAAGTCTCCTTCAAGCAAAGCGTNCAGTCCTCTACTTCCTCATCTCAGCAGCTACCTGTGGATCTCAGCAGCTATGAAAAGGAGCTGCGGGACAGCTATGTTTGGGATGAGCTGTATAGCAGCCGCAACATCAGACCAGGGTATGCGTTACAGGCAATCTGCCCTCTTGATCAGCTCATGTTGTATAGTAGTTCAAGCCTTCTGCCAATGCAACTTCACCCTTAAAACACTGCTCATCTTGGTCTCCTGTGCAAGGACAGCTTTGCGCAGTCCCATTCTGAAGTCTGTAGCTTCTGCATAACACAGCTGCAAAGCAGTCCTTGTGCGCTGTAGCTCGAGCAAGCAGAATATCAACATGCATGAACATTCTGCAGTCCCCCTGCAGATTCAAAAGAGGCTTGTGGGGAGGGCTGGCTCATGCAGCCCTAGATACATACCTCTTGCGTGGAAACGCCCCATGGACATTGCGGCACAGGTGTGTTCCTTTCAGCGAGTCGCTTATATGCTGCACAGCAAGTTTGCCAGGCAAGATCCTGCTGCTTTCAATCTGTAGATAGGACAGAACACCCTTCACCGTATGGGGGTGTGCATCTGTTTGTAAGTGAAGCAAAGGTATCCTGTTCAGCCTCTTGAGCCATGATTTTGTTGATTCAGCTGGTGAGTTGCATTGCATATCATCATCATGCCATCTGTCATGGTTGGAAATATCTTGGTCTGCGTGCGGTCTGCACATAACAGAATTACGATCCAGAAATAGCTGTTGTCATGCTGAGTGTCCCTGAGTGAGATTTTTCAAATGGTTGTAGCAACATGTTTTTCTATGAACCAACATTCATGAATCACTCAGCGGTACATTACTTGGTAATTGCTCAGTCAAATTCAACTCCTCAATCATATGTGCACACACACTACCCACTTGGATGGTCCCTACTTGTGACTGCATTCAAGATGCCATCAGTTCTGCATGCATCCATGGCAACAACGGCTTCTGTCAGTGTTGAATCAAGAAAGGTCCAACATGAGTCATCACATGTTGCTGTTCTCATGGTGAGTCTGTTGATGTTCTGCGAGCAGTACATTGACTGCGCTCTGATATCCTTACCCACAACCTCCTAAACCAGACAAGCATATGCCTTTTTTGAAAACATTGCTTGGCCGCAGTGTGGCTTCCATACACTCAGGGTCGATTGAGTGTTAGTTGGAACAGCCGCCACCCATGTCCTCTTCATGATTTGTTGTTGCTAGGCCCCCCCAATTGAGTTGACCCCAGAGTGAATCCCTCATAGGCACCCTGATCATGAAGCTCTGAGGCCGGCTGCAGAGTTTCAGCCTAGGCAGTATCCCAAGCCAGATGGACAAATTAGCTTTGACCTGTCCACCTCATTGTATCGCAGCGGAACCAACCACGAGCATGACCNCAAGCTGATGTGCTGGAGGAGGGCACTGAGGATACAAGAAGTAAAGGGGATGTGCTCATGGAATGTGTAGTTAAGGTCAGCTGGTCGCAGCACATGCGGCTGGCCAGATGCTGGTCTNACAGCCTGCATGTCAACATCGATGTTGCTGCTGAACCAGCAGGAAAGCAGCAACATGGTATGCGTTGCGTATGATCTGTGCATGGGTTGCACATTGCAGACGACACTTATGAACCAGCTTTGCTTACAGCACAAGCAGTGTTTGAGTTTGGCTAAGAGCCACACTCCAAACACTGTACATCTCATGCTGTGCTGCGCATCACAACAGAGTGTGACTCAACAATCCAATTCAACATTCAAGGGTTCCAACCTGGCCATATACATCTGCCAGATCTGGGACGCTTGGTTCACTGAGCTGCCCCAGGTCTTCAGGCAATATGCCATAGGGTATNAGATGCATGGCAATGCATGTACCCTGTTGATGAATACTGCTTTGCTGCAGCTCTTTGTGGGACNACAGTTCCTACACATGCTTGCTGACAGTCTGTGTATGCTTTCCTAGGCAAGCTCATGGCGCTGGCCTGCAGCAAGCTGAATGCTTTCCAGATCTTCTGGGGCTCCTATGGCAAAGTCAACCGGCGCTCCTTCTTTGACAAGGATCTCTTCCGACCCTTCACAGACATGCCTGAAGAGGCCAAGGAGATGCTTGACAGGTAAATATCACAATAGTTTAGGGTAAACAGTAATTCAGGGTTTATAGTTGTAATCCACAATTCAGATAATGTAGACAACATACATGCTTGACCTTCATTCCAACTAATGCTGCTGCTGTTCTGCCACCCTGTATGCTGACTGCAGCCTGCAATGCAAGTGATGCCATGACTCAGACCATGTGCCATGTTGGAGCGACACTCACAATCCTTGTCGCAAGTCGCCATAGAATTGCTGAATCGGAACTTTGCACTTTGGTTGGGGACAAACATGTAGGTCAAGACTGGGAGTTGTGCTTGCTGTGTATGCACTATGCTACTGTGGTTGCGGTTGCTGTGACATTGCATATACAGTCAAGGTATGTAACATTTTAGCGAGGCAGATAACGAGGTGTACAGCTGTACCTATGGCTTCAGGCATGACCCGCTCCACAGCATGCTGCAAGTACAGGACCTCCAGCGCGCAGCATCTGTTGGCCAACAGGATTGGTATCATTGATTGCCAGATCACAAATGAGCATGCGACTGTCACTGTGTCATCATTGATTTGCTCTTGCATGTCCATGGAGACAAGGGTTGTGTTAGGCGGAAACACGTATTGCAATGAGTTGCCNTGCTGCAGCTGCTGCTGCTGCTACTACTGGAGTGAATGGTGCTGCTGCATCAGATGTTGGGTTGAGGGCATCAGCAGGCAGGGCAGTGCTGGCAGCCTCAACTGCAGGAGCACTGGGCTGGTCACCCAATGCTGCCTTGGTCACCTCATTCTGAGCAGCATCAGTAGCAGCAGATGCAAGCCCCTCATGAAGAACTTCAGGTGCACTGGTGCCAAGCTGGATGTCAGCNTTTGCAATGCTGCATAAGCTGCAGCATTGTGTGCAGCAGACCCATTGCAGGACTGACCAGCAGGACAGCAAACCATGTTGACTATGATGATCGCTAATGTTGCATGGCACTCACAAGAGTCATAGCATGGCACTCACGAGAGTCATAGCATGAAGAGTGATGCTGATGCTTAGCAGGTTTAGGCAAGATGCATTCATCCTGCCACACAAACATACTGCGCAAGCAAGAGATGCAATGCTCAATCGAGACATGCCAGGTAGATGCAAAAAGTCCATGCAGTGTTCTCCATGAATTGATCAGCACACATCAGAATTATCATGGGGCGTTACACAAGCTCATTGTCACGGTGTAGTGCCATCTTCAACTGGACTATTCCAGAAGAGCTTGTGTGGATTGTTGGACAGGGCAAGCTGACCTGCAAGTGGTGCATGGCAAAGGTGGATGTCTCTGCCAGGGCATTACTAAGCTCCTGCTCCCGAGCATGCATGCGGCTCAGCACCCGCCGCACTGCCTGCAAGCATTCAATCATGTGTGGCACGTCTGCATGCTCCCAAAAGCAGGTTTCACAACACCTGATGATGGCTGACAGGACCCTGAACCAGAGTGCATCTTCACATGCACAAGACGGTGACAGACAAATTAGCATTGGCTAACTGGTGGTAGTGTTACAGCACACCATCACCAATAGCCCAGCGCATGTTTGGGCTTATCAGGTACTTTCTGCTTGCAAGCACTGCACGACCCAGCAAAAGCCTCTGCAGGGCTGCACCAGTAAGGGAGTGCTTGCAGTCTGACCTTACAGCATGCTCAAGCACAGGTCTCACAGTGCAATCACCCACACTTAGCAGAAGAGGACAGTGACAGCCGAGCTAGCACAAGCAGGTATGTTGCTGTGCAATGGGAGGCAGACATGCACAAGTAGCCATGTCCCTGGGGTTCTTCCACGTTTGCAGAGATTCACTTTGTCCATCTGCTTTTGTCCTCTGCTAGGGTTGCCTGTTGCTGATTTTGGGCGATTCAAGGCCAGAATGCTGACGGAGAGAGGTGTACANAGGTGTGCAGTACTGTCGCCTTAGATCAAGGTGTTGGCAAGTTTCCGCACGTGCATAGGCTACGCGGCACAAGTCGACACAGGCTGCCGCATCTGATCTGATGTAGCGCAAATCTCAATCTTGAGCGACGCAGGGCAGGCGCTCTTCACTTTCCGCAATCAGTGCGGGCAAACGCTCACTAGTGAGCTCACACTGTAAGCGAAACGCTAACAAGGCTGTCTCGAAAGTCTGGCTCACCAGCGCGTATATAGTGCCAGCGTCAAAAGTGGACAGCACGTGCCTACCTACAACAGCTGTTAGCGGCGTTGTGGCATAGCAAGCACTGCCATAAGAGCTGTTGTNCTTTTCTGCCTCTGCAGAGCTGCAGCAAGGACATGCATCTGTGGCCTTGAACAACAGGCTGACACACACTGGACAGGGCATTGCAAGGCCCACTTAGTGTCGAACATTACACTGAAANTGCTGGTAGCTTGAGCTGCTTCAGCAGGGCATTAACCATTTGTTTGGTCTCATCGCTGTCAACTGCATGTGCACTTGCAGAAGTTGTCAGTAGTGCATTTTCTGTATTCAGCAGCAGCTGGAAAGATCAGCTTACTGTCTGTGTGCAGAGCAGCGGACGCCTGCAGCTTGGATGATTGAGTTGGCTGTGTCGGCTTACGAGCTGCTGACTTGTTGTAGCTATCAGCTACACACAGGAACAATCTGAGNGTTGTGACATGCTGCAAAGTCATCTCCAACAGCGACGCACGTCGGTGGCCAATTCACATGTCGGTTCGATAGGCGTGCCATCTGCGTTGAGACCTGCACCGTTCAAATCAGAAACCCGACATCAAAACAAGCGTACGAGGAGCAACACCAGGCTGNAAGTAATAGCAGAACTTGCCCCCTCTTTTGCTCCCCTGCTGACTGTCTTGGGGACCCATGGCAGCCGGCAACTCATCATCAATGAAGGGGGCCTGCTCCTTGATGGAGATGTCATGCCGCCTTTTGGACCCTTCGTCTTCCTGGTGCCCATTTTGCTGTGAGGGGTGTGCAGCCTGTGCGGTGTTGGTGTGATGCCTGTCTGGCAGGCCTGACTCCATTGTCATTGACCACAAGTCCATGCCTCTGGTGGTGGCTGTTGAAACCCCCTGAATCATCTGCGTATGTACATGATGCAATGAGGGTTTGTACATACATGGAATGCAACAGAAAGCTGTTGTTGTGACTTCTTTGCTGCGTGAAAGGCTTTGCGCCTGATGAGACAATTGCCAGATGACTTACATTGTGTACACAAAAGCTTGCCAAACAGCATGCTATGCAGCACTCTGACACACTAGCAAAGCTCTTGGAACTTAGTTGTTTGGTAGGACTGGCCATGCCATGCATCAGGCACTATGCATGTTGGGACGCTGTTGAATTCCTGTGGTGCTGCAGTAATGAATGACTTGTACTGTCAACATCGACATGCAACACCCAAGCTGTACTACCACTACTATCAAAATGAGCTTTCGCCATGCAGGCCAGAACATACTTTCATGTCTGCGCTCATGTCCTGTTGAGCAAAACACACCAGCCCTGAGACACTGACTGGAACTTTTGCAATAGAATCATGCAAGTCCCATGCCACTCGCATGTTGACTTCATCACAGCTGCTTCCAGCAGTCACTCATNACCCAGCTTCTGTACAGCAAAGCAAGCTGCCCCACGTCCTGCCGGAGCGCAGTGCACTTTCTGACTGGTATGTCCTGCATGTGAATGTGATGCAGTGGTGCATGGCCAGCAACGCTTGAAGGCTGTGTTGGTGGAGTACATATTGACTGACAGTCATGTGTTGGTACAGCTCTTGTCAATNCAAGAAACCATGTTGTAGAAGCTGTGAGAGCTGAGCAGTTATGCTGCCTCACTATACATGATGCCCAAAACATGTCACCGGGTCATGGCAGCCCCGTTGAAGGGCGTGCGCTGTGTCATATATGCAGTGGCCCATACTTACTACCCGTCCTACATTGATGCTGGCACCTTGCGCGCCAAATCTTGTGTCATCTATGACATCTGCTAACACGAACAGCTGCATCAAGCTGTTGACCGCCTTGAATATGTACTCACTACAGGCATTACTGCTGCCAGGGGCCCAAGTGCCCAAAGCCAGCAGGTTGCAGCTCTGGCCAGCTGGCATTCCTGTTGAGCCCCAACCTTCAGAGCTTGTCCATAGACTTGGAGGGCTGCGTGCTAGCTGCTTCACTGTACAGTATTTACAATACTTTTCACACGAGGGCTTGCTCATGACGCAGGGTTACGCCAAAAGGCTGTCCCAGTGTGGAGGGCAGCACTGCTACCAAGGCTTGGGGGGCCCTGTTCAACAGCCAGCAAAGTGCACGTGCCCTAGGCTTTTCTGGGGCTAAGCAGTTTGGGCTGCAGCATCCTCGCGTCCAGCGCATGCTGCAGAGCCTGCCTGAGGCTGCTTACTGTGAGGCCTATGCTGGCTGGCTTGGAAGTGTACCCTCTGCTCCTGCCCTGGTGAGAGCCTCTATCACCCCTGCACTCGCTGCTGTCCTTTTCTTCCCCACTCNGTCGTCACAGACTGCATGTGCAGGCAGCAAAGGCAAACGGCAAGCTTCTGTGCTCCTGTTGCCCGGCAGCTTGCTAATCTTCAACAGTGATGCCTACACAGGCTNTCACACAGACACTTTTGACTCGATACATGCTTCCTAAGTGCAACGGCATTTCCGGCTTTCAAGCTAGCTTGGGTGTGTGTAGCAAAGTCTCTGCAGTCATGATCCTGATGTTGATTGACAGTAAGCCCCAGCTGACCATGCTGAAGCACTACTTCCACACAAAAGCGCAGTCAACAATCAGAGAGTGTCCAATGTCACGCATCAGCAACTTGGCCAGTATACTGCAGGATATGTACGTTATTGACAGCATCAATAGATGAAGAGTCTGATCTGAAGCCATATGTTGACAGAGGTAAGCTGATGCCANTCTCAGTGTCAGGCCACTCCAGCCTGCCTGTCCTGCGCCAGAGCATGGCCCATGCGCAGGTAGCCTCCCATGTGTCACTTGCATCACCCAAATGCTGTACACTGTGAACCTCACTCTGAACCCATCTGTGCGAGAGCAGTGTCCTCTNTGCGTTCACACGCTCATGCTGTGCAGACCTGCCCTGCTGGAGCCCCTCATGCACACCCGTTGTATGGCAGAGTCCCCATCACACTGTCACTGCGGCTGAGTGCTTTGGACCAAATGCTGTGCTGTGCTCTTATGTTGTCAGGCCATGCAGGCTGATGATCAATGCTGTGATGCTACGGCCCGGAACTGCCGTTCTAGTACGCAGATGTGCTGTCAGATGCATAGGACATCAGCAAGCAAATGCTGTTTAAGCTGCCCGTGTACTTCTACATGCAGGGCTCTGACACCCGTGTCGTATGACTTCAACCTCATTCACGACCTGTGTTGCAGGTTTCGATGACCCAACGACGCGCTACTTTCAGCAGATCACTCAGGTAGGTGCTTCAGTATATGTCCTGCTGTGTTGTTACACTNCAACCCCAACATCCCAGCCCCAACCCCAACTCAATGCCTGTCGGCCCCAAACCGTCCTCTTCTCAAGCTTTTGGACTCTTGTCGTGAATTCTTGTTCTGTGCAGCTTGTGCCAGGTACATACCTGGCAGACTGCNCAGATGGTGACTATAGCATCTCCTGACAATCAGTAGTGCCAGAGGATGTTGCCTATCGAACTCTGTGGTATCACCTCTCAGATACCTTCTCAGGNGGAGGGCCTCTGTACCAGTGATGTTGAGCTTCGCTTTGCAAGACTGGCACCTGAAAATCTGTTTCTCCATTCCGGCAATAGGCGTGTGCGCGCAGCTGCCGTGTGGACAGCACNCTCTATGGTGTCAGAAAGTGTTCTTCTTTGGGGAGGGGGAAAGGGGGGAGTGGGGCGGGGCGGGGGGGAAGGGAGTTTGTGCAGAACCTGTCCATGTCAACACATGTGCATCCAATGCATCACAGTATACCTGTGAGTATCCAGCCGAGCTTTGTGTGGAGTGTGTTTAGCTGGCTTGCATGCGTGATGCATAGCACTGGCAGGTTGCAGGCCATTTGCATTGTTGCGCATGGAAGGACAATTACAAAGTTACAAAGGAAGGCTTGGTAGCAAGACGTGTGCAACATGGACCGTCATGTAGTAGGTGATGACTATCAGGAGTGGAGTCGCATCGTTGATCATGTGCTCGACAGTGCAGCCTGGCTGGCTAAACAGCTGCTGCACTGAGCCTATGACAGCTGTGTTTTGTGGAAGATATGCTGTCAGCCATGNTAGCTGCACCTGCTGCTCATACACTGCATCCAGCCGAGACTGGCTTAGATTCCGCTGCATACTACTATTGTCACTGTTGTCTGCGTTTGCCTCCTCAGGCCTTCCCGACTGCAGTACTGTATCCTGCTGCTGAATGAGACTGGCATGATCAGGAGACGTTGCCTGCTCCTGTCCCTGCACTTGTGATGATTGGTCATTACTGTTGGCAATGGCATGCTGCAAGGCTGTCATGTCAGAAGCGGCAGCATGCGCCTCTCCCGAGTTGTTGTAAGCTGCATTGCTTCCTNAGCGCACATGTGTACAACGTCGACGTCGTACAAACTGCGCTGCATGCGGTGCGTTTCACGCGCCACGCTCGACAGGCTGTATTACGCCAACCTAGGTATATGTCGAGTTGCAGAGCACAGCGGCCTGAGTCGCTTCGTTGCAGCGCACCTGTCAANTACTGCCAACGCAGAGGATGCGTAATGAGGCCCTTCATTTAGTAGCTGGCTGTTGGTGTTCTCTTTATCAGCATGATTGCTAGCCTGATACTGACTGAGCAGCGACTGANCTGTACGACCACTTGATCACTGCCCTCGTCCCACGAAACTTCGGTTATCTTTTGGACCAGCGTCGCATAATGCTGTTTTATGGTCGCCAAAACTATGTCCACGATGACCGACTCACTCATCTCTGGTGGTGATTTGTGCCGTGCGAAGAGTCAGCCCCGTGGTCGGTCTGCAATCGGAAATTGTTCTTGCGCATGCGCTACTCTTCGCATGGCGGCTCGAGGCTTTTAGTGTCGCGCAAGGTATATGCTTGTTGTACAAGTAGTGGTCGCGCGAGGGATAAACAGCAAAAGGCTTGCCGCGCTTTCAATGGAAAGGGCGCCCGAGGTAGTTTCTGTCAGATTCCGTATTACGTAAGAAGCTATGTAGATGGTTACAGGCACGACTGCTCTGCCACAAAGTGGCAATGAGGACCAACTGTTCATGAAACCAAGATATTACATGACGTGTTTGGGTGTCCCNCTTCTGATGATTGTCCTGCCACACTTGCTGTGCTTCGCCGAGCAACTGATGTATTTCAGTGTTGGTTGCCCCGTGACTGCCACAGAAGTCAACAGCAGTCCAGCCCACAGCACTCCTAGCAGTAGGGTCTGCTCCACGGTACAAAAGCTCTTGCACACACGCTACATGACCATGCTTAGCAGCCTCCATGAGCGCTGTGCGGCCCATTGGATCTTTGAATTCCATATCAGCACCCCCGTCTAGTTCTTGGCATAATGCCTGTCTGTCTCCTCTGTTTGCTGCCAGCCAAGCACTCATTGCTGCACCTGCAAGCCACAAACATGCAAGTTACCTGCAATGCCCTTGACTGTGCATCTTTGAGAACCTTGTTAGACTATAGTGACCTTGGCTCGACAATCAACCTCCAGACTGAAGCTGCATACCCAGCCAGACACCGATGCATACAGCAGATGAGCGACTTGCGGGTTGCACTCACTGGTCAGGACAGATGACTGCAAGGAAAGCTGCGAACGATGGTAGANTCAGGCAAGCATGCGCAACATGCACATTGGTGATTGCGAGGCATTTGTCATGCTTCTGCAAGCTGATCAGACTTGCCCCTCAGGCCAGCCCACTTGTCTTTGCCGTCTTTGATATCCATACATCTGGACCCATAGAAGATGTGACAACTTGCTTTGAAGGCATCAGGCACCTTCCCATCCTTGAACTTGAACGCTGTTGGGAAAGACATCCACATATTATTGCCTTCATCTGCCAAGGGTGAGTGACACTTTGCACAGCTAACTTTACAGGGGAGTTCATGCTTTTCTGTTGAGTTGTCTGACTTGTAAAACATCAGAGATTCAACTCCTTTGATGAAACGCAGTGACTCTTTCTTGAACAGTGCAGCCCATTGAAATGGTGCACCTGTGAAAGCAGCACAGTCAAGCGAACAGTAGTTGGCCTGGTGAAACATGACCCCAGGTNACGGCACGAGGCAGGTCTTGGCAACAACAGCGGCCAGACGCAACCTCTGGCGGTACAAGACTGTGACTGAAGTGGCCACCCCAATCAAGAGGACACCCAGCAGAAGAAATGGGTAGAGATAGCAGTCTAGAGAATACACCCATACAACTGTCTGCATGATCTGCAAGGGCAAATGTAGTGCATCAGCGCTTTTGGCATGCACATTATCAACATCANCTGTGCTCTCGCTTCTGAGAACATAACATGCCTCAAGAACATCTGCACTAAAGACATGGCGTGACAGTACAGCTAGTCTTGTTGAGAGGTGTACAGCATTCTATGTACAAAGCTTCAGCCAGGCACATTTCACATGCCATTGTTGTTCCCTTTATGGTCAATGCATTTCTGATATAGTTGCTAGCTGTGAAGCTTATGGCTGATTGCGGTGTAGTCACTGCAGGGCGTGTGCGCAAGCTGGCTAGTCTCGTGCCTTAGTGCAGTTTGGCATCCCAGGAGCTTTTGGCCTGACCAAACGAGCTCCACACATTCANCCACACAGTTCAATGCTGCAGTGATTGCAGCCAGCTCTTTGACTACAGCTGGTGCCTTTGCAGCCAACAGCAGCACCATACTGGGAACCTCTAGTTCTGACATAGTCACAGTCAATGCTGCAGCCAACTTTGCTGCACCTACAAGCTTCACCTCGACAGCACCTGTAACCTTTGCAGCACCAGTCACAGCCAGCAGCACAGTCAACATTGCTGGCCTGCTGACGTCAAGTCAGAATAGCATCCTGGGCACCAACAGCGGCAACAGCCTCACTGTGAATGCAGTACCAATATTCAATGCAGGAGTGCAAATCTTTGGCAGCAGCAATGCTGCAACAAATGCACCCACACTCACCTTCTTGAGGCAGTACCCTTCAGCAGCAGCAGCCCCCACTGGTGCGGTGGTAGGGGCTGTAGCCTTCAGGCGCTGGGACGGTTCCCTTTACAACCCAACTGCGCAAATTAGCTCAGTCTACACTGTAAGCTGCTCCTGTGCCGGTCCAAACCCAACATAGCGTTTATAGTGCACACCTTGTATGTCATGCTGCCCTGCTTGATGAGGTTGTTTACAACGCATGATGGCTTGCAGGAGTAGTGTCATACAAAACCATGTGCATGTGTCTCCTGAACTTTGAGTTGTCCTCTCTTTGTACTGCATGCCTGCGCTTTCCTTGCTCACAACCTGCAGCAGCTAACCATGCATTGGGTTTGAGACAGTTTCCGACATGGTGCTTACAGTTCTGTGTCCTGCTTGTTGAGACATCTGGTCTGGCCAGGATTCATGTCGTCGCAACATGTGCTTGCCGCCCTGGGTGTCAGCGTTGCATATCGTGATGTTGCATCACCTGTGAGCATGCTGTTCAGCTTGTCAATACACATGATGATGCAGGACTCTGAAGCTAGTCAACAAAATGGTGGCAACCTGATCTTTNTAAGGCGAAGCAGAAAGCAAACAAGTATGGTACATGCTGACCGTGCTGACTGCTACCAGCATTTCTTGGCGGATGCATTGCTCTTAGTACCAATGAGGAGGGCAAAGTTTGCATGCTTGCAGCATACGCTGCAAAATATGGGTCCCAGCTCTGAAGTCAGTGTTTGTGATCCTGTTCTGTTTGTAGATAAAGCAAGGCATTGATAGCCTGATCTGCTGTCCATAACAGCTGACTGGTATGNTGCAACACTGAGGTACCATGGTGCAACTGCTGCTGTCAGGACTACGCCACATGCTATGCGCCTCTGTGGTTGCAAGCTTGCTCATCATGCTGTGTCTATAACAAATGCTAAGAGTTGTCTGCATGACATGCAAGTGTCCTGTGGGCGTTGCCCAGCTACATCAGGTAGTCATGGTTCTGTCCAAAACATCCACTGCTGTACAGAGCGGTGGGTCGAAGCAGCAAGCGCCTGCGTGGAGAGACGGTTGGAGTGCTGAGCATGTTTGATGACCCTGAAGCAGCTGCTCGGCGCCATCGCCAAGCTATACAGACAGATACTGGTGCCAATCCAACCTCCAGCCCCAGGTTGAGTCCTGTTGTGAACCTCAGCCGCCAACCTAGGGCTGTTCACTTTCAGGAGCCCTCAGCACTGCCCAACAGCCCTGCTGCATTTCAAGCTGAAGAGGACAGCCAGTGTCTGAATGATCAGCATGTGGACATCATGAGTCTTGCAAATGGGACACCTAATGTAGGAGTACTGGACCCTGGCTCAGCAGCTGCCTCAGGGCTCAGACTCACCCTCTCTGCCTCAACAAATGCTGCTCAGCCACCTGACTCAGCGGCTCCGGCGGCTTTGCANTGCCTGCACTACATGGTCTTGAGAGTCAGGCATGGTCTGACCATATTGAGGGGAATCAAAGGCAAGTTGGCCCTGACTTGCACCCTTCTGCATGGCAAGCACCATATGCGAGTCTTAGCACGTCATCAAGCCACTGNGACAGTGACCTGAGCTGAGGGTGCATGCACTTACCAGCACAGGCAAGGTACCCTTTTTTTATTNATGCATAGGGACATCAAGCCAGAGAACTTCCTGCTGACTGACAAAAGCGAGCAAGCCATCATCAAAGCAGCTGACTTTGGGCTGTGTACATACTTCAAGCCCGGGCAGCGCTTTCGGCACATTGTTGGCAGTGCTTACTATGTGGCTCCTGAGGTGCTGCAGAAGAACTACTCCTGTGAGGCAGACATGTGGAGCTTGGGTGTTGTGCTGTATATCTTGCTGTGTGGTTTGCCACCCTTCTGGGGCGACACAGGTACAGTCAGCTGTTTGCTGGCAGTGCTTCACCATTCATCTGCTGTGCCAAGCATGACGCATCACATTGAGCATGCAGATGCTGTGCTTGCTGTAAGCCTGTTTGCTTGCATGTTGATTGTTGTCCAGGCTGGTGCACACATGCACTAGGGAAAGCCTAATGTTGCCGATTGTATTCACTGTAGCCGGTGACACGATATTGAGTTTGCCAGCAAGACAAGGCCATGCCTGCAGCAGTATGTTGGAGGTGCTTGTTAGTGTCAAAATGTGCAGAAGAGAAAAGATCTGCACAGGCCTTTCAATTGCAGAGCCACATTCAGCTGCATGGCGCCACACTCTGCATGACAGCGATGTCAGCTGGACAACACTTCAATGGCTGTGGCAGCAATATGTCGCTGTGGATGGGGCATGTCGACCAGCGTCTTTAGTACCTGCATNTATGGTACGCTGCTATGCATTGCTGTCCCTGTCACCAAGTAGGTGATGTCCTGCTTTCTGCGGGTTATATAGAAGGCATGTGACCCATGGACTGCATAGCAGAAAGTGTATGACGGCAGATGATGCGTTGCGCACCCTACTGATGCGGAGGGTCAGCCTTNCTGCTGGATGTTACTGCTGTCACATGTGCGTTTGACCCATCTTGGCTTGTCCATATGCACAGGCAGCCCCAGAACAGGCCTAAAGGACAGGCACGGACCCAGCAGCAGCGCACAGGAGGCAAGGCCAAGCAGCAAAATGCCCCAAAGTATATGCCTCAGGCAGACAACCAGGCAGCATCATACAGGAATCCACCTCCCACATTGAGAGTCACCATTGACAACCCCAAGGCTCAGAGACCAGTAACTGTAAGCATGCTTGCTCAGGTTTTCTTGAGCAGGCTATGCTCAGGCATCAGCCTGTAGTTTTGTATACCACTATAACCTGGACCAAGGCAATGTGAACCAATGACACCTGTTGCTGCTCCCTGTTGCAAGGTTGTCTGATGCACTGATCAGAGCATGACAGCTTCAGGAGTGATGAGCACCGCATCACATCATAGCTTCTTCCATGTCATTATGGTCCACTCTTGGGTATATGCCTTCAGTGGCAAGAAAAACACAACGAGATATCTGTGCTTGCAGAGTACACAGCAGTCCAGGCCGCATATAGTGATGCCAGGCAGACAGCAGTTTGTAGTGACCAACCCTGTTGTCAGACAAGGCAGCGCAGTAAGAGTGCACTCTCCTCAGTATGCCCCTGCTGCTCAGCCAATGGATGTTTTGGATTCAGATGGCAACTACCCTGTTGTGCCAAGCAGGAAGAGCTATGCCAACACTGTAAGCTTGCCTGCGTTGATCCTGTCAAGGGACCCGCAGCATGTGTGTATTGCTGTTTCTGCCAATTTCTCACATATTGACATGTATCAATTTGCCCGCTGTGCTTTGAAAGCGGGTTTGCTGCACCACGCAGACTGTGCTGTCCAGGTTTTTTTGCTGATGGGACTGGTCACCTGCTGTTGCTTATGACGATGCACTCAACAGCATACACTGTTTGTACATTGCAGTCAACACTGTCATTGGACCTGTAGCATCATCACGTTGCTACAGGCTGCTAGGCCAGTCAATGCTGCAAGCTTCTTGCGGGATCCGTACCGAGGGGATGACTTTGAGAGGACCTCAAGCCGAGGCATGCGGTCAGATGGCAGATATGATGGTCAAAGCAAGGCTCCTTATGGCGACCTGATGGAAGATCGCTACAACCCCAGGGCCAGCGGTGCTACGTATGCAAGACAAAGCAACAGAGCATAGCACAGTCTTGGTTCACGGCTTTTAATGCTGCGCGACATGTGGTGTGGCTTGCAGGTTATCGAGCTGATGCATCAAACTTTCCCTTTTCTGTGGTGTTCTGTGAGTCCTAGTTGTCGTGATCTGCATCATAACCAAGAATTTTCAACGGACAATTCCGTGCTGAATCGTCCAAGTATCTACAAGTCATCGTGATTGAGGCAACGCCTGCAGTCCTGAGAAGTGCCTTTCTTGCATAAGCCAGCCAGGGCCTCCAGCCTCTTGTCTGAGCTTATTGTTGCTGTAAATCAGTCATCAAATACAGAGCTGACAACACCGAAAACGTTGCTATTCATGTCAAGCTGTGAAGAGAAAATATTTGTCAAAGGCAGCCCAGCTATACAAATGCAGCCTAAAATGAGTTCTCCGAAACCAGCCCGCTGTGTTTACTTCGCCTACTCGTNGCTTGTGATGCATGTGAACCCCCTCCTGCATTCTCTCTGGCAGCAGTACTGTTCCCAGGGGCTGCATTCCCAGCTGCAGCCCTGCTGCTGGCAACAGGTCTGCTGCTTCCCATATTGCTTGCATTATCAGGCTGCGCAGCAGGCTGTGGCACAGTAGCACCAGCTGTAGCCTGCTGAGCAGCAGCCAGGGGTGGGGGGGCAGGAGCCCTCCTTGCAGGGGGCTTGGGTATTGGTGCAGGCCTGCAGCAGACATCATCTTGTCACCTGACAGAATGCGCAAAGCATTGAGGCAAAACAAGCAAAACTTTGGCAGTGTCCACATTGGCGTCTGACTCATAATTGCGCCAGTCATGCAAAGCATTATTGAAGAGGGTAGGCAGCCTTTGTCGGCGGGCTGCCTGCTGACAGTAGATACCTCGAGGCATAACAAGAAGCAGTGACTTCCATATAACAGGTACACTTGCAACCGCTAAATGTATATCAGCCAAGTGTTGTTCTGTAGCAAGCTTTTGCGGTCCTGCCAAACTTACTACCGCTGCGCTATGACTTCAACATCTGATTGTGCATGTCTGTGGCGCCGTTGCATCAGACTCATACTTTTGCGCTGTTTGCAACTCTGGCATGATGTAAATCACATTCAATTTACATTCAGTTCAACCAGGAACAACAGGGTCAGAGCGATGTATGTGCATCAGACCTTGCACGGTCTATCTGCGCAGAGCTGGACGCCAGTCCTGCTTCCTCAGCTGTTGCATGCCGCTGCGTCTGTAACGGTGGCTTGAGGTCTGGCCTGGGTGCATTGCCCTACATATGAAGTCAGTTCAATGTCGCACACCGCCTTTACTGCCTCACAGATTTAGCATATCTGAAGCGACTGCATGATCGGTTACAGACACTCATCTGGACTAAACAGGTCATGGACCATGGAGGCATCCTGGATCTGTGCTAGTGGCACTTACAAAGAGTGACCTTGTGTGATATTTGGGAAACACTACAGGCAGCATGTGATGGTATGATTATGGCACATGACTGTTGACCGGTAATCAGTGTGCACTGAAAGCTGATGTGCAGCATAAGCCTCATCACTACCTTTGCAGCGTGAGGAATGATGCTTTGTCGCCCTGCCATGACACGTTTCGCCAGCAAGGGCAGTGTTTCAGGCTCTTCTTCATCGGTGTCATCATCTTCTCTGCATGCTGCCGCACTTGCACTTGATGATGCCTGTGCATTGCTCACAGCGCTGCTTTGACAGTGTAGCGGCCCACTCTTGAGCGCAGGCATGTCCCTCTGACTCCTAACCTATCAAGCAAAACACAGATCTGCTGTGGANCCTTACAGGACGGCTGACGCCCTTGGCCAGAGAGCCAGACGCACGGTACACTGTACAGTCGCCTTGCTGTATAACTGAATTGCTCTCAGGTTATATCATGTTGGATTGCAAACCGGTGTAGGTGGTAAGGAGGCTCAGTGAATGGGAAAGGCAAAGCCAGCAAAGCATACCGCAGNTGCCTCGCAGATGTTGTGTCCATACAATGCATTACACAGTGCGTTATTTTGCTGCTCTCAGCATGAACGCACCTCTGCACCAGTGACGTAACTTGTCATCAGAACTGGNGCTGTGCAAGCGAATCAGGGTCGCTCCTTGCAAACGCGTGCGCAACTAGTACTGATACGCAGCATTCACCAAGGCTCGTTTGATGCGCAAAACAAAGTATATCAGGCGAGGCGCTCGGTTGTTGAACTTGAACATCAACATAAGTCAGTAATGATCACCTTGCAAGGTCAACAGAGGCCGATGAGTTCAACACGTACTCCAGAAACTCGGCCGAAGCGTTGTGACAATCCGTATTGGCGGCTGCAATGCTTAAACGTTCATTCCAGTGTGAATGCCGCGACGTGCCACCTATGATGGCATGNTCATCAAGCCCAGCAAACAAGTCTAGCTGCTGCTGCTTGGTCATGCGCATCCTGCCTCGCCACAGATGTCGCAGGCCAGGCTCCTCAGCGCCCCCCTCACCANGTTGTCGTACACTACTCTGCAGCAAGACCAATGGGCACCTCAGCGATTGGCTGATCACAATGACGCTGACGACCCTGCACGCGGCAGTCACTGTCATGGTGACGTACAGCACAGTCAGTCAGGCCAGATGCTGGACCACAGCTTCAGCTTCCACGCTGACAGGGCTGTGGAAGTTGACAACAAGCAACAGCATGCTGAAGAGCTGCAGGCAAGCTTGGACATCCATCAGAGGGCATCAGACAGCCAAGCTTGTGTGGCAGCCATGCCAGCTCTTGCCAGCATCACCACTCGGGTCCAGCTAGCCGACACGCAACCCACAGAGCATGACTGCAGTCAGCAAGTGACTCACAGGCAGCTGGACACATTTGGTTTTCCTTCATTGTCTAGCGAGGTAGCAGAGGACAGCAATAAGCAACATCTTCAGGTACTCTAGTTCTGCCGTTGTACTTACGCCATGGGGTTGCAAAGCATCAATTGTGAGCATGCTGAGAGCCCGTCCATTACATGTGCGGTCGATCTTCCTGGCAGCAGCCATGTACCGGAGTAGGTTGCAAAGACCGGGCATTGTATGGTTAGAACACTGCAACATTCAGCTGAATATCCGGCACTGAGCCTCTGTCAATCGTATGCCATGCAAAGCAAGCATTGTTGCCCAACACTGTGCACTGTGTCGGGTCATGCATCAGCAGATCTTTCACTGAAATGGGTTGCCTTCACTCGCGCTGCTGACTACCTTATCATCACCCCACTGAAGGTTTGTCAAAACACAACCAAAGGGCAAGTCAGCGCNTTTACTGCACAAACAGGATCTGTCCAGCTTTCTCATAAGACCCTCTGCCTGCCAACTGAGTAAGCCGCCATCTGTCCTCTGCATCGCTGGTACTGCTGCCAGTGTTGNAGGCTGTGCTTCCACTGCTGCACATCAGCACTGTCCGGCTGAGCCGCGAGCAACAGGCTCATCAAGCTGTCTATGNAATGTAGCATACACTCATGCCATGGCAATTGCTATCCAGGTTCAAGACCTTCACTGACGAGAGCATGCCTGTGGTGCAAAAGTACAGCAGCCAGGGCAAGGCCCACACCATCAGCGCCATCCCCCCTCCCGATTCTGTCTTCACTGAAGTGGAGAAGATTCTGGAACCAGTCTTTGGATCATCCCGCTCCAGCTTTGTTCCTTCTGCTGCTGATGTGACTGTGCCAGCAGGCCAGGCTGCAACAGGGCCTGTTCAGCTCTACAACAAGGCCCCTTCTGCCAACTGGGTAAGCCCACATCCGCTCTCCGCATTGCTGGTACTGCCGCCAGTGTTTACTGCACAAACAGGATCTGTCCAGCTGTACGGTAAGAACCCCTGCCTGCCAAGTGGATGAGCGGCAAGCCGTTGCCTCTCAGTTCTGCTTCATTTAGCTGCTGCTCATTTATTGTCTCAGCACAGCAGGGCTTGTTCAGTGTGACAACATGGCCCCTTGCATTGAATTGGCAAGCTGCAATCTCTCCGCGTCTATGCTGCTCCTCTGTGAGGNGCAGGGCATGTGCTGCATCCATGCCAGGCTGCAGGGTGCTCTGCATGAGCTGCCGTCCCCATTTGATGGTGTGCTGCATATTCTTGACTGTATCCTCAGCAGCTGCTGCTGCAGCTTCTGCTGCTTCTACCGGCTCCAGTGCAATGCTGCTCAGGCAAAGCAAGGTGCAGTGAGACCAAATGACTAAAGGCCCACACCATCAAAATACAAAACGAGTTGAAAAACCGCTCAAGTACAGCGAAGCTGTACTGCCGATCGATGGCTCACCGATATTCTGCCTCCTGTTTCTGACGTTCTTGTCTGAGTAGAGGTATCTGGTGCTGCAGACGCCAACAGTCTGCCTCGTGCTGGTGCCGTTCTGCGACAATTTGCTTGCTTTGAAGGTTCAGTGCGGTACACCTGGCATACTGTTCCTCGTCATANCTGTTGTTCCGTGTTGCTGAGGGCGTGATTGCTAAGCCGGACGCTGCAATGGTACGCAGGCCACTCCGCAGCTATGTCGCCTGCTTACAGTCAGTGCCGGGAAGCAAGTTGCAGGGCTGAGCTCTTGCAGGTGTATTCCTTATGTGCGCAAAGTAGTCGGCACAAGATGACGGTGGAGGGTTACCGGAGAGTGAGACTGGGCACAATTTTGACCAACTGTTGAACGAAATCATAGACTGCTGCCATAGCCCACAGCCAGAGCTGTCTGCTGAGGCCAAAGCTGAAGTAGAAGATCATAGTGGCAAGCCTCCTGATGTGATGGAGGAGGATCAAAGACAACATGAGACAGCAGAGCAGCAGCAAGCAGCACAGCATAAACGCAAGCTGTCTACCTCTGATCAAAAGGACTCTGGTTAGCTCATGCTGTAGCTCATCTGCATGCACAAGTTGCCCCACTACATACACTGCAGCAGTCCGTGTAGTCCTATCCGTGGTATGCTCTCTGCAGGCATGTCTGCTGCCAGCGTCACGAAGATGAAGTCAGAGTCAGGTAGGCTCCTGACTTGTGTGACTTGCTTGGCTCAAGTCATCACTCAGCATCATGATGACTTCAAATTTGATACTGCTGCTGCTGCTAATGTTTTCCATGATCAACGCCACCAATTTGCCGTGCAAATTGCCTTGCAATCTGTCTTTTTGCATTCTGATGTNTCAAGCCCTGTGCTGCGCTGTGCTGTACTGTCACACGGCAGTGTCTGCACTGCAGGGGGACAAGGAAGCTGAGCTGAAGTTGCCTGTTACGCCCATGTGTGATCGAAAAAGCGTGATAGTCTCCACCAACCAGCTGCGCTTCATTCAATTCCTGCTCAAGGCATGCCCCTTTTCTTCATCCTGTTCTCAAGCGTGGCCGCAACACGTAATCAAACAATTGCAACCAGTGGTCCAGTGCTCTGGTACATGTAGCTTGAGCTACAGCGTCTCCTATAGCACATAACATCTATCGTCAAGTGAATGCTGTGGGTAGCCAGTGGTGCCAACTAGCAACAGTTTCATTGGCATGTTAGCAACGCTGATGCAGCATCATGGCATGAGTGTTTGCATACACAAATGCCTATATCACCATACCAAAAGACTTTGACTACTAAGAGCAAGTCCTTAGTGCTGCATGGGACCAAANTTCAGCACCAGCATGCCCCACAGACGGCCCATTAACACCCATGTGGTTGTTGTTGGTGCGTCGGACTGTGGGCTTTCTGTTGTGGAGAGTCTGCTGTTCAACACCAGCCTCAGGTTTAATGCTGTCACGCTGGTGGCTCCTGGGGGCATTTTGCAGGGGCATGCATACAGCAAGAGTCTGCTAAACAGTCTGGTAAGGCCATTCTGCTTTTGCAGTGGTTCTGGTGCGCATGAAACCCTCCTTTTGGTCCCCATGCAAGTCATATAGCTTGAAGTGTGACTGGCATGACATGCAGTGCATGTCTGATGCATCAGCACATCTGTACATGGTGAGAGACAGGCTGCCCAACACAAGCAAACTCTGCTTCCACACGCGTCTGGCACTGCCAGCGGGCTGCAGAATCATATAACAAAAGCCCACTTCAAGTCTTCCAGGGTTTGTGAGAACCCATACCCTGCCTGATTTTTTCAATCCTACAGACACATTACATTGTTACCTTTCGTCGTGNGTGGAAACTTTGTGTTTGGCATACTGAGGGGCTGTCATGACCGCATGTCTGTCATGTCCGCCTCAATTTGTGATGTCAATGCATTGCGGTCTCGTCGCTTGAGCGAGTTTGAATCCGCAATGCATGTCACTAACATGAGTATTTGGCTTTGAGTGTACTCTGGGTGTGTAAGTGCCCATCGGTGCAGCTCATCACCCCATGGTATGTAGAAAGCCTGCATGATCACATGAATGTTCAGCTAGGAGACCGCCTGCTATTAGATGAGTCCCACCCACACTGACAGTCAAGTTGATACACAGTGCCAACATCAAGCTCAACTAGACCAAACAGCTGAATGGCATGAGTTGCTTTTGAGCTTCGGCCCAGTACTTACGGTGGAGACAACAGCAGGCATTCATACTGACCAACCCACAGTGCGCCTGTTGCAGCTTACCTTGATGTAATTGTCAACAATGCGCACGGCATCTGCAACAGTTGCGGCGGCAACAGGATCTCGTGGTGCTCTACCGCTGATTGCCTGTAGTCCTGAGGAGACAGCCTGCAGTCCAAATAAAGAGGCAACTTGAAACAAGTACAGGGCGGCTGCAAAGAAGCATATGACAGCTGAGCAGTCTGAATGCAGTGGCACAAAAGGGAGTCTGCTTGCAACTGCTATTTGAGGTCCAAGGCTGCACTCACATATGNGCAGTTTTGTTGTGCCTCTCAGTACGTTGTGCAGAAGCACCACTTGTTACTACAGGGCATGAATGGTAGCCAGCAAAGGGCATGCACAGGCTTTGTCACTTACACATGCAGTATACTCANTCTCTGTGTCATGCTATGTTGTGCCATGCCTAGCTTTATGTATTGCAGGTGCTCCCTGTAACCTGTACTGTCTTGTAACAGCTCAGCTGCATACTTGTGACAGCTTCACTGCTCAGTGCATGAGTGTCCACAATTGGGGGAGATGAGCAAAATTTGTTGAAATCCCTCAAAACTGACGAGCCTTTGCGTATTCAAACTGCTGTATGACGTTGGCGCTGTCATGCGCACCACGGCAATCTTCATTACTACTGCAGTGATGCATGTGTTACACTAAATCTGCCTACTGACTCAAGTGCTGCAAGTGTGTCCATGCTTTCACAGTCACCATACCATTGTCCGCATCATCTGCTGCCAATACTATTGATAGCATGCATGCTTTGTAGCTGACTGCTGCCGTCGCTGGATGCAGGGATCTCAGAAACAACTCAGCCATGTGCAACCCACTGCCCAACATCCCACACCTAGTGAACCCCCTNAGATGCTTTGCAGACAGCTCCACAGCTGTGACCTGTCTACTGGACGTAGCCATACCTGCACCATTGCTGCTGGCCACTGCTGACATGGGCAGTGGCTGCATGGTCACCTGCACAATCAGCAATACTACCAANCAGGCTTGCTTAGTACATACTGAGCCATAGTCTGAATGCACAAAGTTTATGGTTCAATGTAACAGTCAGTAATGCTATGGCATGACTGCAACACAGCACTGAGCTCTGGCTGATCCTGTGCGCGGAATGACATGCTTGATATCTGAATGTCACTAAGCTTGACTTGCCACAGGACACAGTCTGGGTGGCGCTCTAGCTACATTGTGTGCTTATGATGTGGCAGCAGCTATACGAGAGTCTGCTTCGGCAGGCAGGACTGGCATGCAATCTCATGTGGAGGTGTCCTGCTATACATTTGGAGCGCCAAGAACCGGCAACAAAGCCTTCATGAAGGACTACAATGCTCTCATCCCGGATTCTTGGGCAATCATCAACGACCAGGTAACTGAATGAGTTTGTCCACACACANTGGGACTGGCTGTCTAGGCATGCAGTGTGCAAGCACTGCAGCTGTGAGACGCCTCACTCAAGCAGCACCCCTTTGCACCAGCATTAACTTAGCCACTGACATTGTACGTCCACAGCAACAAAGACAGATGTACCCTCTTGTGGCTGAGTCTAGAACCATGTGTCCTGTCTGCACACAACACACACTCTTGCACAACAGAGTTCGACACTTTGTACTTGCATAACTTCAGTGTGCATACGGGAGCAAGAGTTGTCCACATTGGCATCACACTGATCATGCTCTCCTGTGTGTGCAGGCCTGTGGACACGAGCAAACACAGCATGTTGGAGTCCAGGCATANACATTGATTCCGATGACCATGCTGCACACAATGCAGCTGTTGCCGCTGGTGATTCCAGCCAGCAGCCGTATGACACCATCCTTGTCTGTGCTAGACAGGGCGTCAATTGTGAGGGGCACAAAGTAGGGGAGGGTCCCATCTGCTTGTGGGGGAGCCTGCAGCCGTAGCAACCATCAGCAAGGGCTTGCTGCATGATCATGTGTGCATGCTGTGTACTTTGCTGTATGCAGAATTGTGGTCTCTGCTTCAGCTATGGCCAACCGTGACAGCTGCAGGTGAGGCACCAGCCTTGCAGGTGCATGATGCAATGGATCTCTTTGACTGTCACTGGCGGGTGCGCAAAAGCTGTGTACCAGGCACAAGATGCAAGCANCAAGGTACACAAGCCAAAGCAGTGAGCACAGTGGCTTGGCCCTGCTTCTGTACAGACATAAACCATGATTTCTAGTAGTACAATGGTGCCTGAGTGACTGTCCTGCTGAGCTACTGGTCTGGCCGTCTGTAGCGGTTCTCTGTGACTTCAGGGGACACANCTGCAGTCTGTCTGTCTGTGCATGCACCTCTGTGCCACTTGTGTGCCTGTCTGTCCATCTGCCATGCGCCACTACAGCGCTTGGCAGACATATACTGCCATTGCAAATATCCAGATCCAGTCTACACAATGCAGACATGCCGTCTGCAATGATACCCTCGCCATGAGCATGTGTATCCTCAGGGGTTGTATAGCGCGCACTTGTTACGAAACCATGGCCTGTGATGCCTTTTGTGTCCTGTGAAAGGTCGCTGAAACCCTTTCTGATGTCTGTGCGCGCAGGAAACTTGGGATATCCTGTGCTTGTTGCTGATGATACGGATCAACTACCATCACCAGCTGATTATGAACAGGCGCCGCATACCATGCTTGGACGACTACTTGGATCGCAACAATCTTGCACTCTGGCCAAGATTCAAAGTATGTTCTCAGTGCCTACATCTGCANCTGGTATTCTCTGCATGTGCATGCAAACAGGCAAGTGTCGTTTGTAGGGTCAGTGATGTTGTGATAGACAAGGCTCCAGCTGATGACCTTGCTGTCAAGTGTAGAGTCAGCCATGGCAGCATCACCATGGGGCTCTGTGCCTCTGTTGCACACAGCTAAGAGTTCATGCATTTACGATGTGAGTCAATGCATGCTGCTGATTGGCTGCAGCTGACAGCTTCTGCGACAATGCAGGTGGTCATGTGTTGATGTTGGGCAGTGGCAGCAATGTTCTGGGGTTGATGGCGGCCCAGGGGGGTGCCAGGCGGGTCACATGCATTGAGAGGGGTCCCATGCTGTACAGAATGGCAAGGCAGACTCTCAGCAGCAATTGCACTGCTGCGTGGGCTGAGAATGTGGTCATCCTTGACAGACNAGCCCGCTAGAAGTTGCAGGTGCACACCTGCATCAATGTACAAATACACCATTTGCCTCATGCATGTGTCNGTTACCGAGTGCGGCCACAGCTTCTGCTTCCAATGCATAACCACGCATCTAGTCAACAAGAAGNCAGCCACCTCCAGCCAAGTTGCCATGAGGGGCATTCACACATTTCATGCGCAAGATGGCTAGCATGATGGACGCATGTCAAGCTGTATGTAGAAGTATATAGCTGAGTAGTAGCAACAAGCCTGGATGTGCCATGCAGGCAATGCCAGAGAGCAGATATGCAGTTGCTGTCAATTTGGGGAGTACCAAGCTTACATATCTGTTCAATGCGTCTGTGTTGAAGAACTGGCCAGTGTGCACCAGGTGACTATCCTCGTACTTGGCAGTCTCGTTAGTTGTTGTGAGGTTGTGAGTTGGAACAAACGCNACTTAAGCGTAGTATTACAGAAGGGTGGTGTGCCATTTGTTGACTTGCAAGGATATACCAAAATTGACAAGCATGAAATAGACCAAGGTCAAAAAGTTGGCAAACCCAGAGAGAAGCTAGTCAGTACTGAAGAGATGCTCCAAATTGCTGCAAGTTCTTAGCTGATTGTGTCAGAAAGCTAGGAACTNTTGACTCCTTGCCTGGCAAGCCAGCTGCTGACGTGAAGCCATATTTGCCTCTTGTGCTTGCTGGTACCTAACTGTCCGTTGTGAGTTTTTGCTGTTTTTGTACAAGTTTGCCAGCTTCTTCTTTCGCTTGGCTCTCAGATACCGGACAGGTGAGACGGTGCGTGTTTAGGATCGCTTTTCATGTTTTGCGCATGCTTCGTGTCGCGATGCTGTGTTGCTGCTGGAACGAACTTCTTCTGGGACTTCGCTGCTGGAAGAAGAAGCAACTTAGCTGAGAAGTCTGCTGCTCTGTTTGAGCATATCATATGTAGGAGAATGTAGTGGCTCGAGGATTTTGTGCAGAGGTGTGCAGTGCCTCTCACTGCGGTAGCAGGTATGCAGAGTTCATGGCTCAAAGAAGTTTGCAGAATGCAAACTTTTGCCATGTAGGCATGCCTTTGCACACACAATTTGTGTCAGCCCTGCCCTGTCCCACAGTTGCTACGCCCTCATGGTCTATTGAGCATAGCTGTTATGTGTATAGCCTCCCACATACTTGTCCCATTAAAGTGATGATCAACACCACTAAGAAGAGACCAGGCAGCACATTATCATATACAGCGTGCTTGCAGTGGCAGAAGCGCTTGCTGCAGAGCAGGACAAGGAAAAGCTTATAGAAAGTCAGCATATATAAACAACACTGATTGGTTTGGTGCTGCCTCCTGTCACATATGCATGGGGTCTGTCAAGGATTCTGCACTGATGCAGTGCAGAAGCTCGTCAGCTGTGTGTCATCACTGCAGCTTGTGCTTGTCTGTCAGCCAGCATGATATCACAGTCCACCTGCCTTACCTAAGACAGCATAGGCTTGTTTTGCCCCCATGAGCTTTGGCCATTTGGTTCTCAGAACGTATGGGGGCCCCAACACCATTGCAGTCCAGAAGCACCTGCTCAAGCGGTCCCAGCAGAGGAGACTCTTCTGTCCCATGTTTAGGAGGCAGAGGCTACCATGGACAAGCTGCAGAAAGCAACAATGAGCTGCTTGCAGACATGTGCTACATGTGGCATGCGTCATGTTTGCAGCAGTGCCACATTTGCGTCCAGGGTGTGATTGAGCAGAGCACGATTGCTTATGACAAACAAAGCATCACAACATGATTGTAGTTTATTGCAGGGGAAAGCAGCTTGATGCGCACAAGCTGCGTGCAAGCATGAACAGTCCACATANCTGGTCTTAGCCACCAGTGTTTGCTGCAAGCGCCAGCAGGTAGGCAACACAGGCAACGTGTTTTTGCACTCACATGACTTGTTGAAATGCTGCTCTCAAGCACAGCAACTCTTAAACGGCAGTGGGCTACCAGTATCTGCTGCACACGCCAGCAAGTAGTGCATACAGCCAGTTTACATCAGCATGTTGCACACAACTTGAAAAGCAACAGGCGTTCTGCAGTACAGTTTGGGGGGCTCATACACTTTAAAAGTCCAAATCGTCTTCAACAGTTGTATCACTTCCGTGGCTGGTACCTCCACAGTGGCGTGATGTAGATGTTGAAGTTTGCTTGGACCTCTGGAGTGTATGCTCCGCCCACAATGTACTGCATAGCAAATGTTGTTCTTGNGCGGTGCCATGCCCTGCCATGCTGTAGATGCTGCAGTGCATACGAATGACACAGTATTGGTAGGCTGACACTATGTTCCTTTTCCCACAATATGGCAAACTGGAGCATCGGGGTTTTTTAGACAACCACCCAGTAGGTGTTGAACACAATGAGCTTGACTTTCAGGTGGCAGCCTAGACTTAGTATCTACTGCAGCTGATGCTGCACATGCGTGGAACAGGTAAGAGTTGTGCAGCAGCACCTGGTTCAAATTCCTGCATGTATGGGTCTAGGACTTGAGCGCATATCAACAATATGCAGTGTGTCTTCCAGAAGTGCAAATGCTATGCATCCTGCAGCATGCACAGATGTCTTGGGAAGGCTGTAATGACGCGATAGCCAGCATATACATATGCATTGTGGAAACGGACTGTTTGCTAGTGCCCCAAGGTCATGACAGACACTGATTTGACTACCGCATGGCTGCAAGTCATCCAAAAATGCATGCATGCAAAGGCAGTACGCGCATGCCTGGGAGTTGTCGTGACCCAACAGCACTGCCAGCACAGTGAGTGCCATGTCCATTGCTGTCTACATTGTCATCGATTTGCCTGTAGTAAGAAATTTTCCGATGTGCTGAGTTGACCCAATACTGATACCCTAAGGCATCTGTCTGATATGGTCCTGCGCCCGGTCCAAAGGTACTGCTGTCTGCAAACGCGCAGTGCAGCCAATCTATGCCAGTGTCACCCATGCCCACAATCTGACCTTGTCCTTGCAGACCTGCATANCCATTGCCATAGCTTATAGCAGTCTCCGCTGGCAGATGTGACAATGCTATCCACAAAGCTTCAGTGAGGTGGGAGCCTTGAATGCAATGTGCGTGACTTCAGCTTTTTGTAGCATGAGCCACTGATGCTGGGTACAGGTCGGGAAGCATTGTGCTTCTCATTTGCCATGCTGAGGTTTGTTTTCTATCTAGTNCAGGCCCAACAGATAGCCTAAACTGCAAAGGCACCTTGCACATCTTGCTGAGTTTGTGTTGTAACTTCGAGGCACCCAGGCAGACAGATTGCTGGCGCACCACTTGCAGTTGACGCACCTAAGGACATAGCACGTACAGCATGCTGGTATCATGTCGCATCTTGTGCATTGTCCACTCNTGTGGGTGTCTGCTGCAGCTGCTTGTACATGGGTGACACGGCGAACAGTGAAATGACATCAGAAGGTGAAACCTTGATTACATGACTTGCACACATGACAACAACTCTCCTAAAGTGTGCTGCTTACATTGTAGGAAGCAGCATAGCTGTATACAAAGAGCTGTTGACCGCTGTCATCAGTCCCTGCCAGCTCCATGTTGAGGCCACCTTGAAAAGGAGGCCAATGGTCTCGGGGCTTGATCAGCATCCCTGACTGTAGCACAGCCCGCTTAATGAGCCCTCTGGCCATGAGCCTGCATGCAAACAGAGTGCAATTCCAAATTCATGAACTACAAACATGGCTACGATACCAGGTGTCCAGAGTTGAACATCCTTGCTCTCTAGGGTTGACAGTGCAATTCAGGGTAGCACACCACACAGCATGCTTAATAGCGCCTCTTGCCATTGGCCTGCAGAAAAGCAAAGTGCAACATATCACTGGCGCTTTGCCAGAGTGCACGTGAAAGACCAGTCCCGAGCTGTTCCCTCTCATGAACATCGGCCAGATGCTGAAGACATGGCCTGCTGACTAACATGACAATAGTACAGCTATCTATAATCTGTGGGAGTGTCCTGACCTGCGGACTCTTCTGCTTCCGCCAACCATGCCACCAGCTTGAGCACTTCTGGCTTCTGCATCCACAACTCTGCTGCCAAAGATGCGCCGCATCTCGTCATCAGCTTTTAGCTTGTTTGCCTTCACTCCCAACAGCAGTCCAGCCTCTTGACCCCGTGGCGAGGCATGCTGCTGCTTCAGCGATTCCTTGCTCTGTGCAGCCTTTGTGCTGTGCTGCTCAATTTCAGCAACAAGCGCGGAGATGTCGTCCTGAGCTGGTGCTGCGTTTGCTGAGCTGGTGCCAGGTGTTGAGGAGGCTGCATGAGATGCTGCAGGTGTCTGGGCACTGGCTTTCTTTGCCTTTTGTTTGGCCCGCTTTTTCTTCTTTTTCGTGGAGCTATCTGCGGTAGGCGGGGTATCCTGTTGCGCAGAAGAAATTGTGTGGGACGCTGTGGGGGTCTGGAAACTTGTAGACNCATGGAATACTTGTGGTGCACTTGCTGGGTGTAATCAAGTGCAGTTTGTGATGCATCTCCAGAAGATTACAGACACAGCATCTACTTGATGTAGCATAGCATGATACAGGACATACCAAGCCATGAGGTCATTGGTGGAGCGGCGCAGGGAGTGCGCAAAGGCAGAAATGGCAGGCCGGCCTGTGCAGTGCTGCAGAGAATCCTCATCAGCTGGCCTCCGCTGCTCTGCCAGCATCTGGCGCCTTGCCAACAAGTCCTGCCATACAGCAATCATACATGCCAAGTGCTGATGCACATTCTGCAGACCATTTTGTGCAGCAAACAAGTNGAGAAGCAGCTGCAGTCAACATGGTTTGCAGGGGAAGCTTGAAAAGCTTCAGCATACTCACCTGCAGATGCTCATGGTCACATGTTTGACAATGAAGCATGGCATGTGACATCTGCAGACGGTTCTGACCAATGCATTGGGCTCGCCCTCAGAGGATGTCAAAGCAGTGGCCTCGCAAGCACTGGGAGGCGTGGCCATTGGCAACCTCAACACATACCTGCCCTTCATCCTCCAGCAGATCCAAAGCCAGGTATGGGACCCAATTGACTGCTGCAATCCTGCCATGTCCAATGATGTGATTTTGCAGCTGACCAAATTCACTGTATCCGCTGTTGAGCTACATGCCAGCGTAATAACATGCTGCATTAGTCCATCTTGACCTGTCCCTGCCAGCATCACAGTAGACACTTCAAAATCAAACTAGAGTATATACCCTGGAGGTGTCACAACCGTATGCTGTAAGCCAAGCTTTTGTTGTCAATATACAAAGATGTCCAGACGGCAGCAAGACAGCAGGAGCCTTGCTAGCGGCTATTGCAACATTGCAAATCAGCAAGTTGCAGGAGTGCACTGTCTGGTGCCATTCGCAAGACTTGCTGTGCAGGCAGAGAATCCCAAGCAGCAGTACTTGCTCCTAAAAGCCCTGAATGAAGTCATCACAAGCCTGGGGCTCCCGCCTGCCAGCGCCCAGCTGCCCGCNCAGCTTGTGGCTGAGCATGTGCACAATGCATAATGTGGCTATTTGACCTACAACATTGACAGCCCTTATGCATTACCATGCTAAGGGCACAACAATGCTGACACACATATCTCTGCTAAGCAGTTCAGTTCAGTCCATTCAAGAAAGCAGATCAAACACAGGCTTGATATCATGTAGCTTTTGCTAAGAAAGCAAGTGTATCATGCTGATGTGACTGAGTGGCAACAACGAGTTCCACACTGGTGTTAATGAGTGCATAGTGAATCTGACACTTCAGTTGCATTACATAACNCCGTAGCTGCTGTACTACACGTCTAGTAACCAGATGGGCGAGGACAAAGAATAAAGGGCAATGTCAAGATTTAGCGGCGGTAAATGCAGTTGTAGCGGTGGCCTCTGTGAGGCAAGCTTAGCATGAAGAGCTGCGACTTGCCTTGATTGATGCAACGCAAGGGGTAGTGATAACGATNTCCAGTTTCCTGCATATGCAAGCTCATGTAAAGCATCACTTACAAGTGCTTGTTGCTTGCAAGGTATTGCAAGCTCAGAACAATGATGTGGTCTCACCTACTTCGAGGCAAGGCTTACATCCTCTCATGATCCCACTTGCAACACAGACACAGCAGGATGGCAGTGTCTGCACAGGCCTGCTGCGACCAGTCAGTCTATCAGGANTGTGGCGACACTGGAGCCAACTCTGCCTTCAGGTGTACAAATGCACATGTCTCAAGTATAGTCCAGCGTGGCACTATCCAGTGGATGGCATTCAATCCTGCAGGTTTTGCATACTGACACACCTAACATGCATCAAGTAGCGCAGGTAACAGAAGACTTAGCCACTGCATTACATCTCACTGCTGAGTTGAGGCCATATGCCATACTAAGATGAAGCCCGTGCATAAAGCACTGCATCAGCCTGCCATTGCTNATGTGACGATAAAAGACTCACAGACTGTTTTTACAAGGCAATCTGCCCAGCGTACAGATGAAAGCAACACGCACCTGATACAGCCAAATGGGCAGTAATTTTGCATATCAACACGTTAATGGTCAAGGTGCTGTTGCTTGCTAGGTCAAGAACAAGACTGGCAGGTACGTATACAATGCCGTATACATGTGCCGATATAGAAAGCATCGACATAACCTCATACTTAGCAAGGCATCACAATCAAGTAGGCTGAGTGTCAATCAGTGCCGCACATCACGCTGCATGAGAAGCCGTTGCCAGCTCCTGTCGNGCGGTGCGTGCAAGCAGGTACAACTACAGGTTCTGGCTGATCATAGCAGGAAAACGACTTCGAGCGCTGCCATCAGGCAAGCAGATACCGTGTTGCAGACCAAACGGACGCTCAGCGTACAGCATGATAACAAGTCAACAAATCAGATTGCTTCCGTAAATGAGAAACGCTGTCCAAGCTGCGAAACAGTGGCCAATTGCAGCGTAAGTGTCTGCTCATCTCCCATAAGTGCAGCGGCGGGAGGAGGGCGGCATTGTGATTAGACAGTGGATGTGCTGTGCACGCAGAAGAAGTGACCAGTCGTGCAAGAGACTCCGCATCGGGCACCTAGCTGTGAACGCAAACGAGACTGGGGTCAAGCCAAGCGCCGCTGTCATGCAGATTGTGCCGGTAACTTAGTCTAGTTGAACTTGTGAGTTGACCAGTCAGCGCGAAAGTTTCGCGGCGTAACCAGGCTTGTCACAATGCACACACAGTTGACGCTACAGCAGAGGCAACTCTGCTTCATGCCTTGCACGTTATGACAGACTATTGTTTGGAAATGTGTCTGATGTGTGCAGTATTCAAGATGCACATGCAGACACCAGCCACCTCATTAAATATAGCATCCTGGACNCAATACAGTATGCATGCAGCAACTTCATGAGGTCATCAGACTTGTCATTGTCCAAAGCATACAAGCGCTACTATTCTGACACAACCAATACAGCCAACATATGTCGACTTGGCCATCGCACCTGCCGTAATTTGATCTCCTTATCCACAACTGGTGTACTCACCCAGTCTTGACACCTTATTGCAGGACTGTTGCTCGATCAGCGCTGGTCAGTCATCAAGAAATACCAGCAAACTTTGACTCAAATGGCGTGCTGGAGCAGCTGGCTAGTGAGGGTGACTGGCGCATCACAGAAATGATATCTCATGAGCTCTTACATCTGCCTCTCGCATGGGTTCATTGGGTATGGAGACAAGCCAGGTTCAGAACCCTCTGGGACACTCTAGCGCAAGTTGAATTTGAGCCAGTGGTGAGCTCCTGCCATCACTGCATTGACAGAATCACCGTGTCAGGCACTGCTACATGGGCACGTGTGCACCTGAGTTGCTGTCTGTCNTCAGACGACGCTGCAGTGCTTGGAGGCAGGGTATGAAACAGCAGTGGAAGACTTCCCTGATCCCGCCACTGCCATGCAGCACCTGCTGTGGTGCATCTTCATGATCCTATTGGTCAGTGCTTGTTCTGTGTCTGGCAGCTCATGTCAAGACCTGCAGAAACGTTTTCCTGGAACTTGCTTGCTTGCCTGCCNGTGTAGCTTCCAAATCCACCGCACATTAGGCTACCTTTAGGGCAGGGCAGTAACAGGACTTTTGGTTTGGTGTTGAGTATGCTCAACAGGTTTTGTCAACAGACTTCTTGACAAACCTGTCACAGAGAAATGTATCTGTACCTGCATCTTTATGGGTGGATGTTAAGGCTCATCTTTCCTGTGTGAACACGCAGGCTCTCAAGCAATGTCCCTGAGCCTTCTCGGCAACATTGCAACTCAGCCTGCAGTGTTGCAATCTGTCAGAGCATGCTGGAGTCAACAAGGCAGCAACAGCTTGCAAGGGGTGGTCAAGCTGATGGTGTCACAGGACAGCAGCTTAGTCACAAAGGCAGCCACACTCCTCGGGAACCTGAGTCACGATGCTACCCTACGGCAACAGGTTCGCTTTACAGAGCCTCTGTCATGCTTTGTCCTCCACTGATATATGTGCATTGCTATCTGGTCTATCCCATTCTGCACTGTTGTGCTGGCTTTGGTGGCATTGGAAAATGGGAAGTGACTGGTACCATTGAGCACCCGATAGGCTTGCATGGAGGCAGCTGATTGAGTTTGTAGGTACCTAGCTGGGATCAAAGTAGAAACCGTATATTGCTGATGAAGCTGCTGATGATGCATTGTTATGCACGCACTGCAGCCTTCCATGTTTTGCCATGAGTTGTTGTATGCACAGCCTATAATTATGAGGCTGCATGAGGCAGGATGGTGCATTGACTCACGCCACATGTTCATATCTCAGCATGCGCTGTGTCATGCACAGCACAGGCAAGGTTGGTAGCAACATGGCTGTGCCCAGAGACTCGCAATGTTGCCTATGCAAGCAAGTGCAACATTACTGTCCTTGTACTGTAATGTCTGTATGTTCCCTATACATAGCTTGCAACTATCCCACAATTCCATCCCTACAGCTGCTTGAGCTATTGCCCCAAATTTTGTGTTTGTAAGTGAAGCAGTATTTGGATCTATGACTCAAGTGCCACACATGCCCCAGGCTGCCAATAGTGCCGGGCTCAGGTACAGTAACCAAATGCTAAACCACTGCACAAGCTCTACCAAGTTGCACGTGATGAGCTGCCCCTAGCAGCAGCTTTTACTTGGTTTGTCATCTGCATGGGTTGATCTTATTGCTCTAGGCAGCCTAAGACAGCCTTGTTGGGTACTGCATTTTGCATACGGGATGCTTGCACATGCCTATAGCCTTATGCAGCACCCACAGCTATCCATGATGTCTGTCTGTACATCCTGATTAGCCTCATTGCACTAGTGTATTCCTCACTCTGTTGCACTTTGTTTGCAGATTGGATCAAGCAAAGCTGCAGTTGCGTCCCTGCTTGCCATACTGGGCAAACATATCCCACAGCTGCGGCAGCAAGCCGAGGCAGCCTCACAGACATGCAAGGTACGAGAGAAACAAAGCACACTATGCTGCTCGGACATGTCATTGATGCGCTGAAATCCTTAAGTTTGAAGCCTAGATTAGCCCTAGCTTGCCACTGGCAGGGCACTATGTCAGTTGTGCTCTGTGTCCAAAACAGTTGCATTGCAATTCTCAAGTACAGTTTTCACCTTGAAGACAAACGACTAGCCCCACCAACACTCAGCTGGTATGCATCACTGCTGCTCGCTGCTGTTCTGCACACCTTCAGCCACACCTGGGTGATGGCGTTTTACTACCAAGAGTCGTGCTGACCTCTCCTCATCATATCAGTCAGTATGCACATGCCTGATGGGCATGATAGCGTCACCAAGTCACCATCTGATTTGCTGCGGTCAACAATCACCGCCAATAAACAAGAGGAAGATTCAATGACTGTCACGGCCAACGNCTTCAGCCGATCTGCGGACTCCTCTGACCTGCTGTGTTTGCCGACACTTCTCACGCCGTGAGACGCCAAGAGTGCCGCGAATGATGCAGCACCTGATGGGGCAAGGAACGCAATGGTCTCCCCGACAATGTAGATCAAACTCTGATACTGAACAAGCGTAAGGTGCAAAATTGTGGCGTTTGTTGCACATTATCACGAAGTAGTACTTAAGCGCAAGACCTCTTGTCATTCCTTATCTGGTGTATGACCAAAGTTCGTCTACTGCAAGTCTTGAAGTCTTGAGCCAGCTACCTAACCTTTAGCTTGCTGCACCTGACTTTGCACCAGGTGCAATCTCCAACTCAGGAGGCATAAGCTAGACAGCTGACCTATAGATATGCATAAACTGTGACACTTTGTCTGCCTTGTCTGCCATTTTACGGCACAGTACTGTGGCAAGCTCAACAACAAGCTTAGCTGCTAAGATCATTTGATCTGACTGTGCCCAAGCCAACAAGAGAAACACTCTGTGAGCATGACGTTCAAGTATTGCTCTGCTGGATGCTACTTGTGTGCCTGAGTGCACAGAGTTCATTTTGGTTTGACAGCCTGATATAGCTGAGGCGGAAGCAAGGATTGGATTGACGCATCCATGCTGTGCTTGTTACGCCGGCACACCTCACTCAGATCATCCACAGCATCGTCAAACTGCCTGCATCAGCACACTAAGAAGTGCGTAGAAGTCACGCATGCCCTGTGTCAGGCGCCAGGCTGCAATGCAGCATACGTGCTGCCTCTCAGATTCAGCTGGACAGTTGAACACCAACATCAGACATAGCCTGCATCACATTCAGGATATAAAGACAGAGCCCAGTTTGCTGCCTGCATGATGAGTGAATGCATGTAGACCAATGGCACTAGCTTACCCTTTCCTGTTGNAGGCGAACCGCCAGCTGTAGTGCACTACACCTCACATGGCGAGCGTTGCTTCAAGCTGTATGCCTTTGACTTTCATCGGTACAATTGCAATATATGCAAGCAGACGCAGAACATAAGGCACACATCATTTGAGGCACATAGTTTATCGCACTCCCCACTCAGGCGTGCGTAGGTAGACAAATCTAAGCCTGTTAGTCTTGCTATCACTTCAAACTCTACTGCAGGCCGCTGACACATCATGCATGCCTCATGCCTGTTGGCACAGCTGATCACATCAAACATAGATGCTCCGCCCATCACAGCAACATGCAGTGAATGCTACATCACAATGCCGTACACAGCTACATCGCTGCAAACGATCAATATCAATGTACAATAACAGGCGGACACAGCATTTGCACACCACCAGTCTGTATGGTCATGGCATACTGCTGGGCAGCTGCACTCAGAAGCGCTGCAGTCTCAGGATGCAGCGCATTCAGCTGCATGGCTGCAGCAAGTGTCCTCAGATCAGGCTGAGGTGCCACTGCTGCATGTCCAGCTGCTGTCATGTCTGCAGCTAAAGTCAGCCCCAAGCTGTCTGCAACACAAGCTGCAGAGACTGCGAGACTACTTGACACGGATGACTCGCCCTCCAGCCTCTCTTGCAACTGTTTCCAAAAGGGCTTTGGGGCGGGGTAAGGCACCACATCAACCGCACCCTCCTCCTGCATTTCATACAGTGTCCCCGCATGTGTGTGAACGGTTTGCACAGCATTGACAATTGGTCACCATCAGTGAGATTGACGTCACAGGAGCCAAAGCTTATACTGATTACAATGCTACCTGACATGAGTGAGGTTGCCACATGTATAAAGCAAGGACGACACATGGTAGGGTACAATGACCATGTGCTGCAGGTAGTAACCTGCTGTTACAGACGCATTGCGTCCTGTGCCCTGAAAACAGGATGCAACAGCTAAATCATTTGACCCTGGAAATGCAGAGGGCACATCTACTGCACGTAAGAGCAATCTGCTCAAGGCAACTCTGTGACNATGGTGCTGGACCTTCAAATGGCGACATGAAGGATGGTCAGCCTACCAGCCGTGAGCTCTTCTACAAGACACGGCTCTGTGACAAGTTCATGCAGTTTGGAGACTGTCCCTACGGGGACAGGTGCCATTATGCACACGGGCCCCAAGATCTGCGAGAAAAAGGGAGTGTGACGGTAAGCCTGATGTATTTGACTCAAAATGCCAGCTAGTGCATCAGAGTTGTGACTTGTGCCAGTGCAGAATCACTCGTATGGGGTCTGTGTGCTTGGGGTGTGTGTGCTTGCATGCAACACAATGCATCGCCACCCTCATGTACATTCGTGCTTACATCACATGCTCGCATTCCAAATACCTCAAATATGCCCACCTTCATTGTGTACAGAGTCCGGCTACAGTAGCTGTCAGCTGTTTGTTCTGCCACCTACATCACCATGTGCCTTGTCACTGTGTTCCTGTCCACACAGACATGTCACCTCAGATGCTTCTTTTCATGCTGCTTTGCGTATGCATCTGCAGGGAAATGGCATTGCAGCTCCTACCATAGTTGTACCCNTATCAAGCATCAGCAGTTGCAACAGAGTCAATCAGTATTGCTAGGGTTTGTAAGGCAACCCATACTTTTCCCATATGGTCGCCTATGGTAATCGATCAATACTTGCACACCACATGCAGANCCAACTTACTGAGCTAGACAGTCCACAAATGCACAAAACTCAGATGGCAGGCACCGACCAACAGCAGGTGCAGCTTCCTAAGCCTGGCACTGCTGATGTCAACAATCCCAGTTCTGATGGTGATGGCACATTGCTTGTGCCGGAAGCAACCTCAGTCAAAGACGAAATGGCAGCTCAGGGTGCTTGCATNGAGCAAACAGGCACAACTGGTGCAGCCGATCCAGCATCAGAGGACATGTACTCAAGCCGCGTGAAGCCAGCAGAGGCCGCAGATCCAAGCATGCTCACCACCTCAGAGTCACTTGAAGACAGGTAAAGTGCAACTGAGAAGATGTGCCAAACCTCAAGACTGGCCTTCGCATGCATGAGCCCCAACCTGTAGCCTCACAGCACAAATCATCACTTGTTCAGCCTAGCTGTAATACGCTGTTGAATCCTGGCAGGGCACCGCGACAGCAGCGTAGAGTATCAGCAGGCAGGCGCGNAAGTGTGTGAGCTTCAGGTCAAGCTGCAAGAGCGAGACTCTGCCTTGAAGGCTTACAAGACAGAGAATGGCCGCTTTGCTGACATGAAAGACAAATTCAAGTCTGACATCGCCTCACTGCAGCAACAGGTAGACTGAGTGTGCATGCATGCTGATCTTGTGCTGCATGTAAGGCCTTGATCTTCATTGCAAGCTATTGGCTATTGAGGTGAGAGTGCCATGTCGTATCAAGCCTTGTGCTGTATACAGGTCCTCGAAAAGGAGCAGGAGACAGCGCNCATGCATGGCTCCTGTATAGCATTGCCGTAAGGACATGCCTGCGTAAAGGAATGAGATGATCGCTGGTGGCATCTGAGTGACAAACTGACATGGTCAATGCACATGCAGACAGAAAAGTTTTACGCCATAACAGTGTAGGTTTCATCCTTGCGTGAGCACTGCTGCCTTGGATCCACCATGTCTGCTGAATGCATGTTTCGAATGAACACTGTATACATGCGTAAGAAACATGTTGTCAAAAGCAGCGTTCTACAGGTAGACAGGGTAGACACTCCCTTCTCCTCAGCTTTGGATGCTTTTTCTTGCTTCAGCCTTNAGCAGCAGCAGCAGTGCTTGCAGCCTGTGTGGGAAAGCAGTGACTGGCATCAGTCAGGAGTGAATGCCGTGCATGCAGCCTGGACTGAAAGCAGCGCCAGTGAGTCCTTGAACAGACGGCGCTGCTTTTAGTGTTGCTTGCTGCTGAGACTTGTGCTGGCGCTTCTGTAGGAAGGACACAAGGACTGCGTTTGAATTGTTGCATGAGCAGTGCATTGNGCAAGGCATGACAGTGCTTGCTTGTGCTTCAGTACTAGGGTACTGAGTGTTCAGGTACATACAGTGTTTCGATGCCCAGCTATGTCTGCTTTCTGACAGGAGCTCGCCCATGAGGAGGTGGTGCGCAGTGTCAAGCTGGAACAGGCCAAGGAGGTGACTAAGCTGCGCCAGGAAGTGGAACAGGCCGCCAAAGAGCTTGCCTCCAAGTATGAGCGCAAGATGAAGGTGAGCTCTGCAATGCTCAGAGCACAGAAGTCAGGTCTCAAGGGTGGTGNAGGCCTGGCTTGTCACCTGCTAAGGCTAGCAGAGCATTCTTGTGTGCTTCCTCTGGCGCACCAGCCTTGACGATTCGAACGACGTCACGCTTGTTCACAGGGATCACCCAAGTACCTGCAGAAACAACAACCAACTTGCGTCTTGGCCAAGCGGCCTGCTAAAGCAGTACACATAGCCATCTCAGCAGAAACATACTTTCAACAACTAAGTCAGAGGTAGTAAGCAAAAACAGACTATACTTGAATAGAACCAATGTCTGAAGCATCAATTTATTGCTTCCGTACAAGCAGACTTCGGCATGACTGGTNCTGGCTCAGGCGCGGCCAGCCTGCAGCTTTCTGGCTGGCAGCCTTCTACTTCCCTCAGGTGGCCTTGACTGCACCCTGATCTCAGCCTGCCTGGTGACATCTGCATGACTTTGCAACAAAAACTAATGTTCTGCCATGGTCGCTGTCAGCTGTGATAGCTTGCCCGGCAGAAGAGACCTGGTCTACATTCCACTAATACTGCAGTAACGCTGAAAGTAAGGAAGAGTCAAGATTCACAGTACCCCTCACACCACTGCTAGCATCAAGGCTTTTATTTGTTCTCTGTGTGCCAATTTGAGTTTGCTGCATGCAACTATTNGACGTGATGACATACATAGCAGACACAGCAGCGACAGGCGGGATTATCAATATGACCGCCACAGGCATAGGCATGACAGTCGTAGTCTAAGCCCTCCGCGAAGACGACATTAACTTGGGCATCAACAAATGTTCCAACACATGTATGGTCCCCGCAGTTGTTCTGTGAGTTGGAGTTGCACTGTTGTCATGCCATGGGCACAGTAACCAGTGCTATCAGTAGCCTAAGATGGCGTGCGTAGCCAATACACTGTTTGATGTTAGTACTACTAGTATCAACTACCTTGTATCAACATCTTGAACCCTAAGGCAGCTCAAACTTAGCAAGGTTGCATGGATTTTCATCTGCTACCTGTTATCTAAGCTATTCATGAAATGATATATGCTTTTCACACAGCCACAGCTTGGCCCCTGCCCATTGCAAAGCCTCTGGACCCATCAGGACCAGAAGGCTGTGAACCTGGGGCTGCAGGCACATCTGCATTGCAAACGTGTGGTTAGTGGCAGCTGTACTGAAGCAACCATACTGAACTTTGACACACCAAGGTCATACCTTATTTGCTCACCAGGTATGCAAGATTGTAGATAGGCACAGAAAGCATTGGCTCTTCAAACAGTTTACGTACGAGGTGTTGCATCAAGCTGGCTACTCTTGTGCAGGCATGCTAGATGATAAGCAATCAGGTATCATGACCACCTGCATGTTGCAAAGCATGACACTGCAAGACAGCGCAGCTGCTTACTCTGCTTGGGTAAGCGTGGCCTCCCAGAAGGTGCTACTGGGCTCTCTAAGTCAGGATTGCCGTCATGGTGAGCAGTAGCTAGAGCTCTGGTCTCTGCAGTTGCGCCTGCCCAGGCTGCATAGTCCCGCTTGGTTTTCTTGACTTTTCTGCTCTTACTGGGTTGCTGACTTTGGCCTGACGGCTCTCGAGCTGTCTGCTGCGGGGCGTCCACAGAAGTTTCCGTCTGCTGTTTGCTACCGCCAAACTGACTTGGCACGGATGAGTTCAGTGGCTGCAAGCTGAGCAGCACAAGATCAGGGCTAGCTTTGTCAGTTGCTGTATTACTGTCAGGCCTGCCAGCATCTGTGGCTTGATCTGAAGCCTCTGATGGTGCTGCCAGCTGTCTGANGCACGGTCAGCGCAGAAACTCAGGCGACAACTCACCCCCACTCCACTAACGTATCGATCACCAGCTGCGTAGTGGGTCGTAGCGTGTCAGCCTTCATCAGGCTTGCTGTACCCTTGATCATGGCGAGATATCGACGCAAGAGCATCTGCTGACTAGACTTTGCAAGAGCCGCGTCAGCCGGGGAACTGTCTGACATTCTGCTGTTGTGATGCCTGACAGCTGGCAGACCTTTCAAAGGTTCCTCTCTATATTGTGGACGTGCCTTTGTAGTGTTACGGTCACTCCTACGTACAGGTTGTTGAGAAGGCTGCTTTGCAGACTTTTTGGGAGCGGCTGTCGGCTTTGGGGGTTTCAAAAGAAGATGCNCCTGAGGGGGACATCCTGATCTTCATGACAGGCCAGGAGGAAATTGAGGCCACCTGCTTTGCCCTACAGGTCTGCACAGCCTGTGCTGACATTGAGTCTGCATATGCATTTGCATAGGATGCACTGGTGGCAACACAGCTCTAGTATGCTCTGTGATACTGAGCTGAATTGGTGCCGCATGGTGCAATTCTGATTTGTTGCCTTCCAGGCGTTCCTGATTGTGCCCAACAGCTGCAGCAATCACCCCTTTGCGTGCCTGTCCTGACATTATATCAGGTGGATGTAGTTCACATGTACTTTACATCAGAGATGCATTCAGGCGCATGCGCAGCAGGTTGAAGCAGCGTACATTGCATGTCTTGTCACCTTAATGCTGCTGAAGCGTTTCTGCCCTGCAGGAGCGACTGGACCATCTGGGTGAAGGGGTGCCGCCTCTGCTGATCCTGCCCATCTACTCACAGCTGCCCGCAGACCTGCAGAGCAAGATCTTTGAGAAGGCGCCCGACGGCATGCGCAAGGTTGTGGTGTNCAGCACTTTGGGTAAACCACCTGAGTACCCTGGCAGGCTGACATGTAAACACTGCCTTGCAATACCATTGTTGCACATGTCAAGCTTCAAAACTCGCTTGACCACTGCAAAAATCTGGTATGCATTCCAAGCAGCATACCTTTTGGAGGGGCTCAGACAGGCGCTTGTTCTCTTGAGCAATCTCAAACATCAGCTTTTCATTCTGGTTGTCCTTCTTCTTCATCTCTGCCACATCCTCCTTGAGCGTCTTGATGAGGTCCAGGTTGTTGTGAGTGATGTCGTTGTAGTAGTTCTTGATGTCTGAGAACGCCTGCAACAATGGCTTGTCATCAGCACTGTTCTGCACACTTCTGTTGCAGCCCCTTCAACAAGAGCAGCCCATCAACAGTCACCACCAGCATTGTTCTGCACTCTTCTGCTGCAGTCTCTTCTACCAGCAGCAACCTGTCCACAATTACCACAAGGTATCGATAGCCCCCAGCCTTTCAGCAGCATGCTGGTGCATTTGCCAATCATGTCAGTTCAGTGAGCAATGCCAGGGTGCTAAACATTACAGGGATGTATGATGCCAGAGCTACAGTGTCCTGCAGCATCATGCTGACATGGAGGCATATCAAACTGTAAACCTCAGAGTGTGTGTTGATCAATGCATGACAGCCTGCAATGCTACAGCAAGTGACTGGGTTGACTGCCTAAAACATACACACTCGCTGACTCACACAGACACTGTTGCAGCATACTGGAGCATGATGTGCACATGATCTACCTAATCCTGACCATTCCATTGCACAAAGCAGCTGTGCTGTTCTGACGCAGATGTTACTTGACCTCCAAACAGACCCGGGGCTGTTGGAATAGGATATCACTATTGTCAATATCTACTTCACAGCAAGGAAGCGTTCAGGGTCTACCTTTTCATGCTTCTTCATGAGGTCCTGAATGTGGGCGTTCTTGCTTTCCTCAGCCTCATGGATCTCCTGCTTCCTCCGCAGCTCGGCATCATCTCTGAGTGCCTGTCATGTTGCATGATGTGAGTGCCCCATGCTGTGAGTGTCCCATGCAGCAGTGAGGGTACACGTCAACAATGTATGCTGATTTACTGCATGGGCTGGTAGCATGTAGACTTGACGCGTTGTCAGCAGTCCCTGAGGCACTTCCATCTTGCTGCGCTGGTGGCTATGCAGCGTACCTAGCATGCATGAGCGGACACATAAGATCACNAGGTAAAACTTGCTGTTGCAGTACCTGACGATATACTCACACACCGTAGCATGGATGTCGACCAGATGACCATTCGCGCGCTGAATGTACATACTCAGGCTCACGTGGAAAGCACCAAAGTACGTCAAGTCGTATGAAGACCTTGAACTTTCTTCAGACTGACCCTGAGCGGACATGGGATCACTGATCTTCCAGCAAAGCTGAGATCGTATGTCTGATTATGGATTTGACATCTTCGCGCTCAAGTCTGACAACAGAGANCAACTATGCCATGCTGCTGTGTGAGCTTGATTGGCAATTGTCAATGCCAACCATATTGTGATTCGAACCATGCAGTGTCTACCATGTGTACCTTCTTCTTGAGCGAGCAGACAGCCTGTCCCCAAATAGTCTTCAAGACTCGTTTTTGTTTCAAGCTGAATGCAGAGCTGTCCAGCTTGAAAACAGGTTGCCAATTCGGGTCTAATGTGGTGAAATCATCTCTACTAAAGCTTGCCCACTTCTCATTGACCAAATTTATCTGCTCTTGCTGTGCGGCGTACTGGCTGCCAAGAACAGCAGCTCCTGACGCACTGCCCTGTGTGATTGCATAACTAGGATGTGTACTAGGCTGTGATCCAGGTTGTATTCTGCTCTGCATTGGAGAAACCTGCTGCATATATGCTTGCTGATTTGCAGTAGACTGCTGAGGCCAGGTCTCTTGGTACTTTGGTTGCTGCCAGCCTGTTTTCTGTGCTATCTGTTGCTGACTATAGCATGGCACAGGCTGGCCGTAGAGCTGCTGTAATGCAGGCTGCTGAGCATAGTACTGCTGAGTTGTAGCCTGTTGACCACAATACTGTTGCGGCCCTGACTGGCCAGTGAAAGGCTGCATAGCNAGGTTCTCCTGCATGCCTACTGCTTGCAGACTTTGCTGCCTAGTGTCGTGGTGTGCTAGCTCCACGAACTGCACAACCCCTTGCATATGTATACTCATTTCCAACCACAGCATGTACATGCGCCACTGACAGGTCCTACAATTCTGATTAGCCTGTCCCGTTCTGTCTCGACCAAGCCCCCTGTGTTTGCAGCACTCAGCTCTGCATTCAGCCCTTCATCTTCAATGAGCTCAGCCACAGGTTGCGGCACTTGCTGTTGACCTAAGCTTGCTGATGCGCCATTAACATCACCCTNCATGCACTTGTGTTTGTGCAACAAGCATGAAAATTGGTTGTACCTAGATGCCGCTGCAGTTGGGGTCTGTAGGTCTTGAAGCATAGCGATGATTCTTGCGCTACAATCTATAGCCATGCTGTATAGACTTGTCCTGAAACCTGTATGACAGCACATATGCATGGAAACTCTGGAAGCATCAACAGAAATGCAAAAGATGTAGGGCATGTAGAGAATGTATCCCTTACTTGCTCCTTGATTTCCAGCTTGAGGTTGCGGAAGTCCTTCTGCAGCTGGCTTTCCCGCTTGGCAGCCTCCTCCCCCGCCAACTTCAGCCCCAACTCTGCATCCGCCTTCAGAGTGCTCACACTGTTCTGGTGCTCGTACAACAAGTGCTTCACTTTCTGCTTGTACACCTGCAATACAGACATGGACATCGTTTGCTTCTTGTTTTCTGGTTTGGCCATGCTGAAGCAGCTTTGAGGCATCCCAAGCCAAGCTNTCAGATAAGAGCAGGTGCTGGTGTCAATCAACACTGCTGTGCAGGATAGCAAATTTGAAGGCTGTAGCCTTAGGGTAGCGCTGATCTCAGCTGCGATGAGTATGTTTTGCTTTGCGTTTGAAGAGAAAGGTGATGCAATGTTCATTGTCACTTGCATTGGGGCTGTTCTGAGCTGGCAAGCCTTGGTTCAGGGCATTGTTTATGAGGGCTTTGTGATTGTGCAGTTGCTGTCTTGGCATCTTTTGCCACGCTAAGTTGCATGCGGAGGGTGCAAAACCTGTAGACTTGACACAATCTGCCAAAAATGCTCCATCTAACTGCGGGGCAGCAGGCTGGAACGAGGAAGCTGATGGGTAGTCATGTGAAGAAGAGATTGGTGAAGAGGTTGATGATGGGTAGTCATGGGTTGTAACGGCATTGGATAGGGCTGGTGTAGCTGGCCCCTGGGGCCCTTGCAAGTGCCCCTCAAAACTGCTGCAGGACCCCCATGGGGCTGCTGCAGGAGCCCCATGCAGCCNGGGCCTTTATTGTGCTCAACTCAGCACTGAGCCTGTCCACACTTGTCTGCAGCTCTGCCTCCCTCTGCTGTGCCAGCTGCAGAGCCTCCTCAAGTGTATACTGTGCATGGAAACCAAGCCCGATCTTGACAAACACGTATGTAGTGTCAAGCACTTCCGCCTTGAGGTGTACGCCTTGACCCAGACTGATCAAAGTCCTGAAACTTTCCTGTTGGTGCTGCAGTACATAAGGTCTAGGTCAACACCTCATTGCAACCTGCAATTCTGCTTTTGCAGTGTAGCGTACTTGCAGTAACAATTGGATATTCGAAAACAAAGCCCCGTATTCCTGCTGTTCCTCGACTGCAAGGCCTCGACGCTGCGAGACACGCTGCAGGTCAGCTTGCAGTTTGGTGTGAAGAAACGCCTTGTATTCGTCCGTTTTGGGTTGCACTTGTTTTGAAGGCGGCATAAACGAAGACGGAAGGGTCTCGCAGGGTCTTTTGCCTGATAAACAGTAGGACGCAATTTCGCACGCAANTCTGAGAGAGCTCAAGCTCCTCATGAAACGCTGACACAACAAGGTGTGTGTGGCGGCAGGTGTCAGAAGACATGATACTCTGCATACCTTGGTCTGATGTACTGAAGTGGCAGCATCAGCATGGGACATTGGAGGTACGGAGCTGTATGCTGGCATGATGGCACGGGCCAAGNTAGGCTGTGCTGTGTTTGCTGCCTGTGCCGCTTGAAATGCAGCATACAGCCTTGATATAGACTGATAAGTCAGCCCAGGCAAGCCACGCAAATCAATCAATTCAAGGCAGTGTCCATACGCAAGTGCCTCTACTACCTGACGACTCATAGGCACAGCTGTACAGGGGNGCTTTGCCTGTGCCTCGCTGTTGCGTGACCTATCAAGACAAATTTGATCACTGTTTACGCCCTGAGCGGTCTTCCTCGCGACTCACTTCCGCGCATCGAAGNGCTCTCATCTCCATAACATTCAATCCTCTGGGTAAATGATTGCAATGTCACTGTAATGCCAGGGTTTGGGCTCACAGTCTGACTTGCTTTTATCCACTAGATACAGAAACATAAACGAAGCTATGCGCATTGTCATCTGCAACACATCACCGNTGACATGGAGGGAATGTACAGCTGAACTCTCAGTGCACACCTTCACAGTGTCGAGAAAGCCCTTGCAGTGCTGGTCCAGCACTTCCTGATTTGCTTCTGAGCCTCTGGACAACTCTTCTACAGCGTCTGCTGCCAGGTCAAGTGCTTGCACAATTCTCTGAAGACACACTAACAGGTTTGGATTCTTGGCTCTAGTCAACAGTCCAGCAACTTGGTCAGCTGACCTGTTCCGCTTGTTGTAACTTGAAGTAGTCAGCACTGAACAAGCAAGGCTGCATCCCGGGTTATCTTGTCATGCTAGCACGGCTAGGGGTCGAAGGGAATGTAGGCCGACCCAGATACAGCTTGGGCTTGCAGCCTATGCCATCATGGTTTGCAGCTCCAGTGGATGGTTATGGGCAAGCACACCACGTTTGAAGCAAAGCATATCGCAAATCGTCACTGCATTGCAAGCGCTGTGCTCACGCTGGAGCAACGCAGCTTGAAATCAGATTCCGTTCAAACATGCTCGTCCCCTGTGCGCACTTACGCTGAGCGAGATCAAGCACACAGAGAANTGTACGTGAAATGCAAGCAATGCCACACAGCACTCGAGTGAGGTTCGACAAGAACCGGATTTCCGGCGTAACGCTTGCTCTCGGCCTGCATCTCCGCTCTTTTCCCGCTGCAGCCTAGTTGCTGGCACCAATTGGGCACAGTGTGAAGCGCGCTAACGCTCGCGTAGTGAAGAGCATGCTGAGGAGATGCTGCATCATTGAAGTCTTCCGGTCCTGTTGGAAGTCGTCATGTCTTTAGAGGACAGTATATCGTTAGCCGAGCTTGCGGCAGGAACAAATACATGGTGAGTCACAGTACCGAAGTCCTGTGCTAGCAAAGGCTGCGTCGCGCGTTCTGCTGTGCATCTAGCTACAGGTCACGTTTTAGCGACTGACAGCGCTTGGTTGAACGAGGTGTCTGTTGTAACAGGTACAATGTGACAGACTCAGTAAGAAACGCTGTAGAGCAGCTGGTGAAACATGCTTCCAGCCAAAACAGGCGTATAAGGTAAGACTTATGGCAGTGCTGCACCAAATGCACAGCCTGCCACCCTGCAAAGCAGCGTACTGCAAGGTGCTTACACAAGCATGGTGAGCTGCAGGCATCTGGAGGATGCTTTGCACCATGTCGAGAGCACAGCAACAAGGAATCATGACAAGTTCGAGGGCAGGGTTGATAAAATGCTGNACTCTGTGCACAAATTGACGCCGCTGCCAAGTCTCAAATTACAGCTGCAGACTCTTCAGAGACTATACGGGCATGCTTCTGCAACACTGTACATCGATCATCAACTGTGTAGACACTTTGGCATTTGCATTACTCCGTTCTCAAGCTTGTGGCTGCTTGCTGAGGGTGGTGCGAGTCCTGCAACGCACAACACAAAACATTCACCAGACAGTGAGCGACCACCCAGCATGACATAAGTCACACAAAAATCATTTAAAAAGTTGCTACAGCAACATCTGGACAGAGCAGTGGCTGTTGCAGCAACAGCACATAGCAGCAGCAGCAGCACAGCAGCAGCAGCAGCAGCACCATACCTTGACAGCTGTGTCTTCAGGCGTGCTATCAAGGCCCCTGCTGGATGCGAGCAGACCCCCAAGACTGCCCAAAAAAGTGTTTCTAGGTGAGGGCACTCCATANGGAAAGAGCAGCAGGCCAAGAAGGCTGAGCAAGACAAGGTGCATCTCTCATGCACCTTGTCCCTCGTTCACCTCACTCACATTATCTCACAATGCATGAGTCTCAAACTTATACCTGGATCTTCGATTGTCCACCATAGTAAATGCGATGTTCCTAGCAGTCTTGTCAACATCAAACTGCATCAACAGCCAATATACTCATCTTCCTCTTCATTTTGTGCAGACATTCTGTGTGAGTTGCCCTGAAAGANTGACACACACACACACAGCTTGCAGCTTGTGACCTACCTCAGCTATAGCAGTTTTAACTTGATGGTTATAACAGCACCAACCGCATTTGACATACCAGGGGTGCTGTCCGNTCATCAGCAGCAGCTCAGCAGGCAGCTGCCTTAACTGCAAATCATTTTCAATCATGACAAAGTCTGTTGCTATTTTTTTGGCACATTGCTCTTTCAGCTCATTCAGCCTAAGCTTGTCAGCTGTCAGAATCCAGTCTAAAGCTTCTCCCGGCGTCTCCAGTACAGCTGNAACTCAATGCACTGCAGCATCCCTGCTGCTTGAGTCCAGCATGCCAGCAACGCAACCATGCATCAATGTCAGTGTCACCATTTGCAGGCAGCACAGAACGCCAAGGAGGCCAAAGAATGGATCACGAACTGGAGAGAGGGCAAGGCCAAAGGTGAGATGTCAAACATTCTGGTCTACTGACTGGTCCCCAGTCTTGCCCACCATTGGCTTGCAATGCTGAACACCAGAGCCCAGTCACAAGTCAATGTAAGGGCCGGGGATCAATTTCACAATACTTGAAGGTTCCAGTCTTACAGTCAATGCCTCATGGTACCATTGCCATTCAGGCAACCTGAAAGATGTACACGCATGAGTACAGCCAACAAGTCACTCTATCCCTCTCTCTGGCTGGTTGATGGAGAAACGATGGGATGAATGAATGGACAAACGAACATTTGTTTTGAGACAGGTCAAAAGCACCCACTGAATAGGACTACAAGTCTGTGCATTGTCTGTGACATCCCTAATACTGAACTCGAAGCAAAGATCCACGCACGAGCTCCTGACATGGATGAGCGGAACAGAACAGAAGATTGCAAGTCACTCGTGGTGTTCAAAATGAAGCAACGACAATTGCAGTGGGTACATTGGTGCATTTGCAGACATCACAGCGCCGACTCACTTATCTATAAGCACTGCAGCTGGTTCTGTCTGTCAACACTTGGATAGCATACTGTTGCATGCAGCAATGCATGCTGCCACACACTTTGCTACAGGTTCTCTGCCAGGGAAGGTGCAAGCTAACATAGCCAANTCAACCCCTCTCAGCTCAACAAGCTTCTTCTTCTTCAACATTGGCACCACTCCTTTCCCCTGTTGTTGTGCAGCGCTGTCTCTCCCACACCTCTTCTTTATCTTTACCCTGTACCACTCTCCCCAACCCTGCACCCCTTCTTGCTTATCTTGCACCCCTCTTGCCATCTGGTCTGTATTCACTTCTCCCACTTCTCCCACATGCCACCAATGATTCAACTCTGCAGGTGTGGGCATGATGGGTGCCAGCCGTAAGGCCAACTTCGCCCCCCCTGCCAGGGGCTACACCGGTGTGGGCTCTGGCCGCANTGTCTCTGAGCACAGGCATGCTGCTTGGTTATGTAGCATACGACTGCATACACTATTACATACACCATGGCAGCCCCAATCCAGGACTGCTCCAAATGCTCAAGACAGCACATATGTGGCATCACTATCAGGACAATGCGGCAGGATATGGTATCAGCTCCAGGTTGTTTGATGTGCTTCTTGGCACATCACCTCTGCCTGTAGGCAAACCTTGTGCACTTGTGAGTAAGTGATGGAGAGTCTCTACGCGCTTGTATGCAATTGCTGCATAGCCTTATACGTCGGCTGTTTGGTGACACCGCAGGCCTTGAGCTGAGTTGCAATTCGCCTTACAATAGCAATGTGGTTTTCACATCAAGCACTTCTGCTGCATGCGCACTGACCATATGAAACACAGCCAACATGGCTTGGTGATTAAGTAGTGACTAGCCATCAGCTGATGCAGCTTTTTGTGCGGTACTGCAAAGTGTAATTCCGTTGGTGATGACATGGGCTGCTGCATGCCTAATAGTATCATGCCACTAGGTCTGTGTAAACACTGACCCACGCCAAAAACAAAGTCTGTAAGCTGAGTGACGTTATGTCAAGGTGTACATGCCCCAAAGTATGCTATCAAAGATTGCTGCAGCAGCTAGTGACATATAGCAAAGGATTGCGCCAAAGTCTTCCTTGCTGCGTGTGTGCCATGACAACAGCACCAGGTCCGCAATGATGGAACTTGAGACTCGTGTGGTGTACGTGGATCAGGCCATAATGATAACTAGATCTCCTAGCCAGGCAGAACCCTGACAGTGTATAACATTGATTCTGACTGTAAGCCAGAAGCACCATCGTTGGTGTTCCTATCAACACACAACTGCTGCACACCACCAGGATTTTAAAAACAATACCTGCTGTTGAAAGTACAATGCTTAGCCTAGTTGGGAAGCGTAACATACATAAGCCAGGGCTGTGGTAAATGCGGAACCCTGAAACGGCAGACCTGTGCCATTGTCCTGCCCAGTAAAGAATATGTTGTACAAAGGCTGACTACAAACAGGGAGTGCATGCACGATGTTTGTGCACAGCTGGACACATACATAGCAGGATCTGACACAACACTATGCATGCAGCAAGCTAGCAGAGATGCTANTGCAGATCTTGCTTCATGCATGCACAGCAAATTGACAATGTTGACCATACCTGCAACATCAGTGGTGCAGGGCTAACAAAGCACTTTGCTGGTGAGGTGGAACCTGTGCTGGTGCTACCTCTCTGTACAGCTCAGCTTACAAAGCAGCCTTGTCTCTGACCCTCAGCGCCCACACCAACACCNACCGCTGCCACTGCTGCCACTGCTGTTGCATCACAACAACTGGTACTAGCTGATCAGAAGATGATCTGGTGTGCAGGATTGTGGGAAGCCATGGTACAATGAGNTGTGCAACCTCGTCTTGAAGATTGCAATCTTTACAGGGTGTTGTGCTGGCTCGAGCATCAGGCCTGACCACCCGATGTTTTGCAAACTCTTGACTTTCTTTGAATGGAACACCATCAAANGCAGGGGGATACTGCAAGCAGTCCTTCCACTTCAACACTCCCGTCAACAGCAGAATCGACAACCCTGCAGAGTAGCATGCACAGCTTCTCTGTTCTGCAACANTACCGTGCTAGAGCTGGCTGGCCATCAAGCCCAATTTTGTCTCAGTGTTTGTGTTTGGACTAGGCATGTTTAGATCAGCAGAGTTGCCCTCATATTGTGTAAAGTGTTTGCAGGGTTCAGTCAAACGTTTATATACATGGTGACCTCCATCCGTGCTTTGAATAGGTAGGCGTGCAGTGAACGGCATAGTTGCTCGCTATATGACTTGCACACGCAATATGAAGCTTGACTGCCCATGACTTTTATAAGCCCTGTTCAAGGGTATGCACAATCTCGACGACAGGAAATTGCATTACACTATGCCCAACACAAAGGGGACCTGTAGGCTTGTTTACATATAACATAGCACATGCAGACTGCATCAAAATGCCACCAGTCTGCAATATTCGATACTCTTAGAAGGATTTATGGCTTGATGCTCAAACGACAGTACAGTTCAATAGCTTGAACCAGCTTACATAGCTGAAGTGCCGTGTTTCAGATAGGCACATACGGCAAGGGTTCGACATGTCACCAACAGAAACCGTATCATTGCCTACATGCATCAAGCAGCCCATGTTTTGCATGCTTGGCAATTGCCAGCGCATATCATGCAATACATGCAAGCAAGCTGCATGCTGTCAGCACCAGATCCTGGCACCGCTAGCAAGCTGTACAACGCATACGCCGCTCTGCTATATCTGCTGCACAATGTTTTTGTTGGCTTGCAGCTGAGCCTCATTGACATCTGGACTAGCTTTCAGGTTATCTGAGGAGGGCACTTTCCCCAAGCCAGAGTCCTCGACCGCTTGCGCAGCTTCTTCTAGACCATTGACATTCTGCAGGACCTCCCCAAGGGCAGGGCCGTTGCTGCTGCCCAGGCTAAGGGCATTTGCTTTGCCCCCTATGGATGCCAGGGCCAGCTCAAAGTCTTCTATGAGATCCTCTGTGGCTTCTATCCCACAAGCCACCCTCACCAGGCCTTCACTGATTCCANGGGTGGAAGCTGCTGTGGCAGCTGGGATGCGGGTCATAGTGGTGCCCTCATTGCGAGACCATCAAGCCTACCCCAAGCCCCTGCCAGATGCCCAATCTGGTATGTACATTCAAATCCTTCCTACACTGTGATGTGCAATACGTTTGCATGTTGTTCGTGTGTTCAGTCTCTGTCAGGTATTTGTGAGCGTGCAAGTGAGGTCAAACAAGGCTGAACCACATCTGAAGTGCTTGCATCAACTTTATTCACTCATCTCAGCTTGCTGTGCAGCTTGCACAGCAACAGGAAGTATGCAATGCAGCCTTTGAGAATCTGCTGGAAGCTGTCTGATCCATTGCATTACGTCGTACAAAGGAGGTAAATGCATGGTGCCTTGTGGCACGCCTTACTCGTCAAATTCTGTTTTTTCTTGTTGGCGCAAACAAGGCTCAGTAACAGCTGTTGTGGAAAAAAGCGAACTTGCCCCAATGGTATCCCAAAATATGTGCTGCCCCTGCATAAACTGAAGCGCATGGCCTGGAATTCTGTCCTGTCTTTGGGTCCAGCCAAAGCACANTGACACAGGTAAGATATTAGCGAGGGACGCCGGCCAGACACGAAGAGCTTCTTGTCCCCACGTGCGAGCCACATTACGCGGTTGTTTCGGCATCGAGCTACTTTCCCCTTCCGGCCCCTCTCATGCAGTTGTAAAGTTTTCTCGCTCACACATATGCACACACNTAGCACTTGCTCAGCTGTGCACTGTGTCTATTGTGGGCAGTGACCTTTCTACTGACATTCTGGCACACATTGTTGTGAGTTGCCTGGACAAAGGCTGCCAGCAGCCAGGACTCCAACACTCACTTCAGAGCCCCGCTTCAGTGTCTGCAATACCTGATGGTTGCGACGTTGTTGCCGTATTCTGACCACGCCAGCACACAGCCCAAGCAGGAAGCAGATGCCCACCAACACACTCACAGACNGTGCATTTGTGCAGCTCACTGCATGTGTGTGCGCTTATGCTACAAATCGAATAAGAGTAATAATAATCATAACGACACGAACAAACATGATGATCCATCATCATCATCATCGTCATCAAATGCTTTTTAGACATGTAGAACCATCTAGGCATATACAGGACCAGGTAATTCTCTCATGTTTGGACCCACACAACACAATGCAGCAAGCATCCGGATGGAGCATGCTTCAGCATCAAATTGCACAACACCGGAATTGCACTTCCTAGTGTCAAGTCATGGCTAGGCAAGCAACAGGTGTGCTGATGCCCATAGTCAAGTAGCAAGGGTCGGAGGTGTGGCAATGCAGGTCCGGCAGCAGCATCGGCAGATGCTGCATCAGCACCATCAGCGCTTCCATGCAGTCTGGGGGCAGCTCCTGAAGACGGGCTACCAAAATAGCCGCTTTGCTCATCAAGTGGAGCGCTTTGCATGCTTGTATACTTCGCATGTGTCCAATCTGGCCTTTTATTCTCCAGACAAGTCATACAGGTAAGCCAAGTGGGTGGTGATGACCCTTCTCTGCCTTCATCAGTCTCTCTGACTGTAGTGATGAGTGACTGTACCTAGATCCGGATACATGTGGCTTAGAACTGCTGACATCGCTCGTGGCTGCAGCTGTGACCACTTGTGAAAAGCCTGCAGTCCTAACAGATCCTCCAAGCTTGCAACAAGATGCTGCCAGAATGTGTAGCGCTGACTACGTGCAATCTGGCTATGGCCTGACCACCCAATTGCATGCTCAGTGCGACTGCATAAGGGCTTGCGTGTACTGTGTTTAAGCCCTGCGAGCAAGAGGTGCACCCCTTCATTCAAAAGTTGTCCTTGGCAGTCTGCGGCTGCCAACCCAAGTGAACACAGCAAAACTAAGTGACATGTGTAACACATGTGCGCCAACCACATGTGTTCATGAGTGCCAGTGATGCAGCTTGATGCAGAGACAACTCCCTAGTGCAGTGTTCACCAAAGATCACACCATCTGTGTTTTTGCTGTTAGTCTGATCCTTGACATTATGTTTACTCTGCTGCAGAGGGCGAATGGACCACATGGCACATGAGGAAGATCCAACGCTAGAGCCCTTCATTGGCTGACGTCAAGTCATCAGTACACATGATTACCACTTGTCACCTCAGATCGCTTGCTGTATGCAAGGGAGCTGTAACCTCACCAGATGCACCAAGGAATGCAAGAGCCATGCAACTGCCAGGCAAAGTACTGTAGCACAGTTTCCTGTACCTGCGAAGTCAATCTTGCAGACTTGCCTTACATAGNACTCAAGCACAGGTGAGGGTGTTAGCTTGCAGCTGGACAGCAAACCTCTGTAATGTCACATGGCTGCCAGACGGTTGCCCCTGTGCTTCCCGCTGCCGGGGCAGCCCCCAACCCTGTGACTATTCCCCCATCCCAGACTCCATTGGCTAATGTCAACTGGCACTCCCAGGACACACTCCTGTTGTCTGCACTGGCTAGGCTGAAGGCTGCACTCCTGAGGGAGAAGCTTTCAGGAGTGGAGAAGCTGCTGATGCGTGTCACCGGGAGTGTGGTGGACAGGGTGAAGATGCGGGCGTCCTGAATGGTGTAGCCTGTATTGCAAAGTAGCACAAAGTGTCATCAACTTTTCACACTTGTGCTGTTCATTGTGCGCTTCAGGTGAGTTGCATGACCAACACAGCAAGGAGGCGCCATGTGACAACAGTCTTGGGCAGCATTGTTGCAGACAAATGAGATGGAGGTCAAGACATAAGAGCGCCATGGGATTCAGGAAGGTATGCAAGCACATACGATGGAAGCAATGTCGAAGCTGTTGCAATGTGCTGCACAGTTATGGGGCCACTTTCAGACTTTGAACCCTGACAGCAAGCTACACTCATCTACTACACAGATATGTTGTTGTTTGCGAAGGAGCACAGTTTGTGTGCACAAGCCATCTTACCTCTTGCACGCACTTGGAACAGGTAAGCCCCATCAGCAGACCCACTTGTGGACACAAAGGTAGAAGTCACAGGGCTGGTACATGTGGCCCAGTCATGCAGTGGTACCACCGTCCCTGTGCTTGTTGTGGCAGTCACAGTTCCACCAGCCCCAGACAGCTTGCATTGGAAGCCGTTGGTGGCTGGATCCGATGTTGTGCTGAAAGCCCAAGAAGGGGANTTTAAGTGAAGCTGTGCATGCCTCTGCTTGTTGCAGGCCCTGTTGCCCATCTTGAGAGAGATGGGGGATGGAAAGGGACATGTGAGACAGGATGCATTGGTGACTAGGCTTGCTCTGATTGCTGCTGCACCTTGGAAGTATGTTGCTGTAAGGTGAGTGCTATGCTACCCTGCTGCTCACTGTTTTGAAGTGGTGTGCTGCAACTAGCTGCTTCCATTGTGTCTGCAGCAAGGCTTCCATGTCCGTGATGTACTTCATCAAGTCATGAAGCAGCTACCACAGCTTGGGTGTATAACACAAATTATGAGCGCCACACAGGACTATGTTGACTGAGCGGTCTTGGTCGTATGGACATGACAAGGTCTTGACTGGATGCAGTGCAGCATCAGCATCGCCAACTTCGCCATCCACGCCAGGCATGAAGCCTTGTGACCAAGCAGGGACAGTAGACTCCTCAGCAGCAGAGGCACAAGCTACCAGCTTGTTTGCTTTTGTTTGGAAGCAAGTATTTGACCAGGCAGAGTCACCAAGTGCGCTGAGGTATGTGCTGTTGATCCTTTCTACCTGCTGTGGGGCTGAGTCAAAAGCATAGCCTGCTATGCAGTCAGGCTCTTGGTTCTGCTGATTGCGTGCTAGAGCTACTNTGCCACAGCATGCTTATAATCAGTCCATCTCGGATCAGCTGTGCATAGAGAGACTAAGAATGCTAGGTTTGCTGTTCAGTATGTGGTGCAACGCTTGGGCAGTGCATTGGCTGGTTGCATGGTAGTGTACACGGGTGATTGCTTTCCAGCAATACAGAATATGGTCAAAATGAGGGGCACCGTTGATGTGTTGCTTCCTAGCCAGAGCTAGGTGCATATGACAGCAATAAGGTGTCTCCATCAAACACTTTTGGCATTTGCAACATTATTTGTTCTCCCTACCAGACATACCAAATGACCATGGGCAAGTTGTTCCACATCGGACGAGGGCAGCCATCAAATCAACCACTATGCACAGTAGCGACAGCGCATAGGCATGCTGGCAGACAGAGAGCCCACTCTGGTGACAAGCATGCCTTCACACTCAACTTCATAACTGGTACATGATGTAATGGCCTAATGCGGCAGTCTGTTCAGCCAAGCNTTGACCCATATGAGGCGCCTCCCTACATTTGAGAGACACATGCTGGTGAGCTCTGCAGCATCGACAAGTATAAGAAGCATGGTGGTCCGCATATGCAGCACCAAAGACTGCCGCATTGCAAATTCACAGTATGGCTTCGGAATATGCATGTCCCCTTGGTCTGCATATATTGGCAGCTGGTATTGACAGGTGTGGCCTCATCTCAAGCTGTGCACTGTTGACAAGCAAGTGCGTCATGTGCAGCGTATTAGTGGTTCTACGGCCATACAGCAGACAAGATTTGCATGACCTTTGCCAGCAGACATATCATGCTTGGATCCATGGACCAAGCAACACCTCGTCAGTGCAGTGCAGCTGTGTAGGCATGACTGAGGTCAAGTTTTGGCTGATGCTGATGTGTGCCAGTGCTCAGCAGCTCTGGCACACGTGCCACAAGACATACAGTGACGGGCTTGACATGCAAGAGTACATTGGCGTGACATGTCAATGCAGATGTCAATGTCACTGAAACATGGGCGCATCAAACGCAACGAACTGGATGCAACACTGGATATGCACACAGCAGCTCACCAGTGTGTCGTTGAAAGGGCCTGCTGTGCTAATTGTAGCGGGGATGCTGCCAGTCAGCCTATTTGATGACACGTCAAACAGCCGCACTGCTGGGAAGACAATGTCGTCTCCAGGCAGCGTCCCACTGCACATTTTGCAATACACTTGTGGTCATGTTACTTGAGGACATGAGTGCTATCCCATAAGCACAAATCACTTGCTGATTCACACATGTCTTGCAGAACAGTTTGGTGTTTCTGATGGCCTGAGGACAAGGCGTGACGACAAAGACGGACGCAGGGACATCTATGCATGTTACCCAAGAAATTCTACGTAACCACTGAGGGCTACNGCAGCAGCAGCAGCATCACTCCCAGCCAATGAAGCTTGACAAGGGTAGCAAGACTGTGGACTTGTGGACTGAGCGCAGTATACTTTGCCACATCACTGAGTCTAGATGGAGCGATGCATGATGAGCACAATTGAGCTCACACCTCAGCAAGCGTTTGCTGATGGGGTCCAGCTCAAGCAGCANCTGTCATATGCAGCAAGCCAGCTTGTACATCAGCATCGCATTCCCCTAGAATGGGCATTCAGCAGGTAGGTAGGGCTTCCAACAATGGCTACCAAGGCTGGCAAAGCCCTATGCTTGGGCCCCTGAGGAGCTGTTGTGTAACAGTGCAGCAGTACAATCAGACCCCAATGTGCATAACGCAATGCGTGCGAGCCATTTCACAGACTATGCTCAAACCGACAGAGCAATTGTGAGCCACACAACATGTAGTTGTAAGCTGCTTGGCAGTGTCCAACATGCATGTGTGTCATGTGCCACGTCCATCCATTATGCATGTTGCTCTTGACACAAGCCCTTGGGGATTATGCCCAAGGGCTGTGCAGAGCTGCAAGGGGGCTGCTGAGCCGTGCAACCAACACACCTGAGTGGACACGTCAGGGGCGATCTTGTCATACAAGGACTGGTACTCATCCTTGGTATGCCGAGGCGCTGGTAGACAGAGGTCCAGAATGCTGCNTCTGCTTCTTCTGCTGCTGCACTGCACAGTCGCTGACGCATACATGGCGGCATGTGGCGTTTGACCGGCAAGCTCTGCAATGGTCCTGTGAAGGCTGTCCCCAAACTTTCGCCGCCTGCAACACTGTACGTGAACAACCCTCGAGTCGCTGCAAGTATGCTAGTGGCAGCTCAGGGTGTACAGTTGCAGGTTCTGGTCAACGGCTTATGTNTGTTGTGGGTTGCAGGGCTGACATTCAGCCTCCCATGCTTCAGTTCTCTGAGCGCAAGCTGGAGTGGTGCTACAGCTACATGCCTGGGCAACCTGTAGAGCCACTCATCCGCCCACTCACTGTGCACAACGTGTCTCCACTGAACATTTCTTGTACACTGAAGACAACCAGTCCCTTTGGCATGGACAAGCATGCCTTCAATTTGGCACCAGACGAAGTCATCACCTTGTCCGTGAGCTTTGACCCGACATCCAAGTGAGTCTGCGGTGATGGCTTGTGCAATCGTCAAGGGCTCAAGCGTACAAGAGCAATCAGTCACTTGAGCAACGGAGCGTAACTCTTATCTGATGACCCTTCCATGTCCTGTCATTGATTGCACACATCATCACATACTTGTGTGTGGATTAGTAACATACAGCTTCTGGCAACATGGCTGCATAAGCTCTGGAATGTCTAAAACTTTTGGTATATTTGAGACTGACTACATGCTTGTGCAGGGTCGACCTCATTTCTGCTGTCCTCAAGCGTAAAATCGCTATTGTGTATGCCGACTCCAACCAGACTGATATTGAGCTGGTCGGAGAGATGTGTTTCCCCAACTTGGCATTTGACACCCAAGAGGTCCAGTTTGGCAGCATCTTGAACGACACTACTGGCCGGCATTCAGTGCTCATGACCAACACCAGCAAAGTTGATGCTGCTTTTGACTGGCAGTTCATTGAGGTGGAGCGCTTTGATGAAGAAGAAGNTACTGCTGTCCAACAGGTATGCCATCACATTGTGAGGATATGCTGCCTTTGTGGCTGTGCTGAGGGAGTCCAGGTAGGCCATTTCNGTTGAGACCAAATTGTAAGGTGATGGCATTGCACTACAAGACAACATTGTGCAGCATGCAAGCACATGCAAACTGATGCATATGGATACACCTTTTCCTGCGTACACGAGGCTGTTGCTACCTTCATTATACCATTGAAACTTTTAGAAGATATTGAAAATGTATAACAGCAATTGGCATCACTGCATGAGTTGATAGTCTGTTGGGCCTCTACTTGCCCCCTGGATTCAACTGAGCAATTGATTGATGGAATGGCTGAGGGGCAGTGTGAGAACATAAGGGCACTGACCTGATCTGATGCGTCCTGCCGGTTTGCAAGTGCCACTCCACCAGGGCTGTTGTGCCTCCTGCCAAGGGCTGCACCACCCTGTACCCACTCACAGCCCTTCTGCCCCTGCAGTGCTGAGTTGTGATCAGCATGTTGACTTCAAGACACAGCGACTGCACAGTCAACACTACCATAGTGTACGCGTGCCACCTCTCCTGCACCATGCAAAGAGGTCAGTTTAGGACAACTGCGGTCACGCTCAATGTTGGCGGCAACCTCAGATCCCTGTGCTGACACTCCATTGACCCATTGTTTTGACCATGCAGCATCAGCAGCATAGTTGCTAGAGTCCAATACATATGCATGCAACTTCTTCCTGTCCCTGACTGATTGTGACAGTTCTGCAAGCCCATTTTAGTGAAGCATGACTAAGGCTCTCTGGCACATGCAGCTCCAGCAGTGTACCTGCCAGAGTCTAGAGCATACACGCCCATCTTTTTCCTGTCCCTTGCATCGCGCCCAATGTTGGTGGCAACTTGGCNTGATGAGAGTGTAGGCCATGCCAATGCCCTTCCTCATGTTACTGATTGCTGGCTCCTTGACGGTGGCCTGCAAATGAGCCAATCAGTAACGTGAGTACTGACTACAGCAATGCCAGAAGCTGTGTGCTAGGCTTGTTGCTTGTGTGATCAATGCCAGCAGCAAGTCTTGACTGTGGTGGTTCGTGTACACCAGCACACCCTCACTGCAAAAACAGTAATGCACTAAAGGACTCGCAAAATACATGCAACCGGCGTTTTGCAACAATGGATNAGCTACGTGTGCACATATGCAGGCTTTGCGTACGTCAGGGAAGTGTGTTCGGTTGTAAGGTCAGTGGTATTGCCTGCTCAGTAGCCAAAACGCTTAGGTAGTGATTGCAGTGCTCACAACAGCCGGAAGTATGTAGCTACATGGCATGCAGTAGCATGGCTCAGTCTGTACTGTGAGTTGCTGGTAGCATTCAGCAAGCGCTGAATACAATGTGGCATACAACCGACGTTGACTGTTGTCTTGAGCCTATCAGACCAAACGCCTGTATGCTGCTATGGTGCACTACACACGTCACATGTTACAATCTGAATCAGCATGCAGGTGTCACGGGGGCTCTCCCTTAGTCAGTTTACGTTTTGGCAACGCGCCAAGGCAACTGCAAAGGTCCAAAATTTGTAGTGTGCAATCGATATGTCGCATGCGTTGGACGAACTCAGATCTTGGCACGCGACTTAATCTCGAAAATAGTCCATCGCCCAGAAGGTCGCTGTTTCGAGGNCACCATGAGCTGTGTCTGGTTACGCACTACGGGAAGATGTCGCAAACGCAAGGTCTAGTGCGTTGGGGCAGAGGTATGGCGTTACAACGACTCGTTGCGTTTCGTCGTGCACAGTATCAGCGAAGCAGACTACAACGGAGATGACTGGCAACAGCTAAGCTTCTTGTACGTTTTTCTAGCAGAACGTGATTGCATGATTGAAATCTGTGCTTGTAAGCAACGTCGCGGGTGATATGACGGCGTGAACAGTAGCAACATGCACAAAGACAAGGTATTCAAGCTTGCGAAGGGCTTCCGTGGCAGAAATAGCAATTGTCTCCGCATAGCCAAGGAACGAGTAGAGAAAGCCCTGCAATATGCTTACCGAGACCGCCGCACCAAGAAAAGGGATATGCGGTCTTTGTGGATACAGCGTATCAACGCAGGAGCCAAACAGTATGGAGTGAGTGAAATGCTTATGCCGGCCACGGCAAGCTGTGTTCCATCTCCATGTAAACCTAAAGCAAGTTCACCGCTTACAATAAGGTGTGTCTATAGGTTGCATACTCGACATTTATGCACGGGCTCAAGGAGGAAAACATTCAGGTCAACAGGAAGGTGTTGTCCGAGTTGGCTATGCAGGAGCCTGACAGCTTCCAGTCGCTAGTCAATCAAGTCAAGTTCATGCAAGGCAAATGAAGATGATGCATGGGTGTCAATACTATGGGCTGCCGCTTGATGAGGCTTGCAATGGCANTCACAGACAGTGTGCTCACAGACAGTGTGCCCCTGTGTGTTGACAACTCGCTGTGTCAACGCATGGGTGTTTGAAGATGTCAACTCTCCATGTTGATGCATAGTGTCACTGTCAGCTTCCAGTGTATTGGTCCCACCTGTTTTCTTGGGCTACAGCAGCATGCACATGTGGTGATGTGGCAAATACTTTCACGGTCTGCACCAGCATATTTTGCATTCAGCCAGGCTGTATCCACTTGACCAGTGACACCAATTGAGCACTGCAAGAATGTGTGGGAGACCACAAAAAGGGCTGCGAGAGAAAGGCTTCTGAAGCCCCGGCTGCACTATCACTCTGNCCTGCTGCCTGTAGCGCTAACAACATGGCCCTATACATGACGCCACGCTACCTTCCATCTGTGTTGCGGTTGCAAGCAATGCCCGTACTGGCAAGTAGACACCTGACGTGCTCAGTTGAGCAGCGGTACTACAGTGTCTGCCGCTGTCGAGAGCAGGTAGGACAGCAAAGGAGNAGATCACATGCAGCAGTCGATATGCAAGCGGAGTGACCATGATGACACAGCTTAGTGCTGAATTCTCCAAGGCATGCTCAGGCATGCACTCGGTGATGGCATCCTCAACATGAGGCCACCGCCTTGTGCATATACAAATGTCAACCTGGCATCCCTGTCAAAGTGAAATCTTATGGCTTTCAGGTGACAGCATTGATTTTTGCAGCCCTCTGTGCAGCTGTGTTAAAGACAGTAAGCATAGGAAGGCGCACATGATTGGACTGTATGTGTGCCAACATATCTTAGCTGTCCTCAACACAGCATTTCAGTCAGATGTATGCCAGCGCACTCTGACGACGCCAACATATAAGAAGCCGACCAGCAATGCTCACAGTGGCGAGCCAATGCAGAATGACAACAAGTGTACCTCGCCTCGCCGTAGAGAGAGGGCATCTATGACAGGACCCGTAAATTCATCTTCAATTTCACATACAACTTCTTCCAAAGGCTCCTTTCTCTGACCATCAATCATCCTGCACAGGAGACAGCACTTGTTGTCCACATGACTTTGCGTGACTGTAATCCTCTGGATGCCGTCAAGTCCAACACATCCGTCTAAAAGCATAGTAAAATCTCACACTGCCATGTCGCAATGAGTTGTAAATCCTTGTGTCATCTGTTTGGTTATTAAGATGGGAAAATGATGGATAGTCATTCCAGAATAAGAGAGCCTTGTCACTGCTGTTGTTTCTGATGTTTCCAAAACACCAGCAACAGGTGGCAATTCTGTACACANGCCTTGCAGTACACAAACGGTCAAGGGGCTGCAAATGCATCAAGACCTGTAAGTTGTTCATCCTCATCGTGTTTCAGCACAGCTATGGCGCTGTTGCCAAGTAACGCCATATGCATCATTGCAAGGCCAGCATGTTAGGGCTCCAAAAGGCTACTGCCGGACACATGAGTGGCAGTTTGTGTCACTGTTTCAGTAACATCACAGTTTTCGCTGTGGAAATGGGTGAATGTACTTGCCACTTCCAAATAGGTCTCAATCCTGTTGTGCATTGTCTTGATGTCACCGCATCCTTTGAACTGGGCACGCGTGACAAATGGATGGAGTGTGACTGACTCATGGACTATGCTGTCATGCAGGCAGAGGCATTGGCTAACCAGGGAGCAGTGCCAGTATTGTCTCCTTCTGCTGGTGGTAAGGCCAAGAAGAGACCTGCTGACTCTTCTTGTCCTTCCTATCAGCAGAAGAAGATGGCACTAGCACTGCTCCCTGTTTAGCCATTGCCTCTGCCAGAAGCTGTATGTGTGTGGCAGCAGATGCAGTTGTTGATCCTCAGCCTCAAAGCAATGTGCCTACTTGCGCTTCCGCATGCTTGACCTGTCAGACTTTGTTATCCGAGCATGTACACTCGTGTAGACTTCCTGGTTGCAAGCGCTGATCATCCTGGGCAAGCAAGCTCAACAGGTCGCACATGCAGAGCAGTTGGGCACACTAGTGTGTATCTGCATCTCTTGCCATTTGATGCTTGACAGGCACACGCAAACCACAACATGGGTTCTCAGATCCTCATGCCCCACTGTCTATAGGCTTGTGCTGAGCATTGTGTAACTATGCCTGGTGGTTTTGGCCCTATGTCAAGCTCCAATTTGAAGGCCGTGATGGGGAAGCCCTGTGTGCTTGTTCTGCCCACTTGNATCGTTACAACAGTGCTAGTGACAGTAGAGCAATATGTTGCGACAAGATTTTATTGTGGGCACTCACCTTGGGCACTTCTGGCAGGGCGTCCATTTGTTCTTGTAATGAATTTGCCTCCATGGCATCTAGTTCTGCATGCACCGCTTCATCCTCCTCTGGAGTGAGCGATTGACTCAAGGTTTCACTCATGCGATCCTGCAGCATGGCATCAGCCATTTGCATTCTATTGGAACCCATAGCCAGATTGTGTCATGCCCAGCATGACCTCACTCATCACAAAACTNAGCAAAATTGGGCACATAGCAGAGCTGTGTCAGGGAAACAGAAAGGCAAACCTTCTTGTGTTCTGTATCATGTCCTATGATGCAAGTGCGCTTGAGTCGTGCTGGTCAGCTAACTAAGTACTGGGGGTAGGGAGTTCATGTAGCTTTTGACGGCATCAATGAACTGGGAGGGCAGCTCTTCCTGGGGAGTGTGACCACAGTCTGGCAGCTCTACAAGCTTGGTGCTGGGCACAAGGTCAGCCAGGCGACGGCTGTTTGATATAGGCACTAGGCGATCTCTGCTGCCATGAATGATCAGGACCTGCAAGCAAGCACCACCCACAGCCTGTCAGCACGGTCTCCTGCCTGCGAGTGTGGGCATGGGAGCCATGTATAGATCGGCTTTGCATGCTATAAAGAGTGTTGAACAGCACAGGCATGTTCAAATCCTTGACACTACAGAATAACATGCATGACAGGTGTTTGCAGAAGTCATGGCGTGACTTTGGCAATGTTGCATCGTCATGGACTTGCCAGCTGTCTCAACACACCCTACCTGACCTACGGTGCCCATGATGCCAACACCTCTGACTCAGGAGCTGCATGGCAGTGCTGTCATGCATGATGCTATGAGAATGCTGAGGTGTGTTTACCATGATGTAATAGTTGCAGCATGATATGAACAAAGCATCACTTTGTGATCAGTACAGCAGGATGTTTGACGTACAGGGGTACTGTGCTTCTGGACTGCATCTGCAAGCTGCAAGGCCTGTGACTTGCGCACCCTGCCCTTACTTGCATCTCGCCACACCTGTGCCAAGCTCCTGTCGTCTGCAGCATATGAGGCACATACATGTCTTGATGAGCCTGACTCACACTTTGCTGCTTCCAGGAAATGCATGAAATGTCTTGTTAGGGTGTGCCCCTGCATAACCTTGCATAACTGCATGTAGTGTACAGGGAAGCAGGCCTTTGTGTTGTTAAATTGTTAAAAGTACCGCTCAATGCCAGGGATGTAGCTTGATCATCAGCAAAAGCATGACAGCCGTCGTGTTTTGCATGGCATGTGCCAACAGCACAATACGAAACTCACATGAGGGCGGAACTCNAACAATCAACTAGATGCTGCCAGCATTGCCTGTCTAGCCACAGGTGGTTGGCCAGAGCTCACCAGGCTTGACCTCAGCAGCAACCGGCTGGATGCATCAGCAACCAAGGAGCTGACTCATGGGAGCTGGCCACAGCTGCAGTCACTAAATGTCAGCAGGAACAAGCTGGATGACGCAGCAGTAGCACACATGGTCAGTGGGCATTGGCCACAGCTTAGCTCGCTCAATATGTATGGAAACCAGCGAGTGACTGTTTTGAGTGCCGCTGCTGCAACTCAGATCACATCCGTCACTACGCTTTACCTCGATCGCACCAATGCAAGGTCTTTTGTGCGGTCTACCCTCTTGCTATGGCGAAAGCAGACCAGGGTGGGCAATGCACTCAGAACAGAGTCTACCAGTTTGTCTGTGTCCCGCTTGCAACTTTTGAACCTGCAATCCAGTAGCTTGAGAGTATGCAATATTGCAGTTTTGGTTGCAATGGTTCTACCTCACTTGAAACATTTGTCGCTTGGGAACAATCCGCTTAATGAAGCTGCCATTCACAAGCTGATCAAAGGACATTGGCCAGAGCTTGTGGTGTTAGGCTTGTCAGACTGTAATTTGGACAATGCAACGCTGAAGGTTTTGTCTCGGGGCCAGTGGCCAAAGCTACAGAAGTTGTACTTAAGTAGCAATGACATTGATGTTGTTGGTNGTCATCCTTCACTGTAAAGGAAACCTCCTGGACCTCATCCGCAACCAGAATTTCAAACTGCTCCTGCCAGTCAGGGTCATTAGTGTGGCCCAGTACATCTGTCCTCGCTCTGTATACAAGGACTCAATCATCTCAACCAAGACCATAAAGAACACCAGCGAACATTCTGTGTGTGCTGGCAGAAATGTAGTGTGTACCTCCTGGTCGGTCCAATATTTACACAGCAGTATGCTTTGGATGGCCTCACAGAGCAAGCTGCCTTCTCCATACCTCCAAGACACGCGTCAAGAGTGGACGGCACCTTGTGTCGGNCAACGCAGTATGGTCCAGTACATCAGATCATCATACCAAGACCAGGAGCACCGTCTGGAGTGGGCAAAGTCATTCTCAACTTTGGAGATGTTCAAAGCGCAATTGCAGCTCAGCGTGTCATGAACGGGCGCAAATTTGCTGGCCGCACTGTCATTGCCACATTNACTGTTGAAGTCATGTGCCTGCTGCAGAGTACTACACTTGGACGCCAAAAGTGGCTGTCATAGGTGTATACAGCTGCTGTTTTCAGTGTAGGCTGCATGTCCACTTCTGTATGATGTTGGTGCCACACTACATACGACATTGTGACACCAAGGTGTCGATGCAACTTGAATGCTCGAGATGCCCAGCTTTCAGTTTTCCACCACAAGATTGCAATTTGTGGACATGCTCATGACTGTCACAGTGACCTTCTGCAACCAGGCCTGTCACAATGCTTTGGTGTCGTACCACAGTGCTTGAGCGCACCTGCAACAGCTGCGCGGCCCAAATCTTTGCGTGTAATGATCCCAACAACATACCCCCGGGGTTCTACAACTGCCAGATGGCGCAACCCCAGGGACTGGAAGATGTGGTGCACTCTAGCAGCGACTAAACGCCTCCTGCAGACATAGCGTGTGCCCAGTCAGTGTAAGCTGAGGGCAACATTGAATTTCAGCCATCTGCTGGCAGCAAGAAACATTGCTTGCGGTAATGACATGGCGGGCAGCAATGTGTGATCTGACATGCCGGTACAAACAGTGGCCAGTACTGCATGATACTGGGTTCAGAGTTTAGGAGAAACAGGACAAGCAGTCGTGGTCTTCATGCTTCTTCTTCTTGTACTGATGATTGACACTTCATGATGAGCCTCAGCAAGATGTGACCTGATGGAAAGGCCATGCATGCTGGCCATCCCCAATGACTCATTGGCAATGGGTGTCTTCAAATGTGGCAATGTCCAGGGATGCAAGGTGTGCAACAAGCAACATCATTGATCAAGCTGCCATGGGCAACGGAGGNGCATGCTTCAATGGCAGGCTTCACAGCCTTGTAGGCACGTTTGCCTCCAGTGTATACACCCCTACCAAATCTCGCTTTTGTGAGCAGCTGTCTGGCCCACACAGACAGGCGNCACACATGCAGCACAAAGTCTGTGAGCTACAGCATGACATAGACTGCACAGTAGCACAAATGGAAGGATGTAACCTGTTCTGCACTATGAGTGCTTGAACACCCAGTAATTGCTTGTCTCATGTCTGCCTAACATTACTTGGACGACCACATACCTATACCAATCAGACACCATGGGAACAGCAAGCACTGTTGANTTGCTTGCCGAATGAGCCATTCTTGCTATCTGCCTGAGGACAAGGTTACCATGCCTGTTTACCTGATGCTTGAGCTACCCTGCATGACATATCTTCTACCTGCTCCGTATGCACTGTTTGATCATATGCACTGTCTGACCCAAGGCTCCCCTGAGACGGCCCATGAATTCTACATTGGCTGATGTGGAGGATTCATGCTATGCGTTGACTATTTCAGTTCTATGACNAAGATTAGTCAGCAACAGCAACAGGCCAGAGGCATGGAGTAGGGTGAGCCAGACGTACCATTGTGTGAAAGTCAGTCTGTATGCCATCAAGTAGTGCAGGCAAGACTCGGGCGCCCTCTGATGCCAGCTGTGGTGCCTCTGCAGCAGCATCTGCTCGAGTGTGGTCAGCTCTGCTGGCAACCTTGGTGCTTGGACTTGCAGGAAGCCTGCCCAGTGGGCTGCCAGGGCTGCTCACTCCTGCGTCAGTTGCAGAGCTCTTACATGCTCATACTACAAAACCATAATTCTTTGCTGTGTCAAAGTCAAGCAAAGCTGCAGCACAGAGCAGTACAAGGTTCAGGTCCTACTGACGTGCAACAGTCGTTGAAGGTGCTTTGTTCATCATGTGTGGCGTCTTCATCCTGTATTCTGCTAGTTTTGTTTGTCTGTTGCAATATCTATTACAATCTTAGCAATCATTATACAGCAAGTTGTGCACATCGTGGTGGACATCATATGTACAGGTATGCATACAAGCAGCTCACCTCTGACAGGAGAGCTGGGTTCGCTGTCCGCAGCTGCCGAGCTGCAGTACAGCAGCAAGAAGTCAGCAGCGGCCTGCAGCTCAGCTGACAGGAATGGCAGGCGCGACTCCAGCAGCAACTGCCAGGCAGCGTGTGCTGGCAAAGCACTAGCAACAGTGCTACCAGGTGAAGCAGGGCTGCTAGCCCCCAGGTGGCTCTGAATTAGGGACTCTGAATCTGAGCGGCTAGAAAAGGACAACTTGCTGCCTTGCAAGCCCTCCAGCAAGTCCATCTGCAGAGCACGCACAGCAGCACTTCAAAATGATGCTATAAAAATGAATCCGCAAGCTGCAGAAGTGCACACATCACCCTGCCACAAGTTCTCCTACACTCCTATACCTAGACTCAACCATGTTGCCCTTGCGACGGCACTCAGCTGTATGCGCAGCACTGCAACTTCATGCAAGGAGTATGCAGCGATGCTCAACAGACAAGGAAGGCTGGCAGCACACAGAGCAATGTACAGACGCCATAATAGACGAGCTGGTATGGCAGAGCAAGCTGGTCCTCAAGGCATATGCAAAGTCCACTCAGGGAAGGCGGCAAGCTGGCGTGGCATGCTGCATAGGTAGTTTGCTTACCCGCTTGTGGGCCAGCATCATGTCAGGCTCAGCCGGGGTGGAGGCCATGTGGGCAGCCACTGCTTTGCGCAGGTCGCTAGCATACAGGCGCAGCTGCTTGCGGATGACACTGTTGAGAGCCTGCGTGTAGGCCTCCCGCAAGCCAGGCATGGCTGCTGGCTGCACAGCCTGTACCACCTGCATTATCCTCAACACATTTTGGTCTATGCACTACATAGTACTGCAAAATGAACAGCCGTGCAACTCAGCACAATATCTGTTGAAGCTCCCCATGGTGCCAGGATGGAAATTTGCTACAGCATCCATTGTTGCAGCTGCATGCGTGGGTACACCTGAAGCTTTCAGGGTGCCATGCAGAGGTCTGAAAAAGCAAGAGGCGGTCAGTCATAAAGCTGCAGTCTAACAATTTATGATGCAGTTACGGCAAAGCAATCAAGGAACAAGTGGGCGACTTATGACATGAAGCATGACACGGCAGACAGATGCGATTGCAGCCTGAACATAAAATGCTCAAACCTGCATGAGGGGTTGTAGCAAGCGTGCTTGCTGACGAATGTGGCGATGATCTGGCATACTCCTGCGGCTGCTTGACTTCACATTGCTTGTGTTATTCAGGACTTGGTCCCCCAGATGGCTCAACCGGCTAGTCAAATAGCGGCATGCTCGCTCCACAAATGCTTTCACCACAGCCTGCATATGCANTGCGACAGCTGGAGACAGGCCATGACACACCACGCTCATGCGCCCAGTTTATGCCAGTTCAGAGCAACCCTAGGCGTAGGATTTCAAAACATGCATCATTGTAACATCTTCACTGAAACTGGTTGTTGTCCACTATGGCCAGAACTGCTGTGCCTGGGGGAAGATGCTTTGAGACCTGTCAACACCCCCTGATGTGGATGAGCAGGCCACAATGTAACTAGCAAATGCAAGGGGGGCAGACCAGCAGCATACAGTGCTCCCACCTTAGGTACAGCTCCAGTTTCATTGTGTGGCTTGGGCTCCCACCAAGCACCAGGGGGGAGGGCTCCGGCCATGGATGGGTCTGGNAGGCCAAAGCAAAGTATGGGAATCAGGATGAAGAAGATCGCCAGCTGGCCATGCAGCTACTTGCCTCTGCTGGTGCGCACCCTCTGCTCCAGCAGACCCTTCACAGCCATGCTCAAGTCAGTCAGGGCGCATTTGCAATGCAACAGCGTGCCATCATCTTTCGCTCTGCAGAACAACTGTGGCCTGTTGTTGATCATGCTGGACCACACTGCATCCTGGAATTATCTGGATGGGAGAATACAATGCAGTGCATAGCAATCTATTGACGAACGCATTTATTGCTGAAATGGCATTGTGTGTGCACATATGCTTTTGAATTATAAGTTCGAGAATTGAACACATTTTGAGAATTGAAAATTCTCCTCATCGTGACATGAGAGTCATGATAGTGTGCACCACACTGCTGCCAGAAAGCCAACAAATAGCACCGTCATGTCATGTCATGTCATGTCATGGAAACATCCATGCTGCAGCCAAACACTCTTACAGTGATGTCTTGCATGTTAAGGGAATGAAAATCCTGAGGTGACCAGTAGAGCAGTTCAAAACAGGTAGACAACAACTTGTTTGGGCAATGTCACACCCTCTCAAACAATTACATGATCTGTTGTGAGTCTCTCAGGGCAGTTGAGACACGCAGTGAAGACAGGCAGGTGACAAGGCGCTCCATGTTGAGGGTACCTGATTCATCATGCTATGCAGGCGACCAGAAGAGCAGTCAGGATAGGAAGGAGGCGCACAAGGCCAAGCGCAAAGCCAAGAAGGGCGAGGATGCTGCCGACGGCCCCTCANCACTTGCATTGGCTGGCACACCTGTAAACGATCATGATTGCAAACACTTGCTGTCAATGCTGCTTACTGTGGAANGTTGCACAGCACCTGCTTTTCAGAGTCAGCTTGCAGAGGAGTCCTTTCTCTCTGCTGAATTCTTGTTTGCCAGACTCTGTCATTGAGGACTGCAAAGTAGCTCAGTAACGTGTGTCTTGTAAAACAGGAGCAGGCAGCCTTACTGGGGCAAATGCTGCATGTTCAGCCGCAGCTTAATGGTTCATCACAGCAGCAGCAGCAGCAACAGCAACAGGGTCAATGGCAGGATCAGCAGCAGCAGCAGCAGTCAAACAGCAGTGAGGCGTCTAGCTCTGCATACGCTGCAGGTGTGCCAATTGTGCCGCCACGCAACTCTGCTGAGCAAGGCCCAAATGTACAACAGAGCAGGGCAAAGTCAGCATCAAGCAATGCAGCCGCAGTCGATGCAACCACGTCAGCAGTTGCAGCAGTATTTTCAAGCAGTGAAACCAGTCCAGGGATGCTTGCCAGTCCAGATGCCACACTTGAGGCATTGTCCAGTGTTGAGCAGCACAGTGGTATAGTGCAGCAGTTCACAGTCAGCGCAGCTTTCACGTTGCCTCAGCGCCCTGGTCTAATCATGGCAAGCCCTAGCTTGGGCCCTAGTAGCAGTCCCAGTCAGCAAGAGTCATCAGTGCATTCTGTCCCCACGAAACCTGCCTTAGCGCATGAAGCATCCCATAGTCACAGCTATGATTACAGTCCTGCCCTCAACACTAGTCAGCTGCAGCCAGTAATGGGAAGCCCTAGCTTGGACCCTAGCCACAATCCTGCCCTCAGCCCTAGTCTGCAGAAGCCCTCAATGCAGCCATTCACAGGAAGCCCTAGCCTGGACCCTAGCCAGCGGCTGTATGTTGCTCAGCGAGTGAAGGAGCTGCAGAGCCGAGCGGGCAGTCCCCTGAGTCCTGAGCGCTCTGCCTCTTCTGCTTCCATGCTGGCTGCCATGCTTTCTCCCAGATCTGGGGACCGGCAGGGTCCCAGCGCATCCCCACGTCCTATCTTGCACCAACCCATTGAAAGTTCAAGCCCCAGCAAAGACTTGCACAGTCAGTCAGACACAGCTGAAGCATCTGNCTGCAGATCTCGCTTAAGCAAACACATGCCCCAGACTTGCTGACATGGTTGCTTGTAGATGCAGCTTAATGGTGGTCGCATCAGCAACAACAACTGGGTCATCCTGCAGTGTATATGCCAAGAGGATTGCAGGCACCTGTAGTGATGTCCAAACTTCAAAGATGACAGCTGAGGCACAGTCGACAAACGTGCAAGACACAGTCAGATGCACATGCTAGCTGTGCTTGTTTTGCTTCTCGAGCAAGCCCGAGCTGAGTCTGAGAACACCCATTTGGAGCAGATGCGACAGTTGATGGCTATGGAGCAAACACATGAGAAGCACCATTGTGTCCTGATTATCACAAGCAAAGAGATTGCAGGCAGGTGCTTATTCTGTCCAGCCACTGATCCGCAACTGTGCATGCAATGGCTTACAAACGCAGCACATAGCAAGATGGAAGGTTGCGACAGTTGGGTAGAGACACCAGTGGCAACAGAATTTTGCAGTACAAATGCACTTTACGTGCATTGATAGCCTGGCTGCTACGCTTGCAAGCATGAAGGCTGCAATCATCTTCATACGGTGGTCATGACTGATGTGTGCATTTTCAACTCAAACAGTTCTGCAAAGTACCCAGAAGGAAAGGTTGTCTCAGTTGATTTGGAACTTGGTGTCCAGCATTGTATGACCCATTCTTTGACTTGATGCAATTGGACCACATGTTGCATACAGCACCCAGCCATGCACGAAGCCAGTGATGTGATGCCAAGACGCAGGACCATATGGCAAGTATCTTGCACAGAGGCATGACACACCTTTGTGATGCTGAACTGCTTCATTGCTTGAGCATCGCTGGAGTGTAACGTAAAGAACTGCAACTTGTACTTCCTGAAGCTTGCTGCCAGGGCTCTGAACATGCCCGGTGTGTCATCCTTGTCTGTGAAGAGGACTAGCTTGGGCTGAGACATGGTTGCGCCAAAGGCTGNACGGAGCCCAGCATGCAAGCAACGCCATAGCCACAGCTGTGCGGATGAGGATTTGCACAAGTTAGGCAGTTCAATTCCTCATGTGTTCATTTTTGCCTTAAGAGCAAGCAGCCAAAGCAAGCTTTCCTGGTCAAGGCAACTGTGGCAGACCAAGCAACAGGTGCAGACGTGCAGCAATGGTCTTTGGAGGGTGGTTCCTCAGCATCACTCACATGGGCTACACTCAAGAATCTTGCATGGCATATTGGCCAAAATACTGCATGATTCCTACCTTGAGGCGTCCAGGAGTGGCCACCACCACATGGGGTCGGCGTGCCAGAGCTTTAGCTTGGCTCTGCATTTCCAAGCCTCCAACAATAACCACCTCCTGCAGCAGCGTGGCAGCACCTATCATCAACAGTACTGTCTTGCCTGGAAAAGGTACCACATGCATCACCCCAAAGTGCTGTGGTCCCACCAGGACTATCATGCATCTGGCTGCGTGTACACAACTTGTGTAGTTGTATAAAGACAGACAAAACTGCCCAAACAGGCTGTGTGGAACAGGCAGGCATGTTTGTCTGTTGTCATATATTGAGGNAGGTTGTGACTGCGCCACATCATCTGCTGGCTTGCTTGTGCTGTGCAGCAGGGCATGCTCAAGCTTCAGCTGAAGCTGCCCTGACTTGTGCAGCGCCACCAGGTCATCACAACCACCAATCAGCACACTGCACAGGCAAGACATCTGTCTGTGAAGCCATTGAAAAAGCAGCCACTGAGATATGGTCTTAGAGTTAAGCTACTTGCATCTATAAGGTGGTCCGCAGAGTCATCAAGTTATCAGAGTGCACAGGCATGAAGCTTGTTGCAACAGTCAGAGCTTTATGCTCAAGTACTGGACTCAGCTTGGCACCACAAGGTGTTCATGAGACGAGGGCACTCACAACTGCCTTATTCACTATGCAACTGTCAGTGCACCACAATCAAGCTTTGCACAGCATTGTCAAGTTCAGCACCACACTAACATCTCAAGATCAATCATTGTACAGGGGTATACAAAGGAGTCACTCATGTTCAATTTGTACTGCTGGGGCTGCCATGCGCCAATGTTGCAATTCTTGTACCTGTAAGAGCTGAAGGGGTTACATGCCACTTCATCCATTACCAGCATTACATATGGTCCTGTTACCTACGGGCATGGGTTGATGGGTGATTAGTGCATTTGCATAAGGTGAGTCCACANACTCACTCTTGCATATGACTTGCATGTGCCTCGTCAAGGGCAAGGCTGCTGTGTGGTCTGGAGATTTTGGAAAAAACTGTGTGATGCTTTTTGACTCGCAGCTCCAAGCCTGTTTGCGCAATTGCCTTGCACATTCCACTGCAGTGACCATTTGAGCAAGAACTGCCTTTCATCAAAAGGCTCTGAAACAAGCATGAGGGCATGAACTAGAGAGGCAAGGCAATGGCAGCAGTTGAGTGCAAAGGTCAACTGTCAGATGTCATAGAGCACAAAGAAGCTCACTCCTCTGCAGCCACAGGAGTACAACTTCAGTGATGGGCTACAATTTGAGCTCTGCATGATTCTGCAACTGTGGCTTGCATTGCTTGTGCTCAGCCAGCCAACCTGCTGCCAACGCNTTGTGAGCTGTGCGTTGGGTAGCAATGTACCTGTGGTACTCTAGGCCTCCATGAGCAGACATGCCCACCTTGCGCGGGATGGCCACACCGGCACTGCCAGAGTCTGCAAGCTCCTGAGTAAGGCTGCGCTTGCGCCCATTCATGGGTGGACTGCCAGCATTATGTGGAGAAGCATCCTCCGGAGGGGTGCTCGCTGGTAGAGAGGCTGCCGACGATATTGATCTGAGTACAGTTTGCAGGTCAGGCACAAGTTGCTGAAAGCTAACACAGTGCCCTTGGTCCATCTTGATGTTTATGAATAATGCATTAAAAGGTGTTGATGAACCAAGACTAGAATGCATCTTTTCCTTGTGGACCCAAGAATGAATTGGAGTTGCAAGCTGGCATGGCACAAGAGCAAGGATTGCGCATGGATGTAGAGGTTGAGGAGATATGAACTTTCATGTTGATCCTGCAAAGATGCTTGTACCAGGCACAGCAGCTCCAGCTATAGTACAGTATCCTGTAGCCATGGTTCATGAGCAAGGTATTGCTGATCGACCTACAGTCATTTGTGGCATTTGTACAGCAGTCATTACAGTATAGGCAAAGTATGCTTAGGGCGTGCCTGTGACAATTACCAAAAGTTGACTCAAATGCAACGACTTNCAACAGAGCAGGGCAAAGTCAGCATCAAGCAATGCAGCCGCAGTCGATGCAACCACGTCAGCAGTTGCAGCAGTATTTTCAAGCAGTGAAACCAGTCCAGGGATGCTTGCCAGTCCAGATGCCACACTTGAGGCATTGTCCAGTGTTGAGCAGCACAGTGGTATAGTGCAGCAGTTCACAGTCAGCGCAGCTTTCACGTTGCCTCAGCGCCCTGGTCTAATCATGGCAAGCCCTAGCTTGGGCCCTAGTAGCAGTCCCAGTCAGCAAGAGTCATCAGTGCATTCTGTCCCCACGAAACCTGCCTTAGCGCATGAAGCATCCCATAGTCACAGCTATGATTACAGTCCTGCCCTCAACACTAGTCAGCTGCAGCCAGTAATGGGAAGCCCTAGCTTGGACCCTAGCCACAATCCTGCCCTCAGCCCTAGTCTGCAGAAGCCCTCAATGCAGCCATTCACAGGAAGCCCTAGCCTGGACCCTAGCCAGCGGCTGTATGTTGCTCAGCGAGTGAAGGAGCTGCAGAGCCGAGCNACTTCCAAAGCTTCCTGGGCAGCTCCCTTTTGCTCTGCAGCTGATTTGACAAACTCTGAAAGACAATACCGGGCCCTTCAGCTTCTGATGGCTCTTCATGAGTATCTTCAGCCAATTTGCCAAAGTAATTGTCAGCATCTATTTTGGTGGAGTGGCCATTGGCATCCTTTATGTGGTGTTGGTCATCAGTGGTAGGTAATACAGCGTCAGCCTTTTGCTGTGCCTCATGTTGCTCATCATGCATGTCGCTGGGCAGCAAGGCTTCACAGCAGGTATCAGCCATTTCTTGCAAGGCATGTGGTGTTGATGTCGGGCCATCTGGTATGATGTTGCTCAGCTCGGCTGCCTGCTGCAATGGCTCATCTGTCATGACAGTACTGCTCAGGATGCTGTTGACTGCTTGCTGGGCTAAATCTGCGCTGCTTACCCCACTCATAACATTAATGCGGTGTACACTATCTGNGCTTTCTGTGTTGTCAAATGGCTTGCTGTATCACCTTGATAGGGCTTTGGTTGCCTGCAGCTGCTTGTGCTATTGCTTGTGCATTCTCAACCCTTTGCTTCAAAGCTGAAACAGCCTTTGTGCTTTGCTCCTCCAGGTCAATAGCCTTGCCAACTCGTGACAGGTCACCAAGAACGTCTGAGAGCTTTTGGGGGTTCAATGTGACAANCATGAACAAGTTCCTACCCGCTGCAAGGCTCTTGTATGCAATCATCAGCAGGCTAAGCAACACCAATACAGAACAACTCAGCTCTTGCTCACAGACCACAGTAGTTCTTTTTGTTGCTGTACGCCATGTGCGCCAGGTGAAGGCTTGTGTGCTCAGTGGGTCAAGAAACAACCACTAGTCTCAGCAGGACTGTCACGTCGAGGCAGGGTCGGTTATAAGCCCAAAGGCAAACTTCGTACCAAGTACTTGCGGGTTTTCTCCTTGACTCTGGTTTTGTCCATATTGCCACCTTGCCGCTGAAGTGTGCGCAGCTTCTTCACCTCAAGCATGACCTCTCCTAGCATCTGCTCAAACCTGCAGCAACGACAGCAAACTGCTCCACACTGGATTGATGCTAAGATTGATGCTTAAAAAGCGATGCACTCATCAAGATGACAACATAGCTGAGTCAGTACAATAGTGGGCCTGTGGANCCGCCTGCACACACACAGCAGCACATTTTTGGCAGCAGATCACCTGTCTGATCACTAGCATCATCAGTGTCACCNTTGGAAGGCAAAAGCAGGCCCCAACTGCACAGCCCGCCACATCAGCAGACCTGCACACCAGTCTACCTCAGGCTTGAGGTGCAAGCTCAGGAGACTTGTNGACCTTGTGCTGCTGCCTGCCTGCTGTTCGGTGCGGCATGCATTAAGGCTTACATCCTGAAATTGTGTTCCTGTGGTGCCGTCTTGACCTGATATTGATGGCTGCACTGCTCAAAGTCTTGATGCAGAAATCTTGAGGCAGAGCTGAATATGCAATGCAGCCTTGCCCGCCGGTTGAGCATGCTGCAACACCTGTGTTGACTGGTGTGCAGAACCCAACCCCTGGTGCACTTACGTGCTTGCTTGGGGCACAAACCATTGTAGCAGGTCCTCTGCCTCTTCTTTATATCGAATACGTCATGTTGGCAGAGTGATTTGTGTGCGATGTACATGAGTACGCTTTAGGTGGCACGTGCTGATAAGCTTGCGTGGAAGCCAACAGATCTACCACACTTGCTATTCGATCTGCAACATCGACACTGTACTCGCTTTCCGAAAGGCTTCACTAAAGATTGAGGACTGACACACAAATCGGCATACACACGGTGGCCGGCAGCATGAATGTCTAATGCTAGCACAACCAACAGCGAAAAGTCAAAGCTGGTGTTCGGTCAGCAAAAGCAAGGGAATTGCCGATGTGACTCACACGGCCGAACATTTGTTGGCACTGTGCGATATGCGCCGAGGCTTCAAGACACCTGGCAAGGCACCCAAAGAATCTCGATACCATAAGACTGCAGGAGCTGTGACAAGGGACAAATACCGCGCAGCCTGGTAAGCGGTGCCACATATGCTGTAGCTTGTGATCAGCGAACAGTCCAGCACCCTTACCGAGGCGTGCTTTATTGTTTGCGCTGTATGCGCAAGTGCTTGCATAGGCTGCTGCTTGAACCAAGTCGCACCTGAATACAGTCCGTCACACGGACCTTTCGACTGACGTCACGTGTGTGCTTGCAGCTGGTTCCCTGTCGCTGAGGGACCAGCCCTTACCGAGATTGTCACACTACTATGCCAGCGCGTGATCTGCCAGAGAACCCCTCAGTAACTGCCGCAAAACGAGCAGCTAGCGTTGGATCGTTCTCGCAAGCCTCCAGTTTCGAAGAAGTGCGTTTCGAGGAACTGGAGCACTCCGACTCGGACTCCGAGCGAGCACAGGCAAAGGCAGAAGCGNTGTTACAGCGTGCTTACATGAGGAACACCATAGCTTCCAGGTGCCACCAGTCAGTGACTTGCAGGGTTGTCTGCTTAAATGGGAAGACTTGTTGCAACAAGGTCTCAAACGACAGAACTTCTGTTGTTTCCTCAACTGTTGACTTGTTACAATCATGTGCTACCAAACAACATAATCGGCAGGGCTGTAGATATGGACTACTACAGTGCGCCTGCGATGCACTGCGTCTCACNCAAAGTACTTCAGAGACATGTCATCAATGCCCTTGGTTGTCAGGATGACATTAGCCCCAGCAGACAGGATCTTCTGAATCCTCTCCTTGGTAATGTCAAACTCCCTTTCCCTGATCTTTTCGAGCTCTTTGGGATCGCTGACTAGGACCTGCGTGGGCATGCAGGGATAAGTCTATTCCAGACTGCTTCATTTCTGCTGCAAATAGCTGTGCAGCAGCCCAGTAGTGCAGATTCACGCAAACAAGGTCAAGGCTGGTCTGGAGCTGCTACATGCTACATTGTGTATGCTGAGGACAAGACGCCTGAGCATTGAACAAGCCAGACAACTTCTGATGTCCTGTTGCATGCTGAGCGGCAGAGCAACGCTGCCACAATTTATCTCAAGTGACATCAAACAACCAGCATTGCGAGAGTACAGGCATGTATAAACCAGGCACTTCTCCATTGCTCAGCAAGGTTGTCACGTGTCCAAGTGACCAGTTGTGTGCGGTATACTTAACTACCAAATTGGCTAGGGTCCAGTGCACAGACCAGTAGGTTGAGGCAGGCAAAGCAGTCACCTGAACACCCATATGCATGCGGGCTTTTTGGAGATTCATGTCAAGGCAGGCCACCTTGGCCTGTACAACACGCTTTGCCATGCCCTGTGATGCTCTGCCCATGTTGAGGGCATAGCCATCTAGTAGCGTGCTTTCTCTGGCACTCTTGCCATGTGCCTTAAGAACATTGATTGCCTTGACAGGATACTTGGCCTTCTGACCATCTGCATGAAACAGAAATGCCGATCAGGAATGCCACCACTGCAGGCTGCGAACTCGGCTGCTGTTGCTGCGATGGGTAGGCTTTGATCAGGCTGACTGTAAAGGTAGCATATGACACTNACACAGTCCAGGCAGCCTTGCTGTTCATGACTCATCAGATGAATGACATAGCTCACCTGAGCCCTGGAGAGGTTGAGAGACTAGTGGAGCAGCAAGCACTGGACCTCAACCTCAGCATGCTTGATAACAGGTGTTTGGTCTTGTCTGGGCTGTTGTACAAATCTAGTTGAGTGCATGGATCATGGCTTTCCTGGTTGATGTTCTACAACGTGTTTGTCATGTGTGTATACAGATTATGCATTGCAAGCTTGCTTCACGCCTTGATGTGGTTGAGCATGACTGTTGGCAAGTGCACAAAAGCCATTGGCAAAGTCATGTGGGTACATGAGTCCTCTGCATCATTGAGTAAACCCGTGCTCACGTATCNTCCAAACTGACATACACATTCCAGCCATGTGACCAGGGGAGGTGCTTCTTAGACAACATGCTGTGGCCAATGCTGTTACTGCAGCTACTGAGTGGCGCAAAGGGTCCTTTGGGGCAACAAGAAATGTCTCAGGCGGCTTGTTTGAAGACGTTTCAATTGCTAGCTGTGAGAGTGTAGCTGCTGTGGCACAACAAGTGTTGTGTAATACCATACCTTCAGTAGCTCAGTCAAAGTCTTCTCTACAGCTAACTGTTTGTCAGCTTGTCCAAGGTGCTCACTGTGTTTCTGCAGTTGACAGATGAGTCAGCACAGTCTTTGCAGCACTGACACAGGAAATCTGTTCAACGTGGACTTGCTTGACCCTTGGGCAAGACAGACCAGCATATGCAACTAGCTGTGAGAGTTTCCACAGAATAGCAACACGTCATGCCTGACTCACTATGGCACAGTCATTTGCATTGCTTGTCTGTGCTCTCCAGATGAAAGGACAAAGGAACCGCAGCAAGCAAGCANGGGGCAAACGGCTGTGCTGTGACTGCAGCAAGTCCGAAGGCCAGCAAAAGAGCTAGCGTACTCGCCTGCAAGAACAGCTTCGTAAGTAGATGTATGTAAGCACTGGGTGCGTAGCGATAAAGAACACTAGCATGCGACTACAGCACAAAGTTTGCCAGCCATCAATAACAACGTAGCATGCATACCTTGGCAATCATGGCAGTCGTGGTCACACCAGTCCGCTACCAAGCTGTGGTTACGTCTAAAAAGATCCAAGTTTTGTCCTGATTGGAACGATTGTGCTCCACTGAGACACAACTTGCGCGCTTTATTGTGCCGAGGCAAAGATCTCGCCTCAATGCATGCACGTCAGAGTGTGTGAGTCGCCTCATGCACAAAATGCATTGTGTGGCTGACTCCATCCTGTAATATCGCTTTACGTGACGCGACAGTAATGCCTTACTACCGAAAGTGGAGCCCTTTTCGAAACCAGAGCGGAAACCTGGACGGAACTACACATCATTTTCACGCATGCGCTTGTACCTGCGAAGGGCACCACAGTTTTGGCTTAGGGGAGACCAAGTGCCCTTTTCCTAAGAGCGCCATATCAGCACAACACAAGCAGTCCCCCTGAGTGACCCAGACATTTGTCCTGTGTGTACCCTGTTACGCTGCTGTGGCAGGAAAGCCAAACAGGCTGTGATCTGTCTTGACTACACGTCAAGGCAAGCGCTAGAGATGCAAGCCTTCCTTCTCAACCGCTACAGTGCCAGGATGCAAAGCNGGGCCAGCTTGTAGTCACTTGGCAGCATGGGGCGGCCCCCCGGGCCCCCCTGAGGTCTGAATGGGGGCATGCTTGGCATCAACGGCTGCTGTGCTTGCATTGGCTGCAGTAGCAACATTCGAGGCTGTGAGTGAGTCATAGACACCCTGAATGGAGTTGCAGCACAGGTGCAAGCTGTGGTAGCTAAGAGCTATTTTGGCACTACGTCAGCAAAGGGCAAATACAGTGCTGATGGGCATATGGCAGTTGTGGCATGTGGGCGCACCATGAGAGGTGCAGGCAGCTGTACTCTGGTACACCTGTACTGGTACTTGCCACCGTCAGTGTTTGGGACTGCGTCACACTCCACTCGATCGCCCACCTGCCAAACAAACACATGCAACTTGCTACAACACACCTCTTGTACACCAGCACCAGCGGTTGCCGCAGAAAGTGTATGCCTGGTGCATGCTTGTATACTTGAGCTGTGACATGCACAGGATGCAGACGCTGTGCAACGGCTGAAGTCAAGAACGTGCAATGCAGCTTTGCTGGAGGCTAACAGGCTGGTTGGCAATTGGAATCGGGTTCTGCGTGTTGTGTATGTCAGTCATTGACGGACACCCCAATAAGCAGTGTTGGAACTCACACGTCCTTGAGCGGTCTGAACATTGCTGAGGTGTGTGCAAGCATCTTCCTTTGCAGTCAGTACATATCACACTTGCTGTCGGCTCATGATGGCAACAATGAAGGTGGATCAAATTTCACGGAGGTTAGAGCATTACCTGAGGGGGGTTACCAATGACAATCTGACTAGCAAAGTACGAGTCTCCATCAACAATGCCATAATTGGGTGGAATCAGCTCAGTGACCACCCCANGGAGCCTTTGTCGTGCATGCATTTGCTCTGCTTTGCTATGCACGGGTTTGGTTATGGCACCTCACTCCAGAGGCAGAGCTACTTCCTGGCTCGACTGGATTTGGATGGTTCTTCCGATACTTGACATTCTACTCTTTCACCTGGCAAATGATCCAACTGTTGATATGCTGTCTAGCAGACATATCAAGGGTAAGCGCGACCACCATGCTGGTACTACACTGTAGGCTCCTGCTGCGGCTCTAGAAGTGCGCAACCTTTTTGTCACCATGCTGCTCAGTCTGTGTTGCTGCTGTAGGATCCAGTCAGAAGTCTGCAGCTCAATCATTGGGCTGATGACCTGTCGTGTGCACTGTTTGGCTTGGCAAATGTTGTGACAGCTATGTATTACCTGATTGATGTCACAAATGGTAAAGATGCCCTGGTGGAAGGTGGGCAGATACAGAGACCACCGTGGCTGGGTTTCTCAGTCCATGTCTTCAACTCCATGGTAGCATGGGCTGACATTTTATGTGCACATCCACGAAGCTTCAGCAAAACGTCTGGACGCTTGTCTGTGGGCATTGTGACTTTCTATACTTGTTGGATTCTGCTGTGCAGCCATTTCAACGGCGCGTTTCCATACCCTATCCTCAATCAGCTGCCTTGGCCTTCGGTGAGCTTCTGTGTATCATAATTGTGTGCAGACGTAGTTGTGCACAAAATTATGCACTAATTATGCACAGACCTGTAGTTATGCTGTTGCAGGGCTTCTTTGGTCTGGCCACCACAAGTATTGTCATGTTTTACCTCATCTTCCTCAGCGGCAGACAAATGTGCAAACGCTTGCTGTTGAAGCGGACAAAAGTGGACTAAGCCAAATGATCTGAGTGTGTACACTATAGTATAGAGGCGAGTGAAGAGTGTGAGCGCAGTCAGGTGGCACCTGGAGTCCAATTGAGCCTGATTTGGTTACCTGCTAGTACAATATGATCTTGCACTTGTATTGATGACATTGTGGGGAGAGAAGATGATGGCTGTGCCTCTTCATAACAATGACGATATATGTGTTATGCGGTACCAATTTGCTGTCCTGCAGCAGCTGCTGTTGTTGATCCAGTCCGGTTTTGATCTAGTGTGTGACAGTTTGTGTTCTGAGCAGTGCGCCAAGCAATCATCTCCAATGTAACGTGACATTTTGCATAATTACAGGCGTTGTAAAGATGATCTATGCATTATATCAGTAAGCAACTGTGCGACATNTCGGTATGCGGCATGCCTGCTTTGCCTTGTGTTAGCACCTGAATTGCAGTTGTTACCATATGGGCGGCAATGATAGTCTCTCCGTACTAGCATGGCTGTGCACAACAGGAACACCACAAAGATCAAGGATTGGATTGATGCTGTGTACGTGAAGAAGCGGTTTTACTCGGCAGAAGCAGCCAGTTCTGCATCACGCAGTGCTGCAACACAGGCTCAGGTTTGTCTATATGCCATTGGGAACAACTCTAGACGCTTGAATTGCTGGCAGTGCTGAGGGGTGCTGCCTTGCATTACAGTTGCCAAGGCGAAGCATCAGCAGCACCTCATCCGCTGGGGATGAGGTACCGATTGTAAACATGGGCACCATGCTGGGCGATGGCTTCAAGTTACAGGCAAGCCACACATGTCTTGTGTATACAATGATGCTAGGAGTCGCGGACTTTGTATTACAGAGAGACTGATGCAAGACTGATTTGCCCTGCAGGTTGTTCCAAACCCTGGACATTTTGTTGGCAGCACAGCAAATGGCGTCAATTCACGCGCTGCCAGGTATGACAAAGTGTGGTGCGAGGTAGCACATTCAGCTTAGGATTTGATCTGCTTGACAGACGCGGCTGGCCAGTATTAGGCCGTCTGATCAAGTTGCCCACTTGGGTGTTGTGGCATGCAGTACGGCGTCTTCACGGTCTCATGACAGTCCAGCACCAGCACATGTCAATGCCACCCTTGTGAACATCTTAGACGAACCCCTGGCACCATCTGAGTTGAAGCAGGAGCCCCCCTCAGACAACTGGGATGCCTTTGGACCTCCTGCGGCTCCCCAGCAGCCTCAGACACACCTCCCGCCTGTGCAGGAAGGCGCTGCGTGGTCAGCTTTTGACCAGCTGAATGCTGGTCAATCAGTGAAAGGCAACGCCTNATTGTTAGCTCTGTGTCCATTGCTGCCGGCCTAGCTTTGGCAGAGCGTCAGGGTATAGCAGCAGTTGGCAGTTGGCATCTTGTGAGAAAGCAAACATTGACTGGCCCTGAGATGAGCAGATCTCCGATTGCACTGCAGGTCATACCTCAGCAAGCATTTCATGCTGCTTGAGTCATCTTTTCAGGTGAAAACACATNACCGAGCACTCGTACTATATCGGCAAGCCCGGTCAAAGCTTAATCATGCTGACCCTTTGACCGAAGCAACTTGATCTTGTAGCGTTTCGTACGCGCCAGATAGCTGGAACCGGCTGATCGGTCAGCGACACCTGTTTACAGCCGCTTCTTACGCACCAGAACGATGAGGCGATGGCAGGTTGCGTTGCGACGCTTGCCTNCGCGGTGAGGCTGCAAGTTTGGCTGCTGATTGCTGGTAGGCGTCGAAGTCGTGTCTAACTACAAGATCTGCAGTGACAGGTAGAGTCANACATGCACAGGATGAAGGCTGCTTTGCCTAATTGGCTGCATGGTCCTGCTGCGTGATGCTTGCAACCTGAATGGTCTGACTACAAGCCCAAATCCCCAATAGTACAATGACTGCTTGTAAATCAATAGTCTGACTGATGGTGTTCTTGGCTGAGCTTGCAACCACGCATGTGCAAGCTCCGTCAAGATGTCATCAGACAATTGGGCTTTTGAACGTGCAGTGAGAACATTCAGGTTGTAAGCATGATCATGAGGTCATTAAGCAGATTGCGTGTGGATACAGAGCAAGGGTGATGTCACTGACACACATTGACACACAGCATGTTGCTACAAGACTAGTGAGCTGAGCCGACATCCAGTTCCCTCATGCTGGGGGAAAGGATGTGACACAAGTGTAGATAGAGAAGGACAAATACCTGAAAAAGCACACTGATTTGGTCATGCAAGCCCAGGCGTAAGCGTGGCAGAGTGAGAAAAGTCTACAGGACGAGTTCTTTGTACAGAGGGGCACCGCCTGAGCTGCTTTTGACAACCGCAAGGACTATGCAGCGGAGATTAAAGCAGCAGGCATTCAGCTGCAGCAATGCAACAAGCTCATACTGCAAATACATTAGTAAAGCTCATGCGTGGGGTTAAAGCCCGTACATGCTGTAAATGTTGCCAAACTTGGGTNATGCTGCAACAGTGTTGCCTGTGGTGTCAGGTTTGGCGTGAGTTGCTGTGCCACAACCCCCATGCTGCTGTCTAGTGGCTGTACAAGCGCTATTTCTCAGTCAGTAGCTGTCTTAGAGATTGGAAATTTCAATCTGTCAGGCTCGCTGCCAGATGAGCTTGGGGTGTTCACTTCCCTGTCAACACTCTACCTGAGTGACAACCCAGGCAAGCTAGACTGCCTGCAAGAAAAGCTAGGCATGCTGCTGTTCTATGTGTCAGAAAGTAGCATGTGTGCGAGCCTGACTGTCGTGCAGGCTTGACTGGGGCGCTGCCACCAGAGATTGACATGACAGCACTTACAGTGTTGCGGGCTACCAACACCTCCATGTGCTTCGTGGCCAACTGCACAGATCCAGGTACAGACTCTACACCTGCTTGCACGCATTGCCATGAGCAAGATGATGGACATCCTCACATTTGTGTACAGAGTGACTTGTATCAGCACATGCTCAGCCTCAATTAAAGGTCAAACTGCTGGCTGTATGTATAGCCCATGCAGCCATCTGTTTATGGCAACCTGCAGGTCCTCAGTCGCTTCCACAGTACTTGAAGCCAGGGCCCAGCTTGAACACGTTCACTACTACGGATGGCAGCAATCACTCTCTCAGCTGTTCCCAGATCAAGTTGCAGACACGCAGTGGACCGACACCAGCCTGGTTCCAGCAAGCTGCCCTGGATCCATCTGCTTACAACTACNATTTGGAAAGAAACCATCAACAATCGCTATGTCAGCTTCCTCAGCTTGAAGGTACACATATTTGTTAGCACACGTATTTGGCGTGCATCACTGCTAGCAAGGTGGACTGTTGACCAGTGCTGCACCAGAGCTACTCATGCTTTGCAAATGTGCACCTACATGCAAATGGCTGTGGCGTATAATCCTGTAATGCACACCAAAACTAACACCTTCACAAGCATTGCGACAGCAGCAACTGCAGCAAGCACAGTTGTAGCAATCATGTTGTATGTCACACCACTTGCCCAATGCAGGTTCGCTGTCTTGTGCCACAGAACCACGGCAGCCTTGTACCATGCGTGTTGTTTGCACACACATCCAATGCTGCTGTCATGTCTGCTGCTGAGAAAAGCGTGAACTGTCATGACTTCTGCTGCTGATAAAAGTTGTTGAAGTGCTGATGTCAGGTGTAGTCATGTCTCATGTGTTAGCTGTAGTCGTGACACATGCATTCCTGTGTATTCAGGGTTGATGGCACTTGACTGCAGAGTCAAGGAGCCAAGGTGGGGAAGTGTGAGCAATGTGTGCCTGGCGCAGACTTCCTGGTGGGGCCATGAAGCATGACAGCTAGATGCTCTCATGATAGCAGGNTCATGACACCCATGGCATGCATGATGTGTCTGGTACGCTTGACAGCAGCATCTTTTTGAAGACAGTGGCCCATCGAAGTCTGAGTGAAAGCTGGCGCATGCTGTTACAAGCAGCACATTAGCACCAGCAAGGGCCCTGCAAGGCATGTTTACAAGTGCAGACTGCACTAAATGTTTTTACCGCATCAGGCAGCAGCTGAGGCACAGCCACCTGACTGCAACTCACAAGACCGTCTGCCAACCTGCAGGAAAGACTTACACACGTCGAGCAGGCTTCAGAAGAGCTAAGCCAGCAGCATCGGAAGGAGCTGTCCCAACTGCAGAAGTCCTTGGATGCTGCAAACACGGCCAAGCAGGCTCTGGCAGATCAGCANTGCCCACCGCAAGGTCCTGCTACACTTGCATGGCCATGACCATGGGGTTGTAAACACCACTTTGTGCCAGCTTGAACAGTGCAGTCAGCTTGAGCCCTCCATGCTCACCTGTCAGCATAGCATAAGAGGAATGGGCAATCAAGATACAGCAACAGCCAGTTTTGCAGAGCACACAGCTCTGGTTCAATAACACAATGTATGCTATCAATGTATGTGAAGAAAACTGTTCAAGATATGCACATGATGCTTGTTCAAGACGAGCATGTTGCCCTGTGACCATAGCACACCACATATAGGAGGAGCAAGACTTTAAGTCTGCCAGCAAGCAGTGACTGCATGTGCAAAAGTGGCACAGCAGTATGATATGGTGTCCTGCCGCTTGCCTGTCAATGTCATGCACAGGACCAAGTAGGTACCACTCACCTTCATCATCATCCAGATCCAGTTGAGGAAGGGCAAATGTCTGAGCCTGGCCAGGAGCCAAAGGAGCAATTTTGACAGACAGCTTCTGGCCGACCACTTCCTGGCCATCCCATTGCTGCATGGCTTTGGAGGCATCTGGCATGGAGGTGAACTCCACATAGCCATAGCCCTGTGACTGGCCTGCCGTATCCTTCACAATCTCNTCAACTTCACAGTGTCCATTCTGTTTGCCAGCCTTGCATGTCACCTTTGGTATGTTCAGACATTTTGGTCATCCCTCACAATGCTGCTCCTCAGATTAGCTATCTTTGGCATCACTGTGAACATGATGTAACCCTCAGGTGATCTAATGATGGTCAGCGCTGTTTGCTGCTTGACGAGGTACCTTGTCAAATGTATGTCAAAGTACCCTGACATACCAGTTACATGTGCAATTCTACATGTAGCGNCAACTCCCACCTGCTGTGTTGCAATTTGCTATGTGTTCTTCACCTGAGCTCGAAATCCAGTAGATCAGCAGCTGAATCAGTATGTGCAATCAGTACATGACAGTTGGAGAGCAGCGGCAATCTCACTTGCAGGGTTCCTTCTTACCCACACCGCATATTGCAAGCATAATCAGTCAAACCACTACTGTACAGATAAACAGGTGTTGTGTTGTAGCTACATGAAGTAAGTGATTGGTGTCTGCTTGCATGGCCAATTTAATCTGCTGTTCCATGCTGCTGCTGTGACACTTTGCATGCTGCTATTTCATGATGCTGCTGTTATACTTTGCATGCTGCTGTTCCATGCTGCTCTGTCACTCTCTGCATACTGTCTGATGGTACCACACTCAGCTGATGTCTGCCTGACTCTGTGACCTCTCATGCCATGCTGCCTGGCTATTCCCACAACCCCTCTGCTTTAGAAAACACAAAGTGCTTGCGAGCAGTACACTTCTACCTTCTGTCTGCATTGTTGTGATGTCATGCGTCACACAGAATCACAGTTCCGAACCTTGACTCGTGCTGGAAGTGCATACATGACCATGTGCTGAATCACCCTTGTGCGGCATGGCAGGGCATGGCTTTTGGTTGGGAGGCTGTCATGACATTTGTTCTAGTGGCAGTCGTGTATGCAGTCGCCATTGGCAAACCCAGCTTCTCAGAAACTGGTCCCCTTGCTGTTGGCTTCTCCCTGTGGGCATCAGCCATTGTAGGTAAGCCATAAAATAAGACTGTGTAAGAAGTTATTGCATTAGTTGCCGATTAGTCGCCATACCCCTGTAATGCTGCGCCACAAGATCAACAATCACAGGATCAACCCTTGTCATGGTGCTGTTCTTGAGTACTTGCAGTCAGCTGCTGTGCAAAGTCAGCAGTAAGTGTCTGGCAGTGCTATGACATGTGTGTGAAATCAAGCGAAACACGNGAGAAGCTGCTGGCAGCACTGGCAGCCAAGAAGGCAGAGATTGAGAGTGCCAAGATCACTCGGCAGCAGCAAATGCCGGCTGGTCAGGCGCGGGAGGAGAAGGCCTTGGCTGAGAAGGTCACTGCACTCGAGAAGCAAGCCCATGTCCTAGCACAGCAGCTGCACAACAAGGTATGCAGTTCTGTTTTGGCCCAACCAAGCTTGACTGCTTTCCATGCTGCATTGTGTTTGCCCAGCACAGCTCAAATGCGCCTGCTGTGGTGTTCATGTGCCACACGAATTGGTGCACACCAAATTGCTTCCTTTTGGGACAAGTGCCGTCGCGCAAAGAAGTTCAGGAGAGCGATGTTGGTGTTCCACTCACAACAAGCTCGCCACAGGTGAAGCATTTGCATCATGTGTATGGAACTGGACAGCTCCTAAACCATCCTCACTGTTACGATGTAGGTGTTTGACCTGGACCGTCACCTCAAGCAGTCGGGGCTGGCTAACAAGGAGAATGTGCCCTGGGATGGTGGTGCTGCCAANTCTAGCTGCTGAGTCAGCTTCTGCAGCTGCAGAGTGAGCGAGGTTTGCTCAGAGGTACTGCTGGCATGAGTGTCCTTGGACTCTTGCAACTGCTGTGTCAGATCCTCCAGTTGCTGAGTAAGTTCTTGACAACTCTCGGTCTTGACAGCCTGCAGCGTTGGATAAACTTGTCAGTCAACTGGTCCGGCATCAGCCCAGTAAGAGAGTCTGGCACAACACATCCTAGACAATGCTTGGTCTCTGTAACTGGCAAGCCTTACACATGCCATGTACAACATGCAAGCCATCTAGCTGGTGCTGTTATTCGCTTTGCGCACAGTGTCCTGAGTTTCAGCCTGAGAAGTTTTGCAGTGAGCACGTGATGTCCGCAGGTTGACTATACCGCCAATTCAGCAAGATGATCAAGCTATGTGCGACTCTCAGTCTGACATATGGCTGAAGTCGCACACTTGACACAAACCAGGCTTGATCAACACAACACTTTGTGTTGCAGCCAATGCTGCTGAATGTGAAGAAGATGAGGTGTTATAGTCCAACACCACAGGATGATGATGAATACACAATACGGCTCATAACATGCTAGTGTTCAAGCCAATATCCTAGGTTGAATGACATGCCTACTGGTATCTGTTTGTTGGACCAGCTTCAACTGTGACTTACAATTTACCCCAACCAGGCACAATTCAGCCTGACCAGCAAGGGTGTGTTGCAAAACTCAGATCAGAACACAGCATGCTGCCCAGCAAGGGCATGATGTTATGCTGAAGTGACTGTGAAATGGTGTTTGGCAGCTGGCTGTGACTGCCTGCCTCACTGCCTGACTGCACCATGCAAATGCTTACCAGCTGCTCTTGTGCCCTTGCCTGCTCTGACTCAGCTTGCTTCAAACTTGCACTCAGATCTTGGAGTTGCTGCTCACGCTCTTGAGTCTTCTTGGCCTCAGAGCTGAGCTGGCGAGTGAGGCTCTCAAGCTGCTCGCTCATGGCATCGTACTCTGAGGACAGGGAGTCATTTCGGGTCTCAAACTCAGCAAGCTGATCCTGGGCGGACTCCAGCTCAGCTCTGAGTGGGGCCAACTCTTTTTGCAGAGACTCAAGCTGCTGAGTAGTGCTGTCAACTTCAACGTCCCTCTGCATACCATAGAACATTCGAAATGTAGTTGCTTTGCAGATGCACTATGTCTGCAAGCCAAAAATCAGTGCATGGCATCACCAGTGCTCAAGTGAGAAATGAAAGCAAAGCTGTAGAAAAGAGGCTGGGCAACATGCACCAACACAGATGGTGTTCCGTGCTGTCTGTCTGTCATAGTGAATACGGGCTATACCTCAGCCAAAGCAGCCTTGGTGGTGGTCANAGCATTGCGGTCTTTGGCTGCATGCAAAGCGGTTGATACTGAAGCACAGCATATTCTGCCCAAAGAACTACTACATGCTCAAGGACTGGGCAAGCAGCCATGCACATGCAGTAAAGTTGATGCCATATGCAAAGACATCATGTGTGTGGTGCAAAGGTGTATGGTGCTTGCCTAAGAAGTGGTTTGCAAGCAGAATTTTGTCTGCAAGGGGCATGTCATTGCCTTCAGCGTGACTGCCTGTGGCATCCGCTTGGTGTAGTTTGTGGCTCAATCTGCGCTTGCTCACAGCTTGCGTCCTAGCATTTCGGAGCCTGTTTTGCAACCGCACAACCCCGCTGACCTGGCGGGAAAGGCAGTAAATCANCCTGTGCTGTTGCTGGTCTTGGCAGCAACGCTGACCTTGAAGTTGGTAAGAATGGTGTTCAGCAGATTTTCAGCACTCTGCAGGCACAAGCATACAGCTGCTAGACTCAGTTCTCAAGCTATGGCCAGCTAAGCAGACTACTGTACACATGCCTGCAGCGCCACAATCCAGCAGCCCGAAAATGTATGTTTCGTATGACAAGCGTGAATCTGAGACACCTGGCGCCACTATGACTTTGAATGCTGAGGAGACAATCAAATATGCAGCACATAGGCAAAGAAGCGCAGTGACTCAAGTGTACCTGGGTGTAGGCATCAAAGTCANGCTCGGATGCAGCCTGTCTCTGTTCCGGCAAACAGCACCCTGCCACCTATATAGGAAGCTTGCTCAGCATGATCAGGACATGAAGAAAAGCTTGTCAGACGCTCAGTTTGCTTGTGCTTGCATGATTGNGGTCATGCACATTGTACATACAGCTTGTACATACAGCTTATACAGCTTGTACATACTGCTTGTCTGCCCCGTTTGAGGAAAGCTTGTCATTGCATGCCTGCAACGTCTCCCATGCTTCCTTCATTGTTGCATATGGAGTCCATACACACCTTGTGTACTCCTGGTGCAGGACACAACCTGGCTTCGTTACCAGCAAGGTGTGCTTTTCACTGCATGCCTTTTGAGTGCTGTTGCAATCACACAAGGATGCTGCACACTCTCTTTGTATGCCTTCAGCTCTGTGTCAAAGCATGCTCTGCACATGACTTGATGTCCTCTGCAACAGCATAGCTCGTACTGTGTCTGATGGGTGTCATGCTACCCCAAAGAGTTCATCACTGATACGTACATGTGTGTATGTTCCTTGCAGACAAATATAGTTTCCGAAACCAAAGTTGCCTCTGCACAGCTGTGCGTACTGCTGCTGGGGCAGATCCTGTTTCTTGTATGGTTGTTGGTGCTGAAGAAAGTCCAGGTGACCTGACCACACTGCGCATATGCCGTCTGGCTAAGTGTACATGCAAATGTCTTTGCTGACATGGTGCTTTCATAACTTCAGCACCAATGAAGCTGCAAGCACCTGGACCTTGCACAGCTTCATTGACCAACAGCTTACATATGCCCTTGAGGCTCAATGAGACCTGGCCAAATGGTGACAGTTGTCCTGCATCTCTGAGTGAACAACAAGCGCGTGTTCAGCCCCTTGTGCATGTGGAAGACGTGGGTCGCCTTGCTATGAAGCGCCAGAGTCTGTGTTGTGTAGGCCACTGCTGCTGCCCAGATTAATGCTAGCGTCCTGACAGCCGGTGACTACACTGTGTACGTCACTGGCATTGCTTTGGAAGCCAGCAATGCCGAGATTGTGGAGTTTGCAAGCCACTATGGTGAGGTAAGGTGTGCTTTGCATATGGTTATGACCCTTGCACACATTGCCATGTCCTCATGTTGCACCACAGCTGTGCCAAATTTGGCACAGGATGGGCTGTGCACATCGATATCTCCATGCACTGTTGCGCTTACAATGCTACCATCCCATCAAGATACCAAGCGCTGATCTTTTCAGATTGTGTCACTGTGTGCATCAGTCACCGCCGCATGAGAGCAGACACAGCAAAGGCCTTGAACACAGGTCGACATGCTCTCTGCTCTTCTTGATCCATTTGCCAACACACAGAACTTGAGACCTTAACCCCCTGCCGCTGCCATGCTCTGCCACTTGTCTGCACATCTCCTTTCTGTGCCATTCGGCACACAAAGGCTGAGGCTTGTCATGACATGCCGGGAGGTGATTTGGACATGACTGGAGCTGGTTATGGGTGAGACAAGGATGCTGACACCCTAGACAGGGAGCTGTTGGAAATCATGCAGTGAAGCGCCCCAGCAGAGGCACACCCTCTNAACGTGGGTGACAGCAGCCTGCAGTTGTCAAGCAAGATGTCACGAGCAACCCCAGCATAAAACTGGTCCTTAGCTTACTCACGCCATGTGAGACAATTCGTGTAGGCTGGGAAAAAGCTGTTGATGGGCAACATAGATCTGGTCAACTTCTCAGTGCCAGTGAAGATGTTTGAGCCCCGCAGCTATCTTGAGAAGCTGGCAGATGTCTGGGTGTATCCTAGGATGCTTTCCCAAGCATCAGACACACCTGATCCTGTGCAAAGGATGAAGCTTGTCATTACCTGGTATGCCAAGTTGCCTAAAGCGCTGTACTGTGGAGCCATTGCTTTTTTGCTACACCAGATAGGAGCAAGATGCATTTGAGGTGCTGTGAGTAATGCCAAATTGCATCAGAGAAAAGTCTGCAAGAGAAGACATGGCAAAGCTAATGCATACCCTGTCTCAGCACAATCAACTTGCAGCAGCTCAGCTGAAGCTGTGCCTTTCTCACAGCTGCATGCAGACAGCATGGCCTGCACAGCACAAGCAGCCTCAGGCATTCATTTACCACCTGAGCCACATACAGCATCAGACTGGGCATTCCATGGAGTGCAGCTTGATACAGAAGCATCGCCAACACAGTCTGGGGACGCTGCATCTCATTCAACGCCCACTGACGCTGATGTTGCCAGAATAGAAAGCCTGCCTTGCGAGACCAGCAGTTTGCTACCAGACACGTCCTGTGCNTACAGACTACAAGGTATGACACGCCCCGGCTTTGTCACTGCAAAATTGCCTGCAAGACTGTTTGTTGCTGAGTGAAAGGGAAAGGGGAAAAGGAGGGGCATGACAGGCGGGTTCAGCAAGGCTTACAATTTTCAATCCGGTCTGTGATACATGTGTAGCTACCCGGTAAGTGTTGCTTGACTGCCTTTCATCAGGTTCATGGTACAGAGTGCTGCAGCAGTGCTGTGCTTGTGTCTAGCAGCTGCATCGCTGGCCTAGCGCAATGCAAATTTTGTAGGCTTGATTTAGCAAACAGCCCTAGCTGCATTTTGCAGGGCATGGCAGAGCAGGGCAAGCTGGGCAAGCTCACTGTTAATGACTTGAAGAAGTATTGTGAGGCCAATCAGCTGACCAGATCTGGGAAGAAAGATGACATTATTGATCGCATCAAAAAGCACATGGGCCTTGAGACTTGAGCGTCGTGATATGCGTCACTGGTNCGAAACTGCGGCATCACAGCCGCACATGTGTACAAGAAGTTGTCATAGAGTGGGATCAAGGAGCGCAGCAGCATGATGCACTGTCTGGCTGCACAGGTCATGGCTGCATGCTTGCTGCCCAATATGTTCGTGCACCTTCTGCTGTCAGATATGTCCACTCGTGGGGTCATGCAATAATGTAGGTATCAGAACTCTTGGAGCACATGACCCCAAGCAACGTCAGACTGGACCTGCAAACCAGCAACTTCAACACCAACATCTACCCCAAAACACAGAGGGAGCCTTGGTTTGATGTGCCCTACATCACCAAACCCATTCCGGAATCCCTTCTCAAGCAGTGGGCATGCCAACCACCAAGCTCAGACCTGGCACTCCCTCCCAAAAACAACTTCATCCCCACTGACTTCACCCTGCGCTGTGACGAGACTGCTACAGCAAGCAGTAGTCAGCCTGCCAGCAACACATCCAGCACTACGCGTCAAACCAGTAAGCAGGCATCCAACAGCGGGTTAGCAGGACAGAAGCACTCACACAATGGCAGCCTCACCAATGGCTCATNCTACTGTAGGGGTACTATACTGTTACGGAACTAGAACTCGCGAATCGCATGCATCGCTTCGCCTCCGGACAAATAATTAGCAATTTATCCACGAAACACCGTAAACTGCAACGATGCACAGCGCAAATGAGCGCTATACGTTATGCAGCTGTTCGAAATTTGAGGTGCTGCATCACACACCACAGGAGCGTCACAAGCCCAAACTCTACCTGCGCTGCCCTGCCGAGACCGCCCTGCTCGTTCATCAAACAACGCTTACTTCACACCAGCCTTGCGCGTGGACGGCGTGGCTCCTGCATTGCACCCATCCANTTGCATTCTAGATTGCATCTTTCATGAGACTGACAACACTTACTATGTCCTTGACATGATGTGCTGGAAGGGGTATACCCTGTACGATTGCTCAGCTGAGTTTAGACTGTATTGGGTTCAGCTCAAGCTGGCAGANGTTGCTGTCGTCTCAGTCAAGCAGGAAGTGGTTCACCTATCTATGTGATTCACTGCCTTAGGTGAGCTTTCCATGACCACTGACAGTTTCTTGCCATCTGAAAGGAACGCTTGTATGTCCTCACAATACGGACAGTAACAGGGGGTCCAGAACTTTGCATCTATGGCATGCAGGGGGGGTTGNTGCTTGCTTTATGCTGCTCATGCTGAGTGCATGGGGCTTGTGTAAGAATGCTCTGTCTCACTTCAGGGCCTGAGTCATTACCTTGAGCACATGCTGTTCATGGGTAGTGAGAAGTACCCAGATGAGAATGAGTACGATGCTTTTCTTGCCAAGCATGGAGGTTCGTCAAACGCTTTCACAGAACTGGTAAGCCGCCGTTTCAGCACCGCATTCAGCAACATGTCAAGCAAGCTCAGTTTGCAATGCAACACTACTTAGTAAGTCACAGTAACTTCAAGCTCACCACCCACTGTTGCCTGATTGTTCTTGCTTGTGCACAGGAGTATACCAACTATCACTTTGATGTCAAGCCAAACGCACTATATGGTGCCCTTGACCGTTTTGCTCAGTTCTTCCTCCACCCGCTCTGCAAGGCAGATGCTCTGGAGCGAGAGGTAATGGCTGTGGACAATGAGTTTACAGGTGAGGCTCTTATGACCCCATACTGCATTTGTGCAAAGTCAAAGGGCCACGTCCAAGCATTGCATGCAGTAGCAGTGTGCCCTTCACCATGTGCAATCTTGTAGCAACAGCCAGCAGTGATAACTCACAAGCGTCTTTCATGTTGGAGCATGTCAGTGTCATGCAAAGCAGCATCTGTAATGCATGCCAATGTTGGTGATCTTATGTCACATGGGATGCCATGTGAATGGTCATTACACAGTGTAAGGCGCCAAGGAAAGTGTGAAGCAGCTGTGATGGTGATCAACACAGAGACACTGTGAACATGGTTGACCAAGCCTGCTGCAGGTGTGCTACAAAGTGATGGATGCAGGTTGTCCCAGCTGCGTTGCCACACATCACACACTGGCCACATCTACAACAAATTTAGCTGGGGCAACAGGCAGAGCTTGTTTGATGGACCCAAGGCACAAGGGATACCTGTCAGGGACAAGATTGTGCAGTACTACAGGTATGCCTGTGTCATGCCTTGTGGGTTGTATTTGGTAGCAGGATTTGGTAGCTGAATACCACCAGATGTTGCATCAACACATGCACTTATATGCTCTGGTACAGCAACTGCTTCCAGGTCGCGACCGGTCATGCCTGCTGCCGTATATTACCATCCCACACCTCTGAGGCTNAGTCAGCTGGGTTGCTGCTGACTGACAAATAAGGTTGCTATGTCATTGTCGACAGCATATCAGGGCTGAAAGAAGCTGTTATGCTGTGACACTCTGACTGCCACTGCTGACACACCTGACGTTCACGCATGATGCTGAGCAACACCAACAGNGCCTGAGTCTGCTGCAGTGCATGACCTGGTGAGACCAACCTCAGCAGCGCTTGTTTCATGCTGAAGCCTGTGGTGTGCTGCCCACATGCTGTCTTTGCAGTACTGGCTGCCTAACACTAGGTCTCAAGCGACTTATGTGTACGCAGTAGTCAGAATCTCAAGCCAGTAACCAGTATACAGTCCCAATGAAACTGCTGCTACTGAAAGCAGTTGCAGTGTTCATCTGACTACTGCCCAATGCCAAGAAAGACATCAAGCACTGACTGACTTGNAGAGCTTCTGCACTGAAGGCTGCAACAAACACAAGACGCTGCTGGCCTGGGTGCACGTGTAAGATGTACAGCTACCATGAGCTGAGGATGCAGCAGCATTACCTGGCAGCTTCTTCCTGGCTGCGCTGCAGCTGCGCCACAGCTGCTGCTAGAGCCTGCTTGTTGTCAGGGTCAAGAATGGCATCGGAGTCCAACCGTAACTTCTGTTTGCACATAGCTTCCATGCTCATTACATCTACCTGTGCAGAGGCACTCAGCATGAGTCACAATTCAGCAGATTCTTAATGTAATATGCCCCTCTTAACAAGCATGCACCTGGTGACTNTTCATCTTATGCAAGAGGGTGCAGCTGCATGTGTGTAATATGGGGGTCCTGCCTGCAACGCAGAACCATATTGTCATGCTGACTGCTTGCTGGTAACACCTGATTCCTATGCAAGCCATGACNGCAGTGCCACAGCAAAGCTTTCATACATGCTACCTGAGAGTATGTTCAAAGGAAGAAGTATGCTGCTCAAGCAGTACAGATGGTGGCAGCACATCTCAGAGCGTGGACAGTGAACCGCTAGTTGGCATACATCTGCTTGCTACCAACCTTGGAGATCAGCAGCTGGTGCAGATTGGGGTGCATCAACGCTGGCCACAGCCGAGTCCAGGTCATCAGCATGGCTGAACAGCCAGTCAGCAGCCCGCTCCAAGCTGCCATGGCANAATGCTTCAGAGCTGTTGCAAGTATCAACTGCACCACCAGGTAAGAAAACAGGGCTGTGCTGTTTCTGCACAACCTGGGGTCACAGTCGCTTCTGCAGCCTTGCTGTGCCATCAGCCAGCATTGTGGACTGCACATGGTGGACCTTTGTGTGCATGGACTCCATGTTTACGCGCTACACTGACAATCATGCTGCCTTGATGCAAGGTCTTGAGCTGCCAAATATGCAGGTGCTGCCAGCGTCCAGACAAGCCCAAGACAGCTTGATGATTCACAGCAAGCAGTGATGCCAATAGGATCCCATGCACCTGCAGGCCTTGCATCAGCAGTCATTGCAGCCCAGCNGATGCGGGTGGCCTGGTCCTCAAAGCCTTCTGATGCCAACTGCACAGCACCCGCAGTCAATCACATGCCATGGCATGCAGCTGGGCTGCTGCAGTTCTGATGGCTCCTGGGCAGGCTGCACAATGTGTGTACAGACTTTTGACTCACAGANCTCGTCAGGGCAAAGCTGCCATCAACTGCGTGTCAATGCAGTGACCGGATCTGCAAGCTGGTGCATCAGCTTGATCGAATCAAATCACAGTTGCTGTAAGACTGTACTCAGGTGGTAAGTTGGAATGTTGGTTTTACTGCATATCCTGAACAAATGTTGCACAATGGCACATAAATTTTGCGTGGGTGTGACACTGTATACATGAGGGACTTGCTGTGGCACTGTACTTGTACGTCCAGAGTCTGTTGCTATCAAATCACAATATAGTGTTTGACCTACAATGGAATGCATTGCATTTCATCTGTGCTCACTGACCACCATATGTAGGCCACCATTTGATCTAATGAACCATCAGAGCTTTGGCAAGCTAGACAGTTTCATGCTGCATATGCATCCAAGTTCCTGTAGAACCTGTCCATGAAAGGAGAGATGGCTGCTGCTCGCTCTTGATCTGCCTTTCTTTGGGCTGGCACGCTGATGTAGTCATTGACCAAATGATGCCGTTGTTTGTGTTGAAGTGCTACCATCTGCAGGTCAAGTCTGCACATGCTTAATGCCGACTTGAGCAATTGATGATGCAGAAATCAGGAAATGCAGGAAGTGTGTGACTGACCTCGAGCTCCTCTCTGCCTTTGTAAATGAGTATATCAACTACCTGCAGCATGCAGACATAGTCTTGGAAAAGATGTCACAGCTCAACCGATAAGTCTGAATAGGGCATGCTTCTTACCTGTGGACTAGTTACATGTGAATGTTTCTGGAACTGCTGAGCTATGTTTCGCCTTAATTCAGGTACAGTGACCAGCTCATCTAACTTGTAGTTGTTCACTGTCCAGGGCNGATAGCCGAAATCAAGAAGCTGTCGTGTGCAACTGCACCACGGTCCAGCTGCCAGTATACAGCAAGTGAGTTCGACCGTTCAAACCCCGATTTATGCTTGAACTAGCCATGGCGCTTGCTGATTACCGATGACTATCCAGTCAAGACCTCCTGTACGCAGGTGTTCCATCCGAGTGCTTCCATGTGCTCCATTTTGTTCACTGTGGCTATNGCACCTTCCACAAGACCTCAGGCATGTCTAGGATGGGCTGTGCAATTGCTAGCTCATACACAGCGCGCGCCCGGTCTGTCTCGCCAAGGAACTGTGCTTCAAATTCGGCAAACTTGCACCAGGCTGTGCAGTTGGCAGGATTGTGCTCCAAGTACTTCTCATAAAGCGTGCGTACCCGCTCAATGTTGCCTAGCTGTCGCTCAATCTGCAGCAAACAGGNGAACCAACCTAGCCTGACAGATGCTGGCTTGAACCAACCTATCTTGACTCTTGCAAAATGGTTCTACAGACAAATCCAGCTTGCATTGAAGTTGGCATATTGCCGCCACAGCCCAGTTCCCAATATATGTATGTATTCTAACGTGTGTGCAAAAGGGGTTGATTCCCCGGCAGCCACACATTTTATGGCTTGGATTGCTGCCAGAGTGTTACAGAAGATCTAACATATCCATCACTGTGAACGGAGGCTCAGGAACTGAATGGGCAGTCTGCAAAGTGGCACAAGTGCATGTCAATTCACTGTGAGGTGCATACATCACACAGCTGAATACAGGATACAGCTGTGGTTCAGCCTGTAGATGCAGCATATGCATCACAGCAGGGCAAACTATGCGCTCTATGTGCAAGTGCAGCATTGGCAATGCTTTGACACCACGTAGGCATACCTGCAACTCTGACGTGTCAATGTGTGGCTTTGTGAATGTGCCCGTGAACTCCTGCAGCAGCCGGAGACACCTCACAGCTCAGCAGGACAGGCAAGCATGCAAGCTACACAATGATGTGCTCATACAACATGAGCTCTGCAACAAAGTTTGCATGCCAACAATGCCACTGCATATCAGTCGTACCCCCCAAGCGTCAACAACATCCTCTGGAGGTCCCAGTGCCACTGAGACTACATGCCCTTGACCCAAACTGTGAACATAAAACTTNGCAGCCGGTGTTGGCCCATCACAGCTTTCATATTGCAAAGTTTCTGCGGTGCCCAGTCGCTGCTCACATGCATGATCGCCTGCGCCTTCGGGCACGCAAATAGCTGGGGCTGATACAGAGGTGTCTGGAGAAGTAGTTGCAGTACGTCGACAGACCAGGTTTGCACCACAAAAATGCTTCCCGTCATAGCAGGCGCCGCAGCGATCCTGTGCGGTAAGACCTGCCTGGTACACCACTTGAGTCAAAGTATGCGAGGCAGGTAGTGTCTGCAGCACATCGCAGCACATCTGTGAGCACACGTAGGCGGTGGGGCACGCGGCTCTGGTTGCAGCACCATCAACATGTNAAGTGCAGCAAGTGGCAGGTGAGCCATACTTCAGCATGGTGTCAGCTAATGAATAATGTTCCATGCAGATGTCCAAAGAGCTGGATATTGAAGCAGCTTGTCATGGAAACATGTACAGGGGGGTGCTGCAGTCAGTCACCTTGAGCCTTGGTCTGCCTGAGTCAAAGAGTTCATGCGACTCCAGGACTTGCAGTGGTATACGTATACCCTTGGAGATGTGTNGTGGTCAGACTATGCAGCTGCGCAACCCCATTCAAACGCACCCAAGCAGCTTGGACTGGCCTTGACAGCTCAGTGCAAGAACGTTGAAGAAAGTATTCCAACTAATCTGATACAGCCAGGTCCCGTAGCCAGATCGCCAGACGATATACTACCTACTCACAAGGAGAGCACGGGACTTGTGCACACAGCAGNGATCAACACTTGTCTAGCAGATGCAACACCAGTTTACAATCAGCACAACTATTCCCAGCCATCTCCTCCAGCTGGAGCAGCCTCCTCTGCACCACCCTCAACAGCAGCAAGACAACCGCCTGCTGGAGCTGCTGATGATGCTCAGCAGTCCCAGTCACTTTCCTCTGAGCCAGCACCTGGTAAAGTTGGGGAGACACAGGGTGCAAGGCAGAAGTCTGTAGCTGCCTCACAAAAGCCAGTGACACAGCGCACCACATTGGACAGGGAACCTCCAAGCCCTGCAAGTGGCCCAAAAGCAGCTACAGACAAACGCCCTGCTTCACCGGCGCCTGGTCCTGGCAAAGCAACAGGCAAGTCATCTCCTGCAGAGCAGAGTACCAGGCAGGAGGCTATGGCAGGTCTGCAGCGGAAAGGCAAACAGCCAGCTGCATCAGATCAGGAAGCAGCCACCATCTTTGTGGACCGCCCACAAGACACAGACAGCGCCAGCTCACAGACAGGCTCAGAGCCTGGCGTGCAAGCGCAGAAGGGGCCTGCACTGCCGCCAAGTGGCAGAGCGCCTGGCACCGAACACCAGGCAAGAGAGCAAGCCATGAAGGGGCTGAAACAGCAGAGCCAGCAGACTCAGTCANAAACTCTTTGATGCATGCTCATGACAGCACTCATTGTCAGATAGTCATAAGGGACACTACACAGCGGCAGCTCTCGCCGCTTTTAGCACAGCTGCCTGTCATGCTTGCCCGTGTCATGAGCCGCTGAACTGCATCTCACGATAGTCGAGTAGGCAAAAGCACACTGGCTATCTGATTATGCTGTCAGCTCTGCATCATATGCCAGCCTGAGCATCAACTTGTTGGCAAGCTGTTTTGCTCTTGACTGCAGGAAGGATGGTGATGTATACCGCAGCTTGTTGGAGATGGCAAAGCGAAGCCCCTTCAACGCCACTGAAGAAGGTCCTGCTTGGAAACCTGTGTTGGAGGCCCGCATGAACCCTAAAGCCAGAGGCAGCTCCAAGCTGTAGAGCANGGTTGGGGGCATTGCCTTTCTGAATGGCCCTCAGCACAGTGATACTTTGCGCATCAGCCAAGGCCAGACTGGCTTGCCCCTTCAACACNTACAGCTGACATGCTGCAGACAATGCAGCTAGAAGCATGTGTCATTGCTATCTTGCAGAGCATTCGATAATTGGCTGGGTCAAACTTGCACAAGAAGCACAGGAAAGTTTCTTGTCCTGCTTCTTGATGCCGATGCCAATGCTGTCCAAAGCTCTGCCAATCAGCCTTGCAGCTTTACAACAGACTGTTGTTACACACTACCTCTCACGCAGTATTCCAAAGCCTATTGTGCAAAAAGCCAGGCGCATTCGCAGTAGCCTTCGAGGNTGGAGCCCCTTACTCACTCACTGCAGACCGCCCCTGGCCTGCACTGCATGGCATGCACAGTCAGACAGACACGCCAGTGCCTATTTCCCCCTCGAGCATTCCAAGCTACACCAGCACTGCTGAGCTGCGTGNAACAGTGGCAAGCCCAATACCAGACCGTAATTTTGGCATGGAACTTGTTGGCTTGCACAACTGCACAGTACCCAGAAGAAAAAGCACAGCGAAGTCACTTCAAGGACTTGTAGTGCGAGCGCAACAGGAGTGTGTCTGCAACCTGATGCAACAGTGTACAGGCATGTAAAGTGGGAAGCNCAGCTAACACGCACAGGTCACCTCAATAACACCTGCTTGTGCTGAGACCTTGCACATGAACATATGCACAGCTTCAGTGTTGCAGACAGGGTAGCACTACTGTACCTGCTGTCCCACTGCAGCAAGGATGCTCACGCCATCATGCATTGCTCCTGCTTGCACTTGCATGGATCCNGTCTGTGCCATTTGCTGCACCTGCAGCAGATCACACATGCATGAGGTCCAGTGTGTGGCGCTGAGCATTGCCTACACGTCTGAGGCACAAGCAACGACTGAAGACACATGCGCACATGCACAGCTTATCTTGTACAGGAATGCAAGACCTGGGTGCGACGTTCACAGTTGACCATAAGGTTGTCTGTCTGTGATCCTGCCTTTGTTAGTGACCAGACAAAGGCAGGATCACCCTGACTCTCTACTTTGTTTGCATGTGCCCCACAGCTATGTGAACCACACCCACCTGGTATGGCTGCATCTGAAGCCATCAAGCCAAGCTGACTCAGCAAAGCATCTGCCACAGCATCTAAGGCTGCCTNGAGACAGAAGTCTGTGGGGCAATCAGTGTAATGGCCGATGCAGCTGCTTGTCCTGAAAATCAGTAAGGCCCTACGTACACCACGAGGGTTATGCGCTGAGCTCGACCTTAGCGTGCGTAGAGCACTCATTGGCAATAGCAAAAAGGAAGCATGATATGCCTCAAGTATAACATGACTTTGTGACACGTACACTTGCAGTGGGGTCTGCAGCCCGTGCTCGACAACAAATCATCTTGACCCTGTAAAACTCTCGGCTCTTTCTAAAAAAGCCAGCATCAACCTGCAGTCAATTGCTTGCTGCTGGCTGCAGTTCACTTGTAAACGCAATAGAAGATCTCACACTTAAGCCTGCCCTCATGCTTTGGCGCTATAGCGGTATGCCTGACATGATAGACAGCACAGCCATCTAAAGCCATCCTAAAGCCATCAGGGGTGTCATGAGTCTGCATGCATGTAATCTGCAAAGTTGCATGTCTAATGCAGATATGTGTCAAAGCGGGGACGTCATCTCATGTAACAAAAAAAGAGTATTGTGCCTGAGCAGCGGACTTGCACCCTTGTTCATGTACGTTGCAAGGAATGCAGCAGTGCAAGACCAGGTCATGTCATGATGTTGGGACTATGTGGCACCCCGCCCTCATGCAAGGCTGAAATGCAACAACAAGGGGATATACTTTGTCAAAAACCAGGATCATGCCATAGGCTTTCCAGGCTGCAGTAGCAGAGCATAAGCTCCTCAACACAATTACGAGTTGCTTGTGCAAATACTCACACTCATGCCNTAAGCATACACGCACAGCCATGACACATGGGCGTAACATGCAGCATTGGAATCTACCTCCAGTGGTGGTCTGGCCAGCAGTCAGGCTGTTTCTGAACTCTTGAGATAGCCATTTCTCATCTAGGGATCCCAGGGAGGAGAACTGGGCCACTAAGGGAGCCCCCTCGAATTCAGGAGGGAACTTTTCCCGAGCTAGCAAGGCCTGCACTCGCAGATGCCCATACTTCTTCAGCGCAGGTCCTGCCAGCACCAACAGGGAATTCAGCACACATGCTTGTAGTCAGTACAAAGTGGCCATGTCAATGGCATCTTCGCTACTATCTCTGCAGATGTGCGTACGAGAAGGTGATTCCTGTAGCTGTATTTGACTGGTCTGGCTGTGACTGGGCTGTGATCATGTTAGCTTTGAGTGCTGATTGAGGCAGAGCAACATACAAGTTCACAATCTCATATAGCAGGAGCTTGACATGTTTGCCCAGCAATGAGTTGAGCTTTTGGCTGGAAGCAGGTACAGGCAATGCATTGACCAGGATCGCAGGCAATATGTTGTGAAGTTGGCTTGGNCCACGGCAATACATATATGCTACCTGAAGAGCCGAGGTCACGTAAAAGAGAGCAGTGTTCCTGCGTTGAAGCTCCTTCTGCAGTATCCCTGACAGAAAGCCGCATTGTCAGTCAATGTTTCATCGGAACCTCTGAAAGATGACACCGTACCTGACCACGAAGCCTTTTTTGCGAAAACTTTCTTCTCGAGAGCTGTGACTTGCAACAAAATGGACTGCTCGCCGGCGAACCTGTGCAGCGACAAGTCCTCAGACAGTTGCGCCGCCAGAGCAAACCTGACTTGGGCCAGTGCGGTCGAAGGTGAAGTTACGAGGAGCAACGCAGCGACGAGCAGCAAAACGCCTAGCTGCTCGATCCGATAGGTTGACGATGAGTAAACCCTAACGCCAAAGTGTAGACAACACAAGGCACAGCACCTTCAANAGGGTTGACATGTTCAGGTTTTGACTAGTAACCGCGCAAGTCTTTGAATACTTCAGCAGCAGATGCCGAAATAGAGCTGGCACTCAAACATTCGTGAGCNTGGCACAGCGCAGCTCATATGCATTTGCACTCACCACTCCAGACTCAGACTACTCAGTCTCCCACACACATCATCTGCGCACAGCCATTACGTACATGTGCATGNCTGTGTTGCATTCTCCGCAGTGTGTTTCACGCATCTGCGAGGCTACACTGATATGTTGGTGGCCGCATGCAGTCAGATGGTGAACTGCCATGCTGAGCAGCAAAAGAAGCATGCCAACATTTCATTTGGCAAGTCCATTTGGCAAGTCATTCTACTTGGCAGGTACTTGCGCAACCCAACACGCTCGACAGTAGTGTTTTGCACTCTCCGTGTTGTCTAGCTGGCGGTCAGCAGACTTTACCTCCTTGCCAATTTGATAGTACAGCGCCTTGCTGCTCTTTTTGGATCAGCGCACATGCCGTGGCCGTGCCATGCTGCTGCTTATAATAAGCAACCAGCTGGTGCCACTCCTTGTCTTGCGCATTGCCCTTGTAGCACGCAAAAGACTTGCCCACCTGTACAAGCAAGTACACCCTGGTCTACACTCCAACCCACTCTGTGTTGTCTTGCTACCCTGCAAACAAGAGCATCTGAGCGTGATGGACTATGGCNCTAGTCAACACAGCTGCTGCCCAGCTTCCAACCCTGACATCTGGCTTGAGAGACTCCAGCAATGCGCCACTGCTGGCTTCTTTGTTTTCTTCAGTCATGAAAGCGTCGGAGGAAGAAGTGCAGAAGGGCTTGACAGGGAACAAGGCCTTGTCAGCGGCAGCCCTCAGGGCTGTTGGGCTGCTGGGGACTGCAGTGGGGGATNCCACGTGTACACCCTACTTGTCAGTTTCACACAGGGTCAGACACAAAAGGAGTCACATACCANAGTGCTTCATAAGGCGCTATGACATATGCAACAGACATAACTGTCATGTTCATGCAGCGTATCTCTTGCATCTCTCTCAAGCATTTGGCATTGTGCGCATGGCAAGCACCTGCAAGCATGACAGCCTGACACAGCTTCTGCATCAAGCTATGTCACCTTGCCATATTTACAGCTCACAGATTGCTTGTAATACTGGCACTGTGCAGTGTTACCATGCTCTTGTGCCTGGCCACATGTGCCAGCCAAATATGTCAGTTGCGCCCTGTAGCATAGCTGTACCTGAACAATCCACGAGCATTACAACCGCGTGAGGAACACACGTCACGCACAGCATCAGAAGCATCTCGTACACTGCAGGATGGCACTCCCTGTAGGAACGCTGTGAACACCAGCACCTGCCCATACTGTGACTACCATGTTCAGAGCCAGTACAACAAGATTCGCAGCAAGCGAAATGAGCTAAAGGACAGCCGCTTGCATCAAGCCTTCCATTATGCCAACGGAGCACGCCTTGGTCAGTTGCACTGTGCAAATGCACACTGTGCAATGCTGTGACTTTGCCTGGCGAAAAGATTGTTCTCAGCTGTGCCCACATACCTTGCATGCGCCTTCTGTGCATTGCATGTAGTACTGCACAGTCCAACCTTCAATCCTGATTTGCCTGTGCACTCATTTGCAACGACTTCAGCGAATAATGCTGCCGCTTGACAGCAGCTCTGTCTGTTAGAAACATGTGTGCATGTCTGTGTGCTGCCTGCAAGGTATGCCCAGCACAGCATATCTAACCGCTGCATTTGTTCTGACATGTGCGTGCTTGTCAGTCTAGCACTTCATGCCTGGCATGAATTGAACATTCACTGCAGCCGNAGTCCACAATGCTGCTATGTGCACGTATGGCCAGCTGCATGCGTGCGAAGCACACAGCTTGCCTGTGTAGCCGGGCACACAGTCCCATTGCTTGGCAGAGATGTACCATTCAAGGCAACACATGTGGAAGTCCAAAGCTTGCAGCATATAGCATGTACCAACCCAGGCTGTAATTTCAGCGTCAGTTCACCGATCCAAGGTTGACGCAATCATGTGACATGCTAGTGCGAGTCACATGGCCTTGGCTGTCGCTGCAGCAAGCATTTGTCACTGCTAGGCTTGGCTTCCCATACTGGTCAACTTATGAATGCTGAGTATGTAGACAAACAAGCAGGTCAGTGCTACATCATTGTGCAAAGGACCTGTGCATGTGGTAGGTATACATCATTGAGGCCAACCCAAGAGCGTCAAGGACAGTACCCTTTGTGGCTAAGGCAATTGGGCACCCCATTGCCAAGTACGCCAGCCTCATCATGAGCGGGCAGACCCTGAAGGACCTGGACTTCACCCAGGAGCCCAAANGAGCATAGATTTTGCAGATTGTGTATTTGTTTCGCTGTTGTCATATTTCAGGTATCCAACGTACTGAGTCAGGAATTTCTGCAGCGTTTGTTGTTGATGACGGTGATGGCCCTTGTTCAGCTGTTACAGATGGCAGAGTTCTGAGCACNAGGTGAGCATGCTGCAGCAGCTGACAAGACACTCTGCCATCAGCATGCCAGGGGCTCTAGATGCAAGCATTGATGCAGACATACATTGGTTTTGTTGGAACTCTATTCATTGGAGTCTTGCCCATGAGATGATTGAGCGGGTATGGACAGTGGTGCTTGGCCTGCATGTGGAGCTGTCAACTCAAAGGATCAGAGCACTGCTGTACAAAAGCCATATTGNCCGTTTGTATTGACTAGGTAGTTCAAAAATCCTTGCTGCACCAGCAACGCCGCACCGCTCTCCGCTAAACAAGATGCAGTCCCAAACCTTGGCAAAAGCCCTCAGCAGGCAGCAAAGCAAGCAGACAGAAGCTGTTGGAGCAGCCACAGGACCCCAGCTGAGTGTACAGGCACTGACAGCGTTGCAGCCGTGTGAGAGAAGAGGCGATGCCCCAGCATGCACAACACTGGGCAGCACCGAGCCTGCAGTCACGGCTGAAATCCTCAGCAAGCCAACAGTCATCATGACAANGCACCTGAAGGTTTGGTGCTGTTGGTCAAGTACACAGCAAAACAAAACAGCAGGTTTAGACTGTGGCTGTGCCTAAAGACTTAGACAAACATTGCATGCACATTCACGGTACGCACCATATCCCTGCCATTAGTTTGCTGGATGCAGGCATAGGAAGTTTGTCTATCACACAGCAGCTTTGAGACGCATAAGCAAGTGAGGGTTCACAGAAGCACTGCTCTGTGTAATAAATGTTGCATTGCATGATGATGCCGGTATGGCAGAAGAGATCCACCGCAGGTTTGGGTACTGGCCTCAAGCTGATGCCACAAGAGTATGAGCTGCATGCAAGCGTAGCCAAAGTACTCCAAAGTGGTGACCACTGATACGAGCATCCTGCCGCTAAATCCACAAGCAAATTCGCCAACATCATGGTATGTGCGGGGCATGTGCAGTGGGAGACTATCAAGACACTTCAACTGCATGAGGCCTGCATGTTATAGCAAAGTGTGCATCAGTGGGNCTATACCGAGATGTTGACGCTGTGCAAGAGCTTTGGGGGCACACATTCAAGTAAGACCCTTTGATAGCCGTCCCCAGTCATGTGCTACAGCTTGTGAAGCTGCATGTAAGACTCCAGAACCTGACCTGCTGTTTGTACTCCCATCCCGGGCAGTATGTCTTGTTATGTACAACAGGTATGGTTGGCACCCTTTCTCAGTATNGCTGACGCTGCTCAGCCTCAAGCTGCTGCCTGAGCTGTGAGACGTGAGCCTGCAGGGCTGAGTGAATGCGGCGCTCAGCAGCTGCCATGTCAACTGCCAGCATGCCTATGCTGAACGGCAGCCCTAGTTTACGCGCCACTCACTATATGCCCCGAGGCAGCATGCGGCCCAGCAGCTGGCACATCCACTCAGACACTTTCGCTGCTTGGCCTTACATGAGCAGCGAGTACAGCAGAGAGCGAGTGCTGTGCGCTGAGCAGAGGAAGCAGTCTCAGGAGCTGCAGATGTGTGAGCAGGACTTCATCGTCCCCAAGGCAGCGCTGCCACTCAAAGGGCAGGGCTGTTTCAGTCAGCTGGAATATGACCTGAACCCATACCCTGTAAGCTTGCCTACCTCCTGCACAGGGTCAAAACCTGTACTTGCTGACACTTGGTCTCACCTGTGTTGAGAGTTTTTCAGCAACCAAGCACGGGGGACACCACACATGGGGACAAGCAGTCCAGCTTTTGCACATGTGCATGCTCAGGGTCGGCTAAAAAGTTTATTTTGCCAGCTTCCCTCCTTGCCCCCAATGCAATCCCACAGGCATGAAATCACAGTCATATCAGCAAAACAGCTAAAAATCTCAAGTGGAGAATGAAAGTCTACAAAATGTTGGAGACCCTTTTCCAGGACCTAGCTGCACAAACTCTGCAACATGATGTGGTTTGTGCTTGCTTGCGCTGACTCTGCAGCCCTCCGCACCTCACTTGGCTTCAGGACCAGGCTGCTGCAGGATCGGAAGAAGGTGAGGGGGCACTTGCACTCTGACAGCAAGCCATTCTACCCACCAGGGAAAATGCACTACCCAAGTGATCTCTTGCGGGGGCAGTTCAGCAGGGCAGAGTGCGTGGCCCAGCTAGAGCAGGAGCTGACCGCTGCCTGGCCCCTGTCATTCCTTCAGGCATGTTGTGCACTACCTGATGCATCACAGGATAGGCATTGCAGCACAGGCATCACAGCATGGGCATTACAGCATGGGCACCACAGCATGGGGCATNCACCTCAGTCTTGCATTGCAGCAGCAATTTAGCATGCACGCACCTGACCTAACCACATGCCTGACTTGCATGACAGCTTGCAGGTCTTGCGTGCAGATGAGCAATGCTGGGCAGTCAATGACAAATGCAATGCTGTTTCGGCTGCACAAGCCCTGTGTGTGCATGCAGAGACCGGCTAGTGCTGGACCCCACAGAGCATCCAATGTTGCTAGCGGAGCCAACATTCAATTCCAAACCTCTGCGGGAGCAAATGGTGCAGGCGATGTTTGAAACCTACGGCTGTCCTGCAGTGTTCTTGGCCAAGAACGCGGTGTTGAGCTCCTTTGCTACAGGCCGGCAGACATCCCTAGTTGTAGATGCTGGGCATGAAGGCANCTGACGACAGCAACTCACCTGTGTGCAGCCGTGCCTTTGCCTCGCAGGTTGTCTCTACACATGACATTCATTCTGTGTTCAAAACTGTGCAACACTGCCAGGCATCTTGCCCTAGACCACCTCCATTTTTATTGACTCTACGCACAGTGTGGCATGGTGCCCTGTTCCAGCTATAAGCATCCAGGAAAGCATATGTGCTGCATTGCTTCAGGCAATGCAATGGTGTGTTGGGGCCAGGATGCTGAGCCTGTATNAGCGCCTGCTTGCTGCTGGCAACAAGGTCTTGCGCGCTGAAAACTGCCTCAGCTGCTGCCTACATGCGCAAAAGTGAATTTGAGCTTGCTGTAACATGCAGCCGACAGTCTTGACCAAAGGAGTCCTACATCGGCGTGCGCAGCTGCGTTCTCAGCTGCCTTTGATGTCTTCTGCGCAAGCTGCAGGGCAGCCGCAGGAGGGAGAAACTTCATCCGTACGTGCCGCTGTCTAGGTAAGCGCGACCTGCCCGCCTGCTGTGATCTACTCCATGCTCCTGTGTAACAGTTCCGTTGCTACGAGCACACTTGCATGTCTGTACAGACCACTTGAGGGAGCTTAGTGAAGGACTTCAGCAACGATCCGCTTGGGTCTACTACTGCTTGTGCGCATGTCGACATTACTGCTCTCGTTTAACTGAAGAAGAACAGCGGAAGCTTTGCTTAGAAGCATTGCTTGTGCGAAGCCAGGAAGGACCCAGGCCAGGCTAGCGGTGCCAGCTTGCACTGGCAGGTCCTGGGTGGTGAGCCTGATTGCAAGCGTCTGCAACAGCGAAGTCCGTAGTGCTTGTTTGCCTCATCTAGCCCGCTTCCTGGCGGTGACCTGTTGCAACTCACCGCCGTGTGGCCGCAAAGATTTTCGGAGCAGCAGGAGTCGGTCATCGTCAGCCCGGTATATGTCTCGCATGCACTAGCCAAGTTCTGAGGCTGAATGGAGGATGATCGCCTCGAGAACCTCCTGTTGGGAAGCAGCAGTAGTGATGAGGTATTCTCCATAGTTCCAAGTTTGTCACTCGGCCGCTGGTTCACGGCAGCACTGCGTCCCTCAACTTGCAAGTAGTGTAGTGTCTGCACAAGCGTTACGCGCTGGCTTACCTAACTCTTCTGTGAACAGCAGGAGCCTGCACCTGACCAGGTCCCTGTGGGTGGCTTGCCAAACCATAGTACAGACTTTCGTGCTCAGCTTGCTGCGCCATTCAACCCCATCCCAGCAGCACAGGCACACGCACCAGCACCTGTGAGTCAAGCTGCAGGGGCCTCTGTAGCTGCCACGCCTGCTGCCTCCCCTCCGCCTAACAAAGGCATGTGTCCTGAACTTGCACCTACTCAACTGCAGTTGCAAGTGACCTTGTCACAACATCAAGGCAATGTACAGGCACCTTGATCCTTGACCCCACCGCTGTGTTGGCGAGTCAGCAGCAGAAAGNGCAACTGTTGCAGCTTGCACTGTGATTGACACATGAAAGCAGCCAGACTTCGGCTTCTTGAAGGCTGTCACAGTCATGGCATGTCACTACTGTCTCAGGCATGCAGCAGGAATTGACTGTGCTCTGAGGCCTGACTGGGCTTGTTGTTACACTTGAGAGCTGTTCTTGCAGACACAAAGCAGCTGTTGGCAAGCCATAAGTCCACAAGCCATGTGTGTGCAAAACAGCAGTGATATGCCAAACTGATCAGCAANCCTCTGCAGCTCTTCTGTGTTTGCTGTGTTGCTCACCGAGCCTGTCAGGTATTGTGTCGAGTGAGTGGTGTTGTTGAGTGCTGCGAATCTCGAGAGGAAAGTAGGTAAACAAGAAGGGGGCGACCGCAAACGAGTAAGCGCACTGCCCTGTGCGTTACCTGTAAGGCCGACTGCAGCGTCAAGTGTTTGGGCATCTGGCTTGAGCGCTGTTTCGTCTTTGCTGCGCCTGGCTCGCAGTATTTGTACGCGGTTTTGACGACCACCTTGCCAANGCAAGCTCTCGAGCATTGCTGGCCATGGTGTAGCCTGCATGTACTTCAAGGAGATTCCTTGTCTGCATTGCGTTGCAAGCTCTTACGCGCCATTATTGGCATGCAACAGCCCTTGCTTAGCTGGCTGCCCAGACCACCTGCATAGCATAGCATGCTCCCAGCTGAGTGCTTACTTACACTTGGCGGCTCATGTAGGTGCCTCCAGCCTGGTTGAAGACATATCCTAGTCTGAAGGCCCTGGGCCCCTGGACGCGGGACCTGTTGNCCCTAGTTAGGCCCTAATTAGACCCCTTAAGGTTAATTGTTACACAGCCTGGCAACACATTAACTGGCNACCTCCATACTAAATGATGGTGCGCTGGCACGGTCCTTAGCGCAATTGTGGCATCTTGTGCCCGTATCCAAAGCGACATAGGAGCCAAGTTGAGCACGTCTGAAGCTGTGCTTGATATGATGCTTTCATCAAATGTCAGACCAGTCAGCTGAGGCCACTTACCATNTGTTGTTGCATGTTCACAAAGTGTAAATCTGTTCACTGCTGCCTCCTCATTGTTCTGTGCCCATGCAAACTAATGAGTTATGTTGTTACGGGACATTAACTTGGGTCCGGTTGTACAATTCCTACTGTTGCAGAATCAGTTATTGATTGATTCTTGATGCTTTAGACAAGCAGACATGACACTGAAGCTGCTGTGTGTAACCATGCATATTGCGCCAGTAGTTTAAATGCTATGATCGCCACGCTGTGCAAATGTTGACTCTGTTTGCAAGCCTTTTCAGCAACCTTTTCTGCAANAGCTTCTGCCTCAGCTGCTGCTGCCTCAATATCTTCAGCCAGCTTCAGACGCGCTGCTTCACCTCCCAGAGTGACAGCACTCAGGGCATCTTTGCAGTCTGTCTGTGTTGCTACCATGGCTGGCGTGTTGCCATAGTCATTGCGGCTAGCCTGCACATGCCATTTCAAGCTGCAATTTCTAGAGACATAGCATAGTGGTTACTTCAACTCAGGTTTACATACACCACTTGGGTGTGCAGACCAGCTGTAGCTGTTGAAATTGAGAATGCATCACCTCCATGAAGAAACCACTGTAGCATACAATAGGAGGTCGGAAAGCAGTGGTACAGCTCATGCCTACATCAGAGTAGCATTGTTTTTACCAGATGCAACTCAGCCTTAAGACTGCAACAAGTGCACAGCAAAACTAGCTGCTATGCAGTTCAATATGCACAGACAGACAGGTATAAACAGGCTGCAGGCAACATTGTGCTTGCCGATTGGTGACTGTATACTTTCAGGGTGGCACATGTTTGCTAGCTGATAAGTTTTGTGGCCAGTGCTCTCTCATTGTTATGTTGCAAGACACATACTGTGAGCACATGCAGGTGTGTTTCAGTGTCCAGGCAGCATGGAATGTTCAAACCACAGCAGCCGTCTCTTGTGGATGTATGATGAAAGCACGTACCACATTTGCCCCCTGTCGCAGCAGNTGCATATGCCCAACCAAAGGTGCACATGACTAGGTGCATGCCTGGCCCAGACTGACGCACAGGAACAAGTTGTGAAATAAGCACACACGCTGCCTGGCTCATGCTGAGACAAGAACAGGTGGTTGCCTGGCTCAAGATGAGACAAAACATGTATGGCCTGGCTCATGATGAGACAAGAACCGGTGGCTGCCTGGCTCAAGATCACATAAGAACACGTATAGCCTGGCAGCGCATTGGGCAGTACCCACCTGGTGAAGGTGAGGTCCAAGCTCTTGCGCCCACTNACCAAAAGATGTGTTTGCTGTCTTCAGTAACTAAATGCTCACACTGTTGCAAATGTTACTAGTGTCAGGACTTTGTAGCCTGGGTGTGCCATACTTTTGTAAGTCACACTGATGCAAGCCTCAGAGAGCTGCTGCAATACATACTGTTGTATGCAGAGCTGATGTGGCCGATGCACTGATGGCCAGAGGAGACACAGCACGTGCTGCATTGGTCCTGCAGCGCCAATGTCAGCTGTTGGTACGGGAAGCTTGGTGGCAACTAGCTGCTATCATGCTGCCACGCCTGCTACAATGCCAGAAGCTGTTGTTGCAGGTAGGCAGTCTTTGTACTTCGTAATGNAACGTGAACTGCAGCAGCGTTTGCCTCAGAAAGTGGTTGCAATGCAGACAGGAGGGCCACAGCAGACAAAGCAAGCAGTGCTGTTCCTTGGCTGTCAGATTGGCGTCTGAAGCTTGCATCAGGGNGTTGGCTGACTGTTGACTGGACATTTTGGGCGGCCCTCTCTGGTTGGTGCCTCTGGAAGCCAGGATACGTAAAGTCCTTGTCCGTCTTGGATTCCTGTTGCAGCCAGCTGAGCCTTACGCAAATGCTGCTGGTAGGCCATATGCCAAATACAGGCATAGTCCGACATGCTTCGTCATGAAGTTGCCTGTGTTTGTCACTTGACACAAAAGTCAGATGCAGCAGAGAAGACATGTGAACACATCCAGCAACACAGATAGCCACGCAGGACAAGCCTGACTGTATATGTGTGCACTGTGAAGTATGGAGCCCTGTCAGGTATGTCATTGTGCTGTGCATGCCATTGATGTAGAGCTTACCGGGACACCAACTACTTCAGGTTTCNTGTGCTGTGCACTGTGCTGCAGAAGCAGCTACAGTTCCTTTGAACATCACGCTGCAAGCCAATTCATCATCTCCACTCAGCAGTGCAGACAATGCCAACCTCCAAAACGCCATAGCCAGCCTGCTGGGACTCAGTAAGCATTTCCTCACCTCATGGCGCTCACATGGCTGTGCACACACAAGCACACTGTGTATTTGATATGAGCAAGCTAAACGTGTGTTGATATGTCACCCTTGTGCGAATCAGGGAGTCTTATCACTGCAATGAGCAAGATATGCAGCATAATGCTGGTAGTTTATCTGCATGTTCAGGCGGATGCTCATAAACCTAATTTTGGGCATGCTGTAAGCTTTTCCTCTCAAGGCTATAGCCTCACAGTGCATATGATCACCCTTGGGAGAAATTGGAGTACGGGTCTAATGAGTTGAACCGGTCTCTTGAGCGATTATGTCTTGAATCAACCTGTTTGGTCTGTGCAGGCAACTCATCAGTCACGACAACATCTGCAAACCCATCGTCACGACGCTTGCGGAGGCTGCTACAGGCCAGCAGTGAGAATGTGGGGATGACCATCAACCTCCCAGCTGGCACCAATGTGACACAGGTCATTGCAACTTTGCAGGCTGCATCTGCAGATGGCTATGGTCAGCTACTGGCAGCTGGGCAAGCAGCGTAAGTCTTCATCTCTCTGTCAGTAGCCCTCTGCTTTGAAGCCTCCACTGGGTATGCTGTGGCATCTTTTTGTATCATGTGTGTGCTGAGGGTAATTTGCTAGAAGAAGGGGCAAAAGCATGTACTGTTCTGTCTCTCCCAGGACAGGCCTGCTATCTTTTGCATTACAGGCAGCCATCAGGTGTCTCAAGGACTGAAATCTTTGCTCTGCTACATTGCAGTCAGTCAGGATNAGAGGAGTAGGCACAGGAGCAGCAGCAGGAGAAGGGGAAGTGCCTCTCCAGTTGTGGACACCAAGAGACATTCAAACAGGCCTAGTCAGCACAGCCCAGCCATCAGCCGGCTCAGCAGGGAAGCTGCCAGGAAGCAGGCAAGGTCAAGCGACAGGAGCCTGTCACGGCACAGTCCTGAGAGACGCAAGCGTGCTGCATCGCCAGATGCTCCGCTGTCTAAGCTGACACCTGCAAAACGTGGCCGAGCAGCAGTAAAGCAAAGTCCTTTGGGACGAGGCGGGTCNACCATGAAGGCCTTCATGTTGGGACCCATCAAGCGCCGCTCATTGCCTTTCTGGGTCCATCTGAGCGTATGCTGGCAATGCTGGGGGTCATCATACGCTGCATACAGGGCGTTGATCAGCAGAGCAGCTGCTGGCAGATTGGGCTTCTGGGCCACACAGTGACCTGCATTGCAAAGTTGAGGTGGGTGAGTCTTCTTTGTCACCATGTGATGTTACATAGTAGGTCTACNATGCAGTCCTGGCATGTTGTGCATTGTGTTGCCTTCAATGTGCTGCGCAGCACAGTTGGTGGGCCCAGAGTGCAAGTTCTTCACAGCCCCTGCTGGGACCCCAGCCCTGCCTGTGCAGGGGCTCCACTGCTTGCGCCAAACTGCTGGCCAGAGAGGTACCAGTGATCAGGTGCATCCCAACATCTGATCAGCTGTTGCGCACACTGCCATCCCAAAACTTGCAGCTGCCATGCTTTTAAAACCCATACTGATTCAGAGCCTACCTTGTGTCACAATACTGGCATAAACTACATCCCAAAATACCTATTTCTTCTGCGTCTGAGATTCCAACAGCCTGCNCACACACAGCGACATTGCAGAGGCTGAGACACATTTGCTCACCGTGCTTGTCTGCCAGTTGACGCAGCTTGTCTGCCACTGATGCATCCCAGTGGTCAAAAATGTCCACATGCGTTTTGAACAAACATATGTGGGGCCCTACCTGCATGTACAAATGCGTTGAAGCAGTGCATCGGGCGCCGCCGCAGTACCTCAGTGTGATTAGCAGTGTGATAAGGACATGCAGTCAATGGTCTGGACCATGACTGCGTCACAGTCACTGGGATTCATGAGCATAAGGTGACCTGATCTTTGGCAGGTAAAATTGGACATAAACATTCCGTATGACAACACCAGGCAAAACATCTGAGGTTACACCTGAGCACCAAGCAAATTATTTAGAGGTGCTGCAAGATCATGTAGGTTTTGGTATGCCGCCAAGGTGCTTGTCAGCTCCTGACAGCCTTCAGGCATGCATGCAGCGCACAGACGAAGATAAGCGCCTTCTCACACATTGCGCACGGACTCTGTGAACCATTCTTTTGCATGCACCACATCAACTCTCCTTGAGTGCACAGAGCAAACAAGCTTGTGTGCTGTCACCTGATCTGCTATCCTGAGCATTTCCTCAATTGTGGCAACATCTGCTGCTACAGCTAGGTTTGTCTGCTTTCGTGCCATGATCTGAAGCAGCTTCTTGCTGCATGCATTCTTGGCATGCTGCTGCCTGTCCTNCAAAAGTGGTTGCACTGACCGCATGCGTGGACAAAACGACTGTGTACCGAGCAGATACACATCAATGTGATGGAATTCAACTTACATTCTGTGACTCGCTTTGCCAAACTATTGTACCTTGACTGACGAATGACAACACTATGGTAGCACNGTCTACAGTCAGAAGCAAGCATAGTGACAGAGAGCGCTTCTGATCAGCAAAGCAAAAGGGTGTGCTTGATGCCGTTCTGTTCTCTGTGTTGTCTCTACACAGTATAACCCAGTGTTGTCCTGCTGTATTGTTTTACAGGCTGCCAGTACACCAAACCAGCCCTCAGCTTGTATTGCATGCCTGCAGGTTTGCTGGGTCACATGCGTGAGCGACAGAAGCCTCAAAGTGATTGGGCTCACTTGTCCAATGAGCTCTGGAGCATGATTTGCATGCTTATGTCAACGACATGTGATTGGCCACCAATGATCCCACTACACAGGCTGCCGCTGGTGTGCAAAAGATTCTGTGCGATGTTTCTGCAGCAGCCTCACCTCTGTGAGCATATGATGCTTCACAACACGGCCAGCAACAGTCTTCCATCCGTGATACTTTGGATTCAACGATATGGCCGACATGTGAAACTGTGCAGTCAGTACGCAAAGGACAATGGTGAAGTNTGTTGCTCTGGTTTCAACATGACAATGGGGATGCAAGTGCCTGCATCATGCTGGACCTGCTCTATGATCTCATGCGCCAGCAAGGCATATCTGCCAAGCTTTGCAGCCTAGGTCTGCCAGCCATACTGAATGGACTGACCACCACTTCAAGCTCCCCAGTCAAACATAAGGCGCACAGAACACTAACAGCGCTACTGCATTCTGATCCTGCCTGCCTCAGTCAAGCTTCACACCGGCAAAACGAACAGCTGCACCTGCATGATCCCAGAAGCAGGTGTCAGTCCAATTCACCAGCTGTTCAACAATCACAGCAGCCGCTGAGACAGCAACTGGACCCTCAATGTAGCAGACAGTGCCACCCCAAACCTGTCAAGCGGATGATACTTGCTCCTCACTCGTCTCAAGCATTTGGCAGTCAACAAGGCAAGTCTATGTTCCACGTCGTAATGCATGAGAACTGCAGCTCCTCAAATATGTGCCTCTTATGCAGCATTTGCTGTTCGCTGCCACAGGTCCATGCAAACAAATCTGCGGCAAGAGGTATCACAGGATGAAAATCTCAAAGCTATGGCAGATGAAAGACAGGCAAAGAATGGTGATGANCAGGTCAGCGTTGCACACATGCATAGCTTCGCTAAGCCACACTACCGCTAGTGTGTGGCTGCAGACAGCAGCTTCCTCACACACAGCCAGATTGGACCCCAGGGCACATCGCTTGCAATGATGTGGTGCTTTTGCTGTTGCTGGTGNGTTCCTGCTTAACACACAGCACAGTACAGGCAGTACCAGCAACATGCAAGGTCGCCAACCATGAGTGTACCTGCAGATACTGAATCCCCTCAGCTCAAAGCCAGCAGCAAAGCGCCAGGTGTCAGCCAGTGAGCCAGCAAAGGCCACACCAGCACAGCCCCAAGCCCATGTGGTAGCGCCCTGCCCTCATGATGGGCGCTGTCCCATGGAAGGCACCAAGAGTTGGTGTCACTTTGCACAGAGGTTCCAGCGCAGTGACTTGCAGCGGCGGCACAAGGTGAGATTGTTAGTTGCAGAGGACAGCTTTGTGTCTTGATTGCTGACAAGCACTGGGGACACCTGTCGGTGGACAATCCCACAGAGTGGCTCATGTTGGGCATCTTCTGCTTTGCCTGTGTCTATGTCTGCTCAAATCGTGGAAAAGGCTTGTGTGGTGCGTTTCTGCTACCTGTGCAGGTGCGCTTCAAATCGCAAAATATGGAGGTCTCCAACTCTGGAGTGTGGTCCATACCCTTGCGGGATCTGAAGTGTTCCCATATTGCTGCTGCTGCTGGGAACGCCTCAGATCCCGCAAGGATATGACCCAAATTGAAACAATGTACACATTCANTCAAGGCTTCACATATGCTTGACACAAATCAGTTATACACTCCCAACACTGCAAGCACAGAATCACAAAGCAACTCTCAACTGCAGCTGTGATGAATGAGTAAAGCCTGAGGCATGAACTTGGTGAGCTGCGTAGGCATCGATAAGGCAATGAGCCCAGGCTTGCAGCCAACCCTGGCAGCGGATTGCTTAAGGCTGTGCAGTGCACTTCATCAGCCGCCCAGTGCACCTGGTTATATGTGCATGTGCAGCCACATGCTCAGATGAGGCCAATATTAGCGATTGAAGTGGAGGCTGTGGTGATAGACAAGACAGTCATGACTCTGGCTTGAATGGTCATCACACACTTCAGAAAACGCTTTGTGTCTGCAGGTATCAACACAAGTTGACAAGGCTGATGCAAGCGAGGCAGCGGCAGACAGGGCAGAAGAAGATGCATCAGTCGCCATGCGTTCAGCAGAGACTGGCGTCAGGGAAGAAATGGAGGCTGCAGCTGTGGTGAAGGAGACCGAATCAGCCCTCACTAAAGCCCTAGCTGAGCTGACGTTCCTGGAGACTTCATATGAAGAGAAGGAGTTTGAGAGCGATGCACAGAAGGCAAAGGCCAAGGAAAAGGCCCAAAAGCAGGCTCAGGCTGCTGTCAAGGATGCTCTACTCGGTGGAGTCAGCGACAAGTGGATGCTTTCTACAGATGCTGCCACTGCTCANCAGAGCATGTCAGCAGGTCCACATTGGCATATGTGTATGCTGGCATCCCTCTGCCAGCCCATGGGTGCTGAGCTGACCTGCAGGTTGGGTGCTGATTGCTGACTGTGCATCCTTGCGCTACTGATTCTGGGGAGTCTGTTGCTGCACAGCCAGCAAGACTCGTCTGAAACTGGTAAAACTCGGCACAGGCTTTGGAATACCCGTCGCAAAGCTGCTGACGGAGTTTGGCTTTGAGACTTGGCCGCAGGCGGGCGCTGCCAAATCAACCTGCATCGAGCTGCGAGTTCCAATTTTGCGTCCAGTATGGTGCAGGAGTTCTGGTCGGAAGCTGGCAAATCACTCTGTGGGTGGATCCTGTGATGAAGCTGGGTGCTGGACCCCGGTAGATGCAGCGCCTGTCGGCTGGGAAGTTGACCTATCAAGCATGCACTGAGTGTTCAACTTTCCGTACAAGCCGCTTCGTGGCCGGTTCAGGCCCTCAACAAGGTGCGTCAGCCAGGGATCACGAGCCGTTTCGGTGGCTTTGCAAGCGCAAAAGAGCTTTTGCCTGTGCACTGCAAACTGGGGACGTGTGTGTGAAGCCTTTGCCGTGCGTTACGGGGCATACGACTAGCTGCGGGGCAACTATAGTCAATTTGCTCGATTCCCCTTGTTCGAATTTGGTTGTGCCACAGCTACCTTCCGGGCGGTCCCGAAATCCGTTGGTCATATCGGCCGGNGGTGAGGGCAGCTTGCTGCAGCTGCTTCCCCAGGCAGTACAGCAGGCCGTCAATGCATCTTGGATGGCGCTGCTGCAGCAGCGTCANTCGCTGCCCACAATGGGGCAGCCCTAGCTGGTCCTAGTGCACAGCCTGCAGCCTCTTCTTCACCCCTCAGCAGGCCTAGCAATGCCCCAAGGTTCATGTTTCGCATCCAGGGTCTGTCACCCGACCACAGTCAGGGTCAGGCTTCCACTTCAGGCCAGGAGCCGGCACAGCTTCCAGCATCCACTGGTCCTGCACTGCTGCCACCAGCTGGAGTGCCGGCCACTGGACAGCTCATCGCGGCCAACTCCGCTGCAGCAGGCCACAGCAGCCACGATGCAGCAGACACATCGTTCAGGCAAAGTGGTGGGACTGAAGGACTGGAAGTGCATCAGGGCACCCCTGTTGTAGCAGTGCAGGACCAGCCTGAGGCGGGGCCAGCTGTGTGCAGTCACTGTAGCGATGCAAGCGGTCATAAGAGCCAGCAGGAATGTACTGATGGTGCCGCAAATGGCAGGGAAATCATGCAGAAGAGCTGTGTAGTTGATAGTCCTCAGGCCAGGGACAAGCGGCTGTTTGGCATGAACTTCTTCAGATTCAGACCTGAGGTGGACAACAGCACTGAGTCATTCACAGCAAACACTGCAGGGCTTAGGGACACTGCGCTTAGCATCATAGTAACGCTTGTGCCGCTGCTGTGCTGCTAGTGTGAACTTCCTAGCCTTTGCTACAATTTGCTGCAGCCGCTCTGCAAATATGCAAGACGCAGGGTTGTCAATGACAGGTCTGTGAGGAAGAAGAGTGTTTAAAGGTGTCTTAGGAGCCCTGCCATGATTGAGATAGAAAGGGGTCCTGCTGGGTAGTCTCAAGGCAAGCGCTTTTCATAGCAAACTGAGCCATGCACAAGTGATGATCCCAGTCAATCATGTTAGGTGAGACAAAGTGATGCAGCACATCCTCAACGACTTTGTTGGCGCGCTCAGTCTGTCCATCAGTTTGAGGATGCCGTGCAGTAGACATGTTGGAAGCTTATCGTGAAGTTTGTCGTCCGTATATCTCAAATANGTTGTCAGGCAGCAGTGCTGGCAGCAGCTCCCTGCAAGGCAGACCCACCCCTCAATGCTGCCATGACTCATCATACAGCTATCCTGCAGCTGGCCGCTGCACTACAAATCTGCAGTCTACTGATCAGGAATGATCTGATCTGGCCGCAGCATCCTGCAGGGTCTCAGCTACTGCACTTGTGAAGTGAAGTGGTGCTTGTCTCTGTGCCAGTCAGCTGCTGGTACAGCACTTCATTGCTGCTGATCTGGCGTTTGGCTCCTACCAACCACAGTTGCACATGCCACTGCATCCAAATGACATGTGAAGACAGCTCAAGCGAAACACCAAGCAGGCATGATGCATGAGTTCTGCAGCAGCGCAGTTGTGACAGTCTGACGTGTGATACTTATGTTGGAATGCTACCATATGTGCATTGTTGATTGTTGGCAACATCAGATGTTGTGCTGTGACTGCACCCAGCGCCACAGCTCAAGCAACCTGCTGTCCACGAGTAGCTTGCATGTAGTGANCATGCAGGACATGTACGCACTGCCAGTGCTTGCTGCTGGGGACGTAAATGCGAGGTTGAGGTAACACACCTTTCGCGGGCGCGACCTTGGCAAACGAGCGTGATTGCTGAACGGCAGGAGATGCTGCCTGCTTGAACTGCTGAGCAAGTGGGGCCAGTCTTCCGAGCGACATCCTTGCAAAGTTTTGTTGCGTTCACAGATCGGAGCCGCTCCTGATGTCAGGCCGACGTGCAGAGGTTGCGGGTGACTCGCGACCTTAGCTGGGTTAGGTGAGGGTCCGTGTGCTCTCTTTATCGGAAAAGGGCAACATATCAACGTTCGCATGCAGATCAGCGGCCACCGCTGCATGATTCGGAGCACGGCATGCCTGGAGGTGCAACAACGGAAGTGATGCATCGCTGGATGCGCTCGCCTCCCTTGCGCATGAAGTCATCAACAGAACACCATCATCAGACGCACTACAGCCAGTATGAGCAGAAGTGCCACACCTTGCGTTGAGTACTCACTGATCCNGCTGTGCTGTGCTGTGCTGTCAATAGATGAGCTGTGTCCTTGCTGAAAGTGTTTGTGTGCTCAGGTATATTATGCAAGCTTGTGATGACCCATGTGAACCCTGCTCATTGGCAGTAGCTCAAGCATCAGCTCTTGCATGCAGGCTCTTGGTTTCAACACCATCAAGCTGCCTTTCAGCTTCAACGCCCTGTACAGTGGCAATGCCGGCGTCTACCAGAGGGGTTGCAACAAGGCTGACGATGCAACTATCATGAAGAACCTGATTGAGTCATCAGTTGCAAATGGCGCAAGCTTCCCGTCAGTCACTGACCCTGGCGCTTGCAACTCCTACTTGCCCTCTGACCCCATGGCCAGGTTCAACNGGAGCCCGACAGTTACAATCTGAGGTGGGAGGCCAGCGGTGGGCCCGCCATCAAAGACTTGTACATTGGAGCAATGGACAGGTTGTACGCCATCAACACAAAGGTTCCATTCATNTCTGCTGCCACGGCGTGCAGCTGAGATGTGAGACCATCGATACTGGAAGTGAGCTCATCAACCTTGGCTGTTGCCATGNATGCAAGTTTGAAGCTTGCGCAGCATGGCTGCTGTACAGAGGCACCAAGATCAATTCCTGCATGCAGGTTGATAAGGCTGGGCTACAATGTTCTGCTGCTGGACTCAGACACAGCCATGCTGGATGACCCCTACAAATACTTTAAGCAGCCCCCGTTCAATGACATTGTCGTCCTCAATCAGGATGAAGATGGCATCATCAGCACAAATGGAGGCATACTATACGTACAGAATGCTGCACCCGATGGCCCGGCAGCATTCATGTTTGCAGAAACTGTTTCAAGGCCTTACCGCTGGGCTGACGATGACTGGGAAACTGCTGCAATACTTGCCCATGCTGATGTTGATAGAGCTGCACTTGGATACAAACGTACAGTCTGTACCGGCTTGCAAGTGGTACTGGTAATCCAATGCAGGGCAATATCAGTAGCACAGCACATGTCTATGGGTGGGAATGGAAACAATAGCAGCANCTAGTTGAGCAGAACGGATGCCACAGATGGGCCTCAGCACCGCACTGGCGGTGCAGTAGGACGCACACATAACAAAAAGTGCCTATTGATGTCGCTCATGCATACAAAGCAAGTGCAGTACGCCACACCGGGGGCGCTTGCCTTGTTATACCTTAAGTTCGGCAGTCTTGCCAAATCTGGCTGCTTGGTAGATCAAGCGCGGTGTCGTGGTATCCATACTGNCCAACCAGACCAACAAGACTTTTTCATCTCCCAATAAACATGGACCATTGCAAGCTGTCATAAGGCTCACAAACATGAATAAGAGCCATTGGTGCTGCGGTGTGCGGCAAGGGCTTAGCTTGCAATAATAGTCTTGCAATAATAGTTTCTGCCTACCTGAGCAGTGTTGCCTTGTGCTTGGCCTTTATCACCACCCTCTGCAATGCAGCATGTCAACTGTCACAGCCTATGCTGTCCCTGTCATGCTGGCCTTTTGACACGTGTATGCAGGGCATAACCACACAGCAGATCAACATCACACTGCTTACGTCTGGCTTCTGCAGCTTTAGTGCTGCTGTCAGTGGAGTCTACTCTCAGGTGTCGGCCATTGACTTCGTGTCCACCAAGATTGCGTATGGCACTCTGCGCTGTTTCCATGTCATAGTATTCACAGAAGCCAAAGCCCTTCTGCCTTCCAGTCTCCCTGTCTGTGACCAGCCTGCCGACGCAGCAAGACATGTATTCAGAAGCTATGGCATGCTGTGCTTAGGCAGTCAGCTGGCAAGGTCAACAAGCTATCTGCAGTCACCTGAAGAATTTGACAGGACCAACTTCAGAGAATATCTCTGTTAACATCTCCTCAGTAACGCCATAGGGAATGTTACCAACTACACCAAACTTGAGTGTTTGACACTGAGAAGTTCTGCCGGTGCAAATCTTTGCAAGAAATGGCTCAAATTCTACTCTTACCGAAGACAGTGTTGTCCGGATTGCGACTGGTTGCCGCCATGGGTCCAACGCAAAGGCTGCTGCTTGTCAGTGATCGTAAGTAACGTCTATTATCACAGTGCGACTACAGTCATACGCTCTGCCATGCCGTCGGCAGCCGACTGTGTCTACGGCCGTCCTGATCTATCTGCGCTCCGTGCCCCGTCTTGTTGCACAAGGGGGAAGTGCATTGCACCGAGTAGACTTCCTGATGAGCTTGGTCAATTAACCAGTACGAGTTCTGGGACATCAACGCTTACCACCTTCGTACGCCGATCGATCAAGCCTTTCCGAGTGCGGTCATCGCTGAACAGGTCCTTGGTTGTAATCGAGCACACTGGCCCCTCCCATACGACCAGCAGGCCCTGTTGGCATCTACGCCAGATCGCAAGCCCAACAACGGTGTGTCGGGCTTCACAATACAGCAGTTGTTGTTACTCCTGGCTGTGCAGTAATGAGCTATGACGTTTGCTGGTTGACGAGTCGTTATTTGGACCTGCCGTATGAGGNACAACGTGGCAGTCATTGTTGTGTCATGCTGATCTTGTGCAACATGCTTTGTTGTCTACGCGTTTTGCTATACACCATGCCGCTTCTGTAGCTGACCTGGGAGCCCCTGGGTGGGCCCTTGGGGGTCTTGCCCTTCTTGCCCTCACTTGTTTCTTGTTGTGTAGGCTGTGCCTTCTGACCAGCAATAGCCTTGTCTCCCTCTGGAGCAGACCTGTAAATGCAGAGCACTGACTTTCAGTACTGAGTGGGTGTTTGTGATATAGGTGCTGCTAAGGGCTAAGAAGCTAATGCTGCAGGCAGCATACCCCTGCTCTGGAGTCTTCGCTTCCTTGTCCTNTGAAGCTGTCAGCTGCTGCTGTTGCATCACTGCATCCTCTCTGCATGCCATGTCTGCCATTGCAAGTGTCACCATGCNAATTTTTGACAGTATGCAGCTGCATCATCATTGCAACAGTCAAGCTTCAGTGCAGGGCACATTCGCTAATGTTTCCTTGGCACAAGCTTGCAGAATGGCGTGCACGATATCATACCTATATGGCCATAGATATAGCTGGCAGCAGCCTTCTTAGCCCTTTGCTTTTTGGACCAACAAAAGCATTTGCAACACAGGATGGCATTGCATCCAATACCAGATGCAAGCCCCCTGTGATGCTGCATGAAGCCAGTGCTACAACCCTGACAGTCTGGACTTCGGCGTAAGGTCATTCTTTACATCATANTGTCCCCATTGCCAAGGAGCTCAAGGTGTCAAGCCTGCACTCTGCAACCGCATTTCAATGGCTGCTTAAGTGCACCCTTGAGCGGTCTGCCTGATGCAACAAGCAGCTGAGGCGCACTGCACTGCAGACTGAGCAGTACAGCGCATCCGTTGAACTGCATGGCAATAGCTGCAAGGTTCATGTTGCTTTCTGTGGATGAGACTGCATTGTGGGGGGTCATATGCTATGTAGATTGACTGTATGCATTGCAACAGTCAGCTGGCAAGCATCCTAACTAGCATACTTAGTGACATTTGGATTATGTCAACAGGGTCTGGGATTCAGCATCTTGAGCACTGGCGGCACTGGCAAGCACCTGAAAGCTAATGGCGTGGAGTGTGAAGTCGTGTTGAAGATTCAGGAGGGCCGGCCCAACATTGGGGACCTTGTCAAGAATGGTGAAGTTGCCATGATGCTCATCACATCAACTGGTAAGCTCAGCAGTGGCTCACGCTGAGCACCATTGCATTCGTGCTGTTGGCCCTGTTCTGATCTTGCAATACTTTTGCGACCGAGTGTACATGTCAGGCTTGAAGGCAGCCGTAAGCTTGCTGGCGCCTGAAGTCAATGTCAGCCCCTGCAGTGCAGTAACAGTTGCTGATCCCAGTGTCCCAATGTCTGATGCCAGGCAAAAGGACAGCAGGGTCATTCACGTGTCATGAGTCGTCCTGTTGATGTCATCTGTTTTGCACGCTTTGCAATGTCCATTTTGAGAGCAGACATAACAAATGGAGGATACAGNACACAAGTCATCTGGCTGTAGTGTTGGGTTGCATGCTGCAGGAGCTGACCTACAACAAGCTGCCTAGATTGCACAAGCACCTGCAAGCTAGTGGGTGTGAGATGTCTATTATTGCCACTGATTGGTTTCTATGCTTGTTTGCCACAACTTTGCCCAGTGAGGTGAGTCATGCTATGCATACAACCTTGTCATCTCAGATGCTTTCTATGCCAGTCAGCAGATAATGTCAGCGCTTGCATTTTACATGGCACCCTGTCTGAAAGCTACTGTTATACCATATGCTGCCANGGCTTGGAGCTGCGCAGGGCAATGAATAAGCGCTGCAATAGGGGGACAAAAACTGCAAGTCTGTCATTGCGGCGGGCCTGCTCAAGAAGAGCTGGAATATCGCAAGGGTTGCTGATGTGGCCTTCTTGCTCCTCGGGAAAGGGCCAAATGCTGAACAGCTTGCACTGCTGCGCAAGGTTGACTTGCTCCTGGAAGTGAACAGTCAGATCATCTGAGGCTTCGTTGCCCTCAGCAGCTTCCTCGAAGCTCTTGTGAAGTCTGGATGCAATTTTAGCCTGCTCCTGCATAACAGCATAGAAGGCATCAGCAATGGCCACATGTAAACAGTGACAGTTGTCTCACAGCACAAGATGTTGATGGTTGCAAGTTTTCGATGCAGCCACAACAGGCGCGATGAGGGTTGCACTCACCTTGCTGGCGCTTGGCAGCATAGTGCCGGGAGAGGGCTTCTCATCGTTGGTAGACNAGCAAAGTCCTCTTGACATTGTGTGGGTCTGCAGGGGTTCCTGCAGTGGTTGAAGGCCCAAAACCAAATGTCCAAGCATATGGCCAATCAAAATGCTGCTAGGACAACTATGCCAGGAGTCAGAACTTTTCAAAAGTTGGGGTTCTACATCTCAAGAGTTCTAATCTNAGTAAGTGTCGTTTCTGCTTCTGCAAGACGCTCATCAGCATGTCTGTAGCACCACCTGACGATGCATACCTCTGTTGAAGTCGCATCAGCATGCAAATCTGAACTTGTTTGGGGCTCTCTCTTGCCTGTCATTGGCTGAGAGGCTGATCCTTGCTCGAGTCTCCTAAGCATACAGCAACTCACTGCATCTGCTGCGCTGCTTCAAGCTATCATCCTTGTCGGACAACCGGAAGAGTTCTGAAACTCGGGCAGCACTTACTTGTCAGCAACGTAACTTTGTTGACTGCTGCGAGCGCGAGCTTGGCGACGCTGCGATACTTTGCTCCAAGGACAAGCCAAGTTGTGCGGTCGTTGCCTGTAGCCGACCCAGCTGGTACTTCCCCAAGTCACAGTCGAAATATGCATGCTACTAGGGGAGCTACTAGGGCAGAATGGGCGAAGCAGACTGTGCCGTCAGCAATAACGAGCTAGAGCTTGCTTTTCTCCACGGCACTCAGCGCATTTAGTGTCACCGGCACCTATATTTGCTAAGGTCTTCACAATCGCTGTGTTGAGTGGTCACGAGCAACACAACCAATGTGCTTGCGTTTGCCGTGCTGACTACAACAAGCGTAGTGTTTTCAAGCTTCAGCTGAGCTATGGGCAACACAGTCGATCAGGAGCCTCATTCTGTGACTAAGAAGTTTTAGACAAGGATATTGGCTGACTAGTTCTCTTGCCCGTCAGTGACGTACGTGCGAGATAGCTGCATGATTTCATGAAAAATATACTCTGCAAGTCTACCGAGAAAGTGTTGTTCAAACAGCATGATAACGACTTTGCGAGTAGCCTTGAGTAAATTCAGTGGGCAATGAGTTCAATGTACCCACACTAAACTGTATTAGGAAGGGAGAAAAGCCAAACACCATGCCAACACAGGCATCCACAATACAGTCACTAAGTCTCCGTGAATGCCACTCTTGCGAAGAATGCAAATGCAACTTTGGTAAGGTAAGTTACATGCATAAGCCCGTCACTCACNGCAGCAGCCACTGCTGCTGTGTCATGCCTTCCTGACGCTGCGGCATCTACATGTGCTTCTCGTATTGTCCTGGACACACTGCCCAACTGGCCAGTGCTGTTGTTTGGCAGAGACAATGGTGCCGCCTGCTGTTGTGACTGATGCTGCTGCTGCTGTTGAGTGCCTGCAGCCCTTTGCTGTCTACTGGTGATGCCCACTGGTAGTGCTGAGACTGGCTGNCTGGGCATTGCTGACATGGAGACATGGAAGTATCTCCCTGTGCATGGCAGAGCATTCTACCTGGTATGCCGAGCTGATAGGCTTTGCTGTTGATTGTGTATGTTCACCTAGAGGTTGAAGTGCAACGCTAACTTAATGCAACGGCATAATACGCAAATCTATTGCAAGTAGATTTGAGTTGTCAATGATGCCACAAGCACTGAATCAGCTTATGTTCCGCCAGGTCCACTAGGGTAATANAGTGCCGCGCTGAGCAAGTATATCAAGAAAACCTCTTGGTAAGCTTCCTCAGCGTGGAACTCAGGAAGGATAGTGATGTTTTGTCAACCTGGGCCACTTCACTTGCCTGTGCCATTGCCATGCCGACCTTTGAGTATGCTTCTGGTCATGCACTCAGCGTGTGTGATGTCAGCTGTCACGTTCAGATGCCCCAAATGCCAGGAGGTGCAGTACGTGGTGTGCCATACTGTATAGGCAGCTGAAAAGCCACGTTTGCACCTGTCATCACAACATCATTCATGGAAGCAACAGTCTGCTGACCAATTGCGGTACGACTTGGTTGGCTAGAGGTACTTTTTAAAGTATATCATACCTTGACATCACCCATGGAGTCAAAGCCGTCCATTTGATTCAACAGCTCCAGCATAGTTCGCTGAATCTCCCTCTCACCTCCAGATGTTTTAGGCATCATTGCCCAGTGGTGACAACAGTTTGCCCATTGCAGCTGATCTCCCCACTCACCTATACATGCACCTTCTAGTAATACTCCATGAGAGTTGTGCTCATGCGTGGGGGTTACTACATCAGTAGCTTGCTGGAACTTGCAATGATTAGCAATGTTGCCAAACCCCTGCCTAGTTGACCTGGTGCATGGACAACATGCACAACCATGCATGTCGTGGAATGCTGACAGACAGTGAGCAGGATCCCATATATGCTTCAACAGCGATGCTTTTGGGATTGCCAAGTGCCCATCACNACAGCAGGCAAGGTGTGGATACTTTTGTGAGCACATTTCAAGACATAAATGCCGTGACTGGCTGTGGCTGGGTGAGACATAACATGCGTGAAGAGCACTTCAGCTACTGTACAAGCGCAATGCAAGCAGGTGTTTGGGATGCGGGTTTGACAATGACAGTGATTTGGTCTTGACATGCGTTGCAACTTGAGAACAGCAGTTTCTAGTGAGCACTGGCAGAACAGCTCAGCTGTGGTGTCACATTTGTGCCTCACAAGTGAGTAGACTTGCTCTCTGGCTCTTTGACCAAACGTATCCTGTCAAGCTGTCAACACTCAGCAAGGACTGGCACCACAAAAGAGTGATGACTGACGTGCAGCAGGTACCTGCAGCATTCGCTTCTGTGTTGCNACGTCAGCAGTGGACATGCAGGATGGGCAGCATGGGTTTACCAGGAGACGTAGCAAGCTTGACTGTTGCAAGAGATGTAGGCATGTGGATACTACTTAACCGCGATCAGATCTAAGACACAACTTCTTGAATACTTGACACAAGCTCTCCAGCAGTGACCCAGCAGCAAATGAGATCAGCACAGCATGCAGCAAAGACCAGCAAAACATTGCACGTCACAGAACATTGCATGCTGCAGAACACGAAGCAACAATGTCTGGAGGGGCATGTGCATGGGTGTTATGTTTCCCCTGTACAAGCTGCAGCACAATATCAGAGGGAAGCCAATATGGCTAGTGTGTACCTGATACAGTTCGAGGTAGGGCTGACCAGATGGCCAATTGCTTTCTGTCCACATGAGATCCGGAGGCCAGCCATGCTCTGCCTCCCACGCCGCAGATGCATTGCTTTCCTGCCACTGATATATGCTGTTGATGTCACATCCCTGCAGTTCTAACACAGTTTGTATGACACATTGTGATCGGCTGTTTATTATGCACATGGACACTTAGGTTGTGCGCTGGGTCTGTGCTACAGGTAGTATGCCTCAAACAATACTAAGTACACCGTATATGCACATGCATGTACAGGTTCTTGCGATTGGACAGTTGTATGTTGAAAATAACATGACACACTAAATTTGATGGGCTCTAAGGAGCACAATGATAAATTGTACATCTGCAGTGCACAGCTGAGTCAGTGAGTGCAGACCAANCTTGAGAGCCGCCATACGCTTGTGCACCTCCATATCCACCATCACCAGCAACAGGCGGCGCTGGTAGCGCAAGGGGCATCAAATTGAGATATGCATTGCTTTGTGCTTGCTGTTCTTTCTGCTTGCTGTCCTCATCCTGCAGACAAGACAAATTATTCTATGTGAGCACCTTGCATTCATCTACTGGTATGTTACCCTTGTCTGAAACAACTCAACTTTCTCACTGAGTGGATAGTAGCAGGTACAGTACAACAAAATTTGCCAAATGCTGACAGGCCGAGGGATAAGATTGAGGCACATTGCATCTCACACATAACACCCAAATATCTGATGCAGAGGTGCAGCCATCAGCAGTGTATTCATCAAGCTGCAACAGCTTCTGCAAATCAGAAGCCTGGCAAAGCAAAGGCAACAGCCAACGGAACAACAAAGAATGTAGAGTAGCATTTGCACGGTCGTCTAGTGTATCGCATGGGCAAGTATTGGTTTCCAGGAGCCACAACAGGCTTTCCCACACAACATGGAGCGTAGCACTCAACATAGTTGCTCTTGTGAGTACAAGAGTGCTTCTATAGGGCTGAGCTACCTTGCGAGCTTCCATGTTGTCCTTGCGGTCAGCCATGAGCACATCCACTTTGCCAACGTAGTCTTTCATGAACTGAATCATGAAGGGCATTGCCAGATCTGTCAAACCATTCTGCCACGCCACCTGGACATGACAGGCAATCTCAATCCTGAACAAGAATAGGGCTATGTCCAACAGCATCTACATGTTGGCAGTAGCAAGAAAGAACAGAGCAGCTTGCGCTGGAGTGTTTTCCCTTTCTGCCAGAAAATTCACGCTGTGACACATGCATGTTTGTTATCAGTGTACTGGGAATACATCACATGCAAGCTAAGAGCACTGTAGATAGTACATGTCACAGTGCATCACAATGTCACCATTTTGCCATAGCTAAGCAAGCATGCAGAGCTTGAATATGGCATTTTCAAAACCTGAGGGACAGCGAGTGAAGCAAGTACTGGGTTGATCTGGCTCACCTCCATGGCAACATCTGGCTTGATGAGGTCATAACATGTGTACAGTGACGCAGCAAAGCATTCCCGCTCCCCATTGTCAACAAAATAGTGCAGCAGTTCCTCAGCAATCTCAGAGTCTGCACTCTGAGCTGCAGTCTCCATGGCGTCCTGCAACAAGCAAACTTGATCAGAGCTGCATGCCCTGATTAACACAGCCAGGTGTGTTAGCACCTTGTTGTAAAGCAAGAGAAGTGGAAGCCTTTTTGATTTTGATGTTGGCAGAAACACTGCGGCCATCACACGCATGCATAAAAGCAGCACCATGGTTGAAGATGTCAGACAGAGTGTGTCAGCGGCTTGCAGACCACTGAAGCGTGGTGGAAGTGCTGTCTGAGTGCAGCCAAATTTGGCTGGGCCTCANTCTGCAGGGATGGGCGGAGCCTGTCCCCACAGGGTTGTACTTCATGTCCTCTCACTACAGTCACAGACAGGGGCAATTGGTCACCAATCAATTGACTTCAGGCCAGAACTTGCCGTTGCCATGTGTTGACACCTTTGGTGTGCAGTATGATGTGGTCAATGCAATTGCCACTCTGGCATACGGTGAATCCATCAGAATAGGTGATGCCTTTGCACCTACACTCTGCTTCCTTCAGGCCTACAGTTGGCTTCTGCAAAAAATGTAGCATGACATGCTTTTATGGCAGTTTCTCAAGCTCATGTTGTGCTTGCTTCGGCGTTGAATGTCAGACCTCTTGCTCACCGTCTACACTTTGTCAATGCCTGATCAGGACTGTGGCCACATGCCTTTGAAGCAAGGGCAGCTTTTGTGTGACAAAGGATCACTGGCTGTGCAGGAGTATATGAGCCTGGTGGTTCAGGGTGGTTTGGCTTGGAAGATTCGTCTTTGGGTGACGCATGGGTATTGAACCCAGCTGACTTCCAAAATGGGATCTCTGTACTCCCTGGGGTTGTCACAATTCGTCCAGTGACCACAGAGTCCAGTGGCCTGCACGTCGAGATGGGGTTATCTTGTGTCGGCTGCTTGTCATTGACAGGCACCGCGCGGCCAGCCATTGACAAATCCAATCCTGTTGAGCAGATTCCAGCGCCTCTGAGTGTCTATAACTTTAACCCACAGACTAATGCAGCAGCCAGCAGCATTCCTTTCTACCAGGGCCCTGCTGTCAACCTGGCTTGCACCAACTCTGTTGTCCGTTGGTACTGCTGACGAAGCTGCTCGTCGAAGTACTGCTGTTGCTGATCGAACAACGTCTGTAGGCGGCTCTGAAAGCTGTCATGCGTTGGCGTTGCTGCTGCTTGATCTGCCAGGGCTGCTGTCTGATGTGTCAGCTGTTGGGCTATTTTTGAAAAATCTGGGCTTGCTGGCACTTCAAGNTGACAGCTGTCAAAAACAAAGGCCAAAGGTGGGGTTACAAATATGACAGGACGGATGAACTCAGGAACAAAATGTGTGCAAGCTTGACGGGACACAAGAGGGGGCAAAATGGATCTTGGGCGTGCAATCTAGAAGGGTGGTTTTGGTAGACTTGGCCAGCATAACATGCATGCACACTGGTATAAGCAAGGAGGAGTACCTGAGCTCCTGTTGCCAGCAGCTTGTCCACAATGAGGGCATGACCATNCAGGAGCAGGTCACAATTGCAGCATGTGGTTGTACAGGGAGGCGCTGACTACGCTTTGCTTCTTGGTGGAAGCGCACAGGCAGACTTGAAGGTATGTCATCGCAATAACATACTGAGCAGCTCCTAACATGTACACTGCTACTGAGACTGCCATCTACTGAGCCGTAACTACCCTGCTGCAGGCTTGTGATGTCCAGGGAGAATGCCATGTACCAGAGTCATTCTGGCAGCGACAAGCACACGATGATGTTTCTGCTGGGTCAAAGTGCCCTTGATCAGCGGCAATAGTCTACAGCAATCAACAGCCATGCAGGGCTTGTCTCCAGATTGCAGTTCCTCCTGATGATGTTCTGTGGCAGCCCAAGCGGCCCTTCACAGCAATATGTCAAGGAGCCCTTCACTTTGATCCATGCAGCCGTTGCAGCTCAAGAAGTATTGCAGGCTCAGACAGCCTGCAGNGGTGGCCATGCAAGCTATGCAGGCATGCACCCCACCTGTGACACTCCACATATGAGCCAGATGCGTCGTTGTCCACCAACCACCTGCTTTCTGTATAGCTGCCGCTGAGACATGTGGTTACAAAGGATGCTCGATGGTTGTGTATGAATGATTGCATTGCATCACCAGCAAACCGGTGCAGCATAACTTCCATACAGCTGTCCTTGTACAGCAATGCTTGGTCTAGATGGCCTGGCTTGTGCTTGACGCTTATTGTGTCCCAGTTNTCACATCAATGCTGCAGCAGATGCTGCAGCCATTCAACTGTGCATGAATGGTGCCTAGCAGTAGAAACTGCACTGCATGCTGCTCAGCATGCTTAGAAAGCCCTCAACCTATCCTGCTGTAATCATGTAACATTGCTTGTTTGGCTGAACGCAACTTCGCTCCACCACGTGTCAGAAAGAATTAAAGTTTGAGCAGGCTACCTCTACAACCCAGCAACACCGCAGAGGACATGAGCAACAGCTGCTCTGCAGGTTGGAACAGTCAGTATCATTATGCTGGAGCAACCTGATGTAACTGTAGCTACAGCATTGCATGCACATTGCAGGGAAGCTGGTTGACAATGTGGGACATTCAGCAGGGCAACATAGGCAGACTGACCTGTCTGGCCCAGCTTCTTCTTCAGGTCTGCTGTGCAGCTGTCAGCATTGGCAAGCTGCACCTGCAAAGCTGCCACCTGTGCATGCACAAACAGTTGCTCACAGCATACATGCCTATTTGATGGTTATTGACCTTGGCTGCAAGTCAAGCAACTACAGATCAAGCTCAACTTGACAGCTGCTCAAGTGCTGAATCACTCATCAGCATGTGACAATGCTGAGGTTGCCCTGCGCCAGACAGCAGCCGCAAGCTAAGACAGATTAGTGCGCTGAGCTGGCCAGGCATACGATGCTGCTGATGCATTTGTGTGTCGCATGCCTGGGTGGTGAGGTCCTGTGTGGCTGCTTCGTGCCTCCCAGTGGAAGCTGTTGCTGAGTCGGTGAGCGCTGCAGGCTGGGCAAGTAGCACTTCTGTCTCTAGTTGCGCTACCCTTGCTTGCTGCTCGTTATGTGCGGCCATCAGGCTCTGGACCTGTGCCTCTGCATGNAAGAGCCTTCTGCAGCTTTGCCACATGGGCATCTGTTGCAGACTTAGCTGCGGCCTCGGACTGTTCAGATGCAGTCTTTGCAGCAGCAGCTTCTCTCTTCATTGTCTCGACCTGCATAAGGTGACAGCCAATCAACTGAGCAACTTTGAAAGCCTTCTGCCGTCTTGCTACATGAGTATGTGTTGCAGCCTCAAATGCAGTTCGACGAGCATGTTAGGAGCCGCAGCAACATAGCCCTGCTTCTTTGTACTGCAATGTTGCGCAACACCACATGAGGCCTGATGAGCCATTGTGAATTTACACAAAGCTGTGTTGTTAGCTGCACAAACAAAATAAGCAATACTGTACGACCGTATTGCAAGGTGTCATCACCGCAGGACAAGCAGAACTTACCCTTGCTTACTTGTGATGTCAACAGCATTCAAGTATTCTTCTATGTCCCGAACTTGCAATGCACAGAATATCTATNTTGGACTCGAGGCTTGTTGTAAATGCATAGCAGACGCCCGCTGATGTAGCAGTGGTGATGGTTGCCACATGTTGCTCTGGAGCTGCTGCACGGGCACAGCAGACGTGTGCTGTGTAGTGACGTCTGGCCAGGTTGTTGAGGTAGCTTCTGCTGATCCCTGCAAGGGTGCAAACACTGTAAGACTGTGCTTGTGATGGATGCTGCACAAGGGTCAATGTACAAGCTGTCCTGGGCTTGCTAGGTGAGGCACTGACAGCAGCAGCAAAGGCCGGGTGGTATGGATACTTACCCGGAATCGCATAGTGTCAGCTGCCTCAGCATTGCTCGCACTTGTGTGTACCGCTGCTTCATTTGGATGTTTCCCATCNGCTTCGGGCATGCAACAAGGCTGCAGTGCAGGACAACTGTTGTTGGAGTAGTTCCCAAGGTAAAGCTGGTAGATAAGCCAGACTGTAGGAGTGTTTCTGCAGTACACAGGTTCATCGGATTGCAAAGCATGCAGTCCAACAGTGCGCTGAACCAAAGACAGGCCGTGCTGCCCAAGCGCCCGACAAAGTTCGCCCACCTTCTTTGATACACCAGTTGCTGCACCAAACTGGGTTAGACAAGAATATGTGACTGAGCATCTGATGAAGGGTCCTCAGCACTGCCCCTGAGAGCCTGATTGTTAGACAAACAGACGTGTTGACGTGGCGCCAGTGTCCTATGTACAAGACAGCTTGATACATTGAGCTTGCACCTCCAATATACTACATTTAGCATACAATGCACAGCCGAATGCAAGTATAACTGCATTTGGGCCACATGTAGCTGCTCATCCAGCAAGCAAGCATGCATATTCCATGACCAGGCAGGCACATTCTCGCAACCACACATTGTCGTGTTGTCTCCTATACAACCTGAGACTCAGTCACTGCAATGCTTGTTGCTGTGCAACCATACAGAAGCAGGCTGCTGAGCATTGTGTGAGATTTGTTACTGGCTGTTATAACATTAGGTTGCTGTCATTAGCATCACGACAAAGCTTAGTATCGGCATGTTCTGCAGTACATCTGCATAGAGTGAATGTCAATGCAGACAAGGGNGTTATGATGCCTATGCACAGCTTGATGTTCGATTTGGTGGACTCTGTGTGCTAGGCTGCTGACTTGGCATTCCCTGCAATGCCTATAGTGGCTGTACATGCGCATGCCTTTGTCAGGTCAACAGACTGCCCCACAGCACTGTGCCGTGTCGCAGAAACGCCCAGCTGAGATGACTCAGAGCTACACACCTGCTGAGCCCAACCCAGATCACCTAAAAGCGCTGCCCAAGCGTCTGGGCTGCTGACCTGGCACAGCGTCTTATGCAGCGCCTACAGTGGCTATGTATGCTTGTCTGAGCTAGCTATAGTCCNAGACATCAGCATGCTCAGCTTGCTCATCAGATGTCCATGAACAGATACTGTCAGCTTACGCTTAGTGCCACGTGGTCGAGAGCGCTCTGCTGCTACGCTTCAGGCACCAGCTGACTACTGCTGCAACTTGAAGCTTGGAGAAAGATGCGGCAATGACCTGAAGTAGAGGATTGGCACAGGGCCAGAAGCACGCTATTGATGCATGGGTTTTTTTGAAAATGTGTACATGTATGATGAGAATATTCATGCTATATATCTTGTCCGATGCTTTAAGCAGCGGACAAGACCTGGTACAGCAATAGCATTGCAGGTGCTACATGCTCAGACATACAAAACCTGGAAACTCAAAGACAATTACCTATAGTGATGGCTTGTCCTAGACTGTCTTCAAGCTTGGACTCGGATAGCCTTTGTCAAGGATGCTGTTCTGTGTGTATTGTCCAAAATTGGGTGTTGGGCACAACATTACAGAATGTCACATTCAACCGTGTCTGCTGATGTACGGGAAGCATGTCAGTACATGAGCATCAGAAGCAACTGTACATTGCAGGGTTCAAAGAGCTTGGTCAAGATCAAGTTCAGCCCCAAAGACAGTCGCCAGTATGATGCCACAATTCCCCTGTATGTGGGTGAGGACACAACAACCGCTTACTACTCTCTGGAGCTCAAGGGGCAGGGCAAGTACCCCAGGCTCACCTTTGACACCAAGGAGGTCATCATGCCTTCTGTGCCCCTTGGTTTCACATCCCGGGCCACCTTCTATGTCATCAGCCAGGGCTATGACAATCTGCAGCTTCAAGTGAGAGCCTGTGCCATGATTCAGATGCTCCCTGCTTCAGCTTGCTGGCCCCTGAGTCTATTTCTGTCCTGTGTTTTATGTACGAACCCCACTATGCTGCTGCGCATACACTGGCTGTCTGTGTTTCAACTGCATGTGCAGAGAGTTGCATAATAGCCGACCTGACATCACACACCCTAAAGCATGTGAGGTGCAATGTGGGCAACATGATGTATGTACAACTAGCACAGTCTTGCTGTGTTGAGGGCAGATGTTTCAATAACGGGATACTGTGTCTAGGTACAAGCACCTCCTGATGAGCAGCACCTGCCTCTGACATTCGAGTTCCCANGCCTCCTGAACCGCAAGTTGTTCAGTATGATCCCATCACTGGCGTACCGGCAGAATTCAATGAGTTCCTGCCCAAGGACTGTGAAGAGTACAAAAAATGGAAAGCTGCACAAGAGTCCGGGACAGCAGACCAGGTCGCTGATTTGAAAATCTCAGAAGCCCCCGGAGAGCAGATAGAGAAAAGGCTGCCTGGTGGCAAAGTCAAGAAGAAGGCAAAGCCTGAGGTCATTCTTGAACGAAACACTCGAAACAAAAAGAAGTGTGTCACGACCATTGCTGGGCTAGATACGTTTGGCATCAAGCNTGCAGCTATCAGCATGCATGCAAGCAGGGCCACAGCGGCATGCACCTGTGATTTTGCCATCAGCAGCCTCTAGTTTCTGTACAGGCTGCGAGCAGACGACGGAGGCTCCATGACTCTTGGCTTCCTTCAGAAAGAAGTTGACAGCCTCTGCTGGGTATCCATACCCTGCACAGTACCATCACAGCCAGCAATTTCAGCCCCATAGCTACCGCTTAGCGTCGGCTGGATTTTATTGTGCAGTCTAGCTTGCTCGTGTTGTACGATGACTAAAGCACTGTCAGAACACATGATCCTGCCAGTCACAGGCATGAGATGCTTGCCACAAAGTGCGCTCGTACTGTTTGGAAAGTATCTAGCAACACATGTTTAACCTCAAGAATCCTTTCTGATACCAATTATGTGTGTGCATTGTCAGGCTAGTCGACCACACCAGCGTATGCAACATGCAGTCATACAGCACACCCTACATGGAGCATCTGTTGGCAGCGCAATCAGACAGCAGGGTTGCAACAACTTGAGGCGCCTTAGCAGCCACTGCCAATGGACTTGCTCAGGTATGCAATCAGTCCTGTGGAAATACGTCCTGGGAAAACTGATACAGCACGCACGTGTGAGCAGGGCATACAGGAGGTGTGTGCAGATCATGCTGTTGCATCACGATGTGCATTTGAGCTGTTGTAACCTTGTACATTTGCAGGTGTGGGACTCCAGGTTATGGGATCAGCAGAGAGTCCCTAGCCCCAGCGAGTCACAAGTAAAGATGCTGAGGAAAGGTTGTATCAGTTTGCTCAGTATACAAGTATAAAGCAGTGTACCTTCTGGCTTGTATAATCGAGCCCCTTGCCTGCATGCTGCCGGCGACAATGCAGGCTCCACAGTCCCCAGCTGCTCCGCACTGAGGAGGGAGGATGGGTAGGTTGCATCANAGGCACATATGATCTGCATCTGCCACAAATTGTTGTATCCTGACAAACTTGGCCAACAGCAACTCAGCTGTGGGCATATGTTGTGGCACCATAGCAGCTGAATTCCACATGTATGATTCACATGTTTGTCACCAAGTACATGTTCGCATCTGTTATGACACCACGATACCTCAACCCTGCATGCATGGCTGACAGGTACATCACCAAGCGCCAAGGAGGCAGGCACAGTACCTGCCACAGAGTTCTTCTTCTATCAGGCCGCAGATGGACAGTGCGTTTTCCTGCATCCCCTGGTCTCCCGAGCACTCCTGGCACACTATGGCACTTATGCTGCCTGCCCTGCTGAGGTACTGCCCTGCCCTTGGCTGCCTTGCTCTGTTGATGTTGTGCCCTTGCTATGTGCAGATTCAGCTGTAGCCCAGAAGGCAGCAGTATTCAACCCGTATGCGGTTCACGCCGCCACAACTGCTACTGCGGACTCTCAACCTGACAACAGCGACAACCCACCTAATGCCAATGGTGCTTCAACATCAGAAGTGGATCTGCAGTCAGCAGCCACGCCATACCCAAGATCACCCTTTGCTAATGCCATTCCGCCTTCATCCTCTTCAGTGGCCTTGAGCACTNTGAAGCTTGCGCTGATGCTGTGCTGGACACTGCCGCATGAACATAGGCTGTGGAACAAGTTGGGAACGGGCTGTGCAAGCAGCAGCTAAGGCTCTAGCTGATGAGCAAGCAGTGCCACTCAATGCTGCCTTATACTGCCTGCTCATCAGGCGCTGCCTTTGCTGCCTGCTCGCCAGCTGCTACCTGCTCATCAGCTGCTGCCTGTAGTGCCTGTTCATTATGCTGCATGTCTCCCTGTCAGCACCAGGGTTTGTATGTTTTGGGGCTGATGGACGATGTGATGGCAGAATAGCTGCAACTAAACTGACTAAGCCAGCTACTGAGATCCATGTTGATCTTGTTGTGTGTATCTGACATTTGCATCGGAGCTGCTGTAGCCTGACCACATGTGAGTGATGTGTTTTATGCAAGCTCCAGCTCTCACCTTGATGAATGGAGGTGAATGCTGGGGTTCGCATAAGACACATCACTCACATATGCAGCAGGCTTGCTGCCTTGACACCTGCTGGCACACACGGTGCACTGGCACAGAAAGTCTATCAAGTGTGGGCGCATGCTGGACACTGCGTCAGCAGCACCCTTCATGACAGTGCAGGCTGTTGGGATGTTGCTACGTACCATTGAGCCTGCAAAGGCCTGCATTCAGCAGGTTGCCCTTGGCACTGAACCTGAGCAGGTTGTTGTCTACTTGATCTTTGGCAATGTTTTCGTAGATCTGTATAGCCACAGGGAACCGCTCCAGGTCTGCGCTGAACTGAGCAATCTTCAGGCGGCACTTGTTGGCTTCTGAAGTGGAGTTCTCGACCTCAAACAACTCTGCAGCCTGGAAGCTGACAAACGTCACCAATGATAGTCGANCACATTTACCTCTGCAGCAGGTGGTTGGCCTGATGCTGGTTGACAAGAAAGCGCGAAACAATTGGAGTAGGCGCATTGTACTCTCCCTCGACTAGGCGTCGATGGACCTCGAAAACAGCGCGCTGCATTGAATCACGATGTCTGTGCATGTGGACAGTGGTATTGCCGAGCACAGCATGTGCAACAGTAATAGCATAGTACACAAAGATCAAGGTCAAACATCACAGACAGCACTGGCCTCGCAAGTCTACCATACACATGTTCAGCGCGAGAGCAGTCCCACATACAGGCACACACCTGCTCCCACTCTGCAGCCGGTGCCTTCCAAGACAAGTCTGCAGTCATGCCAGCCTGCTGCTTAGCCTTGTACTGCCTGCTGCCAAACTGGTCCACTGCCACATGAACAGCAGCTGCCAGCATCTTTGCATCGGCTCGCAGATGCATGCTGCTACCAGCTGGACCAGGCCTGCCCATGGCGTAACCATTCTGCAGAGACTGGCATCACATTTTTGCCACACGAGCAGAGCAGATGTGCATGGCAAACATAATGGCAGCATGTCAAGCAATGGTGGGTCCTAAGCCTCACCCATCACAACTCTGCCTCCTGCCCTTGCCAAAATGTTATGCTATTGAGAAAGCAATGATATGCCTTACAAGCGTAAATGGCTACTGCACCAAAATAACAACATGCTGTTGATCATTGAAGCAGGTGGAATGCAGCAATGCAGCTTTGGGCAACATGTTTGTACGCATGACTGCATATGTGCCTGGCTGTGGTGATTGCCAGACTGCTGTCCCTGCAATGCAAAGCACAAAAGCAACCACTGGTCTTTCTGGAATGCACTTGTTGCCANGCCTGTGACAGTGCTGCTGCAGGCCAGCCAAAATACGCCAGAGTCACTTCCATGAAAGTACATTCAAAGGAGACAGATGGAACAGTCAGACAACTGTCGGCCTGCACAGGCGGAGGAGTGTAGTGTGCACCTGGCAAACAGCTGTGCAACAAGCAGGCTTGCTCTGCTGATTGACAACATTTGTAGTGCAATGCTGGATGTCAGCAAGGTGCTGCGCTGAAGCGTCATGCTATCATGTGGGATTTGTTGTGTGCAGATGCATATGCCCTGCGACCGCCAATGCAAGCACCAACCAGAAGCAGTCTTGCTCTTTGTGTTGCACTGCTTGCACAGTCAGTGGGATGTACTCAAAATATGACATGAAGTGACTGCATGAAAGTTGCATGCAACCTACTTGACAAAAGAGTGCAGAGTGTACAATGCAAAACATACCGCTTTAGGGATGAGGACTGTGTCAATGATGTGAATGTAGGCCTTGCAAGCGGCCAAATCTCCCACCAAGATGGTTGCTGTTGAGCCAGCAGCGGGCTCCACAGTGTAGATGTCACCCACTGAGTCAATCTGTCACATGCACAGAGAAGGTCCACTGTGTATGATGAAAGACATGACAGCAAGCAGAGTTGCAGCCCTGGACCACTCGTCTTCAGGCCGGCATGTCAGCAAGCCCAGCACACCAACTACAAGACCACAGCTGCGTGCAAGAAGCCAGTGTCATTTTGCATGAGCACCTTCCAAGTTGGATGAACTCAGCACAGTTGTATGCGCACTTTGCAAGGTATGTCTCACTGAGTTGCATGCAAGGCTGTGGCGGTTTCACATGTGGACAATGTCATCTTGCGTGCATTGTTGAGGCAGNTACCTTGCACAGACTGGGACAGCACCTTGCCGAATTGATACTCTTCATGAATACAAGTGTATTGCTGACGCTTCTGTGCAACCCAGAATCACATACACATCGAGGTTGCTACACAGTGCACTTGATCAAGTTGCATGTGCAGCAATTCTTGATGATGCTAAGTGAAGCTGCTGATGACAGCTTTCACTGAACTTGCCTGCCAAGCTATGGACTGTATCTGTGGTGTCCATGGGGACACTAGAGGCTGTACAGGTGTCACCAGAGTCTGAAATTTTGCAGAATGGGTTTCTGATTGTAGCCTTGCTATCGTAGCTTTGCTTTTGATCAACTCGGCTTGAAGCTGCTGCACTTGAGCCTGCAATCCACGGTACAGGGGTGCTACTGCATGCATCTAGGCATGCATGCATGTGGCACCAGACAATATGGCCAATTGGTTGTCTATACTTGCCCTGACCACTAAGCAACAAGCATATTGAGATGCCTTACTCTTTGTCGCTCACGGTACCGCCGCTGTGCTGCCCTTGAGGTTTCTGTATATTTTTTTGCAGGCTTATGCGGCCCAGACTGTGTTCCAGCAGCGCTAGCCGGGGCNAGCACTGCTGACTGCTTCAGCACCTGTGCGCAATACATACCAGACATGAGTACAAACAGCATAACATACGCGGCTAAGGGCGCTGCACAAGCAATGCATCATGGTGCAAACCTGTTCAGGCGCCAACTGGGCTCCAGACTGATCAGCGAGTCTTGACTGTGATGCTTGTAAACAGTAATTGTCGCAATAGCTCCGCAGCACAGTAGCTACAGTCGTTGGCGTGTGCGAGCTGTGAACCCAGGCAATATCCGGCGCTTGCTGCGACAAGGGGTCAGTGTCTGAGGGTACTGTAACCAGGCAGAGACTCCCGAGCTTCACACCTTGTTACCCTTACCTTGGCGATCAGCTGGATCCGCATGTGTCCCGCTGCAGTAAAGCTCTGCGTGCACAGCATCCTGTGCAATGCGCTTGCCAAGACGATGCACGAATGATCAGCTACAGACAGGTTTACCCTGTTCAAGACTTGACCAACTCTTACACGCCTGTTACTGACATGCTCAGCACAGTCGCTGTTGTAACTTGCGCGAGTCCACTAACCAGACATGCATTGCTGGTACCCAAATACCAGCGCAAATGCTGCATGATTGCCCAATCCTCCCGNACAGCATGGCACAGCACAGCATTGCACAGTTCAATGTGACACAGTATGGGCAATATAGCATGACACAGCACCTGCAGATGCAATGCCAAAAGGGTTAGGGTTATGCTCAGGAGCTTACTGGCAGCAACTTCAGCAGGCGTCCATCTGTGTGCTCGCATCAGATAAGACATCCTTGCAGCACTCTTTGCAAAGCTAGGTTCCTGTAGGACCCTGCTTAGGGCTTGCTGTAGGTTCTGGGCTAATTTGGGTAGGGGGTGCACAGAAACCTGAAGACCCCAACCCTTATCTACCGCCCTTGCAACGTTGTCTGCCTGCTCACCAAATAGGGGCATGCCCACTATGGGAACTCCATGATACGCTGCCTGCATACAGCATAAGCATTATGTAACATGACAGCAGGATGATGGTCATGGAGCATTGACCTGAGGCATGAGACAGAGAGAGGGAACAATTGTGGTCAAATTGTGATGGTCCAGGAAAGGTGGTTGAGCTAAGCAGGTGCAAAAACACTTTGCTGCCATGCTCCAACTATACCCAACTTTTAAAGCATGNGATGGTGAGCAGTCCTGGGGGATGTGTGAAGCCAAGTGGGTTCTTTGCTGGGCAGATGCCGCCACAGCAGTGGGCAATCTCTGCCAATCATGCTGCTAGTGGCAAGTCATCTGGCGCCAGCACCTCTCCTCGCAAGTCCTTGGATTCATTGAAGGTATGCCACTTCTTGTTGTGCATGTCCGCCTTGCACATGAGGCATGCTGGAATCATAACATACAATCAAACCCCAATATGGTTTTAGTGCACAAACAAACATGTGTATACAGGCTAATCTAAGTCAAGCGTGATGAACTTGACAGCTTGAGAAAAGCTTGGCATTCTCATCAGCCTGGCCAATCTCGTATTTCCAACTGCAGACTCACACCTATACACACCGCTTGTTCATGGACAGGCCGACATCCCACTCTGTGTGAGAATGTTGTGCCTTTGTACTATTGTCCGTCAAACCCAGGCACAGGCGATGTTTCTTTATGACTCGTCGACACCTGTGAACCCACGTACTTTTGCAGCGTAAGTGCACAAAACGATGTTTGTCATTCAGGCACAGCTGGCAAAGGTGCAGGAGCACCAGGCACACATTGAGCAACAGCTTGATGGTGTCAAGTCACACTTGCAGGATCTTGAGCAGCAAGAGTACTTCACAGAGGCTGATTGAGCCTAAGTGCATTCACAAGCTGCAGATGCCAAGCAGGGACCCTCCTGTGATGTATGTCAGAGGCAGTGCGATTAGATGACTAAGTTTTTTCTTGTCTGGGTCGCACATCCCATATGTGTATGCTGTCAATGTTCCTTTCCAGTCTTGGTGCCGTCTGAGGCATCGCACTTAGCACAGTGGTGCAGTTTGTGGTCTTTGTACATTAGCAGGGGGTTCCAAATTGCTGGGTGTCAATACTGATGGGTGTCAATATGATTTGAATGCAATCTTCTGCTTGCCTGGTCTGCCTTTGGTAGCTTGCCCAGCAGTTGTTTGATAGCATTGTGTTGTGAGCCTATTGAGTGAGGCCCTGAACCTGAAGTGGGGTGTTGTGTGTCAGGAGTCCCAATCCTGTTCTGGTTTCTGTCAACCCTTTAACATGCCAGCAAGGGGCATGTATTGTGAGGAGTCATGGGGGGCAAANACTGGACAGCTGTGATGCTGCATCTGCTGTGTCAACCTTGCTCATGGCAGCCTATAACAGAGTGTACACAGTCATGTCCTGACAGCGTCCACCTCACACACACAAAACATCAGTTTGTACTGGTGTACCCAGTGAAACCTTGGGACTATGCGGTCAGTGCATTGTCAGCTTGAGCTATTCCAAGTGGCACGCACAAACACTGAGCCAATCAAGAACTGATCAACCCTACACCTGAAATTCAACAACATCAAATCAACTCAACCCCACCCCCTGACTGAGTCATCTGGGGGTGCAGGCAGCTGGTCGGGGGTTGGTGAAACCAAAACCTTGGCAGAGTGGCTGAGCGGCACCTGCTGCTGCTGCTTCCGGCGCCAGCGGGCAGTCTACAGCAACGGGGTGCTGGAGGATGAGAGTACTGAGCCCCCCTTCCACAGCGACACAGACCACCGGGAGTTCGTCTCTGCAGGCGCAGCTGCCGGCCTTGCGGTGAGATAGCAACACAAATATGTACTACATTACATCAGTCAGCATCATCATGACAACAACAACACATGTGATTCTGGAGCCAATAAGGGGGAATGCAGTGCGTTTACACAGCTTCATGGGTGACACTGCACACCACAGTGGACCGCACAAACTTGCACCTTGGCATATAACCTTGATAAACAATACTTTATTGAAAACAGTCGTGACCAAGTGTGACCACTTGACAGGCATTGGCCTTCTGACAAAGCTGTGCTNCCTGCAAGTGCCATGTGCTGTACATACTGATTCTGCCACAAAGGTTGCAGTGTCACAGCAGAAGCATGTACTCACCTTGCCACCTAGCACATCTCTACTCTCGAGCACTATGGGCTTATGACCAGCGTCAGCAAGGTATTTGGCAGTGCAAAGTCCTGCTAAGCCAGCGCCAGCAATGACAACTGTCAAAGGCTTGTCTGGCCGCTGAGCTGATTTGAGCTTGTGTGACAGGGCGGCAGCATCTTGAAATGTTCCAGAGCTTTCAAAGTTGGGCTTGGGAAAGTCCTTAGCAACTACTTGCAGCTGGGACCGCTTCTGCCGGCTCTGACAACTGCTGAAAAAGCTGNAATGTGCATCATGCATGTATAGCTGCAGGCTAACAACCTGACAGTTCACATGCAACAACCTGCTCCCAGCCTCGTACACACACAGCAGATGTTGAGGCTACCTGAATGGCATTCCTCATGGCAAAGTTGGGTGTAAGCTCCAGGTGCCTCAGACGCATGCCAGTCACAGGGCAAGTGCGATTGCCTTGCTGCAGCCAGCGCTCTATGCACACTCTGTCATATGTGTGACCAGTGGCAACCATGACAGGGTCATTCATGAGCTCCATTGAAATGGGACAGTAAAAACTGCTAGGCGCCACAGGGCCCTTTTGGCTGCCATCTGCTTTCCTCGCGTCTGGGACTGTCAGCACAGGCCTGCAAGGCAAGAGCCACAGGTGCTTTCACATCTTGACAATGACAATGACAGTGACAACGCAGAAGGAACAGTAACAACAAGTAAAAAAGGACTCACTCTGCAACCTCAGGCTGAAAATCCTGTTTTTCTTCGAATGTTCGTTGTGGCGAGACATGGTGAGGCGAGTCAGGCACGTGATTGACTACTCGGTGGTGGCTGTCACGGTGANACCTATGCTGACATCTTCTGGCCTGAAGAAGCGTGAGTGACATAGTCAACATGTTTTCAAGATGCGTTGCTCTGCCATGTGTGGCAGTGTTAGTCGTAGTTGAGCCCACATGCCATGGCACGTGCTGCAGCCACCAAACATGTCATGCCGGCACAGGTTGCCAGGCTGCAGTAGCTGCTCTGCCCCGCACCTGTTCAACTCCAGTTTGGCTTTGTTTCCAGGTTTGCGTATTCATTCATAATCAGCCTTATGGCCACACCTTGACTGCTATGTGCAGCTGCACCTGCATGTCTTTATTGAACATTACAAACATCAAAATGAGAGAGTCCTGCTTTTAATGACTTGGTCTACAAGGAGACTGAGTTTCATGAAGCTTTGGGTCTACCTGCAGATATGACCAGCAGGTTAAGCAGCTGCAGCGCGAGCAAAAGGACATTCAGAAGGAGAATGATGATTTTGGCTATGTAGGCCACATGAAACATATAGAACATGCAGATGACCGCAAGCTTGCTGTCAAGCACAACAAAGGCTTGATTGAAGGTGCAAAGGTAGGTTCCTTTTGCGTCATATGGCCATTGCACATTCTGGAAATGTATGTCACTGGCTGATACAAAACGTATAATGGTAGACAAGCAAGTCATGCCGCTCACCTTTGTCTGGAAGTCCAGCTGCCGTCAAATCAAAATTGTGCCACCTTTGTGGTGGCTATACCTGATCTGCGCGCAACAGGCCTGGGCTTGTAAACTTGAAATTCAGCAGAGATGGCNCTAGCACGGAACCTTTTCATCATGTCGACTGCCGACCGCGTTGTGCCTTGTGGTTTCAGATCAAGCTGGAAGACTGCTGGATCCAAGAAGTTTACGCACCAAGCAGATTTGGCGTTCAGCACTGCTGTCTCGTGAGCTGGCCATCTGGTCATGCTTGGCTACTTGCAGCTGTGCTCTGCGCTCCTTCGACCGTGCAGGTCAGCCCATGTGTCGTGACAAGGCCTGTGAGGCGCGCAACCGCGCTGCTCAGACTGTGTTACCTGTTTTTGAAGCGTGTTGCGGGTGCTTCACTGTGGACCTTGATCATTGCGCCTGTAGGGTCACCAGTGACGTCTGTCCGTGTCCTTGCAGGAATGCCGGCTTTAAGGCCTTGCTGCCAACTCCTGGCAACACGTCTATAACGCAGAGCAGGACATGGTATGTCTGTCTTGCCTCTACACAGCCTACAATACACAGGGTAGCACAGGCTGTCACAATAGCAGACATGATTCACACCTCATGTGCTTGTACAGGCGTTCCTACCTTCAGCACAGACGCTTCGAGGCACATGCAAGCAACAAAGACAAGCAGATTGCCATTGTGGGTGGGGGCATGGCCGGGCTCACAGCTGCCAGAGTGTTGCAGAAGCATGGCTTCTCTCCTGTGGTGTATGAGGGGGAACAGCATCAAGGCGCTAGAGCACAGGGAGGAGTTCTGGATCTACATCCACATTCTGGTAAGGTGCAATGTTCACAGACGGCACAAGTCACAGCTGCCCAATACCAGCATACAACACCTNCACCAGCTTGTGACCTAGCTTGGCCAGCGTTAAAGCGGCCTGCATGCCCAACAAGTCCTTCGGGAGCAATACAACATATGATTTTGGTACAGATGAGTGCTCTAAGTTCAGTCCATACTTGCCAAACTGTGGGTTAGATACTGTGACAAGCTCTATTGTAAGCAACGACTTGTTGTCAAGAGTCGGTTCTTTGTCAAACGCTCTTGCCAAGAGCTGAAGATGATCAGCAGCCTGCTGTTGTGACATACTCAGATGTATGTGGTGTTGTAAATGTGTCTGGAACGTAACAGAAAGTCGTTGTGTCTGTGTTAACATGGTCTGCCATGGACGTGTTAGGTTGTCAGAGCACAGCTATGTGTCCATCTAAAAGTGCAGACCTGCATTGTGGTCTGTCAATCTGGCAACCATGCTACATGTTCAGGATAGCTACACAAACAGAGCATGGAAGCGATTGATCTCAGCGAGGCAGAGNTTGCTTTTTGGAGGTGCACACGGTCTGCACTAATTGCAACTTCACACATTCGCTGCTGCTCAGTTTGCTGGAGCTTGTAACAAGACTGTAGCTGAAATTTCAGCATGGATGCCTCAATGTTTACCGTCATGTACAGAAGAACGTATGGAACATCCTCCGTAGCCGTGTCATCTGCTTGAGTGCCTGAGTCAGCCGCAGCCCGCCGCTGCCACACAACTGACTTCAAGGGCGCCATCGGGTTCTGCTGAATGTCAAACTTGAGACCCTCAGCTGGCGTAGGGTTTGGCGGCCTCCTGGAACACTTTCTGAGCTTGTCCATGATCAGGTTGCCCAGAGCATGCCTGGCCAGGCTGGTGTCCAGGCAAGTGGTGATCTCGTGGTATGCATAGTACCCTGCATGCCGTCATGCACTGCAACATTGGGCTACAGAATCAAAGGTAGGTCATCTCATGGTATGCACAGTACGCTGCATGCCGTTATGCAGAGCAAGATCGGCTATACAATCAAGGATGGGTGTTCTCTTGGTATGCATAGTACTCTGCATGCCATTATGCAGTGCAAGTATTGACAAGTGCAAATAACTAGCCAGCTGTTAAGGAATGCGTGAGGCACTATGCGTGCTGTGCAAAAAAGGCTGGTGCTGAGATGCTCATCATCTGTGCAATTGCTGGCTGCACAACACGTGCGTACATAAACAAGAAACAGCTTGGAGTGACCTTCTTCAACCTCTTGATACTCCCCATGCCCTTTTCGCTGGAGCTGCTGCCTCTTCTCGTTCTCTTGCTGAAGAGCTGCTAGTCTCTCTGCATGCAGGCGCTCCAGCTCTGGATCATCAAGCAGGTCATCAATGTCAATATCCCTGACCTGCTGTCGCTTGTTTGCAGCTTGCTGCTGCTCCATTTCCTGCCAAAAGGGCCTTGTGTAACTACAAGGGTGNTGCTGCTGAATCAGTGCTGTGTTGCACAGGAGCACAGAGGAGCTGAAGTGCCCATTGAAAGGACTGGCAGTGGAGCCACGCTTGACAGTCTCACATAATCAGCTACTGTTTGGTGAAGTGGACAGTCACAACTGGGNTGTGGCTCTGGATGCGTTTACTCTGGGGCCCCTACACATGTAGCACCTGTCAAACATGTGACAAAAGGGTTGAGTCATGAAAAGTGTTTAAGGCATGAACACTGGTTGGCGGTCCATGGTGCCTGTCGCTACTCATGTTGACATGTCAGTTGGCACAGGGCACAGCAGGGCAGAGGCTTCGTCAGCCAATCTGAGATAGTATGCATCAGGGTCCACTAGTATGTTGGTCAAGAACAACCCATGCACCCTTAGCATGCACCTGTGAGTGTCCGTGAACAGAAAGCGCATGCTTGCTGCACAATGAGCAAGCACTTCCAAGCCTATGCACCTATCTCAACAGAGCCAGTAAACATTTTACTTACCTGTGATGGTCTGGACATGTCACCACTGCCCACTGTGAAGTCGGGTTGTAGAATGTAACAGAAGCACACACTTAGGAATGGTCCCCAAAGNCCTTCCCCCCACACCTCCATTGCTGCCTATTCAGGTACATGACTTGACACCTCAAGCCTACCTCAGAGAGCAGGCTGTCACTGTCAGTGATGTTGATCCAGGGCTTGTCCTGGGCCCAGCCCTGGACTTGCTTCCTGGTCAGATCTGCCACCTGGCGAGCCAGGGCAATGGCTTGAGGCCTAGCTTCCAGCTCAGATGCCCTTACAGAAATGGCATCACCCGTCTCTTGTAATTGCGATAGCTTGCGCCTGCAGCGACAAGGGAACAGGTCTTGACTAAGTAAGCAGGTTTCACCGCATAGCAATACTGACAGATGACGCGGCATCAGGCCAGTGAGTAGATCTTAGCTCTGGTTCACAAGTATCTTGTGGATAATACAGGACCACAAGAACGAGCTGTGAGATCAGGAGCTGCTCCATGCCATTGCACATGAGGCTCAGGACACCTGACACTTACAGGCACTGACTGTCATTCTGAATGTGGTGTATGTAGCAGAATGCTGTCAAGGGCATCATGCCAAGTGCCAACAACTTGCCCTTGAAGTACTGACTCTGCCCGTATTGGAAGCAGAGCATATGCTTGCTATTTCCTTGTATTACAGCTGGTGAGCAACAAACACAAACAAACAGCAAACCCGGTAGAAAACAAGCAGCTGACCTGAAGATGGGGGCTTGCTCATGTTGTCCTTCATCATACAGCCAGTCTTCAACCTCATTCAGGGCCGCACTGAAGGCCTCCCTCTGCTTCTCAGTCGTGACAGCTTGAAAGTCCTCATTGCTGCTGAGAGCCGACTGTGTGGAGATGATGTAGGCTTCCAGCTCATTCTTGGCCTGTGCAGCCTGCGCTTTACTCGCCTCAGCTTGCTTCATTGCATCCATCTTTGCCTTGCTAGCCTGCACCACAGCAACCATTCGTTTAGCTGCAACATGCTGAAATCTCTGTAGCGTCAGGTGTGACTGTGTTGACTTTGCACTGATGTGATGATAGCACTCTTGAGCACAAGGTGTCCTATGGACATGTTTGCAGATGTCAGAACACAATGTGCTAATGGATACACCCCTGTCAACATGACTGCTATGTGCTGCAGCTGACTTCTGCTTTACGCAATGCCAGCCAACATATAGCTCAAAGGCAACTTTTGATGTGCAGCACAGCAAGAGAACCCGGATCAGCCGTCAGCCCTGCTGTTGCTGGCTTGAATGAGCACTAAGTGACACTGTTGCTGAAGGGGGGCACACATGACNGCAGCTTCACAGATCTGTTGCACTATGCTGCACACGTTGTGTGGCATGACATCCGCATCAGTCAGCTACACATCNATGCAAAGTGTTGTCTGCAGTGATAATGCAACCAAGGTGTTCTGAACTCAGACACCGCTTCTAGATGCAGAGTGATGTTCAGGNGCCGAAACCGACAGACGTAAACGGCAAGCAAACCGCGACCACCAACGCCGATACAGGGAGAAACGCAAGGTACTATCTTATGGAAAAACTCACTCACGCTATCCCCACTGTGGAGAAACATGAAAAGTGCTGTGCGCGTGGCTCATATGACAAGCTGAGATAGCACCAGTATGACAGTGCAAGGCAAGACAAGCAAACCGATTTCCAAATGTAGGCATACAACAAGGTCGTGGAACATCAGCTTGCTGGGACNCAACGCACACAGTCACAGCCAATGATTGAGATCAAGCTAGAGCCTTGCGAGGACGCTTTAGTATCCACAGTTTGTGAATGTGGACTGTCAGCTGTCCCATGTGCTGCGCCAGGATGTTAGGCACTGTACTGCCAGCCATGTGACCGAAAAACCAAGCAAAATGACTCATTTGCGGGTTTTCACTTCTGTAGCATGCGCTGCTGCAAGAAGACCAGGTACTGTGAGCAACATCGCACCATGCTGAGGCGGTGCTGCATTTGCGAGGAGCTGTGCTGCAAGAGTGAGAGCTGCAACACATGCAGTCATGTTGTCGATGCTGTGAAGGTTGAGTAGTTATGGGTACTCACATGTGATGTTTTGTGTGCAAGCTGTTTGGGTGACCACAGCAGGGTGGGGCATGCTGCCTGATCAAGCCTGAGTGTTACAACTAGGCTTGTTGGGGAAATGTTGAACTGCACGCTTGCAAACTGCCACTTTTTTGTATCACATGCATGGACTTGATATTGAGTGTCTGATCTTGAAATGGTCTAGAGGATTCCTCGCAGTACATATGCTGCNTGTACCCAGCTGACACACATATGCCTGCAAGCAAGCATCAACGTATGACTGGTTAGGCAGCGATGATACCTCATTACGAAAGTTTGGGTTGGGAGCAGATGGGATCCACTGCTCTGCAGTATGGATGTGCCTTATGATTGCTGCACAGCACTGCTAAGAGCGTTGAACTTTCTGACTTTCAGTTTCTCAGGACATCTGGTAAGAGATTCAACGTCAAATTACTGAGTAAGTATGCAAAGCTGAATGTGGCAACAGTATGTTTATTGCGCTTAATGCACAAGGCAACAGCAAAAACCTGACAAGCAGATGAGGTCGATCTTGCTGTGCTAGCAAGCGCTCACCCTCACTCAGCAAGTTGCAATCAGCTTGTCACACATTGTTGCCAGCATTTGATTGTTTTGGTTTGCATGATGCTTGTGAGCAGTGCGCAACTGTTGGTCAGCCTTGCACACTTTTGCATGCAGGACTGCATGGGACGATGATGGATTTGCTGCCAAGGAGCTCTGCATGTTTGATTGCCTTACTTGGCACACATGGCAATGAAACATGAGACCTCTTATGTCAGTGGCCTGGACACCCCTCTCACCACTTTGCAAACATGGATGGCACATCCATCGCAAACGGCGCGTGCCACACACAATTGCACATACTTCGCCTCTCAGCAGATTCTGCCCCTCTTTCACCTCCGGTAAGCGACAACAAATCCCTCTTCAGGCCCTGTTGTTGACTTCTGAAGCATGTACCAAAGGCTGCTCATCAGCTGCACCCACTTCTTCATTACCTATGCTGTTGACCAGCAAACTTTGTCTTCAGCATGCTCAGCAATGGCAACAGCTGTAGCTCGACTGCCTCTATAGCGGTCACCATCCAATCTGATGAGCATGCCCCTNTGTTGTCATGTGGTGGGGGTTGTGTGGCAACAATGTTCACCTGCCACTTCCAAGCTTTGTGACATATTATGACTCAGCACATGCATCACAACTCTCCACTGATAGCATCTGGTGCCTCACCTAAAGTGAGCAGCAGCTCTTCATTACACACATAATATGGCAGGATGAGTCATAGACACAGGTCCTACTGTGAAATGGCGGCCTTAAACACAGAGTGAACACAGGCATACCCCTCAAGCATGCCATCACAAGAACAACAAAACCAGAAGCACACCAAACACAACAGCAAGGATGCNATCCTTTTGCAGCGCACGGCCTTACAGATCCAGCTTCAAAAGCTACAGGACTCAGTAATGGCAGTCCAAGCAAACCTCAGCAGGCTCAAACAAGCCCAGCCACAAGACATAGGCGAGCTGTCAGGCAGAACAGCAGGCCACAAGGAATGCACATTGACCCTCCTATACAAGCAGCAAAGCCCGTCATGCAGGCCCTTGATGTCAACATGGCTCAGCCTGATTCAGCTGTCCTANTCTGCCCCGCCTTACAAGCTTCTTATAACAGCAGCTGGACTCCAAACAGCAAAACACATGTTACTGAGCACATCCTCGTGTGGGTGTCCAAGGAAAGCTGCGACGCTCATTCTGGCGCTGTATTGTGCTGTGCAGGGCTTTCAGAAGGAGAGGGGTACTGGTGAATCAGCCTATCAATCACCAACACATGATGCACACTGTTGCCAACGTCATGCTGTGATTGTGAAAGGGCTTGAGAAGGAAGGGGCAGAGTTAAAATGGTGCATCAGGACTTGACATATGGATGCGCACTGCTGCAGAAGCCATGTTGCGGTTGTGCAGGGGCTTGATAAGGAGAGGGCANAGCTGGGGCTCTGCAGGCAGTACACACAGAGGGCCTCAAATTGCATGCAGCCCTGCACCGGCTACAGGCCAGCCCAGTGCAGCAAGGTTGCAGAGCCAAGTTGTGACATGCCTCCATGCGCGGAGGGCAGGGCAAGACACATACAGTATCTCATCATGTGTACCCCTATGTAGAATCACATTTCATGCTGTACAATCCTCAGCCGTCTAATATGAGCTGAAGGTGGTTGACATGCTACTGTGTACCGCAACAGCATTGCAGTACTTGGTAGTTGTGCCTTATGAATGCTATGCCAGCAAGAAGTACTCATGCCAGGCTGCTTGGCTGCCTTGATGTGATTTGTGTTTGCAGGACAGTGTGATGACACTCCAGAACTGGTCATGTACTAGGCTGCAGTTGCCTATGCAGAAATGGATCACATCGAATGCCACATATGCTTCAAGTCTGTCGCAGAGTTACTTGAAACGCTTGCAACATGCATTGCAACAAAAAGCTGATCCAAAACATGCCCTGCAAGGTGTGACTACAGTCAGTACCGTGATACAAGATGTAACTAAAGTCAGTACTATGATGCAAGGTATAATTGCATTCAGTACCGTGATGCAGGGCTGCGCAATCCTTTCCTGGAGCCGCAAGGGCTCATGCCCAGCGGGGGCTTGCCCTTGGGGCTGGTCTTGGCCTTCTTAGCAGGCTTCTTTGTCTCATAGTCCTCTTCGTCCTCATCATCCTCTGCCTCTGCAATGTCAGCATCCTCGTCCTCCTCCTCTGCAGTGCATGAGCTTAGATCAAGACCATGACAGTGACAGAGATAGTGACAGACAATGATCAGCAGAGAAAGTCACAAAGCTGAAGCANCGCGACCGCCTGCAATACGCAAGTTCTGGTCTCTGCACTCCTCTGTCAGCTTTTTGTGCCCTTTTGGGTTGTGCACAAGCTGTGGGGCACCCGCGCACAAGGAATGAACTTGCATGCATTCAGTAATCATAATAGCATGCATATAGCTGGCGAATTGCGTTATTATCGCCCTGTGCGGCGAGTGCAGGCTGTGCAGTGGCATGCAGCCTTGTTGTCTCACGCGACAGCCGAGTTGCAAGTCAGTGAAAAGAAATTGCTGCACGCCTACCGCTAGCCATTATGGTTTCAGATCGGAGTAACGATTTCTAACAAAAAGCTTTCAGCTCACTTGGCTGGTGCACAGGCACACACTGCAGATTGACACCTTATGTGCAATCAGGTGCCTATCTCAATGTGTAGGGAAGCTGTACTGCACAAATTCGAAGCGTATGTCAGCGAGCCGGTGAAAGCGGGTCGTTGCGCACTTTTCACACATGGGTTGCTAGAACCGGCTTCAATCGCTAAAGCTTCAAAACTCGTCATTCACGTAAAATCTAGCACGTGAGAAATGCAAAATGCATGTGCCGTTTCTTGTGTTTGGACTGACAGTTGCTTTATTTGCTCAGAAGAGCGCTGCTACCGAAGGTGTGCAACCCACACATCCCCAGTCCTGAACTACACGATCTCCAAAGGTTGTGATGTCTGCCTCGCTGGGCCACAAAAAGTTGCTCGGGTCTAGAGCCATGGATCCAGACGATGCCCAGCGTGCACCTGCAGGTACACTGTCTGCTGCATCAGGGACTATTCAGCAACTGCTCACGTGCATATGATTAGCTCCGCAGCGCTGGCTCTTCGAATGACTTATACACTGACATCTCTCCTTGCAGTGGCAGGTGCAAAGGGCAACAGCAAGAAGCGCAAAAGCCCAGAGGCGATGCATGCTCGTCAGGAAGCTTTGAAGAGGTCTGTTGACGACACTCGATGGGTGCAACCTGAGTTCAGTGAGGTGTGTCAGCCTACACCGTNCGTGTAAACTATTATTGTTATTATTACAAACATCTCACAGTAAGTCTCCAAAAACACAAGAGATGTGAGGGCTGGCCTGCTGTGTATAGTGCAACATGCCCCTTTTGACTGCACAAGCAGAAGTGCACAGAGCACACACATGCTGCATAGAATCACTGCTTTTAATGCCAAGACCTGTTGACCACTCCAACATGGGTGACATTGCTGCACGAATCCAGTCTGCAGGCTACCAGTCAAATGTCTGCACTCCTTCCTGGGTGAGGGTGTGCAAGGGCACCCCTGACAACGCTTTGCTACGTGTGCTACAACCGCTGTGCTGTATGAGACTCGAAGTACAAAGCGGTCAGTCTGACCCTCACTTGTTGTGGAAGGCGTTCTCAAGCTGAGCTATCAGCGACTCGCGCTGCCCAGCCAGTTCACCCATTTTGTAAGCGTATTCAGCCCGAATCTCGCTCGCAACCGACTTCATCTCGGCCTCGTGAGCGCGCCACTCCACAGCAGAAGCAAGCATATCGTCCAAAATATCCCAAGCTAGCTCCTCGTACCGCTTTTCCCTGCTCTTAAGGATCTCTGTCACTTGTGAGCTTGAGCTCATACCGTGGGCTNATGTGCCCACAACCTGCCAGAGACATTTGACAGCCATGCCTGGTCACACACATGCACCGCACTTTATGCTTGCATGATTGCCCTGGCAATGACGTCCAAAGGCTGCAACAAGCTGCTTGATCGTCAACGCTTTCCAAGCTGAGCTGACTGCCTTTCATTGCTGCTGCAGGGAGCCTTCAGGGCTGTGCTGCGGGTCAATTGGTTCCTGTTCTGGCACCATTTGATGTTCTGCACATTCTTGGTGTTAGCCTTTCAGTCACAGTCTCTATTTGTGATCAAAGTCGACTTGATTGTTAGCTGCTTTGCAACATATGAGTTCTTGCTGTACGCTGCGTTGATATCGCGCANGCCATGCAAGGCTGCTGTTGCATTTTGTCTGGAAGGGTAATGCATCTGGGTGTGACAATATTTGTTGGACATATGTGCCCAGTCATATTTGTCACGGTTACACTGCTGGCAAGAAATGCTGCTGCACACTGGTTGCACACGAACAACACTCGCAGCATGTGATGCTTGAGGTGTGGTTGCAGGGTTTGGGCAATCCAGAGCAAATGCAGCAAATCATGGGACAGATGATGAACAATCCAATGATGCAGAGCGTCATGAGTGACCCTGAAGTACTCAGGAACATGCTGCAAGGAAACCCTGCCATCCAGCAGGTAGTGCGAGATTGTTTCACTGCTTCAACTGTGCAGCACCGTCTCTGTGGCACCTCCACTATGCCATGCAAGCTCAACCCTGCATGTTTGTCACGCATGCCTGCAACATCGTACTCTAGCAGCGCATGACGCTGAGTTATGCTGCCGGCAAAGGCATTCAGGCTGCCTTGCGGAAGCTGAATATCGTGCTGCATATTTGCTGCAAGGCCAAGTTCATGCGTGATCAAGTCTCATCAACTGTGGCACATGTGTTGTCAAAGACACATCTTGTGGGCGGTGCAGCTGATGGACAGGAATCCCGAGTTTGCACAGCTGCTCAATAACCCCAGGCAGCTTCAAGAGGCCATGCAAGCAGCCTCCAACCCTGTAAGCAATGCCACCCCTCCCCTGCTGCTTGCTGCTGTCGTGAATGATGTACTGCAGCCTAGCAGGCCTGGCAAGTTGAAACAACATCTGTGAAGTACCTGCACCAGTAGGGTATTGACACAAGTCTGCCTGCTCTTCTATACGCACGCCTGCCCTTTGGACTACTTTGCATCATGCCTTTTGCAGATAAGTCTCCTGTTCAACAAGTTCTTTGGTAGCGATTGAATGTGTTGCCTTGGTACTATCACCACTGCACTGGTGGAGGGTGTTGTTTGGCGCATACCTATGGCACATTTGTCCACATTGCGGTTGTATTGCAAAGCTGGAAATGTCAAACCTGTCGCGGTCTGCGCACACAGCTGCAGTCGCAAAGCTGGTGACACAGCATTGCATACTGTCTTGCAGGCTCCCTGGGTGTGGGCGCCGGTTGCAAGCTGTCATGTGCCGATGTTGATGCTGCCGTCAGGCCTGTGCTCCCATACGTCAATGACAGGGCAGCNTTTGACAGTGGCAGCTGCAGCAGCATGTATGCCACCATTTATGCTTGGATGCAACCTGAGTGACTAATATCACATGTTGAAGAGCAACAACAGGCAGACAGGCTACCAGCAAGACTTGGACTTGAATGTCTGAATAACAGCTCACCCAAAGCAAATGTTGCACCTTCCTCTTCCATGGCTTGCATTGCATCCTGAACAGAGGTGCCAAAAGTGAAGTATTCGTCCATGTCTGCAACAATGACCCAATCTTCCGGATCCATGGGTATCTGAGCCAAGCCTGTGATCATTGCCAAGTCCTGAAGGTCTGGAGTGTAGTGATGCAAGATTGTTCTGGTGCGAGCCCCTATGTTTTGGAACTGCGCCCGGGCCTCTATGAGACCATCANACGATTTTTGTGCCCTGTCACTCTTGGTTGGCTACCACTCATTTAGCTCTGGGAAGCTGGGGCAAGTCATAAAGGTTGTGCATTGTCTCCAGAACGAGCAGGTACTGTGTTCTGCTAACCAAGAGTGACAGGGCACAAAAATCGTGCTATGGGCCACAGATGCGGATCACCAGACCGGAATCACACCTGAGGGAGGCCCGACTATAAAGGCAAAGGACAGCAACTGCAACAGCAGTAATCTACAGTCTACAAACAGCACACCATGCAGTGACAGGCAGATTGGCAAGAGCGAGGTCACCAAGATGCAGAGCATGAAATCACAAAGGTGTCAAACAAGACTCATGCCAGGTGCAGGAACAGGAATGCATTGCAGCAGTACACACCTGGNCTCGCGACATTGCTTGCATAGGAGAGATTGGTAAGAGCCACTTGCCTGCCGTCGCAGTCTTCAACACTCTTTGAGCGCCTGTGCTGCAACAGCAGTAGGGGGAAATCATATGTACACGATGCTATGTACTTGCACCACTTTGCCTGAGGGCAAATGACAACAATGAACTGTAGGTGTATTCAGTTCATGCTGATGTGTGTTGCTTGAAGTATCAGCAGCTTCAGAGCTCAACTGCTGTGGCAGTTCAGCCTTCAACAGGCAGGACTTGGGCGTCATTGCACATACTGTATGGCAGGCTGAAGCCATGTGAGTCTTTGCACAAGTGTGCTCCAACAGGACTTGTGCAGGTGGTGCATGACAGCTTTCATTGTGTTCATGTTCTACACTGTCTCTGTTGCAGTGCAGCCTTGCGGTGTCACGCTTTAGCAGCCCAGAGGCTCAAGCATGTCTCCTGTGTGTGTGGGTGNCAATTGTATACTGTTGCAAAGCAGCAGCAAGGCACATGGCACAGTAGGTTGTGATTGTGGACATGTAGGGAACCAGTCCATACCCAGTTTGCACATGCTGCACCCAGTGCCAATTGGAGGCTGGCAGACCAAACACAAATCCTGTTGTGCACTCCTTGTATGTCTCATTTGTGCAGCCTGCAGACACATGCACGGCCTGTCAAGCAGCAGCTTTTTTGCTGGGTCTCTTGCAACAAGGTACAAGTGAGCTGACCAAAGATAGCGCCTCCAATATCTCGACCGAGGTCTCTGTTCTTGGCAGCATGATTTGTGATCTTCGGAGTGGGTCTGTAGGTCTGGCGTGGGTTGCGGTGCATGCTTGAGCGAGTAAGCTCGCTTACAGCTCAACAAACTGGCGCGATATCGATCGTGCTAATTCGCTTGCGTGCTTGGCAATGATGCGAGCAGTGTCGAGCATGCTCGACAGTTACGACGTGATGGCTCCAGTACGCCGTTCACGTGCTGCTCGGCAACAGCCTGCAGCTCGCGACATGCGTTGAGACAAGGTCCTGTGCGTCCTGAGGCGGTGCGCACAGTCACGCAGAGATCGAGATGAGGCTGAAACCTCTGCGCGGCTCTTTGCAGCTGCTTCCGCTCACTGATGGCGCGCAAGTGTGATGCGTACAGAGTCTACGAGATCAAAGCATGGCTTCAGACTCACACACGGCTGTCCCGGGAAACATGCTTGACTTCAGGCCTTGCTGCGCAACACCGCAGGACGCCTGACGTCATTACAAGCAGACTGTATCTGAAGGTACAAGTGCTTAAAGTGATATTCGTTGCTGCCGAACACCAGCACACACTCACTGATCACAGTGCGAGAGCCGTGAATTACGTAGATCTTGGGCCTTGCCGTCAGCTATGCGGTTGCCATGGCAGACTATGCTCTGTTCTTGGAGCCTGACGAGACCGCGTTTGACCTGTTCGCACGCATTGTTGTGGAACCCGTTTACCTTGGAATCCCATGCCTTGATCAGGCGATCTCGCTGAGACCGGGTCACGTGATCGAGCTGTCTGGCCCAAGTGGAACGGCTAAGTCTGACCTTCTAGTGCAGGCAAGCTCACTGTGTCTTCCTAGCTCACCCTCCTGTCACATATGTTGTTGAAAACAGCAGCGTGGACTTTTTGAACACTGGTGTTTCTTGTATACTGCAGGCTGCTGCCACATGCATTCTGCCAAAAACGCAGCATGACATTCCCTATGGGGGTCGAGCAGGTACAATTTTCACCGTTGAGGGCAGTCAATGTTTACTCCAACTACTGCAAGACAGTTACTTCTGTCGCAGAAATCATCATATATGTAGACCTCGACAGCAAGTTTGACTTGCTACGTCTCATCCAGGTGGGTGCAAGCTGACCCTTCATGCAACTACTGACGTCACGCTGTGTTTTNGGGAACATACCGTGCACAGTGTCTTGAGCTTGACACCATCAGCCGGGCAGTTGTTCTTGGCGTAATGGCTGAAGACTGTGGTACGGTAGAAGGGGCAGTCATCCTCGGGAAAGTACAGCCAGCACTTAAGACCATGAGGGCACTCACCGCGGATGCCGATTCCAATGATGTGTGAAGAGCTGCAGACCAGCAACAACAGTGTTGGGAGTGGATGCAACTGCTTGAAAGGGCCCCAGAATAATGCCGAGGATTTGGTTAGATTCTGAATGGCGTGGAAAGAGGGTGCACTGTCATGTGAAGTGCAGAGGCAGCAAATGCATCAAGGGAACAGTACGCCTCCAACAAAAGGACATGCGCTCATACATCTATTGTATGATTGTACAGTGAACACTGCCAAGAACACTGCTGTCTTACAGCAGATGCTGTGAGCTGGTAGAGGTGAAGTCTTACCTGTGTGTAAGACCATCAGCCCACTGCTTCTTGCCCAGCCATGTGAGGGTGATGTCCAGAGGCATGGTGCTGATCAAGGCATCGTATTGGATGGTCTTGCCAGATGCGGCTGCTGATGCTGAGGCTGTGTCAGGCTTTTTGAGGGAAGGGCGTTTATGTGTGGCCCTGTTGCCGGGCTTTGGGGCAGGGCAGGGCGGAGGGCCTGCCATTGGGGACTCTGCAGGGGCCATATACAACCCCAGCAGTGGTGAGGCAGTCTCGTCTGACTGCTGTAGGGATAGATTGAGGAAGTCACTCAGGACAAAGTGAGCCACACGCCACAATCTTGCNAGATATGTCTTGATTGCTGCCTTGATGCACTTGGACAAAGCACAAAACATGTGCGCGACGCCAGTTTTGCGGGTGCAGGGATTGCAACGTATGCATGCGTAGCCATGCTGATGCACAGAACAGCTTTGCCGCAGAGAGAAAGTGACTATGCCTGTGCAAACACAACATATCGAATGTACTTGACATAGCATCGGCTTCTTTGGTCCGAGAAGTCAATGAACCCTCCCGTGCTGCGCGCCTAGACTTTTCATCTCGAAACCGATTGCAAAGGTTCTGAGGGCAAAGCCAAATGCCAATGCAGATGGAAGAAGGTTTCGAGGAGCTAGCAGCTGGCTCTGAGCTTTGAAGCTGCAGATAGGCCACCGGCGCAGCATGAGGAGCTTTACTTTGCTGTAACTGCTGCTGCTGTTTGAGCTTACTTTAATACAGCAGAGTCATGGTGATCATGGCACAACCCAGAAGCATAGCCCTTGGGCGTGTTGGTTCTGCAAATCATCTGCAAGGGACTTACTTCATGCCAATGGCCTATATGAGCTGCAGCATCTGAGGCTAGTGCCTTTCTTGCTTGACTGAAGGTGCATCACAAGAATTCAAATCGAGGGTGTTCAGTGAAGTCTGCTGAATATCACGCTGAATATCACTGAATATCACCAACATTGTGCTGCAAGCTAATAAGCTGGATATTGGGAGCTGTNGCATTAGCGAGGGCACTGCATGTATGGTCTTCGGCAACTGTACTGCCCAGTACTCAGTTGCCACTACTGGAGTGGCTCATGCATGTGCTTGGCCAGGTTGATGCTACAGGGCCATGCTGCTGTGTATTATATGCAACCTGATCATGCTGACTGCCTACACCTATGTGAGAAACGCCAGTTTCCTTGGATGGACACAAATTGTTTCATTGCTGCATCGTCTCAGAAGCAACATGTCTGCCTATACCACAGTGAAGGCTTGTGCCAATTGTGTTTTGATAAGCAGCCGCAGACTTTGTGCTAATGCAAGTTCAGTGTCAAATACAGAGACAGGTCTGTGAATTTGGATGTGCAGCCATGAAAAACCATGAAGCACAGGGGAGTCCTGAAACGCTGATATGACAATACAATCACAAGGGGTGCGCACAATGAGCACANATGATACCTGCAGGTCCTGGCCCTAGGCCGCCCCCACCTGCAGGACCAATGCCCCCTCCCAGACCCATGGCAGGCATGACCCCACCCAGACAGCAAGGTATCCAGGCTACGCATGGCCCTGGCATGCCTGCTGACACCTGGAACTGCATCTTGGCATGTGCTCTCGGTCTCCNAAATAGCCTCATCTTGCCAAACGACCACAGGATGACCCCAAATGCCTACATTACACCCAAGCACATGTGGTGTATACTGCTACTTCTACAAGCAGAGCACACAAAGGCACACAATACACAGCACAACATGAATCAGCTGGCACAAGTCACAGACAGCGAAGTACCTGCGTTTGTTCTTGAGTTCGTTGTGCCACAGCATCAATAAGGCCTGGTAGTCTTGTGATCATATGTTGCAAAAGTTGACCATTGATTGGGTTTATTTGCAGTTTGCCCAAGGCCCAGAATGTATTACCAAGGCTCGAAAAGGTATTTTCAGTCTGAGTAGCAATGAAGGCTTCAGCCAGTGATGCTTCGTAAGTGGGTGCAACACTATTCGGGGAGATGTTCAGGTGAGCCAGAGCCCAAAATACAGTGGCCAAGATTCGACCANCTTGCCTCAACCAGGCACTGAAGTCCTGCACATGGACCTGCCATTTGTAGCTTTCACCATCGAAGATCATCGCACTATGCTGACGCGCTTGCCCCAGGTTTGTTTGCACGACATCTGCAAGGCCCTGCATGCTGCACCGCTCAAATTACAAGAGTACACTACTTCATGACTCAACCCCAGATAGTTGCTGCATGCTGCCCAGTCAAAAACGTGCATTGCTTGCAGCCTAGCCAGCCCCCAATTAAGTACTTGAACACAGCACTTGGCTTGCAGGCACATACATGTGGCAATATTCTTGAGTTGCCAAACTATCAAGAGAGCATGATGGAAGAGCATAACATACAGGAAGGAGACGTGCCTGAGCAACAACTTAGACGAATGCTGGTACACATTGTGAATGACCGATTGCTTATTGCTGTCAGGTGTACCACATACGGTCTAGATGAAAGGTAGACAGGTACTGAATTGCATGTTTTGTATGTCTAGCAGACTGTGCTCAGGTTGTCCTTTTGAGTCATGAGCAATTCATTGTTGTTTATACTGCTGCAAGTAATTGCACATACGGTCAGATATGGTCTTGCTTGTATTATGTATGCTAGTTTCATCACATCACATCACATCACATTGAGGACTGAAGCTTCACAGCACAGCAAGGGACAAGCACTTGCAATGTTATTCAGCTGTCAGACCCTGGCTGCATGCAAAGTCCATGGCAGCAAATTTTGGTATACCCCAAAGCTATAGTTGGATGCAAGCTGACTGATCAGATTGTTGTCATGCACTGTCACCGAGATGTCAGTTGGGGCTGTTACATGAAATAAGGAATTTGTTCAGTACTACTACATGTAAATAAGCAACAAGGCTTTCAGGAGAGGCTGCAGAGTCAGAGTGTGTGCACAAGCAGAACCAAAACAGGTAACATTCAAGCATCAAAGTGTTGGTCAAGACTACAATGTTCCTACTGTTGGGCAAGGTCTTGAAAGAGAATAAGAGCTTTGATCTCAACTAGCTGCTAAATAGACTGCACGGTACTCTCGAACAGTCACCAAACTGTAGACCAACACGCCAAGGACTTGACCAGACTGGCAGTTGCACTTCAACTTCAAGCTTGTGTGTACAAGCCAGCAGCTGATTGCACACCATCCAAGAGCAAAAGAGCATCAGGGTCAAACACAGACATTGCCGCCATCCCGCAAGGACTTGACAACCTCAACACTGGTGACTGGAGCCAGTGTTGCAGAGCAGCCACATGACTTGGTATACGTAACGCTTGAACAAGCCATGCTGGGACNCTGGTATGCCATTGCACAGCAGTCGGTCACATCCTGTGCTGGGGCAGAACCTCGAGAAGTTGTGGCAAGTAATGGTACAAGCTGTCTACTGCATTTACAGGAATTGTAGGCAAATTCACCAGGACCATTTCATCAAGAGGGTTGGGGACAAGGAAGCTCAGCAACAGGAAAGATGCAGAGAAGCCAGATGCAAACAAACAAGGAGGCTTGGGCCTTGGCACATTTCGCTTGGGCGGGGCAGGGGGCAGACGTACTGACCCCAACACGGTCTGTTTCTGTGTACCAACGCACAGACAAACATGCAGCGTACAGCTGGACCTGCCATCACATGCTTGCTTGATGGCTGCATGTCCAGTCCCTGTCTTCTGGTGCAGCTTCTGTACTGTAAGACCTGAGTGCACATGCTGCTTCACTCACACCCACAGCCACACATTTTGCTCCTCAGCAAAGCCACACAATTACATTTAGATGCCAATGTCTTGCGTTTGGGCCCCTGGCTCATTCCGAGCTGCTGGTCAACAGACATGCCGACAATGCTGCACAGAGCTGTACTTTGCTGACCTAGTGTGTGGCTATCAAGGTCGGGTAAATACTCTGACTGCCTGCTGTGCCACGGCTCACACCTTGCCTGTCCCTGCAGGTGTTTGTAGCTGGAGCAACAGGGCGCCTAGGCTGCCGTGTTGTGCTAGAGCTGCTGCGCAACAAGAAGCTGAAAGTAAGAGCTGCTGCCAGGAACCCAGATGAGGCGAGGCAGCTGGTCAAGACTGCCACAGAGTATGGCATCCTGCCAGCAGATGCTGCAAGGAGGATCACAGTGGTGCCTGTTGACCTTGAGGATGCTGACAGCATTGCACCTGCCTTGGGTAATGCTGGCAAGGTACAACATCGCCCTTGTCATGTANTGAGGCAGGAGCATGTGGCTACTGCCAAGGCTGCCCTTCCCTGGAAGCGCACCCCTCAGGTCTGCCCCTGCCCTGCCCTGCCCTGCCCTGACTGCATAAGCTTTGCGATCAGTGGGGGTGTCACGATTTGGATGCTGCTCATCCTAAGCAAATGTCACCCCAAGGTAATGGAGGTGTCACATGTCAGGCGGCCAGCCATGCTCGAGCTGTGTTGTGCTTCATATGTCACCGTTCAGTGTTGCTGCGGTCCATGCTTGTATGCTACGTTGACATAGTCCGCTATAAGTGCTGCTCTTGTACACGTTTTGTTTGCTGCAGCAGATCCATGGGCCACAAGTCCTCAGGGGACATAGCAGAGAGCACTAAGCTGTTTCTACCGGACTAGTCCAAGCTTAGTTGAAGCAATTCCATGGGGCCACGCAAGCAATGCATAGACAGCACATGTCTCTGACTGGACTCATGTTCACATAAACCATTTAGTTTGCAGTCTCTGCACTGCTGATTTGAGCAGCAAAACAGCGCTTAGCGTGCTTGTGAGCAGAAATCCATCGGCTGTATGCCGTGTCAAAGCCACAATGGTTGGTGCACATGTTTGGGAAGGGAATGGCTCACCAAAGCACGGCATCATTGAGTAGGACCTGCCCCAGCTGACGCGTTTGTGTGTACACAGGGAGCGCCGATGGAAGATTGCACAAGCCAAAAGATTTGCTAAGCTGGTCAGCAAATCAAATCTTGATGTGGAAGGCAGAGAGAGGACAAGGCGTAAGGAAGAACTACAGAACGTGAAGAGAAGGGCTGCCTGGGTGGCTAAGGAGGTAACCCTTTGATTGGTAATCAAGTGTCAGTTTTCCGCTGACTAGGAGCAATTAGCAGTGCGGTTGTTCACTGACACAAGCACAGGCAATGCANTTGAGATCGCCCCATGCTCTGCAAGATCTTGTCCTGCATGCACCCCGCATGGGTTGTGAGTGATGTTTTACTGTGCAGTCTGCAGCATTGCCACGCCATACCATTCCCTTTGGACCCAATGTAGTCTTTACAAGATCAGCTATGGCCATAGCGCCTACGAAGGAGGCCTGCATTCACACAAAGGTGCTCAAGGCTTGGCGCTGCAACCTGATCATGCAAGAGGCACTTGCGGCTCTTAGGGGACTAGGTCTAGCAAGCTGTCTACAACACGCACCAAACGAGCTGTCTCTCCTTTCTGCTCTTCGGCTCCTTGCCCCAACACGCCAGCCGTGCCTGGCACCTGCACGAGAAGTGGGTAAAAGCCTTCTTAGCTGAAGGCTAAAGGTGAGCAGCACTTTGCACTGGAGAGCTTGCGTGCATCCCTTATCCAACGGCAAGCTATGGTGTAATCACACCACAGCAGCCTGCAAGGCAGGTAAAGTGCACTTACCGCCATAGCCATGTTGATCTTTACGAGCCAGCCAATCAAGCGCTTTGCGGTATCGACAGCGGCAGTAGCTGACCAAGTACCGATCTGGCAAAGGATCGGCAGTGATCACTGCAACCTCGACGGTGCGCAAACCTGTATCAGTGAGTATGAGTGCGCTTGGTTGCGCAGCCCAGTGTCGTAACGAGCGTGTTTCGTCTTGATGCTCTGAAACGGCGTTTCGCCAGGGCCTGTGCTGAACCCTGCCGAGGGAACGCCGTTATGAACACGAATCCTGAAACAGCAGGTGGAGCTGTTGCCAACAATCTGGGACGCGTTAGCTTAACATGCGTACAGGAACCACAGGACTGACCACACCAATGTATGTTTTCTTTTGCAAAGACTGCCTCATCACAGGCCATGTATCTCCATAGTTCACTTCAGAATACCGTGTGCTGCTTTTATCAGCACTACCATTGATGCCAAGATGTGTCTCCCAGGCCTGGGGCGTGTAACTTGAAGTGCCACCCTGAAGTACAAGCTGACAGCTTGNAGGCATATGGTTTTGACTGCTGTTGCAGATGTTCATGGCCCCACCTACAACAATGCACTTCAAAGGCAGGGCTCACAGTCATGATGCTCTGTAACAGCATATGTAGGTACCATGCGACTACTGACCTGGGTGGAGAGGTCAAGGCCTGTCCTGATGTCTGCAACATCATAGTTTCCGGAGGCATACTCGGACATCCACAGCCGCTTGCCGGCAGCTGCTGCAAAGGTCTGCAGTGGAAACTGAGCCAGCTGTTCCACTGCCTCTGCACAGTGTCACTCATCACGTATCAGCTTAGAGGCCACTTCAGGCCAACTTGTGCATAGCAGAAACATGACAGGGCAGAATGTCAATGCCAGGCATGCAGGGGTGTCTTGCTGAAACAGGGGATTCACAGCAACATGGAAGCTGCTGACTGCCTGTAAGACGGAGACACCAGCTAGTGATCTGATGCATTGGCTTCACCATCACACCAATGTGCAGCTGGCATTTCTTTACATGCACAAGCTCTTATGTAAGTCATATCTGCCAGCTTGCCTGGTAGATTGGATGCTGCCCACATTTTCATATTCAATGAGTCAGTGTGTCTGCAGACGTGCAGATTGGTGCCCATGATTGGTCCAGATCATGTGCAGACACAACAAGCTAAGAAGTCACCAGACACCAAATTGACCATGTGTATGCTGGTTGCATGTACGGTGGCAACATCTTGTTGACATTGGACATCAGGTCAGGTGCAGATCTGGGCATGAGGCTCTACATACAGTGGCAGCTTGAAGCAACTGGCACCAGCCACCACAGTGTGTTTCGCAAGTGCATCGTTTCACAAGGCTGCCAACTCTTGATTACTAGGTCTGACCTAGAACACATGTGGCTGCTGTGGACTCTGTGGCGACAGCATGCAGATTGCAATGAAATTTTGCCAAATGGAGGTGGCTGCGGTGCCGCCCTTAGCTGTCATTTTGACCGATTTGTCTGCCCATTCAGGCAGATTGCAAAAGTCGGAGTGACAAACTGTCATAATACAATGTAGTGATGTATGCGGTGTTTTTGTTGCAACTGGGGTCAGCTTGTAGCCTCGTATTGGTTCTTAGATCTGTAGCAGGCTTGCAAGTGCTGCAAGCTGGTTCAATTTGTCTCAGCAGCAAATGGCACAATGCCAAGTCATGTGTCAAGTCGTTCAGCAAGTTGTAGTTACATGCAGGGTGATATTCAACTTAAGGTGATATTTCATTCATTTGTTTGCCAGGCAAAAGTGCGGCAGATCTGCTTTTGGCGAGCTTGTTCAGCATAACAAGAACACTGACGCTGCGATGAATCCTTGGGCTTGAGAGAATCCTTGATCTATGTATCCTACATGCCCTTTCTCCCCGTACTTTATCCTCTTGTTTTTGGGTGGCAGCAAGCGTACAGCAACAAGCATAGTCTTACAATAATTACAAATTAATGTAAGATTCCTCGCCCTTCACATCAAACGCTTGCAGACCTGCAAAGCTGCAGAGAGGGACGACGCGTGAAGCCATATAGTCNCTAAGCCACGTGGCTGTCAATGCAGCGCGAGGATGCATCCTGCAACTGACAGGCTGCAGGAATTGCTGCAGGAACCAAAGCACCTGGCACATGTGACCAGCAAGCTCAAGAACAAGTACAAGCTGCTCCCCAAGGACTTGCTGGGGGCAGTGCCAACAGGAGTCAACATGTCCCTCCTGGCATATGCTGGCCCTTATGGCGCCATTGGGCAAAGCATCCGGTATGCGATTCTCCAGCATGAATGCATCATGTGGGCTGATGCAGCCTCATATAGAAGTGCCTCCAGACAAGACACATATACACAGCAATGCAAAGGCACTTCTTATGCTTTACAAGCCCTTCAACTCGTAGCAGTGCCGACAGGCAATCAGCTTGCAGCGACTTTGCCTGGAATGCAGACTGATTGTCACTGGACAATGCACATGTCATGCTTGACGTGGCACGCCTGTCACCTTGATCAGCCAATGCCGGCAGCCTTAGCAGCACCATAGGCCATTGCAAATTGTTATGTCAGCAGCATAGGTAGCAGACTAGGCACCACCCAAGGGGCAGCAGCACTCAAGGGGCCAATATCAAGCTCAGACTCTTCACACAGTGTCAGGCTGCATGTGCTGGTCATGCAACTCAGTGCATACAGTTTCATGCAGCCGTACCCAGAACTGCTGTGCCAAATTGTTAGTTCTCCTACGCAGCTGGCTGGCATCAGTTGCAACAGCAACAGCAATGAGTTGACTCAGCGTCAGCAGGCAGCAGCAAGTAACAGTGCGATGCAGCAGTGTATATGGCAGTCATGTACTGCTGTGTTTTGACCATGCAGCAACCTGCAGCAAAGCAAAGCCAGCCGCCCAACTTGCATGGACAGAACAGATTATGAGACCATCAATAAACAGGTTGATGGTAGCCAGCATAGCCTCAGTCAGCACTCGCAAACCTGGTAATAGCAGCCCAGAGCCCTGCTCTTTTGCATGTTGTTGTCCAACAGAGCAGATCNTTCTTATGTCAACAATACAAACAGTGTGACAATGGCTTCACTACTTCATGTAGTTGGCCAGCTAATCTGTGTGCAGCGGCCACTGCATATCACAGTAGCACATGCCATAAGAGAGTGCTAGGGGATCAACAACAGCACACTGACGGGATCGTCTTCCTGTATACCACTGCTATGATTCTTCGCGAGACGTGTTGCCGCTTCATGCGCAACGCAGCAGAACGTGAGCAGGCTGCGACTTGTTTCGCTAGCGGACTAGGCAGTCGAGCTCATGAGTTGCAGATTTGAAATGCGCTGAGTATGTTGTACTGGATTATAGAAGAAGTCTGACCGGCACTTACTNGAGTGCCCGTAGCTCTGCCCTTGGCTCTGTCCAGCTGGCTGAACAATGCTTCCAGCTCTTCCTGTAAAGCAGCAGCAGCTTTATGCTGATACCGTTTGTTGTTGACCTTTGCCAGTCCTTGTTACATGCAATCAGAGCTTCTCCCAACTCGACTCTTGGCAAGAGTACCAGCAGGTCTGACCTAGGTGCTGTCTAGAGGGCTGAACAACGCTTCTGATCAGCCCTTGGCGTTATTCATGTTGGTCCACATGTGCGATGATCCAAAAGCTGTTGCTTTTGATCAACAGCTTCAGGGCTTTAACATTGTCTACTCCAAGCATGTTTCAGCTGGTAAAACATGTNTGCTTGGTGTGCATGCATGAGCCTCATCAATTGCCCAGCCATCTGATTTGGCATTTTACCTGCATAATCTTGAACAGCTAAGGCTTGTCCTGAAATTAGTAAGCACATGAAAGCAGAGCATGTTTGACTGCACGGCAGCTTCATTATGCATCTTGTGAAGTCTCTTTGACAACTGGACAAGCATTTTGCCAGCCTTCAGTGACCTTACAAGTTGCATGCATTTTGCTGTTCTGTGCAGAGTTGTGAATTGTAGTCAACATCCCTTTGATGGCACTTGGGCCTGGATGACATGAAGGGCCAAGTTGCAGGCGTTCCTTTGCAAGCACATGGCCATATCAGAGCAGGCTGCTGGCCAACAAGGCCACCTGCTACTCATGAATCATGTCAACTAACCACGTGACATGAATGATAGTCCATGTCAACTATCATTGTAGGTTTTTGTCCCCAAAAATAAGTACAATTTTGTAGTCTTTTTGGGATTGCATTGGGCCACACATCTATCTTTGTAGAGCTTTGACAACAATATTACTGCAGGTTGTCAGTGACATTGATGATACATTTCTTTGTAGCGGCGGCTCCTTCCCATCTGGTACGCTTGCTGTTGAAGCCTTCTTGAGGAAGCTTATCACACTGCAAAGCAGGACCACATCTGCAACATGTATGAAGCTTTCATGCGACCTTTTTGAATGTGTGCAGTGGGACTGCTGGCGTCCTCAGCATACTGGGTGTTATGGTAGATGTCTGCCATGTGACTGCCAGATCCATGCATGACATGGTCTTTGTGAGGCTCCAGATTTGGTCACGCTGTCTTCACTACAATGCAGTTTTGTTCTGTCCCAGCATAGGCTGAACAAGGCGACTGCATACCATGTGACAGGTGTTGACAAGAGATTCCCCAAAGGGACAATCTACCCTGGCGTCATAGCACTGTATAGAGCGTTGACAGAGGCGCGGCACTATCGACGAATGCACCGGATACAAAGCCAGAGGGTGTTCAGCCAGAGCCTGAATGGGCATGCAACCGGCGCAGAGTCTTCAAGCGTAGTATCAGCTGAGGATGTTGCACAAGTTGAACAGGTGCGCAACAAGTGCTGCATACATCATCTACACCATTCAGTCAAGTACAGCCAGCATGTCTACATGCAGTAGGCGTGGCGCTGATTGTTCCCCCTTTTGGTCAACACAATTTATTATAGCAGCAAATCTCCATATCTGCATGCCTGTTGCTTGTCTCACACCTATTTGGAACGTTGCTGCTGATTACAGCAACACTCAGCCTGTGCTTGAAAATCCTGACTTCTTATGCACTACCTACTGTGACTGCTGCCAAACTGGGAAGTTTGTAGCGAGCCGCATCACAGATCATGATGCCTCAGGACCTGGCTGGCGTAAGACTGTTATAGCAACTNCTATGTTGCATTGTTTGCTGCTTGGTCATGGCACCTGATGTTGACAGGTGCTATAAGTCTCATGGTGTGCCAGACTTGTACCCTGAAAGACATATGCAAACTGTTTAGCGCTAGAGTGTGTTCCTCTTGCATACTCTGAAGAATTGCAGAGCAGCTTGATGCGTACACTGGCAGTGCACCATGTACAACATGCATAACAGCCATGCACCCTGAAGCATTATCATGTTCTTCACTGGCTCTCTCTCCTCTGTACAGTCTCTGATTTTCCTCACCTTGAGTACCCAGTCTAGCCACAATTATTCAGTCATTAAAAATATAAATTCCAGCTACAGGTCTTCCTGGCAACCGTGTCAGCTGTACTTGCCAAGTACTTTTAAGTTTAAAGGACGCGGCATGAGCACACCCCATGTGTCCATGCTGCTTGAACATCATTTCAAAATAAATGTAAATGTGCGTTACAGGAAGAGGAGTGGAAGAGACATCTGGGATCACACCTGAGAAGGGGTGGCCCCTGCTTGACCAGTTTGCAGACCGTTATCATGCTGTGAAATGGCGAATTGAGGAGACATGTACTGCCCGGACCAGAAGCCTTATGTCCCACTGCATCCTTTTCAAGAACAGCCATACACCTAGCTACCGTCAGGACAGGGTTGCAGCGTAGCATTTTGTACTGTAGGTTCCTGATTTTTTACACCACGGGCAATCCTGGTCCAGTTCAGTGGTGTATGACAAGTAGCTCCGCCCCAAATCTGGCTGTTGGTGAACACTAGACCTTGTGCTCATGCACAACGAGCCTTCTTTGCAGGTCATATGGTTACTTGCTCGGCATGGGTAGTAGCGCAACTTGTTTGACACACATATCTGGCCATCAACCTCTTCACAGATCTAGAAGGTGATTGATCTTATACTCGTGGCTGGCTATCTGTCTTCGACATAACAAAGCCAGATACAACACGCTTCACAGGCACCTCGACGTCACTCAAATTTAGACAAGTGACTAAGCTAGTGGGTTCTCCAGAAAAAACACAAACGAGCTACCTGAACAAGTTGCACAAGAAACTTGCATGACATCATACAGGCAAACAAAACTTTGAGCATGCGTACGCAACTTGCTTGACAAATTGCACTCACATCAGGTTTGAAGTGCCCCAAGTAGTGCAAACTGGAGCCTGCATTGTTGCTGCCAAAAGCGACTGCTACTCAGCTATGTTGTCAATGTTGTGCTTGCTTCACCTCTAACTAGCATAAGCCTGCGGTCAAGCGCACTGAGCTACAGTAAAGCATTCTTGAGTCTGCTGGTACATATGTCAAAGCTCACGTGCTCGGTTCCATGCTTGTCAGTTGTGAAGAAAATGTAGTCTGTGTCAAACAGAATATGGACACTTGCGTCGCAACCCTGCAAAATCTCGCTTTGTGCTGCAATCTGATTGTTTATTGAGGTGATCACTAATGTCTTTGTGCATGGCCAATGAGCTGCAGGNTAATTTCTGCTGCAGCTTGCAGGGCTGGCAGGACTTCCAGCTTGACTGTCACAGTCTTTGCTACAGTCATACTGCAGTTGGCGGCAGTGCTGGGAGGTTGTCTGCTAGCTCACTCGCAGCAATCTGGGGCGATTGTCAGCGAGACTTGCATTGCTAGCTGTGTTGCTGCTGCAGCGGTTGCATTTGCAGATAGCTGAGGGACAGCCAATAGCACCTGGGTTGCAGGTTCCGCCGACTGGGGCTTACACCAGCAATGCAAGCTTATCAGATCAGTTTGTAAGCAGTCAGACAGCCATGCTGGGCCTTCAAGAGACTCTCATGCTGGAGCAGAACTTGTATGTTTCACTGCTGGGGTCTGTCTGGCGCAAGGTGTGTCCTCAACATGCACATGATATACACGCGGAAGAGGTCATCTGGCATGACTTGTGTGCATGAAGGCTGCAAGTATCTTGCAGATGCTGGTGCGTCTTCTTATGTGCAAGCTACTGCATGCTGTTGGGCTCAAGTTGCATTTGGAATGTGTGCGAGGTCCGGCCTGGTGCATCTGCATANAAGAAGTGCCAATGTTGAGCGTGATATTCCAGAGAATTCAGCGTGTACACTTGCGACACCCTATACACATGCGTGAACCTAATGAAGCAAAAAAAATTGTGCAGTGCCAGTGGCTACAGCCTACATGTGACAGCACTTGGTGGCTTACCTTGCTTCTGACGTGACGTCTGCTGTTACTGGCTTCACATTATCGCCCCACCCTAATGAAGATGCTTTCTTTGCATCCTACATGCATAACTGTACTTGTTGCACCACGACTGCACCATTGCACAGATTGCTGCATCATTGCCAAATCTGCCAGGCTGCTGCAGCCACTGCATGTGTTGAGAAAATGCAGAAAATCATGTATGTTCCCGGTATGAACCTGCTGCAGATCAAGATCATTGGTTGCCGTGATGCAGTTTGATATATCTGGGACATGCGGCAATAGTTGTGGTACCATGCATGCGTGAGTCTGTAGCCATGTGATGCTGTACATGGTGGCAAAAGTCCATTGTTGCTGCACACGTCATGGCATTGTTATTGATGACATCACAGAAGGCAATGCTCATGCACGACTCAGCCCCTGCACAAGTGCCATGTCCTTCCTTGGACGTCACAGGGATGTGCATGTTGTCTGTGTCTTGCTGTTTGGGATCTAGCTGCTGCTGCAGGAAGCTTGTAAGGTGGAGTAGAGTCTGATTGAATTTGTGTGCCTTGTGGTACTCAAATGCTAAACAACATCACAGACAGCGCACACAAGCTAGCCTTGACTGGCAGTTCTGGGCAAGGGCACCATGCAGCTGTGTTTGTCACATCTGCACTGCACAGCTGCGCAAGCAAGGCTCAAGCCGAACTGCATGGCAGTGGTATGCCAGATCTGGGCACTGATATTCTCATGGCAGCATAACATGAAACCCATAAACCCTTTGAGTTCAGGATTAGCACAGGGCCACAGGACTCTCTNGTGGGAGAGCAGTAGTGGTGCCATGGTGCAGAGCTATTCAGCATTTTAAGCTGAGCAATGTAGGCAACATATGCTGCCATTGCAGCACTTGCCACNGTGCACAATTAGGACTGCGGTACACGAAACGCCAAATGAGGATCTGGCGTTTCGGCGAGCGTTATGCGTTTTTGGCATCATTCCGTCCCATTTTAGACATATGGACGTGTACAATAAAGAAACTTGTCAGTGTTACTGACACACGTGACCTTGTGGCACAGGTGATCAATTCTGTTGGCTGGCCAAAGCGTGTGTCATCTCTCTCTCTCTGCAGACATACGTGCTACATGACCTGACCAGCTTAACCTTTTGAAGGAAACTTCCCCAGAAATGGAGGGAGGTTGGCACTGTGCCTTCACACTGATGTGTGTCTCATGAAGTGTAACCACAAAAGAGTCTGAGACAGTTCGTCTGAAATACCTTTACACATTCAGTATATTTAGGGTTGTTACATTCAGGATGATAAACCCATTTCGATTGAATTTACGTCCCGAGACTTGACCTAAGAACCTGTATAGTCACCTCATTCGCTATAGTAATCTATAATCTACACCTTGGACATACACACAGTAAGCACATATACACAAGACTATTTTACTCAGGTGTCTGCAGAAATACATCGCGCAAGCTGGAATTCTCTTATTTGCACAGCCACTTGGGGTGCCGCTCATGCACCATTGTAGTGCCAGACCCACAGCCATGTCCATCGGCCCTGAGTTCTCCATTAAAGGACTGTGACTCCNGGCTAGTAGGCACCGCTACAGTGCAGGTCAGCGTCGGCAGGAACAAATAGAACACGACCTTGGCGCAGCAAGCGTGCTCTGGCGTTTGTCAATGGGTAGCTTCACGTTGTGAGGGATGACACTAGTTTTGCGCAGGTTTGGTCCGTTGTCGAATATCTGTATCCTGCTTGAAAATAATCTGCGCCGAAGGTCAAACGCACCACGTGGACACGCCGCCCTCAATAACGTAAGACGAGGGTCATGTAAGCCCTGTTTAGTAAACGATGTTTACAGTCATTTTCCAGGACTTGCCAGAATGTCCTCCCAAGCAAAAGCCTGTATCGGACGACATCACGCGCTGTATCGAGCGTCGTGTCTCGCTGCTTTCTTGTAATAGTTTCTGTGAGGAATAGGAAGGCAACGTGACCGCAGGCGTTTTGTTTGCAAGGCACATATCAGATCTGCAGGCGTTCTCGAAATTTGGTGTCAGGCTCTGCAAACTGCAAGCTTTCGTTGCCTGCAACGCTGTCGCAAAAAGTAGGCTCCGACCTGCAGGTATGTGACNGAGTAGCATACAGCATTGTCTGCTTTCTGCTCGTGGCAGCTAACAGTGAAGCAGACTTTGGCGTGCAACCAGTACATGAAACAACAACCCAAACAACATAGCATTTTTCATTCTGCGGTGCCATCACACATGTAGGCGAGACGGTGAATACACAACTGTATACAGCTTCGCGCTTCAGCTCCCAATGTCATTCTAGCTCTATATAACGCTAAACAGGACATGGCATGCAAGCTGACCACAGACCTGCGATCTACTGACTCAACAGTGTGACCTGACATAACCAGGCGATGTTGCTATGGAAGCGAAAGCTACAAGCCTCAGCCAAGCAGGTAGGGTCTTTACACGACCCAAACATTCTGCTTCACAGCAATGGCTGATGTATGGGAAAACTGACTGGCATGGTTAGAGCATTCCTAGGCATGGGGTCTTGGCAGGCAGTATGCACTGCTTATATGCCATTGCTCAACACCACTGTCATCAAGTTGTCTGCAGCTGTAGCTGTATACTTGATCAGCGCTGCATTTTGCAAAGGTGCTGCCACAAAGCGCACACAAAACACGTCAGGCCTCTGTGCGCCACCCGTTGTACGCTCGTGACACACTTGCCACCCTTGCTGCGAAAGCTGTGCAGCGATCAGCCGTTAGTAGGCAGTGCTGGATATATACAAAATCTATTTAGACATTGCACTTACATGCTGTCAACGTGAAAGTAGGCTTGTTGTACAGTCACTGTAAAAGCAAACTTGAATTTCAGTGCTAAGTTGGACCAGGGATCCTGCCCAGAAGCGCTCAATGTGTTCAGGAAGCTTACTTGCTGCAGCGCGGGCTCACAAGCCTACAAAGAGGGTGACATCCGATGCCCTGCCCATCTGCTTGTCTCAGCAGCACGAGCTACACACTACAGTGCATTCACAGCATGAGACTGATAGGCTATCCAGAAAAGTATTGTACAGTTACAGCTTCCTAAACTCTTTACACCTAGGCCTGCAGCGCACAAGGGTATCCCTTGATTGCTCACGGCAGGAAAAAAGAAAAGTCTAGCCGCTAGGCGTTTCAGCAGGCATGATAGCTGAGAGGCCTTGGATAGAATCGAAGGCATTCTAGCCCATGATGTNTGAGCCAGACCCTCCGTGGCCAGAGATCGCTTAGCTAGCATTACTGTTCATGACAACAAGGCTTGTATGGTTGCCAACGATGACTTGCTGTGTTTCAACCTGATGGTGTAGTCAGGCAGAACTACACGTCAAACCACGTGCAACCCTGTTGCACCTGCAAAGAATTATCTACTNGCTGACCTGCGGGTTGTGAAGTGTCACGTCTCGCCAGACTTTGGCCCCGCGACCACTCACTGACATACGAGGTCAGGAAAATCCCTCTGCCACAACACGCGGGTTCTTGTTTGATTGTACGCACGATGACATATGCGGGCTTGCTAAGCACTATCAAGGATGTGGCGTTTTGTCTTTGTTCGAAATGTCATGTTGCGTACACAGTGTGGGCCTGATTGTCAGTCAGCTGGGGCATGCATGTCAGTCAGTTCGGCATTACATACGGTTGCCTCCCTTGCTTTGATATGCAAGGCAAATGCCTGGCCCATAAACACCAGGCTCCACATTTGGTACAGTATTGAGATCCATGATGACTGTTCGTTTGTGAAGATGTGAGAAATTACCTTACTCACATCTATCGCCATTCACGGCATGGCATTTGCGATGTTGTACGCATGAACAGCAGCATAGACAGCAAAAGCTTGTGCAGCTGTAATGGCAGGTAACGTACAATACGGCAGGAGCTTTGCAGCATCATGCAGCCAAAACAGCTGCATGTTTGCCGGAGTCAGTTGTCAAGCTTGCTTGGTGAGGCATTACTAAGGTCTGGAATCAAGCTGCCTTGCGCTGTGCTGCACTTTCTTGCAGNCAATGGCTTGAAGCGCATGCTGCTGGTCTTCGCTGGCAAAAATTCTTCTGGACTGTGCAAGATCAAAGACAGAGTTCATTGTCTTGTCTTCATCTGAGGGCTGGCAGGGGTTCTGTAGAAGATGGGCTATTGTCTGCTCGCTCATGTCGTAGCCGCATAGATGGTGTAGATAGTTCGCCTGGTTTGCATATGGCGCAACTCTTGCACAGAAAACAACCAAAAGGCTAAGCTGATCCCGACAGGACCTCCCTTGCAACAAGCTAACAAGTTGCTGCGGCAGATGGTCTTGAAGTGCATTCAGTCCAATCATGCCCAGTGTCACAGTAGATATGACTCTGCCTATATCCAAAGGGTACTTGTGAACTGGTCCAGTCTGCAGGGGCCCGACCATTGCTGGCTCAGGAGGTCGCCTGAAGGGTGCCACTGACCTGGTTGATGCCCTGTTGTCACCATTTGGCTGATGTCCAAATATGGTGGCATGAACACACTCGACGTACTCAACGTCAACGCGGCGTTGCCGATTGAATGGCAGCATTCAGGTAGTATTTGATGACTTCCAACGCTTAGCTGGGCTGGCATGATCTGCACTCAGTTGCGCATGCGGTGTGTGGTTGAGTAAATCAGCTGGTGGTGTTATGTGAGTACCAGGGAAATTGTGCCATGCCGCTATGGTCTCTGTTTCGGGTGAACACTGATCCTCGCTGAAGAATGTTGGGCTTACTGTGGCACATGTCCGGCGCATGATGGGCTCATCCCTCTGCTTCNCTCCAAACTTGTCCAGCTGCTGCTGCATGACCTGGATAAACACAGCACCTGCATGGACAGAGCATGCTGGCGCTTGTGATTTGTGTTTTGTTCCAAGGTTGCGTTAGCGGTGAGCTTGGCCGCACTACCTTTGCCAATATGCACCGCTGCTAGGTCAATGCATGTGCCCAGTGTCAGGAAACAACATATCTGCACAAATAGGATGCTCAAATCTGACTTCACAGGTGACGCAGCTGCAAAATAGGAGGGCATGTGTCAAACAGGATGACAGTCAAGCTGTGCCAGGAACTTTGCAGATCCATATGAGGCAGTCCACAATCAGAGCAATGCTTTCTGATATCTTAACTGCCATGCTTGCATGATTGACATGTCCAATCAAGTGCAAACATTTGCTGCAGGACACATGAATGACTGTGACTTTGACTGTGCATCCATGTCGACAGCAAAGTATCCATGTGTAACAAGTGCAAATGACATTCAGGGGTNATTACCCGCGAAGACTTGCAGTGCAGTGCAAGCAGCCGTGCTATACCAGAAGCTTTGCCCAACAGTATTGTCATACAGCGGCTGCTTGCACAAGTTATAAATGTCAGCTGCACTATGCTGTCCCTCCTTGCGTCTCAAGCCAGATTACCTGTTTGGTAGCATGCCGGTAAAGGTAGTCTATGCACTGCTTTGCGTCATGTCAACATTGCAGTAAACAACAAGGCTGCCCTGACAGCCACCCTTGCAACTCAGTAGTAGCGTAGTCATGGCAACTCAGTGTGCATTGCCAGCAGACGTTGCATCATCAAGACTTGCAATTCAAGCAACATGGGTAGTGTTGACTTGAGACAACATGTACATTGCGGATTGAGCGAGACCTGCACTGCCACTTGAAGGACTCTCTGAGATGCGGGCCAACATCATCAGCTGTGAGGGTGATGCCTTTCTCATTGACATTGCCACCTTGGTCAAACTCCTTTGCCAGCTGATCATTATCTATCTTGGCAGCCCACGATCTCAGTGTGAGGTGCTCCATTTCACCGACAAGGGTCTTGAAACATCTGCCACACCCCTTTGTTCTGCTGTCTTGACAGTTGATGCGAGTGGAGGGAGCCTGCCAATAGGTGCCACCACACAGCTTGCAGCGCCAAGGGTGCTCGTCATGGCTTCCTGGCCATACCTGAATTTACACTCATGTTTGCATGCCTGCTTCAGCATGCTTTAATGTGTCAACGATTGCAGCNCAGCTGAAAGCTGCTGCTGCCTCAGCTGTCCTGCCTGCTGATGTCGGACAGTCTCAGGACCGAAGCACATNTGCATGTGGTTGATGCAATGACGTGCGTGTATATTATCAGTGGTGTCACTCAGCTTATAGTTTACAGGCGAGTGCTGTGAGCGTATGTCCTTGTTCGTATAATGCGTGTGCCATATACCTGAACAGCGCAGTACGGGCACCTGGTGCAGCTGATGTACCTGGGGCAACACGACCTGACATTACAGCATCGACCAGCAAATGATCCCAATTTTGTGTGTTCAAACCTTTGGTGGACTAGCTAGCCAGCAGGCATTATTCAACGAGTTGCACGTATCACAGTGCCTACAACACCAAAAAATGTCCTATGCAAACGGATTGCCAGAAGACTTCGGTGGAGGTCGACTCATGTCCGTTGCAGCTACAGGGAAAGAGCTTGACTGGCCATAGCCACTGCTGTTGCTGAAGGGGTCTGCAGGAGCAGTGTGAGCTGGTGCAGCTTGCTGTGTTGCAGGTTCTGCTGACGATTGGGCACTAGTCTGTGTGACGAGACTGCGCAGCAGCTGACACTGACAGCTTCCGCCTGCCCTCAAACGCAGGACAATATTGCTCAACATGCTTGCAACAGGCCGGCACAACAACACGCTCTATATTGCACCTATATAGTGGCATGNAGTATGGCAATGATGCTGACTCCTGCACATCGTACCCATTCAACTCAACCAAATGCATAGCCACTAGGATGAAGTCAACAAGCTGCACAGCCACTAGGAGGGGCTAAGGTATATATTCCTCAGAAACATCAGCTGTGACTTATACAAATTGCAAGATTGCTGTCTACAACATCAGGGGGATCAGCACTGATGGGAGGGAGTAGCACAACGGGTTGGTGCAATCTGCGTAGTGACAGGGTGACNTTAGCTTCACAACATATGATTGCTGGTGTAGTGCTTCAATGTTTGCCGCTGCAGCTGCCTATCCTATGCCGACACAAGCTGAGTGCAACAGCAAGCCAAATACCATCATGCTGCACTGTTTTGCTCATTGGACAAAGCCTTCCCTCACCTTGTTGTGCTGTCAGTGCTGTCAGCAATGTTTACAGCTGAGTTCCCACCTGTGGTCCCAGGTATTTGCAGGCACATTCGTACCTTGCGTGTACTCACTTGCTCTGTGGCAAAAGCCGAGCTGTCCTCCTGCACAATGAACAATGAACCTGTACATGGCAACTGGCAGCATCCACTATGCTGTGTGTGCTGTCATGTATTGACGGCTGCATGTTACCATGTTGTGGTTCTATAGGAAGCTGTTTCAGCTGCCGGAGCTGCCGAGACATGAGCCTGACTGCAACAGCTGGAGGGGGGGCCCCACCCCGGCCCCCACCGTTCAGCTCCACCCCAGCCTGCAGCATGAAGGTAGTGCCATGCCAGTTCCTCAGCATGTGGGTGTTGAGTGTGCAGTGCCATGATTTGAGCGTGCACCTGCTGTCTCTGGTCACAGTACAACTGGCATCAATCATTGCAGCTTGCACCCTTTGTACCTGCTGTGCATAGTACGTGCAGCGCTTGCAGCTTGAAACAGTGTTCTTGAGGCACNACCAAGCAGCAGCGGCTGCAGCAGCAGCACGCGCATCAGCAGCTGCCCGAGCAGATCCTTATGCATCTGCTCAGGCCGCCTACTTCCAGCACCTGAAACATGNCATTGAGCTGTGCAGCAGCAGCTGACTGATCCTGTCTTGCATTGTCTGTCACAGTCACTGCATGATTGCTTTTCTGAGGTGCATGGTGTGAAGGAGTCGCAGGCGTGTTTTGCCGGTGTTGCAGGATTGCTGCTGCTTCGTGACAGCTCTGCACCACTCCATTGAGGCTGAACTGCAAATGGGGAAAGTCTCGTTTCAATGCCCAAGCCCACTCCCTCCTGTCATAGCACAGTCTTGTCAATGAGGCTGCTGGATGCAGCTGAAGTAAAGTGGACCTCAGACAGGGGTGTGCTGTGTGTGTCTGAAGCTGGCATGTGTCTTGCCTGCTGTGCTCAGAGTGCTATATGCAGATGCTGTGCCTATCATATCCTGTGATATGTCTATAGCATTGCTGAGAAGCACAACGAGATGCTGAGCCAGCGGGCACAGGCACATTCGCGGCAGACATCACATCAAGCAGTACGAACCTGCCCTGCCCTCAAACAAGTACGGGGGCTACAGTGCTCCAGACCTACAAGGGTCACATGATTGTGTCCTTGACAACATGCATATGGTGTACAGGCAGAAAGTGACACATACCTGAGAGGTGGTATGGTCCTGTTCTGTGCTGGGTTCAGGCCACTGAGCATACACTTCCTGCAGTGCAAGATGAAGTGGCGCACGCTTGACTGCTCCGAGACCACTGTGACGAACCTGCACAGCGCTTCATAGCTATCTGTCTCATCCACACCTGTGCAGGAACGGTACTGAATCAGCGTGATGACAGCATATAGCTTCCACCATTTTCCCTGATGTCTGGTGTTTTTGGCAAGGATTATTGCTCTATGGCTTTGAGTGCAAGCTACACTTCTTGACCACTCAGGTGTCAGTTATGATGCTGTCTGTGCGGCTTGACAGCAGCATGCAACATGCTGGCTCTCCATTCAGGCGACCATGATGCAGGACATGCACTTGTCACTATACAGAAAATGCTGACCATCATAGTGAAGGCCTATGCTGCTTGACAGCAGCTCTGCTGAGCATCTTTGCTGCACATGTTGGCAACCACATGTTCACGTAACCTCGCATGGTAACAATGCACTATCATGTTTGGCCACATGCCATGGATACTTAATAGCGATGGGAGTGTGCTGAGCTGGTCGCTGCATGACAACAGCTCAGATGCATCCATGCAGTTGCTCAAAACCAGGCTGCTTTCATGTCGAGGCCGTACCTAATCGACACTTGACAGTGACAGGAATATGGGGAGCTGCTTGCTGCATGGCTTGGCAACAGCGTGCAACGAGCTCAGGCTGCAGCATCATGGCAGCGCCAAAGCAGCCTGCACCGGNTGTCAGGGGGATGCAAGCCAGCAAAGCTGCCACTGAGCTTGTGAGTTTCATCTGCAGTCTTGCAATCCTGCACATGCCAAATGCTCAGACTGCATGCCTTCCTGTGAAGTTTTGCAGATATCTGTCCATCTCAATCAAGATGCTCGTGTGCATGCAAGTGAAAATCTGTGACAGTGGGCAAGGACATGCAAAAAGAGCACTGAACCCTGCATTGGAAATGCAGCAGTTCCTGCACAAAACTTACGTCAAATGTCGATAGGTCAATCATCAACATGTCAATCAATCTGTGTTGATATTCCTAGTGACACTGTTATTGCACCGCTTATCGCACCATACCGCCAGCTAAGCCTCAGAGATGTGCTGCAGGTGCAAGCCTCTTTGAAAAGCAGAGGATTGCGGGATGACATCACAGTGCTCGTTGTGGACGCAATGCCTGATGAGTCATACAGATTGCCTCCTTGCCTTGTGAAGATGACTGGGCACTCTACAAGCCTGGAAGAGGTGGGGTCCATAGACTGGCACAGACCCCTGGAGGAGTCAGCCGCTGCTGAAGCCTGCCAGAGCAATATCTGGTAAGCCACAGCTGGCCAACTCACAAACGCAATCATTGAGAATCCACACCATCACGTACGTTCTGTCACGCAGAACTGAAACATGACAGCAGCATTCTCTTGATGCTGCACAATGATTCTTGAGGCAGACTTGCCTGCAAACTTGTACACATGCCTTCCGGAGGGTTTTTGTCTTCGCTCCAACAAGTACTCTTTGTGCACTACAAATACATGCATATATGTATGTGTTTGGCAATCTACCTTTGTATCTACGCTAAACACTGTGCGTACACAGCATGCGTGCACAGCACCAATTGACGTTTTGCACACTTTGAACTATTCTAGACATCGCATGGCGGCCTACAATCTCTAGAAGGGGTATTGGGCATGATGTTCATACATGTANCTGAATACAAGTATGCAAAGCTGCACATACCATGCATGCATTGGCCTGCATTGGTCTTCACTGAAATCTTCAATAGCTCTTGCCCTCATTGATATGTCAAGCATTGCAGCTGACCTGGTCTAGCCACACAAAGACAGAGCAAACTGTCCCTGTGTTTACTCACACACCTGTCCTTATGTAGAGCCGCAGCTGCACATGTGCAAACACTTTGTTGTCCCTGTATTTGCTCAAACACCTGTCTGTGTGTAGGGACACATCAGCACATGTGCAAACCCTTTTTTGTCCCTATATTCATTCACACTTGTCTCACATACCTGTCCTTGTATAGAGCCGCATCTGGATAGGTGCCATCACTTTGTGAGGGGCTGTGAATGCTTGCAGAGAGAGAGCAGGTGTCCTGCACCAACTTTGCCTCCACCATGGTGACCCTGCTGGTCAGCAACCCCCTGGTGCCCCAACTGGACCTGTCCAGCCTGAGGATTGTGTCATCAGGGGGTTCCCCCCTGCCCCCTGCCATGGTGAAGAGGGCCATTGCAGTCTTTGGCTGCCAGTTCTTTGTCTCCTATGGCATGACAGAGTGCTGTGGCAAGATCAGCATGTCCATTCTGCCTGACGATTGCTCTAGCTTGAGGTTTGTAGACTCCCAATTAGATTTTTGAGATATGCATTTCATAGCTTACTAGTGTGGTCACTCCTGCACGGCATGTGCTACTCCAAGACTGTTGTGGCATCAGGACAACCCTTTCTGCCCTTTGCTCAAAGCGAAGTAGTTCCACAGCAGCAATTGTACATAACACGTCACACATGTCGCTTTGTATATGACACAGCACACAGCAATGCCATAAAGCACGCGTGGCAGGATGATGCAAAATAGCAGTGAATGACCATTCACATGAAACATGAGTTGCAGCGGGCACACACAACAAGCCTCCACAAACAAAAAGCACAGAGAACATACTGCAGCCTTTTTCCTTTCATGCTCAAGCATGCCCTCAACATACAGGCGCTNCAGCTACCTATATCCTGCTGTTACCTATCACAGACAATATGCACATTGGGGGTAAGGGTAGAGGTAACATGGGGGTCCAGCCTAGCTGGCCATAGACAAGTTTGCGCTAGTATGCGACAACAGCATTCTTCTTCCAAGACTTTCATGTATGCTATTGTCTGTAAATCCTACATCTGGAGGTGGTTTAGGCAAATTCATGGCCTGCTCAGGTTTGAGGCATGTCACCAGCAGTGATGTGACCTTCACTTTGTTCTGTCCTGATCCTGTAGCAGTGAGACTGGCAACCTCCAGCACACATTGCTCTGACTGTGTAACTGCCATGTAAGCCCAAAACTCCTGACTGGCCTTCACTTCTGGCATGTGACCATCAAACTGCATGGGTGCGCATGTACAGCCAGAAATACAGCTCACTTGTGCTTGCCCCATGCGCTCATAACTTCTCAGGTGACCGATGCCCAAAGCAACTTCTGTGTTGGGGTCAGGACAGCCCGCTGTGTTCACCTGCATTTTAAGATGCTGGAAGCATGGCCTAACATGTGTTCTGCATCGAGATTGTTTGCAATGATTTGGTTGCACAGCAGCACAATTGTGTTGTTGAGGACTTTGTTCAGCAGTGCAACATGCCTCAGCAACTCTGCACACAGTGGGAGATATGACAGATGAGTACGCGGCACAGCACAGACCAGCAAGATCACCTGCAAAGCGATCTATGGGAGCACAGCACGGCACAGAGCAGCACAGCGGCACAGCACAGCACATCTTCTATGGGAGCACAGCACGGCACAGAGCAGCACAGCGCACAGCACAGCACAGTTTCACAGCACAGCACAGCAGAACCAGCACAGCACAGCACAGCACAGCACAGCATGGCATCAGCACAGCACAGCACACAGCACAGCATGCACTCTGCTGTTGTGACAGCACAGCACAGCACATAAGCACAGCACAGCTCAGCGGCACAGCACAGCACATCTTCTATGGGAGCACAGCACGGCACAGAGCAGCACAGCGCACAGCACAGCACAGTTTCACAGCACAGCACAGCAGACAGCTTTTGTAGGGTGTGCACCTGTTGGGGATGGTGCCGACCCAGGCATCTGGAGGGCCGCAGCTGCTGGGAACCTGCAGCTGCTCCCATGCCAGATTCCTCCAGGTCAGCTGTTCACCTTCAGCTGCAGCTGCATCTATCAGCCGCTGGGCAGCTGCTCTGTGGTGAGGCAAGATGAGGTCCAGCTCGTAGTGTCCTGCATGTCATACCTGCATTTCAGGTCAGAGTGTACATGCACAGAGGCAGGGCCTTTCTGAGGGGGCTCATGAGGACAGTGTTGACAATTCAAGCAATCATGAAGTCATAGCATGTAGGGGGCAAGAGTCAAATCCCACAACAAAGGTTTATTGTTATACAGGTTGTTCAGCAGGTGTCCATTGTGTGATTTGTTGCTGGCATTGACATACATGTGTCTGAGTCTTGACTCACACACTAAGGGGAGCTTGATTCAGCTGAGCGAACTCAGCTGTTCAGCATGCTCTTTCAGCAACCTATGACACTCCTGAGACTGTGTCAGGTGACGTGCAAACCAAACTATTTGCTGCTTGCTGTACTGCAGCACACCTGTGGGGTTATCTGGTCGGAAGCAACGCAGCACTCCTAGTCGGCGGTGGAAAGCAGTCAGGTCACTTCTCAGCAGGCTGACTAGCATTTCTTCCAGCTTATCCATATCTACCAACCTGCAGATGTCTCAGAGACCTCAGTGAGCAGCTGCAGCTTGCCTTTGAAGAACACAGTTGGCAAAGCTTGACTGGCACACACCAATTTCCACCTCCACAGCCGACAGAGTGACGGCATGACTTGCAGCCTGACTGTTGCATTGGCATCATGTTCATGTCATGTCCAGGGCGTTCTGATGCCACACAGCTGCATCGCTACAGGCTGGAATGAGCGAACTCAGACCAACATCTTGCCGTGTAAAGGGCTTGTACAGAAGGGCTCATGCAGAAGTTTGTTTGATCAACTGGCTGCAATCCGCTGACAAACTTGCATGCCAGTGTGTCTTGCATGGTGTGTGTCACAACCTGCGCTTGCTGCATCTGCTGGTAACACAAGGACAGCTCATGTTGTCTTGATTCTTACCTCGACTGCCTAACATGCCAGCTGTTTGTGCTAGGCAAAGATGCAGGAGTCACAAAACTATTGTTGGCACCGCTGAACCGCAACATCAGAGCCGGACCAAGCCAAGTGGCTATAACAGAGGTAGTTGGGAGTCACACTTGCATAGCCAGGAATGCCATGCAACAGCAAGATCGCTTTGGCATGACAAGCTACATGCTACTTGACATCAGCCTTCTACCCTGGATCAAAGGCTACACGGCGTGACGGCTATGTGGACTGTAGAGCATACCTGAAGTTGAGCAGCAGAGCTGCCTGCACCTTTTCTTTGCCCATGCCGAAATTGGACAGGATCTCATGACACTGCTGGCAGGTGAAGTAGTGGTATGGGGCAAATATGGTAACCAGTGCCAGGCGTTCATTGTCTGACATGCGGGAGCGAGCCAAATTGGCAATGAAGTTCTGCAGCCTCTGGTTGTCAATGACGTGCTTGAAGCGCTTCTCCNTCTCCTCAACGACATGCTCAAAAGCAGACGAGAGGCTGCAGAGCTAGCGACCAAGTTTGACATCCGGCCAGACCCACGTGGCACCAGCGCACTTCCTCGCAATGCCCTGCTGGCCATTGATGGGCAGGATGATGGCAAGGACATTTACGAGCTGCCAGACCATGTCATCATTGCCTTGCTGAAGCGAGAGCACTTGCTGACCAAGGCTAAGCTCAATGCGCTGTGCTTTGAGCACATCATGGGGGAGCGCCGCTTGCGCAGCTTGAAGACTCAGCTACGCCAGGTCTGCAAATCCCACCACTCTACCTCCATCCTCGTTACTTTGTTACACAATGTTTCGTCTGGCCAGTCATATGCTATTGCATTTGTTCCTACTATCAAGGTGGTGACATGCTGCATCTGACTAACCTCATGCACCCACCTCAAGCGGTCCAGCTCTTGCACATGCTCCTCATACTCCTGCACAACCCAGATTCCATGTTGCACACGTCAGATCCAAAGTGTTGCCTGTGACAATGTTTGACTACATGTTGGCATTGATAATTTGGGCAAGAGATGCAAAGTGCAATTTGTGCTCAAGGTGGTGAACATCAGAGCTGCAGGCATCTAGCTTCATGTGCATATAGACCCCTGGCAGAAAAGCAGACCATGACATGACGCGTTTGCATGGGTGCCCTGTGATCAAGGTACCATCACACCCACAGTGCACCATGAGGTGATCAGCAGAGGTTGTTGGGTNATGCTCACGTCTTCTTATTCTTCTTCTGACTGACAACTGAAGGCCCACAGAGCCCCAACAGGCAAGCAAGGCATGCAAATCAACCTGGTCAATCACCTGACATGCAGCATGTCACCACAAGCAGGATTGACTTGATGCAGGTGCAAGCTTGGCNTCCAGCAAGCTATTGTGTGCAAACAGCAATCTCCTGGTGCAGTGAATTAGCTTGAAGGCTACTTGGATGCCCCTGCTATCCAGTGTTGCGCAGCTGGGACAAGCATACCTTGCTTTTGTTTTCAAATAGTGTCTTGTGATGCTCAGTGTATGACGGCCTGTCCTTCAAGTACGGTGTAGTCAGGTCAAGATACTTGAATAGATGTTGTTGACATACTGTTGTTGACGTACTGAAATATATGTTGACGCGCTGTCACATTCCAGGCTGTCATTGTAATATTTCAGTATCGGGTGAACAAACCAACACAGAACCACAAGGGCTAGAGACATTGCTGCAGTTGAGAAGAAATGCGGGGGCAGACCTACTGACCATCATGATGCAAAGAAGGACATGTACAAAGTGAACGATACAATGTCACTCAACTCTGAAGGGTCAAGTATGGCTCCCTTTGTTGGCGCAGGGTACTTGCTATGAGCAACCTCACTGCAAGCAAGACCAAAGCAGGCAGGACGTCAAAAGATTGGCCTAGAACAATAATCAAACAATGTTTCAGGCCAATGAGACAATCCGCATGGTGCTAGCGGCTGATTGTACAAACAATAACAGCTGCAAATTGTAGAAGGACAGATATGTCTGAGGCAAAACCCAATCCCATGCAAGAGTGCGTCACAAAGAAAACTTTGCGCTTGCTTGCTCCCCAAGCAGGCTGTTGCTTGATCTATACACAGTGGGAACACAAGACAGCACTAGCTCAGCACCAACCATACAGAGTCAGCTTCATAACAATAGCGATGGTAGGGTAATTGATGACACTAAAACATATATACAAACACAAAGTCAACATAGAGAGTCATGTGCCCTAAAGCACCAAAATAACCCAATTGGAAGAGCAAACAGCACCAAGTGTAGCATGTAGTAGGTGAGCAAACGTGATAAGTACATAGCTTCTTCTGGAAGTCAGTATTGCTGTAAAAAACCTTCACCAGAACAGGCGGACCCGCATGTACAGGACTGCTGCTGGCACAGGACAGGCTTCGGGCTCTCAAGTCCCTTTGACAAGCAACATTGCCTATCCTGATGGCACATGCACCTGTTTGGTGCATGCCTGGTGGCAGGGCGTGCCAGTCTAATGCAGCATTTTCCAACTGACATCCTGCAGACCCCTTACGTCAGTTGATCAGCGTCCAAATGGCAACAACTGCAGCCTGCCACTAGCAAACGCCAGCTGGGTCGTANTGTGCAAGCTGATGCTAGGTACGTACTAGACGTGTCCTGCCCTAGTTTAGAATGTCAACATTTAGTCACATTGTGGACAGCACGTTGCACCCTAGAAGACAACCCTGACAAGGTGAGTTCCATAGAGGCATTGGCGATGACAGATGTCCCATCCTGCCTGTCTACCCACCTGGAAGTCTGAAAAGTTAGCTTGGCACTACTGAGACCGAGCTTGGAACCTAGGTCTGCTGGGTTACAGCCTGACACCTCAACAGCTTAGACCAGCGATAGGTAAATACCTCTTGGGGAAGGGAAAGGAGCAGGAAGGGCAATGCATTGGTCAAGGAGCCGAAGTCAGCCTCAGCAGTGTGTGGTTGAAGCTGTCACACAGCTTCTTCTTGCTTCTTGCTAAATGCAACCTCAACAACAGACCATGTGTACAAATTGACCAGGCTTGGCTGACAACCTGAAGCTACATGGGTGCCCTTGTGCTCATGACCCTGCGCATGATTGAATGTACATCCTTGAAACACCATTGTCATCCAGGAGTGTTGACTTCTGCAGGTGGCTTCGTCTCAGCCTGTCAGTACAGAAACAACTTGCAGCAGGCATTTAGCTTGCTGAACAGTTGCAAATGGTGGATTGAGACAAGTGGGACTGCAGGCCAGGGACTATACCTTTCTTTTGGCTTTGACTGGCCTGTCTCTAGCTGGAAGGTCCTCAAACAACCTCTGCAGCAGCACGCTGTATGACGAGTACTACCTGCTTGTCAACATTCATGCTCACCAGCTACGTCACGAATTCATCCTGGCANTTTGATGTCATTCAAGCTGCCCATGCTGGAGGGCTGTTCGCAGGTTGACCGCAATGAGGACATGATCAGAAGCTGCCTGAGGTCCATTGAAGCCGTCAATCACATACCAAATGTCAACTCCTGTGCGCCCTTCAAGCAGTTCATGACTCGAACCGTTCTGGCTGGACCAATGGCAGCCAAGTATGCAGCAGTCAAAGAGGAGCGTGCAGAAGCAGAGGGCGAAAGCATGGACATGCCATGACCTTATGACATCGTGTGTGCAAATGCTAGTCATTGGAGTAGGGCGCTTTCATTTCATGCTGGTATGTACGGAAAATTGTGTATCATAAGTGCTGCGTCTGTACCAGTAACGCCGCTACCTTGCAGAAGTTCGAATGAACATGCATGCCGGTCTGATGGGGACTCGCTCACACTTGGTGGGGGATTAGCCTCATCTGTCAGAATCTTGGTCAAACCGCAATTAGCCATGATACGGCTGCATGCGCGCAGAGTGTCTCGCACAGCAAGTTACGCGAGCTGTATAGATTATACGGCTCAGACTGTGAGTGCTTGTCCCGCTGAATCACGCGAAACAGCGTTTAACAACTGAGACCTCGCACAGACGCGACGTGTACACCTGGACAACCAGCAACTTGCTGAGGCTTGGTGATGCCATATGCAGACCCGCCGTGGATATTCAAGGGCAGGTAAGGGCAGTGCACTGCGTGCGTAGTGATGCCCACGCAGTACTCGCTTCCTGGACAAATAACTCAGGTTTGCACAATGCTGCAGAAAGTGCTGTGTGTCTCCATGACAATTCTGCCTCCCAGTAGCACTGGTCAGTAAGTCTGCCACTAATTGTCACAAGCCACATGGAAGTATGTGACATGTGCTTGCATATGTCACCTGCTTGCATGCGCTACATGTACACGTGTACCCTACGCCTGCTGCACAAACCTTGATTTGATACCTAGCAACTGTGTCAAGCAAGTTGACCCTTGAGGTTTGTGTGCAGCCTGTGAGGCAGTGCTGACAGCGCCACACTGATGTACTCATTGACAACATCTTGTTACAGTGCTGTGTCAACATGCAAATGCAGTTAAGGCTTGTGTAAGCATTCGTTAAAGATTGACAGGAAAGCACCTAGCGTGCTTAGCCACATGTACAAAATCATAATCAAGTTCACTCAGGCACAAACATGTATCATCAGTTAGCAGTGGCACACAAGTACCACAACCCAATTCGTACAAGTCTATGTGTAGATGACCTCATGCCTTTGAATATGCCTATTGGCTAGTAGCGAACAGTATTGTATTGCACTGTACACAATGTCTAATACGCAGTAATGAGCAAAGGACACAGCAGCATACTGAAACACGCTTGTGTTGCAGCACGGATGGTGTATGTCCTTGCACTTGCAATTATGCCACAGATGCAGGCTGCACATGCCGAGACCTAGCACAGTCTATCAATGTCACCATGACAAAGAGCCCAGTGTATGCAACATACCCCCTGACATATGTCAAGTCTTTCAACAGCAAGCCATATGAGGCGGTCATTATGGTGGGAGGCAATAATGCCATCTCATCATGTGATGCCGGAGGCAATTCCGCTTCTCCAACTTGCGGCTGGGCAACAGACATCAATGGCGTTCATGTTGCGTAAGTATGACGACAGCATTCTCACTTGCAAACAGACATGACAGCCATCTGACACATACATAGCAGATGCAATGCAAGATGAAGTTTGCACATGCTTTGCTGCTCATGCCCAAGGTTGTTAATTGACAAAACTATTGGACTTGAGCACGTTCAGCGTACGAGCGTCACTGCCGTCTGACATGACTGATGGGTATGTGGTGCCAGGGCATGCGAGCTGTGCACCGCTCTACCAGGTTGCACTTGCATAAGAGTGAACTGAAATCAAGCAACATCATATCTGCAGCAATCACAGGCCTTAGAGCAGCCATACTTTTGCCNGATGCGGAGCAGCAGCAGCAGGATGAGGGTGAGAGGGGTATAGCCTATCCAGATGGCTGGGTCTGTGATGATGTCAGCTAGGCTCTGGGGTTGCTGGTGTGCTAGCTGGTCTAGCGATTGTAGCTGCTGGGTGCTGCTTGGTTGGGGACCGGCTGCATGGCAGCGTAACAGAAATGTTCACATGCTAGTTAGACGGGAAGACAACCTGGACAGGGCAGCATGGTAAAGATGACACCAGCGCCTTGTGAGCTGCACTAGGTTGAGGAGATACATGTTGCATGAGCAATGCATACAGAGGGAGCTTCAGTGCTGACAGCACAAAGCACCTTTGCACTGTGCAAGGCATGCTCTTTCAGGCAATCAGCAACACATGTATTCTGGGTGTGCGTCTTGCCAATGACATGTGTTGTTGGGCTGCTGCACCCTCTGACAGGTGTGCATGAAAGCACTAACTGAGTCANGGTCCAGCCTGAGATGTGTAAAAAGCAAGCCTCAGGATTGGCGTCTGTTGGATCAGTCATATCCACATTGCCCCTGCACCCCAGTCACAACTTGGCTATTGACCCTGACCGTCTCCACATCTGCTCATGCAACCCATGATTGCCTGTCAGGCTGTGACTGTACACTGTATACATACTGTAAATGTAGTGCGGACTGTGCATACATGCGTCTCATGACTGTGTTACATGCATGGTGCTATGCATTGTCAGAACTAGGACAAATACGTCTTGCGAACAAGCAATTTGCAACCACCTTTGATGGCTGTGCACACCAGTTTTTGCAGCAGCAGCCTGTTTGACAACAAGCACCCTCTTGCAATAAGTTATGCATCATAAGCTTTGGCATGAACACTGAGGTGTAAGAAATGGTGTACACTCTGTATGTGTGCAACTGCTGTTGATGAACAAGTCACAACATTCACGTTGGGTATACATGACAAGGTAGATGGAGTGATGGACACGATGACCTGCAAGTCGCAACCCAGTTTGCGACTTGGTCAGCCACAGTTGAACAGCAAGAAAAAAACAGTTTGAGTCCAAAGGTCATGTGTAAAGGTGTGCAAGNTCATTGTTGAGCTGCTCACAAGCTCTTGTTCAAGCACCTGTGAAGTCATGCAGCAGCAGGAACAATCAGATGTACCTTCGCAGGACAGCTGGATCCAACTCCTGTGGTCTGTTTGTAGCCCCCATGACAACAATCTTGCTGTTGGGGTCTGTGTCCATGCCATCCCACAGCGACATGAACTCTGTTTTCATGCTGAGGGACACTTCATGCTCATGTGCCTGCCGTTTACCAAACAGCGCATCCACTTCATCTACAGGAGATGGCACACCATAAGAAACATCGGCCCCAAACATGCTGTATGAATAGCTGCTATGAATGGAGCAAGTGCACATTTGCCAATGCAGAGCTTTGCATTGCAGTGCATAACTTTAGCCCAGTGAAAGAGCCTCATGCATGATGCCACAGAGAGAGTGTATTGCACCTATGAAGATGACACAGGCTGTGCTCTGTGCCAATCTGCGGGCGAGCTTGAAGATGCCTGCAACATGCTTGTTGGTCTCTCCATACCACTTGCTTTGCAGCGCGCTTGGCTGCACTGCAATGAAGAAAGCATGGCACTGTTTTGCTATGGCCTGCGTGCAAAAGACATAGCACGTCAGTCTATATTGACCAAATCAGCTGAACATGAGGTTTGGTTACCTGTGCCATCATTGTCTTGCCAGTGCCTGGCGGCCCATACAGCAGGATGCCTTTGGGATGCTTCAACAGCCCGCCATTGTAGATTTCTGGATGCAGCAAGGGCCCTTCTACTTGGGAAACCTGTAGCACGTTTTTTGTTCGCGGATGATCACCCAGCATGATTGCTTTGCAGATGGTGCCCTTGATTGATGGTGCATGGTCAGCATTCATGCATGTCTCAGCAGCAATGGGACTGTACTTGCCAAGCGGTCCAAAACATCATCCAGGCCACCAATGTCATCTACAGTAGTTTCTATGCGGTCCGGCTCCACGACCATTTCCACAGCCATCTATGACATGAATCAAAAGTATATTGTTTAACTGTTCAAAGGGGTGGGCATGACAAGTTTTGGTGTTGCAGCATGGACTTGCCAGCTCATGAGCAGTGGCATCTGTCCCAAGGTGAAAGCCCAGGCGATCCTCGACCTGTTTCGCTTTTCTTGCTGTCTGGCAAGACACAAATCGANTATGAGCGCACACATGAGCACATGACATGGTCTACAACTTCTGCAGTGACTACATACCATGCATACCTTCTTGCTGCAGCAGAGCATCACATTGTGTGAGCATCACTTGCTTGTGAGGTATCTGTAGCTTGTGTGCAATGTTCTGTATTGCATCCTGCCAGGACAGGCTGCATTAAGTGAGACTGTGCTCCATCAACCAGCCTTAGCATATGCACACAGAGCAGGACCTGACTGCTGCCTTTCAGGATCAAAGCACAGGCTGCAGCACTGCAAAGTATCCAAGATTGTCTCAAGCAGAGCATGTGGTACCTTGTCGCTACTTGCAGAGTGCGCTCGCACCGAAGTCGTGTTGAGGGTTGCAACAGCCCCTTGCAACAGTCCCCAAGCATAACCAGACTTACATCCGAGCGAGAACCCTGCGCCAAAGTGATATGCCTTACATGTCAAGAAACCCCTAGTTAGTAAGAAATCACGGCGTCCAGTACCTGTGTCGAAACCTTGCTGTAGCACCGTCTCTTTGCCTTGGTCCAGACCTTCTCTGAACCCAGTCTGCAGCATGTAGAATAGGCAGATGACATCGTGTCGTCTGAGATCAGTCGCAAGTCGCCACAGCAGCCCGCAAGGCACCGTGCTCAAAAGTTGTATAGCAAATTATCAGAAGGGATTACGTTGAAGTGCNCTCATAATGCTGTCTCATAATGCTGTCTCGAGATGCTGCCTCATGATGCTGCCTTATTGAGAAGCTTTTTGCCTGCCATCTTCACCCCACGGCCTTGTGCACTTTGGCAATGTTAATACATCACAGTGGACTTGCATACAGGCTTCCTGCTGTGCTTGCCTGCTTGGACTGATGATGCTCACAGTGTACTAAGCAGTACTGCGCAGACACTTGTGAATTGCCAACAGGGTACAAGTTCACAGAGCAGGGCATCAGTTCATGTGCCACCGATACTACCAAGCCAATCGGCACCACTTTCACAGTGACCTTCATGGTGTTTGACGTGTCCATCCCAAGCAAGAATGCAAGTGTGGTGCGCACCATCGAGATCATCAGCCCATGCAACTCTGGCCAAGTCTTGTGCAGCGACGGCACTTGCTCCAGCATAGCATGTGATGCCAGGTAAGACAGCAAAGCTGTGGAAGTTGGTGTGAGGGGATAATGAACCCTTATCATAGAGGTAGTCAATGTTGAGTTTCCTCTCTAAAACTGATTGACTATATTTATACTGTGTGCTGTACAGCTTGTTGCTCTGGTTGGAAGAAGTGTTGTCAATGCTGAACATGATGGTGCCCACCCAGACCAGTCATCCACAGCGCAGGGTGATCTGCTAGTCAGGCATGCTTTGGATCCCTCTNAGGGCAGTGCTGCTGTCAGCATTCTTGCTTTTCATCAACTGCAGGGTTTCAGCCTGAAGACGCTGAAGCATTTGGTTCTGGATGAGGCTGACAGATTGCTCAACATGGACTTTGAGCAGGAGATTGATCAGATCCTGAAAGCGGTACCCCGGGTGAGCATTTGCAATCAACATAAAATCAGCTATGATGTTGCATTGCTTTGATGCCTACTGCCTTGCTGTCAAACCACTCACTGCATAGGTGCATGTTTGCGGCTTTGTCATATGCTGCATGTGTAGCATGCGCAGGTGATCAGTCTTGTTGGCGGGCCGGAGCTAGAAGAAGAAGATTAGATCCTGGAGAAGAAGACTAGGAAAATAGGTAATCAGATTCTTGTCCAAACATGTAAAAGGGGTTTACTCAGCCGTCTCAGGCGTCACGTGCGGATTGCGCATCTCAGGGAGTGCAACAGTGGCACCCATTGTACGATCTGTCGTACATGCGGCTCATGCCTTTGGTAGTCAAGTGTTCGCTTGCGACAAGCACACTTATTGCGCTGGCTGTGGCCAACTGATCAGCAACCTTGTGTGAAGAAGTGGCAGGGCCCACCGGTTGGAACCTCGCTGATAGTCCACAGCCCGCCATATATGAGACACTCTACGGATGTCCGATCCATCTAAAAGAATGCATAACGGTGTTGACCTATAAGCTATGAGATTTCCGGTATGCCGGCAGACCACCGCAGTCAGGACAGCGGGACAAGGCGGTTGCTGGAGCTCGGGATCAGGCAGNAATCTGTCGCAAGACAGTAGCAGCATGCAAGACTGCATGATTCCGTAGCAGCGTGTCAAGTCGCTTGGTTGTGCTTGGTTGTCTTCAATCGTACATAAATAGCACACGCTGCTACCAGAATCGCAGCTGCAATAGACTGGCAAGTTGAGGCAATACAACGTGAGTCCAACAAAATATGCACAGAGCATTTTACCTATATACCGGCACTGTGGCACAAACAGCGTGTGATAGTGGTAGTATGCAATATGCTGACTTACCAGCAGATTCTCAGCAAGTTCAGGGCTCATTGAGAGTGACTCTTGCATGTCATCATACTTTGTGCTTGTGACCTGCTTCTGGCGGCTCGGCAGGCGTACAGCAAAAGCGACATGCAAAAGCTGGACTTCCAAAATCCAAGCTCGCAGCTGCTGCATGGCGTTTTCGTTATTGCCTTCCTGGAGGTCCATTAGGCAATGCGCAAGCTGAGTTGTATATTCCTGCACATATAGTACAGTGTCACACTGCTGCACCATTCGTTGTACCTACTTCTGTTTTGACTTCCTGCTTGAGCTAGAGCCTCAGCGACCAGTCGATGCAGCTGCCAGCGAGGAAGCTTACAGCCAGCTGAGTGCCAGTTTCTATGCAACAACTTGCAGTTCGTGGGTGCGTACATGGCAGGTCATCTGATGTGCCACATGCAGAAGGTCAGCAGTTGCCATTGATGCAGTATTATTAGAAGGCAAGGATCGACCATACACTAGACCTGTAGCGCCTGGTGTGTGCTGTAGTAGGAGTGGACATGATGCCGAATGCATGGGCCAGGTGCTGGTGTGAGCAGGCAACTCTTGCAAGCCATCTTTGTGAAAGCACAGCACAGCAAGCCGCGCCATAACACGCTTTGGCAGGAAATTGCAGTGCACGACCATGTGAACAATGACGCGTGGACGTTGGCGATGCAACTAAGCAAAGCTGAGTCTCACTCAGGGAACGGGATACCAAATTTCCAGGGACCCAACTTGATGTTGACCCGGTCGAAGGTGAAGTCCATCTTCCTCTGCAGCGCACAACAGGCTATCGATTGACTTGATAGCTGGCGCCTGACAGCATGTCACAAGAACNGTTTACTCAACAATGATGCAGTCTGCTGCAGGTGCTGCATGGAAGGGTCATACCAGTGACATGGGTTCACAACAGGTGTATAACAGCAATGCTGGACTTGCCAAGCAGCTGATGTTGTGAATGCTGGTGAGGCACACAGCAGATACCTGCACAAGGCAGTGCATGCCATGCTACCAAAAACTGGTAACAGTAGTAGCTCATTCAATCTGAATGATGCAAGTTTGCATCAAGCTGCAGATGACATGATGACGTTCGCACGTTATCGAAGGAGGCAAATAGCAATGCATAGGGTAGAGCGTACCACAGCGCCAGTCCACCGCCTCGACCCCGAGCGACTACAACCCGGTCATCCACATAGCAGAACAGGAAAAACGGCCCGGACTTGAACTCATCCTTACCTAGCATCTTTCTGCATTCACAGCATGTTGCACCTGGGGGCCATTGTTGGGGCAGTGTGTTGTTGACCAGGCTTGCTACATGACCATTGTGTGCACCAGACTCAGTCAAAACTGTAAATTTTTTATATTTTTGACTAAGTATAACTAGTAAAGTTCCCTAAGCCCAGGCTTTTTGCATCATCAAGCAACCTGTGTATCAACTGACTGCCGCTTGTACACTCCTCCATGCAGCGTGGTGCTCCTAGCTCCTGTTTTGTATGTACTGCCTCAAGCTGAGCTAGCACATCATAAGCTTGCGTGGTTCTGTCACAACATGGATTCTATGTTGCATTCAGAAAGCCTCGGTAAATGCAGCTGTGTGCTTGGCCATTGGGCTCACTCAGCCTGCTAGCTTGAGCAATGGCTGCGTTCTGTTTGAACTGGTGCACCACATTGTTGGCTAGCTGGCTGCTACGCCTGCAACACATCATATCACACTGAACATGTTGCTGGCCATGCCACAGCAACAGATGGCAGCTGATGAGCAGATCATAATGTCACATAGGCAGCTTGTGCCTCGCCTTGCATGTGTGTAAAGTGCATCCCAAGGATGCCATGCTATCATGCGATGTACACTGAACGCAGGCTCGCATTTGATCAGCTTACAACCACTATTCAAAGCTTCAGTGTTGTGCCAACAAGCTCCTCATGAGTTGAAGCTACAGTTACACTGTGATGAGGACATGCAGGCGCTTGACATGCACGGCATTCAATAGCCACTCACTTGCGGCGCATGTCCCTGTAGTGGCGCATCATGTGTGTGATGCGGCGCCTTTGAAAGTCTGAGATATGCAGCAGACCAGCCACGGCAGTTGCAAACTGCCGCATGTTGCTGGAGTTGACCCTGTCCTCATTGGGAAATGCGTCCAGCATGTCCTGCAAGTGACTATACATACATGTATTGCAAAGTCTGTTCTCAAGGCTAGTGGACAGTCAGGCATCGATCAGTGCCCCAGCTTGTGCATGGTGTGAGACAAGTAGCCCCATAATTGTGTGCTTGTACTCGTTTCTTTTAACAGCACACAGTGTGGCAAGCTAAAGATATGGGAANGCTTCGAGGTAGCATGCAGGACATAGCTGCAAATTGCTGCTCAGCGCTGTCAAGTGCATGTCTGGTGATAGATGGGGTTGTTGGGCAGCAGCTTCGCATGCATGCACAAGGTAGCTAGTGCTTGACACAGTTGTCGTCGACATGATGTCCAGCAGATTGCTGTGATGCTCTACTCCAGACCACACAAGCACAACTCACCTGTGTCTAGGGTTTTAGGGNAGCACTTGGCAAAGCTCTCACAAATTGTGCGCGCTACACAACATTTTTGTCGTTCATGTCACATAGAGCTGTTCAACCAATCCGTATCGTGAGTAACCAGCGACCACTCACTGCAGGGCAGCATACACACTAGAGACCATGAAGAATGGCTCAATAGTGGAACAACGAGACGTGAACAGCAAGAGCCATTACATATTCGGCCGGACTGATGCATGTGACTTCCAGCTTGAGCACCCCTCCATCTCCCGCCTGCATGCAGTACTACAGCTGTCCTCCACTGGCGAGGCGTTTCTATACGATGCTGCCAGTGCGCACGGAACATTCCTTAACAAGCAGAAGCTGAAGGCTCAGGTTCATGTGCCATTAAGGTACATGCCTGACAACATACAAGCCATAAGCACTCCACGGCATCTGCTTTATTGTTGCATCTGCCTCAGTCTCAACATGACTACATTTATGTCAGTGGTCTTGTCTTGGTGTGGGACCTGGCTCATGATCTTGTACATTTGCACATATCTGTAGCACAGAGCATGAGCCAGTCCTCAGATGTGGCTGCCAGCATGTGCATTGCCATACACCTGTGAGCTAATGTGCTTATTTAACTTGTTCAAAACCTGTAATGTGCTTCCTCTTCTTTTTCATGGGCTCCAGTCATGCAGTACGCAGGGTAGGTGACGTGGTCAAGTTTGGGCTCAGTACTCGGCTGTACCTGTTTGGAGGCCCTGAGGAGCTCAGACCAGCTGAGGGACTCACCAAGCTGCAGAAGCGCCAGCTGGCAGCCCTGGAGGTAAGTTTACAATTCAAGTTTTAGGGTTTCAAGGTTGCCTGCAAAAAGAGAGAACTTTGAGTTCAGGTGATGTAGGCAGTGAATGAAGGTCATTGGGTGAATTGGGTCATGGCTAGAGGTTCCATTATATGGTTGCAGCATACAACTGCTCATACAGGACCGCAGCCATGGATAAGCTGGGCAGTTGCCTAACAAGTGAATAGATTCTATTATGCTGAACAGTTATGCATGGCAATCTCACAAAGAGGTTGGGTTCAGCATCGCACCAACTGTATGTTGGTGCACCCACTCGCATGCTTTGTCAAGCTTTCTTTTGAAAGCATGCGCATCATTGCATCCCATGCAGACAACAGAGCAATGGCAAGCCAAGGAGGATCTGGTTCACAAAGGCTCAAATGCACGTCTGTTTGTACATTGAATAAGCAAGAAGCTTTGTAGGTCACCCATAGAATTATAATTATAACAGCCAAGCATGTTTGCACCAAGCGTGNTGCACAGTGTCACTTTGAAGCAGCAAGGTGTCACAGTGATGGCTTCTGCAAGACCAGCTCACTGTCTGACATATGCTAATGGCAAGGCATGACCTGCTAGAAATACAACAAACAACTCTGATGTGAAGCCTTAGCAATCTCAGACAGCGATCCACATTGTCAAGGCTGTACAAGCCAATAACAGCTAATATAGCGATACGCTGAAGGTGTGTCCTGTCTGTGCTGCAATGAACGAGCAGCAGCAGCAGCATTTGCAGCAGCAGCAGCAGATATAGGACCAGAGAGGAACGCAATACTTGCAAGCTATGTCACGGAATAATGTTCCATATGCCGGCAAGACAGGCACACATTGCCATCGCTGCCTCACGTACCACTTCGTACTCTGCCTCATGCTGAATTGAGTGGTACACTTGCCTTAGCCGCTGAGTCTTTGTGATCTGACATTGGCAGGCAGTAGAGTGTGCAACCGCTGTGCCCTGCCTCATCCAATNCCATGTGGAGCATATGCTTCTGTGCAGCCCCGACATTTTCACTCACATGATGTTAGAGGCAATGACAGCCTTGTTGTCCTTTCCCCGCGTGATCTCACACAGATTCAGCAGGTCCCTGATGACTGTCACCAGGAATCTGTTCTCCTGCTCTTCTAGCATAGAGCCACTGATGGAGCCGATAGCCCAACAGAGTGTGTTGAGCCCGCTCCAGGACAGCTGTCCATTTTGCAGCTGGGACTGCAGCAACAACAGGCTGGTCAGCAAACAGTATGGTCATCAGCACCATGTGCATGTCACTGGTGTAAGGCATGTAGTGATGGCAGGGTGGAGCAAGTGGCCCATGCTGATTGCTTGACCGTCATGCATTGAATGCATGCACAGCAGATCAATCAGCTCTAATCAGACGCCTGGGAAGTGTAAAGTCAGTAGCAATGAACGAAGCTATGTCTGTGTGACCAGCTTGGTTAGCGGTATCTGGATGGCCGTGTCGCAGCTGACCAAGCCTTGTCGACAGTCACCGCCTACTTGACCTGAACTTACATCTGTGTTGCCTTGTCTCTGAGTGGCTCTTGCCAATGCATGATGGTAAAGATTACGCAAGTCAGGCATACANTGCTTCTGCCAGCTGCATGTTCAAGGAGTGCATTTGACATGTACAATTGATGCATAGTGGCTTGATGCATACTGGCTTGATGCATAGTGGCTTGCACAACTGAAAACAGGAACCTCCAACCTCAAAGGGTGATGCATTTGATTTGCTGGGAGTCGTGGGGGAGGATCAGGAAGGCGGCAGACTGTCGGTTGGATGAGTCCTTGTTTTGCATGCAGGCGGTGTGCAGAGAACTGCAAAGCTTTTGTCCATGCAGCCTACGATCACCTGGTCTCAGTGTTGGATAGGTCCAAGGGTCACACTGACTGACCTGACAAGTTGAAGGTTTCTCGAAAGCTTGCTTAGTATGCAAGTATGAAGCAATTGTACAGTCAGGCCATGCTGGCTTGCAATTATGGCAATACCATGCTGTCCTGCAATGAACTCTCTGCTGAATTGTATTCATCTTACACAGTTACTGCAACAACCTTGCAGCTTGTATGCTGCTGTGTGGTTCATGATCCTACTGTGTGATATGACCTATGAATCTTGTACTGGTATTATGACCTATGAACCTTGTATTGGTGTATTGATTATTTTCTGTATGCTGCAAAACTTTATGAAGTTAGCTTCCTGAAGGTAATCCTGTATCAGCAAACTTATGTGACTGTCCCAAAATGTTGTTTGCAACATTTGCCAGCTTGAATGCACGTACGACCCTTGTATGATTTAGTGCTGCATCAGCTTTCATTGTCGGTGGACAGGTCATCTATCAAGGCTACCATAGCGTCATGCTGAGGTATTCGACAGTTTCAAAGCTAGTGTGAATAAAGTCAGTTGATGCATTGAGATGGCACAATGGGAGTCTGAGTCCTGCTTAAAGAGGTGAAGCGCACTGTCATAAGTACAACTGATGATGAGCTTGATGAGTTTCCAAACATGACTGTCTTGCCTTCCAATTGCCTTCCTGCTGATATCAAGTAAACAAATCTGAACAGAGGCAGGACAGTACACATTGAATTGTACCACTCACATGTNGAGGAGGAGGAGGTGGGGGTTGTGTGGCAGCAGATTGCATGACAAATGGATTTTGTTGCTCTGCGTTCAGGTGCGACTGTGCATCACTGCCTGACTGGGGTGGATGTTGATGCTGCAAAGTTCTTTGTTCTAGCACATGCACCTGATGAGGCCGGGCTGAGACCTGCAAGCCTTCTACTGTTAACAATTGGTACGATGGTGGCCTGCGAGCAAAACAGGCGTAACAACAGGCATCACAAACATGCACATGTCAGTGCAGGCAGAACCCACAATTTAATCAGCTTTGGTTGATCAATGATTGAAAAGCTGCTGGGCTCCTGACTGATACAGCATGCATATCTNCGGTGCAGGAGAAGTAGAAGCACAGGCCCATCCCACAGCTCCCTCACCTCAACACCTCAAGCTACTCAAACCTGAGCCATGCAACTGCCCACAGGAGCATTATCAATGCTCACGCCCACCTAATATGCACCTCATCACTTCAAAACGCCCGTTGCATGCCCTTTCAGGCAGTCCTGGGATTCTTCANCAGCAAGGGAGTATGCACTGACATGCACATCAGGCAAGCCCCAAATTTGCTTTGCTGCTTCACCTTCCATCTGGAATCATCTTCAAACAAGGTTCTAGCCTGGCTGTACTTGGTGCTGGGCCTGATGTCTCTGCTCTCCTCCAGCATCGCCTCAAAATTCTACACAGACGTTAGTTAATTGTCAATACACAGTCCAAGCTGTTGCACCAGGAATGACAGCAGCAGTTCCCAGCTTGTTATCTATGACATTGTGGCAAGTCTGTATACGGGCATTATGGTCTTGCAGAAGATGGGACGCCATGTCAAGGCAGAGCTGCTGACAAGTTGCAACCCACTGTGCATGTGGGTTTGTGGCCTGAAATGTGACAGTCACCCAGGGCTTCATGGCACACTAGCTGGCAATGCATGCGATTGATCACTGCCCACCTCCTTGGCTTGCTTAAGGCGCTGGCGCTCCTCCTCCTTCTCACCCTTCTTGCGCTGCTGCAGGTACTCGTTGAAGCACTGCTTCTTCTCCCCAAGGGACTTCAGGGCAGCGTACCGCTTGTCGTTGATGATGAGCTTCATGGTCTGCTCCCAGCTCCAGTCACTGGCCACCCCCTTGGCTGCCAACAGCTCCTTGAAGGCATCCTTTGCTTCTTCCTGCAAGTCAGACATGGCAATGGGTTGGCAATGAGTATCTAGCATGAGCCGACACACCTGTACATTGCATACACATGACACACAGCAGAAACAGTACACCACCTAGGCAGTCAGCCAAATTACTGACAGAGGAACCCACTTCATCTGAGCACAGTCCTCAGCCAACATGTGTTGCAATACATGATACGATTTACAGAGCAGTGTCCATGTCAAGCTGAGCTTATACAACGTAGATTGCACATGTGAATGCGTGTGACAGTGCAACGCTCAGTTTGGTCTCTCAAGCTAAAAGCACAGGCAAGCAACATGTACTGTCAGCTTTGCTAGAGAACATTGGGCAGCAGGTCTTCAAGCTGAGAAACAATTTAACGCAGTGACCTCGTCTGCTTGGAACAAGCTCATGTATTTATGCAGTGATCCATCTGCCCAAAGCAAGCTCACACGGCACATAGTATACCACTTGCAGCTGATATGCCATGCATCATGTCTTGAAATCACGCTGAAATTCAAGTCAGCACAAAGTAAACNCATCTACGCCACAGCAGCCCTGCAGCAACTTAGCGCCTTTCTGATCAAACAGGATGTGTCCTGACTGCCTAAGGCACCCTGTCGTACACAACAGCAGTGTCCCTTGAGAGGTACATAAGTTGCTGAGTGTTGTAGTCATGCATGACACAGCCACCTTCCCCCCTTCCCCCCGACCCCAAAATCAAAACCCCGTTCGAGGTTGGGCCTCACCAATGCCTACCGGCGCAGACTCTTCTTTTCTTGTCTTGCATAACACAGGAGGGAGATGCGAGTCAGCGCAGCAAACCTTGCCACTGCTGCCTTCGCCCCCGTAGGAGCTGGTGGCAAACACGCCAGGGTTGGTAGGGCACCACGCCACGTCAAAGCTCCAGCTGTCTGCTCCTGGGGTCTCTCCCAGCATCTCACCTGTTGTCACATCCCACAGGATGATCCTGTTGTCCTTGCCACTGCTCAGAAGCAGGCCTGCGTCTTGAGGTGACCAGGACATCGCCAGCACACCCTGCAAGCCATAATAGTTGGTTGAGCAGTTTCACCATGCTCACAGAAATGCAAGATTGGGTAACAGTCGTTGCCATTTCAGTGGAAGCCCTGATGCGAGTTGCAAGCCTACAGCAAACAACATCAAGCCTATGACCTTGAACTTGCAGCAGGCAGCTGTTGCTGCTAGGTCCACAGGGCAGATTTAAACAATGCGCACTGGTGGGTTTTGGTATACGTCTTCACACCCAACACAAGGTGACACACAATGCGCAGTGGCCATGTATACATGCCATGACATGCTGTTACATGCAACCCAACAGAATGTGGTGCCAGTGTCATGGCATCACATGGCCTATAACACAAATTATGCAAGCAGACCAGAAGCTGAGAAATACCGCAATCACTCATGCTGCAGTCACATGGGTATGACGACAGACTGACTGTCATGTGCTATAGCATGTGCCAAGCCCAAAAGTTGGTGCATGCTGGCAGACCGCTAGCAGACTTTCCACAGAAAGGATACCCCTGCAGTGTTACCAGCCGAGCATCCAGACTTTGGGCAGTGCTTAAGACCACAGGNTAGATGTGTATAAGAGACAGGTCACCGATAGTGAAGGTTCCACCAATCAATCCGTGTTCCAATTTCCCTCACTTTAAGCGGGATGCATGCCGTGAGCGCAGCATGCTATGGCCCTCCTGCATTACAAGCTTGGCCAGTTTAGTCCGCGAAACTACGATTCATGCCCTGTTAACAGCTTTGGTAACTTTTCAGGTCACCTACACAGAGCCCCATTAGACTCCATTAGCGATTGCCTACCTTCCAAGTCAAAGTTTGCAAGTCGCTTAGAGGAGGAGGTCTTCACGATTCATGTAAAGCCACACATGGCCCCAGACGCACAGGTCAGCAACTTCTGAGGAATGTCGACATTCAACATGCATACCTAGAGGTAGTGTTGCCAAGGCATGGTGAATGGTTGGGTCTAAGCAAACTTTCTGAAGGAAACATGTACTGCATTCATCATACGTTGAATGGCAGGATCAACTATAGGTGTACCAAGCAAAAGTTCATTCTGTCTGCAACACGACATGTGCAGATGCTATTGGAACAAGTAGTCACACATGGTACTAACATAAAACGTAACTGCATTTCAGCAAGATCAGTGCCTTGCGCGAAGACCTGAACGAAGACTATGGCGGCCTGGGACAGGACTCATGTCTGTCACCAGCAGAGAAGTCATGCACACAACACTTGGCTGTAAAGTGCCTGGCACCAGTCAAATATGGAGTGCAGAACTACTGATTTGCAGCTTGTTGAAAGAAGTTTTTCCTTGGTGTCAAACAGGCCAGAACATGTGTTCATGGCGCCCAATGCACGCAGCAAGCAAACCCACACAGATCACAGATAAACAATATGGGCAGCCAGGGCACAACAGCGCACCTGTTTTACCTCCACAATGTTGAGACTCAGCTGAACACTGGCGCTCTGTGCAGCTGCTTCCTTGACAGCATGTGCCACTGCCTTGCGGTGCTGCTGTTCCTGACTAGCCAGCTGCTTAGTCAGCTCCTCAATTTGTTGAGCCAGCTGAGCCTGCAGCCATGCCCCAGCATGAGAAGTGTGCCAACTCAACCAGCAGTCAGCTCACACAGAGCCAGTCTTGTGAATTTGCAGATAGATACATCAGCAGTGCAAGCACTGTTCGTAAAGTCAACCCTCAGTTGGTTCATCATCTGGTCCATTGTTGACATTNTCATGGCTGTGCATGCCAAGTTTCAAGGCAGACCCAACTACTGCAGCGCTTGGGGTTGCAGGAGTTCTGACATGAAAGTGGCCACTTCCCTACCCTTCAACTCAGCTATAGCATCACGACACTTGGCAGTTGTGGGAAAGGCTGTCAACTCCAGGTGACCTGTACGCTCCATCAAAGTAACAACAAGCTGGAAAAAGTCTACTGCTATGGAGGTTTCATGTAAACTCAGGAGTGGATTCTCAAACTGAGCTGGCCAGTGGGTTGTAGTATACTCATGGCTGTGCTTGCCGAGTTCCAAGGCGGACCCAAAGTCCCCAAGTATGCACTCACCTACACAACCACATACACTCAGTCTTGATGGGTACGCAGCAGACAGGGCAAAGGCAGCCAGCAATGTACACACTATGTGATTGGCTGTTGCTCACCTGTCGCTAAGATGAAAACATTTGTAGCCTTGACATCATTGTGGCCATAACCTTTCTGGTGCACACTCTGCAGACTGGTCTTGAGCTGCCTACCAAACGCCAAGACCACTGCTTCCTGCATTGGAGCAGGTATGTGCTGCAGCGTAGCTGGATACAGTGGCATCTGAAGGCAATGCTTGACTTGCAGAGCAGGCTCTGCAATCACAAATTTGGCAGCATTCACTTTTCTTGAGTATAGTCTAACTACATGTTTCTGGGTCTTGTGTTCATAAGCACTCTCACAAGCACTCTAGCACTTGTGAACATAAGATAGAGAAACGACATTCACAACCAAACAAATCAAATCACTACCACTTTCCTCTATCCAATCACATTCACGAATACATGTCAGCAACAAGGGCCACAATGCTATGAACAACAACATAGTGATTGCAAGGGTGAGATTAATCTCTTTGTGCTGGATGTAAACAGAGGCACATCAAGTCAACATGGCGTCACTGGTGACGTGCAAGTATGTGCCTATGCATAGTGCACTAACCGCCTGGTGCAGCAACTTGTCCATGACTCCTTCCTTTTGGATTGGCTTTCAGCAATTTGACAGGGCCNCTTTCACTTGTATCGTATCCGTACGGCACTTATTTCATGGCTCTCAGGACAGTGGGGAGAGATGCCTTTTGGACATGCATGACAGGCATATACAGTGCTTCGACTTGACCTGCTGGTCGCTGCACGTGCATGCCCGTGCGAGCTTTGTCGTTTCTGGTCCCTTATGAGAAGCGAGAAGCAACATGGCACACTGTCCGCTGCTGCTATAGGTTTGAGCCCTGTCGGCGACTGCAAAAAGCGAGCCGTTCCATGTGCCGACACCAGCAAGCGTTGAAGCTGACTGTTGTAGCAGTTTTGTGCACGCTACCAACTGTGTTGGCTGGCGACTTGAATCCAATCACAGATCCTCGAACTTTCAGACGCAAGCTCTCATACTCAGGTAGCCCATGTTGGGCGTGCTGACTGCGTAGCTGCGTGCCACGCTGCAGTGGCAGCGATACCTCCTCTCGGTATAGGCTGTAGTATTTGTGCTATGCCCTGTATAGCATGTCCCAGCTAATCCTCAATATTTCACTTTTGGGATAGGCAAACACTTGTCTAGCATGCATCAGTGACACAGGTCATTCTCACTGTCTGCACCCAGATGCACCCGCCTTTGAATGGCCAGATGCGCCACACATCCAACGGCAGGTGCATCTGGCCATCTGCCTTGACAGGGCGTCAGCCACGTCAGCAGAACCTCACCCCAGAGCATGTAGCACATTTTCATAGTATGCAATGCACTTGTTTGCAGGGGACAACCCAAACAACTATTCCATTGCCGTACCAACTCTGTACAACGTGACCTACTTCTTGACAGTAGACAACTTTGCTGGTGATAGTGATATAGCACGAGATCTGTACTCAGCTCAGAGCTACATGTACCTTGACGTTCTGACCACCACACGCAATGTCACATTCAACAGCAGAGACCTGAACTACAGCCAGATTTCCTACTCTGTTGGCACATCTCCCGGGGTGTGTTTGTGTGGAACCGCAGCAACATGCTTGACCACCAACTGCAGTGAGGTGTTAGTACCGGCGGGGTAAGCAGAATCAACAGTTGCTTCTGTTGTGAGTAAGCAGCATCTGTTATGCACAAGATTTACAGCATTTGCCGTATGCCACAGACTGTGCATGGCAGAATGGAGATGTGCTTACTTCAGCTGCACTGTATACAAGGAAGCACAGTTACTGCAGCCCAGCCCTACCTGACTGTTGTCCCTGTCACACTCTCTTGTCGTCTGAAGCAGGCATGTGCAATGTTGCGGATTCAATTCAGAATCAACTGGTCCTCAAGCTGCTCACTAGGTTGATCTCAATTCAAGTCCTGCAACACATTTGCATGACGCTTTGTCAGTCCATGATACCAGGGGGTATCATATGCTGGTCATTGTCACGCCAGATTGATACATTAATNAGTCTTTGTGGATGTCAATCTGTCAGCCGATGGTCCGTATATGACTGTTGGGGTTCCAGCATCCCTTGTGAGCCACTGAACTGAAATCTCCCTGTACAGCCAATGATACAGCATTTCAGCTTTCAATTGGCCCGAGCTGATTCCAGGTCATGAAGCACAAAGACAGTTGTGTTGGCTGTCTGTATGTCGTGGCTGTCTTGAGCTGACTTGTTTACCGTGCACTGGACTTGCAGCAACATGGGTTGTTGGCACTACAGGTGAGACACATGGGCTGCAGATCACTGCCCACTGCTGCATGTGATGGGCAGCATATTACACAAAGGAGCAGAGGGTGTCAGCTGTGCTGGGCATACACTTTGTACATGTGCAGCAACCAAGGCATTTGGGAGGGCATGCATCCTCTCAAGTCCCAGCGGCTGGCTTGTACATGGCACAACTACTTGAGCTCAGGTTGAGGGGCATTCACGTGTGCCCTTGAAGGGCCACATGGCCCTGGTGAACATGCAAATCTGTGCTGGATCTTCGTAATTTCTGCCGGGTGTGAGTGCTTGAGACCTACCCTTGATTTGCAGTGTAGGCAAGGTGGCCTTGAGTGGGCTCATTGTAGTTTACCACACTGATGTCAGGGCTCTTGGCAATCACATCCACATCGCTGAAATTCATGCTGTGAGTGATGTTGGAGAAGAAGAGGAAGTGTGGGTCAGCTCGCTGGTTCAAGATGCGAAACCTGCACAGATCACGTTGTTGGTCAGCACCTCACAGACAGCCCATTTGTTACACGCTCATTGCCTGCTGCTGTGCTGCACTTGCTTTACCACTTGAAGAGTCAGAGCATTGTGGCGTGGTGAATAGACTACACCGTAAACGCTGTTGTGTTCAGGGTCGTATAAGGCTTAGTGATAAGTGTAGTAGCGACATCATGTCTTTGTACTGCAGAGGACCAGCGTCGTGATGAGATGCTCATGTCCAGCGAAAGTTTGCATGGCACGGCACAGCACAGCCAAGCACGGCACAACACAGCAACGGTACAGCCTAGCGTGGCACAGCATGGCAGGGCACAGCACAGCATGGCAAAGCCTGGCAGAGCACAGCACAGCAGAGCAGGGCAGGTACAAGCTGACCTGGAGGGGCACTGAGGCATTTTTGGGAGCCTGAGTAGGAGAAGTCAATGCCCCAGGCATCAGCATAGAACGGAATGCCGCCCAGCGTGCAAACTGTGTCAATGATCAGCAATGTCCCATTCTTCCTGCAGAGTTCACCCAGGCCTTCAAGGCTCTGGTATGCTCCTGTGCTGCTCTCTCCCTACAAACATGTCAACTTCGTGTCAGTGCTTGAATATCAGCCCTGTCGCTTCATTTACATTCCAGGGTTAGTTGCCTGGTGGTTGAAGTCAACAGTTGCATGGCAACCTCATTAGCAAGTGCAACCATGGCATGATGCATACCCATACAGTCACATGCTGATTACATGCCAAGACACTCTGCCAAAAGGCATGCAGCATTTCAACTACCATCTGCTGATACATATAACTGCCACAAGCATGTCCCTGCAAACTTGTATCAGGAATCTTGCAGAAGTATGCATCACCTCAGCTGCAACTGGACGCCTTGGTGATAAACGCAAACTACATATTAGCATGTCTGCTTTGAGTTGCAAAGGCTGCTAGCAACTAGACATTGACACATTACAACAGCTCTGCCTCTATGAGGACAACCTCAGGCTGAACACTGTGGCAACTTAGGGTGGCGTAAGTTGTTCAAAAAGCTTGCCTGGACCAGGAACAAGGCTGCTGGCTTGTGCTTCTCCACAGACTCCTTCAGCTCCTTATATGAGAAGGCTTTGCCTGGTGGGGCCTTTAGCTCAATGACATCCCCTGCAACCACAAGCAGTGACTTCTGCACGAACTGAGACAAGCCTGTGCACTGCTAGTCATTCCACAACACAGAATGCAAGGAGTCTGCGCTCAACCCAGAGTGCTTTCCCTAACCAGGCATACATTGTGAAGCTAAGGAAGGAAACATGCATCTGCGCAGCCTAAGTCGCACTTATGCCTTGCTTATGCTGCTTGGGGCTATCACAGCTGATGGTGCTTCGGACTGTGACAGCTTTCCTTTTGCTGCAACGTGAAGCCAAGCAGCCACTACGCAAGTACATGCTGTGCATATCAGCNGCAGGACATGTCAATCACAGCTTGTTGTACGGGTCACGGCTGAATTTAGTACATTATTGATTTGCTGAGCTTCCCAAGTTTTGTACAGGTGACATGACAAAACAAAAACCAGCTGTTTGTATGGATTGTTGACACCTTACATATGATGTCCTGGGAGTACAGGCGTCTGGCATGCTGCACTCTCATACATTGCAGTCAGCTGGCTCTTGTGCGCTTTGTCTGTCATGCACACNTTCACGTTTCCAAGAGACAGCACAATGCAGACATACGTGATACCACGCGCGCAAAAAGAAGTAGTACTGGCGTTACGGGTGCAGACAAGAACTGACGGGGAGTGTATTTATGAACTTGACAAGAGCATATTGTGGGGAAATGTGGAGCCGTTACTATGATGATGTTGCGATGCATTTGATTTGTTTTATTTGCGGGCTCAAAGGCACCGCGCTTGATAAATTAGGAATAAACTCTGCTCTTGCCAGGTGTCCAACCTGTACTAGTAGGTCTTCTGACGTGAATGATAGACATGGGAGTATGGGTTGCATGCTGTGCTGCGTGATGTTACGTTGACTGCTCGTAGGGTTCCGAAAGAAGCATCTGACATGGCAGCTGACTGGATTCCTGCAATGTGGTGCAAGCTTGCGGTCCACTTTGCAGCGCGCGTAGTGTTGCTTGAATGCGCAGACAGCCGTGCACCTGCGCACGTGTCTGCGTGCGGGAACACCAGGATGAACGCAAGTAAGGGTCCCAGCCTTCAGAGAGTGGATTGGTCCTAGAGCTTGTCCAGTGTTGTGAGACACGCAACGCTTGCATAAATCTCTGTCGCCAGCCTGCTTGCCCCTGACCGCTCTTGCTGTGGTCCGCGCACATGACCAGAACCTTCAGCGCTCGTTAGGTTTCGGTCACATTGACCATGACAAGCAAGATTTATCGCACAGCCGGATCCATTAAGGTGCGCATGCATCGCCTGTATGTCCTGGCTGAATTTCCCGTACCGTAAAGCCACTTGAGATACTTGTTGAACCAACATACCACGCAATTAGTGTGCACGTAAAGAATATTCTGCTCCCTTGCCTTGTAGTGAGTGCACTGAAGCGCAACTGACCTCAAACATGCAAAGCAGCCTGCTACATTTGTTTATCACATTCAGACCAGGCGTTGACTATTGGGGCATTGACTGAGTCCTGCATGTGTTCTGCAGAATGGCACTGTTNCCCTTCGGGCCGTCAGCGTCCTTTGGGGCCTTTGCAGACAGCAGTCCAGCACAGGATTTTGCTTCGCTGGGTATGCTGGGAAGCAAAAGAAGCAATAGCATTGCAGCAACAGGGGATGGTGTGGTCTCGACACAGCCAGGGACTGCTGCAGGGTTCTTGTTGAATGAGAGGCTGTTGAGTAGTGCAGCCAGTAGTGCTTCCAGCAAGCGACACAAGAGTGCACACATGAGCCCAACATCAGCAAAGTATGATGCTGATGCGCCCAGTCAGATTCCCTTACAGAGCTTTGCTGCTGCACAAGATGGTTATATTAGTCATCATGGCAGTAGGGGTACTAATCAAGCGAGGCCAGGTAGTGATGATGCCCAACAGCCCGCAGATGTAAGCCGTACAAAGCACATGAGCAAGTCTGTCAGGGCAGGGGAACAGGCTAGGCAGGAGAAGCCAGCCAGAAGGAGCAGAGCTGCTTGGAAGTCCCCTCCGCGATATCACTTTGACAGGTCAGCACATGCCCCTTGTTCACAGCTGCCTGACGAGACCGTGTATCACTTAAGCCAAATTTGGAGAGAAACATCTAATTGGTGTCAACTGGAAAGCATTCCCTACCTGTGAANGCTGGTAGGCAGGTCACATGAGTGTGACTGGCCACCTGAAGTACAGACTCTCCCCATCTTGACTGGAGCTATCAATCAATTTCAGAGCAGCAAGCAGATGGATGATGTAGTCAACACCAGTTTAGCACGTGGGGAAGGCTTGTACTTCCTGGAACAGCAGCGGCTTGCAGATTTGAAGCCAGATGTTATTGTGACTCAAGATNTAAGAGACAGGTGCCAAGCTGTACTACAACTGCCCATCTGGCAACTACTATGAGTACAAAGCAAATGCGGTCGGAGCTAGATCACAGGTGAAAATCTGTGTATAGTTGCTATTGTAGTGGCAGTTTGATATCTTTCTCAACACTGCTTTGCGCCGCCATCAACAACCATGAGCATCATGCTTGTTATTGCTGATTCAGCGCCAGTCCAAGCTAAAAGATGCAATGTTACCTGCATGCTTACTGGACAACTTGGTGCATGCAAAGCAAGAGCTGCTCTTGTGTTGTGGCTGTCAGTTGGCTGTGAAAGATATACTGCACTGTTAGGCAGGGTGGTCTGCCTCCTGTCAGAGCAACCCAGTGCTGCATGGAGCTGCACACATACTACGGAAGCGTCCCACTGCAAGCACTCAGCGTCATGTAGGCGCATGNAAGCTGCTGGCACCAAAGGATCCTACACCTGATCAACATGTCAGATCAGGTCAACAAGGCAACTCAGGTCANAGACAAGCCATGCAGTGCATATGTTTGTCTTTGTCCCGGCCCTAATGTGCTGACCTGTCCTGGTGCCAATTGGAGAGCTTGCAAGCCATACTCACAGACATCAAGCGTACTCTTTTACCACAGTTGAAGCTTTTGGTGAGTCTTTCAGTCGAGGTTAGGATGCTGTCCCGTGTTGCATGTAAGTATGATATCATCTGCTTGCTTATGATGGCCATATGGATCTCACTCATTGTCTTCTACTCAGGACTACTCAAGCGAATCGCTTGCTGCAGTACAACACTAGCCAATGCACATTGCAGCATCCCTACGAGCACATGACTCAAGCAGCTACACAAGCACAACCTTGGGAGCAGCCTAGGCCTGTAGTCTAGGTCTNTGCGCGTCCCAATGCTATACTGCCGGGCCGCAGCAACTTCAGGCGGTCTCAAGGCTTTGACACAGGACACACTGGGGATGCTGGTGGAGGCGTGGAGTAGTGCTGAACTTACTGTGAACAGTCAAAGCAAGGTGGCGTGCCTCTTTGCCATGCAAAAACGTATGCAGCAGCACCATGATTATCTGCTTGTTCCATCCATCTTAGCTAGGCTAATAGGCTGATTCTTTGCACGGTCAGTGCTTGGTAGAAATTATTGCAGTGTTAGACTTTCAGATATGATTAGGGTAGGCATGAATGGCAAGATGCAGCTTTGTGTTGCAATACCCTAACACTGTAGCCCCAAGGACTACTGTTGCATGTAGGGGATTGCTGCGCAAGATACGTATCCTGGTCAGTGACTGTGGACTGTGTTGAGGAGGTGGCGATGATGATGAAGCACAGCAGAAATCAAAATGGACACGAGCGCTGAAGGAATGGCATTGGAAGCATTGCTTTGAGCATTCAAAGCCCTCTACCCAGCNATCAGTCACAAACTCAGACTGCATACGATTATGAGAGAGCTGGATTTACCGTTGAGTGGCGCAGTGCACGTGATGTCATTTGCAACACGTGGACTACACAGCACTCAGCAACGGAGCACCATGCTCCTATATACGTATATCTTGGCCGTGTAATNTGGTATGCACCTGCTTGTCAGCAGTGCAAAAGGCGACAAAGAGGTGTCGCAGGCACATGCCGCCGTATTGGCCTTGCTAGACATCATGTTAGCAAACACTCCAACAGCATGCCAAGCACTGACTGTCAGCTTCCCAGTATGACAGTGCTTGAATCAACAGGGCTTAGGGTTTGTAGAACCCTAGGATCCCAAATCCCTATACCCAGATATGTGACTACACCAAAGCTTCATACTGGAGCATTGTACCCTTGTCTGACTCACCAGCATCGAGGATGGTAGTTGAAGGACGAGCACCACTGTCAATACGCATAGCCATGGATCAAGGTACTACTTCCAGCACTATGCACATTGACAGTAGCGCTGGTCCTTTCACCGTTACTGCCCATGGCAATAAGCCAGATAGGGTTGCAATGACCCAGTGTGGTAGGAAAAAACCTTTACAAGGACTGTGCATGACACATACATCAAGTGCACAAGACTCGCCCACACATGTGAAACCTGCAAGAAGCCAAAGAGGATGAAATTCGGTTTTGGAAGCTGCTCATGGATTGGTGTNATCAGACTGACTGAACTGACACTGCCCTGATGCTTGTTGAACACCTTACCTGGTCCAACGCTTCAGGATGGTCAGCAGTGTTGCGCTGCAGCACTTCAATCTGCTCACAAGCTGCTGCAAGATCCTCCTTCAGCTGAGCCCCCTCATCTTCTTGCTGATCCAATTGAGCTTGCAGATGCTTGATGATCTNGCAGTTGCGGTGCCTGGAGGGCAGTTGCGTTGGTTGAGGGCAATTGCAATTTGCAGCTGTAGCCGTATGGTTGGCTTATACAAAAACAGTTGTGCATGGAAACTTTGGTACCCTTTGCAGGTGACAAGTTGCATGCTGCATTTTTACTGTTGCAGAGGTGTTGACAAACATATATGAGATGACATCTATCACCTGCATGATTTACTGTACAAATGGTTGGCATGCCTTATGGCATTCACTGCAGATGCAGTTCAATGCACAACATGTCAAGCAACCACATGAAAGACTCCGCAATAAGTTTTCAGATAGCACCCTCTGCCAGTATGTGCATCACACGCAGACTGCTCATGACGAGTGAAGGTGGACTGCCACTCAGCAGCACAGCAAAAGTCAACATCATGCAACTAGATGCAACTGTCCAGCATGGTAGCTAAAAGATGATGCCTGAGCAACTTACTTGTGTTGAGACTGACATATGGCAGCATGCACATAGCATTAAAACATGCTTTTTTGCAATGACATACGCTGACACTAATGCGAAGTGTACGACACCCAAGAAAGCCCTGCCTCTCTGCAGATATACTGCGGCAGTAGATACGGCCTGTCAGATGGCTTGTGAGTCTGCTTGATGTACCATCACAACACAAAAGCCGTGTGCAGCTGAAGCACAGCAGCTTAGCACTCTTACCGAGAGCCGCTACCAGGTCTCAGCATGAAGTCATTTATTGCTGATGCCCAGCATGCGTGCCTTGTACGACGACAGCAGCTGGGATATTGCGTGAAGGGAAAACCGCAATTCTTCAAGGGAGGTAGCGCCGCAGGTTGCTGAGACTTCTCTTTCTCACCTGGGAAGAGCTGATCAGCAGTGATGCCGCCAGGTAGGGTGGGGTCTGGGGGCTCCCCAGCTCGCCCCAGCTGCTCTCGCTGCATGCTATTGATCCTCTCAAAGTTGCGTCGGGCTTTTGCAACGTCCTGCACTTCAACTTTATCACTGCTGCTGGCTGCGATGTCAATGCTNGAGCACAGCATGGGGAGCACACTGCATGGAGGGCCTGCTTGACATGTGCAGCTAGAGTGTGGCTGCACAGGAACGTGCCTGTTGACTATGCTTGGTGATCAAGTCAGCTGCTTACATTGAAGATGGAGAGATAGAACAGGAAGCAGACGGCATGGATGCCTACACCCAGAATGTTCTCCAGCTTGCCAACAACAGAGCGGGTGTCCTTCAGCGTCAAAGCCAAGTTCTTGCGGCTCTCATACACTGAGATGACAGCATCACGCATGTCCTGCATGGCACAACTTACTGTTGGGAGAGACAGCATTACAGATGTACCCATGGTTCAGTCACTAAAAGCTGAGCAGTTATGCGTGGGCACTCTTGTGTAAGTGCACTGATTGTACAGCTGTGATCAAAGCAACATTGCAGGCAACAGCAGGCAAGCGTGCATACCATATGTAGCAGCACCAGTACCTTGCNAAGTACTGGTGAGCATACTGCATGCATGGCGTCTGTACAACTGCATCAAGAAAGTGCTGAACCTCTCTTGTTTGCTGTGCAGACTGTTGTTCTGCAATACCTGCTTGCCTGCAGTCGTCAGGCCAGAGTTGCAGCTGCCCCATACCTGCTATGGCAAACATTGGCATGCTTACATGGTGTAGTTGTCAAGCAAGGCAAAAAATAGACTGTATGTGGAGTTCTGCTGGAAGACTGAGCTATTGACTTGGCCAAACAGGGGACCTGGCGCGACGTCCTGCTCCATGTACGACTTCTTGCCGCGCTGCAACAGCAGTGACACATGAGAGCTTTGCAACACACTGTTGGTCTGTCAAAATCAGTGCTACCTGAGGGTTCAGCATGTAACCGATACCAGGCTGCAGCCGGTTGGTATCTAAATGCCATAATCTCTGGCAGACAGCAGTCAGCCTGCCAACGCTGTGTGCGTCGTTCATGGCAAATTGCTCCGTGAAGCTTGCTCGCGCTTCGCGACTCTTGCGCAAGCGCAAGTGAACGTTGGTGAAAAATGTCGTCATCTGACTAATTGGGCGTTCAAATTGCCGAAACCTGTCATCTTCGTCTTCTGTGCAACGTCACTTGTTTTTGGGTCACCACTGACAATTCGCTCANCACTGCTTCATTCCAGCAGCATGCTGGTCTGCTCAGTGTTTAGCAACAGTAGACAAACGCCTTGCCATACCTGACAAAGGTATTGTGGCACAGTACCGTCTTGAGTAGAAATCATTGCAACCTACTGAATGTATATCTAATGTACAATGTAGCTGGAGCCGTGCTGCATGGTGTCTAGGGAAGGCCTTCTGCTGGTGAGGTAGTTGCAGCAGAATGATGGCTGGCCCATGAGAGGTAGGTGTTCCACGCAACTGCCACAACATTGGAGAATGCAACCTACATGCAAGTACACTTTCTGAAAATTGCATGTATGCATACTGTGCGGCATCTGCAGAGTGTGCTTTCATATTATGGGAGCAATCTGGGGTGCAGAAACACATCAACACAAGTGTGTGTCAGACACTCACAAACAGCTGCATGTGCCAACAGCTCATGCCTACAGTACGGATAGCTATGTCAAGCACAAACATGAAATGGCTTGCACACACAACAACCAACACTTACATTGCCTGCATGAGATGATGGCTGCAACAGAAGCGTGTAAGGGCATGCATGCAGTAGCCAGCATTCTCAACAAGGCAGGCACGTAACCATACCTGCAGGTGTGGAGGGACCAAGCTGAAGTTGATGAACTGAGCTGGAACCCATAGCTTCCAATTTGCAATGACAGTTGGCTTCAAGTCATTCTGCAGCTTGCTCTTCACTGTATGCCTTTTGCCCTATGGGAATAAGCAGACCTGACTGGCAGCCACTCATGACAAGCGACACCACTGGTCCCGGTAACAGTAATCGAGTGCGACGTGGATCTCAGGAATCAAGAAAGCCTAAGTATATGTCCAACATCACTGTCATAACAAGCCACACCACTCGTGCTGCTGATGCTCATGTTGCAGATGCAAGCTAAGCTTGGCACCCCACAAGTCCCAGGATTGCCAAGGAGGAAGAGAGCAAAGGCATGCGCTACAAGCTAAAAGTATGCAAGGCGCTGCTCAGTGCAGTTGTCAAGTGACTACGGAACAGCTTGTTGACAAGGCTGCAGCACTGACCTCAAGCGTGAGCAGTGATGCCAAGAAAGTTGATATGAAAAGGGGTGCCCATAGTAGCTGGTCCATTGCAAGTCTGATCAGGGTTCCTGTATTGGCAAGCAAAGTGAAAGAATCTTGCATGTGCTCCCAGCAACACATTGGAGCAGCAACATATTCTGGCAAAGCGTTACCTGTGGTCCCTGTTGCTGTGACTGTGCGTCCAATAAAGCCATACCAGAAGTGCAGTGCAGGTCCTATGAGCACAGTTCCCTGCATACACTCAGATGCTCATGCACTAGTAGTGCCTTGTGAGCGTGCAGCGACAGTATGCTGCATAAGCAANTATGCCTGCACCTGGCTTGATGAACATGATCAACTGCCCAGAGTGCTGTGCAGCTATCGGTCACACAACGAATATGCTGTGCCATTGAACCATTGTTGCCTGTAATATGCCACTGTGGAGGAACATGCTTGGTTGTATGCAGCGCGCAGGCAGCTTGCAAGCGGTACCTGACAGTGCCTTATGAGTGTAAACAAATCTTTGAATATGAACAAGTTTGTAAGTTGCAGCTGGCCCACTTCCTGCATGTATGCTGATAAGAGACTCGCTGCCTACCTTGTAGTTTGCTGCAGTACTGTGACCGAGGCAATCTGGAGCGCGCATGTGAGCAGAATCGATTCATGAACAAATTGGACAAGACACCAGACATGGTCAGTTCTGCTGCATCTGTCCGCTGCATCTGTCCGCTTGAAAGTGTCATCAGCTACCTTCCAGCATGCATGTTTTGATGTCAACCTGCGTGTAGCAAACCATTTTACATGTTCACAGCATGTATTGTGTGCAGCAGCATGTGTTGCAGCAAGCACTCAAACAATCAAATGCACAATGTGCTACAACCTGAAGTATTTGGAGAGGATTTAGGAGGGCGTGTTATGCATGCACGTAGCTTTCATTGAACGGTTATCCTGATGCTGCTGCGCTCAGCCTAGCTATCAGTTCCTTACTTGCACTGTAATGGCAGCANAGCAACACACCAGCATGTGCAAGACAGGTGGCTAAGCCCACAATGTGACAGAGCGCTGCGCTGTTGCTCTCGTAGCATGCAGTGTGGCGCTTCTTGTCTGCAAAGCCACATGTGAGCACCAAAGATTCAACTTGATTACCAGCTTTGTCCCAGTCACTCAGGCACATCCTGCAATACTGTCCAGACTGCATCTTGCAAACATTTACAACATTTCAACTGTGTTCCAAACCGGCATTGCATGGCCTTGCCACTTCCATCTTTGCAATTGAACCTTGCCATCCAAACTGCTGTCCAAGCTGCCTCTTGCATGTATAGGAATGCAGAGGAGTTTGAGTCTGAGAGGCTGGCAGCCAGCATGAGGGCTGACAAGGCAGAGACCTCCGCCATTGCAGCACAGCACGAGCTCATTGATGTCACCAAACGGTGAGATCTCACTTGTCAACTTGCGGCCGGAGACACAGTTCGCTGTGTGTTTGCTGATGATCTGTATGGTGCCATACTTGAGGGCATGTGTTACTTGATGCNACGTGTTCACTCAGCTTGACACCTGTGACGAGGAAAGCACAACCCACCAAGGTAACGATCAAATGTACATTACTAAGTGTAGTGGTGTGTAAGAGAGTGGGGGCTGGCTCATGGGTAGGTCTGCTGTGTCTACACATCAGCCACAGTATATGCGCAGCTCTTGCAAGCCTGTTAGTCACTATGTGCATGCAACAGAAGCAGGATGCTGTTGCTACAACCTGCCTTTCTCACTGTGGACTTACCCTGTGACAGCATCCTACTGTGTTACAGCTGCACTGGTATGCCCTTCCAGCCGCAGCATGCACATTCAGCATCAGAATACCTGTCACCAGCAGCAAACCACTTCACTTCAATGACATCATTGCAAGTTTGTGCCATGTTGGCAATGTTGCCCAGGCTTGAGTTGCATTTGCCAANGCTGCAGGTCAGTCTGGACCTGGTCCTCAATCTCCAGCTGGCTCATGCCGCGCCTTGCCTTCAAGTGGTGGAAGTCTATCAGCTCATCTGGCTGGGCATGTGCATGGGAGTCCTGCAGACACGCCAGGATCTTTTTGCAACACACTTTCAAGCACTGCACGTGTAGGCTGTATGTTAACACGAGTGTGTCTGGCTGAGTACGTNAGGAGCTGTGTGTCTACAGTTGCGGCGTGCCGGGGCTGTTGCAATCACAAAGGCAGTTGCTGGCACAGCAGGCTTCAAATCTCTGGAGTTGGATGAGAATGAAGTGTCTGAAGCTGCTGTAGATGACATCAAGGTAGGCCCTCCATGGCCGCCACTACACCAATGACATCTCTTNGTAGGTTTGCAGGCCATGATTTGTGTATTGCTGTATTGCAGGCATGCTTCATTTGACACAAGTCAACCCCCAGATTCCTGGCCTGCACAACAGTNTCAGGAAGCAGTTTCTGCTGGCAGCAACAGCGGCATTGGATAGCCAACCCAGCACATGCTCTCATCACATGTGCCCAGCCCACCACACAGCCAGGGAAAGCACTGTTCCTTGCTGATCTGTCATCCGCAAGGGTTTCAGACTATGTCCAGGGNTCGGCAACAGTTTCGGCAACAGTTTCGGCTTGCAGGCCATTCAGCATGGCACAGAGGGTGTTTGGTGAGGGCCTTACAAGCAGCCATCTGGAAGCTTTAGTTTCTGGCCATTGAACCAGGAGTCGCCTGTCTCCACNTATATAGGAAATGGCTGTTGTGGAAGTGAACTCATAATCTTACTGGCGAAGTTCGTCATACATCTACACTAACTCTTGCTGCCCTTGTTCGCTCAGCACCAGCTGCCTCACACGTCAATAAGCTGGGGCTGAGCGCACAAGGACGGCAAGTGTAGGATGCATGGCGAATTCGAATACCGCCAATAAGATTGCAACTAAGACAACTCATCATGAGTCATCAAGCTTCAAAAATTGTGTATGTGGAACGTCACTGGTCCAATACGTCTACCCACCTGCGCTTCCCCGCATCATGACTGGCATAGCTTGCTGAACCTCACAGCCAGCTGCTACCATAAGACAGTAGTGGTTGCCCTTCGTAAATGAAATTTCGTATAAGTTAATCACAATCACGACTTTGGCCTTGTCTGGGTTTATGTATGGTCAGCAACTTGAACAGCCACTCTAATACCTCATGACACCTCAGGAAACTATGCAGCGCAGTTGCAACTGCTGTAGGATCTCAAGCAAAGGAAAGGCTGCACCTCTACAATGCCTCTGCCCCAACAGGTCTGCTGAGAGCCAAATTTGAGAAATGGTGCTGCTGCCTGATAGCATGCCAACTCTCGCTCAACAATGATCAGCAACTCTCATTTTGCACCCGCATGTAGGTGTGCAGCACAAATGCCCACTGAAAAAATATCCTGTCAAGGGTCAAGATGCAAAGCCTACTGCCCTATGATGCATAATTAAAAACNGCTGACACAAGCCCTGCACTGCCTCACACTCGAGCAGTCTGCCCTCCACCTTGTCACATCCACTACCCCTGCCTGCACAATCCAACATGAGCACCGACTGATTCCAAAGTCATAGCAGCTGCAGTCAGAAGTTTGCCAAGCAGTTATTTTGAGTGATGCACGTAGACACAGTAGCTTTACCTTCCCCAAGACATGCACATTGGCCAAACCTGTGTTAGCCAGAAATGGCTCACAAAACCATGCAGGTTGTATATGCTGAGGTCTAGCAGCTGTCAGACCTGCGTCCAGGGTGAGGATCTCTGCTTCTGCTGCTGAATGGAGTGCTGGGCTACCAACTGCCAACATTGTAGACCCTGATGCAGTGTTGCCTTGAGGAGTGCTAGGCAGCAGCATGGCCTTCTTGGCCTTCTGGTCCCTGGAGCGCTGTGTTTGCAGTAGGCTGCCTCGATGAGTGAGTCCCTGTACGTCGACTGCCTGGGATGCTTTTGCAGACCCCAAGGAAGCCCTGAGGGTGCGCAATCTCTCCTGCATGCAGCCACTGTGGTTAGCGCAGCTGCTGCAGGGTTGCACACCGCCTGTCTACACAGTAGCCAATCAACAGGAAGATGCTGCCAAGCTGCTGCTGTCCCACCAGGTGGACGTCAATGCTGTGGATGTCAAGGTGAGCTTACCAGTAGTGTATTAGACAATGTGACCTGGGCTCCCGCAGATCACTTGATACGTGCATGTGCAAAGAGTTGTCATATACAGAGTTGTCATATTCAAGTTATAAAGTGTGCCGTGGCTGCTGTCATGTTACTATATCAAATCAACCATTGACGATAAGCCAAGGCTCCCAGTAGACCTCACATGTGAGGCTGTGTCTGTTTCAGGGGCAAACAGCGCTGCATTACGCTGCAATGTTGACGGCAGCCCGCATCGCTGAGAACTTGGTGTCTCATGGTNTGTGCATGAAGCTATTGTATCAGCCTGTTACCACACCCTGTGGACATACATTCTGCAAAGACTGCTTTCAACGAGCTGCAGACCACAGCAACAAATGCCCCATGTGCAGAACGGTGAATTACATGCTCAGCATGGCTGTCATACTTGCATGTATCTGGCAAGCCCTGAAACATATTTTCAGTCTGTGGTATGCATGCCTGGGCATGTGCATAACCTGCCTGTTGTCTGCTAAAAACACTTGCTGCCAAGTAGAGCAAACAGGGCGTGAACACATGTATCAGACAACAAATAGGCTGGTCTCTCCAGGCATCTGGTGCACAACTGAGAGCCGCTACTGGAAGCATGAGAAACAGGTGAAACTAAACGCAGAGTTGCAGCACCAGCCAAGATACAGGAACCACCAGGTCAGAAAGACTCCAAGGCAAAATCACTATCAAATGACAGAAACAGTACTGAAGAAGCACAACACGTCCAAATGGCCACAATGCATGCCTGATTTTCCATTGCTTCTGGGCCTGTTCTTGACGCACAAAACAGTATTCCAGCATTTCAACTGAAGGTTATATATGCCCTCAAGAGCCGCCTCAACAGACCTGCTCATCGACCGCATCTCTTGTCACTGCCTACTGTGCTTGCAGGGGAGCCCTTCAGATATGGAGGAACGGCGCGAGAAGGTGCCAGCAGGCCTTTGCTGGCTCATCTCACTTTGTGGGAGACTGCAGATGGCATGATTGGTGCAGAAGTCCTCAACAACTGGGGCTTCACAGTATGTGACTGCAGTGCACACGTGGATGTACTTGACTTGTGATGTCTGTCACTGCCACTATTGATCCCCATTTGAAGTACCTCAAATTGCACGGACAACATGGGTTTGGACAGTATTTCTATTTCAATGTGCATACATTCAACATCCCTCACATTGACCAATCTCTCATTGCAAAGATGATACAGTTGAAGAGGTCGATGTGTGCTTATGTGACCCCTGTTGATTTCAAATTCAACAGGGGTTGATTTCAAGCTATGTATGCATAGCCTGCTCACTCTGGTTGCTGGTGTAAATGCTTGTTTGCTGGATGGAGTGGTGAAAATTTGATTGGTTGTCTCACAAGGACCAGCATGACCTATATGTGCAGTCTGCCAAATGCAGGACATGACAGCACCAGTCCAGCTAAGGCACAACTTGATTCAATTGGATTTTGCTGGTGCAAGGCTCATGTTCTTGCTGAAGAATAACTCTTTATCTGTCAGCAAACTGTCTGCATAAGACCATGCAAGACTGCTGAAACACCTGAATCATCTGAGCAATGTGCGCATAACAAGTCCAGCTCACCTGCCATATCCCTTCATGGGCATGGAAGATGGTAGACTTGAGACTAGAGGACAGCAAACGCCCATCTGGCACACCATCTTCTTGCATGCGGACAAGTGTCTTGAAGCGCCCTGACATCCATAAGACATTCCACCGGCCCTCCTGCAGCCACAGATCAGCGTCACATTTGCTGCTAAGTATGCATGATGCCTCCTGCTCATGGTCAACATAGCAGTTAACATTGTGGCATGGTCTGATGATGCATCCTCTGCAATACTTGTATCTGCATGGCCATTAGTGATAGAAGAACTTGATGTCTAACACAGTAAGAAGGGGATAAGCACAATTTTGCAGCTCAGCAAATGCTGGGGAAGTGGTAAGAGGCTATCTTTTGTCATAGATGGTGTGGCAGTGCAGCCTATGAACACAACTGTAGCATCAGTGCAGCTGGAGACTGCACAACAGCAATACGTAGTCATGATGATGAACGTGAAAGTCACAAGCTTGGCAAGATGCGCAGTCGCGCTCGAGAGGCGGCAGCATGCAGTTCTCACTAGCAACACTGCGGCATACAATCTGCATGTCAGGGTGGCCAGAAGTGCTCAATCTCAGGAATGCTGAGACTGCTATGGTTTCCTGAACTATAATCCAGATANTATGTGGTAGCTTGCAGTGCAAACCTGCCATAAGTGACATATACAGCAACGACTTGCAGCAACTCAATTCCAGGGTCCCAAAAGCCAGGCTCAAAAACAACATTGATATGGCATTTTGCATCTCATTGTATATCCAGAGCAGGCTTCTTTATACTGAAACATGCATCTGCAAGCGCGCCTGCTTCTGCACACCATGCAAGTGGTTCATGTGAGCCAGCGGGAGACTGAGCGATACCTGCATGAGACCTCGCTTTGGCGACTGAGGGGTCCTGATCCTTGCCTTTCTTGGCTGTGCCTTCACGACGGGCACCTTTGCTGCCATTGTTGACCGTACCTGCAGCACCCACATTTTCAGAAGTTCTGCCTCCACGTGTCACGACCGCCTACATCAGGTTTCTGCCAGGTCTAGTGTATCTGGCACGTGACTGTATACTAGCCTTGTCAGTCAAATACAGACAACAAGTGCACAGCCTCTGACATGGGATCTCACCTGCAGTGCTGGCCAGGTTGGGCTGCTGCTCCTTGCCTACGGCTGTGGAGCGGCCTGCTGAGCCCTCCTTGCGAGTTGTGCCTGCAACACATTCACTGTTGATGTTTCCAGCCACAANCATGTTTATACTCAAACACAGCAGCAGTATCAAAGGGGAAAACAATCAACAATGACCCTGGTGGCTGGCATCCATGCGTTAGCCACCGTGAAGGTAGACCCAACATACCTGGACCCTGTCGCAACAGGAGTAGCTTGAGGGTCATGATTTAAGAACTCCACAGCAACAAAACTGGCAAAATCTGATCCAGTCAAGCCTGGTAGTGCTGCACCTTGTATGTAGATAGTGATAAAACTTTCACCACTTTTGAGTCCTGCAAATGTAATAGGCGCTTGAGTTTCAGCACCCCAATGATATGATTGTTTGTTGCCCTTTCCTGTCAGAAAGGCATGCACTAGCTCAGGCAGCAGATTGACAGTAATCAGCCTGCACTCTAGGCTAATACACCAACCTTCGAACCTCCTCTCTGATTGGGAGAGGCTCAAACAGTGACTCTTGGCCTGCAGAGTTTTGTTACATAGCAACAGCACGCAATGAGATAGCATCTGGAAGACATGCTGCCCAACAGTGTGCAACAGGCTTACCCACACTGCTGGTGACAGGGTGCACATGCGGAACAGAGGTCGTGGTCGCAACAGCTACAATAACAACAACAGAAGCTACAACAGTGGCTACAACACCTCAGGCTACAACACCGGCGGATACAACAGTCAGTACTCAGGCAGTCAGGCATATGCTGGACGCCAGGCATGGGGAGGAGGCAGTAGAGGTGCTTCAATGCATTCAGCTTCAATGCAGTCAGCTTCAATGCACAGTATACAGCAACTACACAAATTGTCCCAATCCCCATGCATGTTTGACAAGGCATGGATGGTGCATGCATAATGACTTGTCAGAGCAGCGCATTGCTTTGAAGTATAAAACATGAAGGTTGTGACCAGATGCAGGGAGAGGCAGGGGCAGGGGCCGAATGGGTGGCAGAACAGGCACGCAGTTCAGTGATCCAGAGGACATCAAGTTCCTGAAGGTCCTCAAAGGCCACACAAAGAAAGTGACAGCTGTGGCTATCAACTCAGATGACCAACAGGCAAGCTATCCCAGTAGCGGCTGCAACAATTGCATGTCATAACATGCTATACGCTATCAGACAGCTCATAGCTTGTACCTTCTTGCAATCACGTGTTCAGATGAAAGTCAGCAGTAGTCCTGAGGAGATGACTGGGTGCTGCAGATTTACACAGGATCTGCTGATGCAACTCTCCGGGTCTGGAACATGACCAACGGCGCGGTGAGTCACTGCCTGTGCCAATGCCACATTGTGCAACACCTTTTACATGGAAGCCACGTGGTGCAACACTGCAGTTGTCATACATGCTCAAAAGATCTGCTAACAGCGTGCATTATGCATGTCTCTGGCACTTGTCTGGTTGTGCTACTTCACCCTGTACTTGGTGCTCAGCACACAATGGCTGCAGAGTATGCAAACAATTCCGGCTGGTGGTGAGGTTGATAGCATGCTGCTGTCAGGCAAGATGCTCCTGGTGGGCTTGCACATGAGCCCTGAGGAAGGCCATGTCAAGTCCTGGAACATCGACACTGGTCAAGAAGACGTCCTGCCAGGACACCACAGAGTCAGTCTCCTTGCTTGCCTCAGCACTATCTGCCGTGCACGCGTCATGCTAGATACAGTGCCTGTCTGCGTTTTGCTGGAATCACGTATAGCCTACTGTCATGGCAATCAAGCTAGCCTGCCTTGCATCAATCTGCTTGATGTACGCAACAAGTAGCAGACTGGCTTGCCCGCTATACTAGCTATCGAGTGTGGCAAATATGTCATGCAGGGACCTGTCCTGTGCTTAACGCAAGCCAGCCTGTTCCTGATTAGCGGTGGACAGGATGCAACCATCAAAGTGTGGCAGTTTGATGTGACAGTACAGAAGTTTGCACCTTTGGTATGATCCTACCTCCCCCCAACCCACAATGGCCCCTCCCTCATCAACCTGAAATCCCCTTGGTTTCCTTGCCCCTATCCTTCATGTTTATACGAAGCCATTGGCACACCATGTGGCACAAAAACTGTTTTTGTCAAGCAGCAATCATCCAGTGTCACATGTATTCTCATGCACAGCCAATTGCAATGCGCATGCCAATGCCATACCGTATCTGCTGTTCAGTTGCTGCTGCAAAATCTTGACCAGCCAATTTCTGTGAGATTGTTCTGTGGTGATGTGCAGCTGCCACATCCTTGTCATGTTTCCGTGTCACGGCCCTTATGCATTGGCAACATATCAAACTTTGCTTCAGGTTGAGTTCAACTCCTCAAACGGAGGGCATGACAGTGCAGTACAGTCTGTGACTACACACCAGCAACACCTGTATGGTGCTGATTGGCATGGCAACATCAAGGTAAACACCATATCTGCCATTTGCCACGTGTATGTGTGAGTCTTGCTGTCTCTCCTTCACAAACGGTNGAAGAAGGTGTATGCAGGCATGGCAGCTTCTGGAACTCAGGTCTTGATTGCTTTATAGCACATGGTTTTGAATGCACCTGGAGGGTATTCATGATGCCCAGGGGGTGACTGTGAACCCTTTGGAGGTGTTGGGGGGTTTCCTCCAGATGGAGACCAGGTCGGTCCTCCAGGTGATGGTCTAGGGTTCCAGCTGCCGGGAGATTGCTGCCCAGGGGTCCCAGAAGGGCTGCCACCATGGCTGGGAGGAGACCCACCTGAATTGCCTGTGGGACCATGTGAAGGTGAAGTTCCTTCAGAAGACCCACCACTGCCGCCATGTGAATCGCCGTTGCTTGAGCTGGCACTGCTTGAGGCAGATGCAGAAGCAGATGCGGCTGCAGAAGCTGATGCAGCTGCAGAAGCTGCAGCTGCCGCAGAGTTACCGTGACCTTGGCTGCCTGCATACNTTAAACATGCACTTGCATGCAAAGCAAGTGCAGCAAGACATACGCAAACGTGCGCTTCTTGGCAACAAAGGGCTTATCCACAAGGCCCTCCTCCTTCATGGCCTCCAGGGCCTTCTCAGCAGCAGCTGCCCTGCCAGACTGTGCCCCGCCTGACAGCCGTTGTATCATTTCTGTCTGCAGAGCACCAGTCACACCATACACAACTGATTGCATGCAAAGCGGGAGCTTGTGAACAGTCCATGCCAATGTTGACTTCAAGAATGCTGTTGCTTTGCAAACATGAAGCCACACGCAACAGCTGTCTACTCCATTTGTTGCGCAGAAGCATNATGCCCCATCCTGCTGCTGCAACACAGCTACAACTGTGCAGTTCTATGTGGTAGCTGCGGACATGGTGCTTGCAGATGCCTATGCTGCAGCGATGCCAAACAACCTGACTGGCACGTCTATGATCACATGCCTACAGGTACCACCTGCCTTCTCTTCAAGCTGCATGTGCATGGCGCATGGCATGTGATTCTTTCACCTTCAGTTCTGCATATTTGGTACTGTTCTCTTGTCTTGCCACCGGTGGTGTGCTGTGTTGTTGCATGCACTGTGAGCAACAAGCAGTTCAGACAATGACTAGAGCTCTGAACACAATTGTCATCTTGCTATGCAGGCTGCAGGAATAAGGACAAACTGCTCTACACTCCAGACAACTCCTGGTACTCCTCACCCTGCTCCCATCTGTGCACAACAACTTGCTTGCATCTTGCATCGCCTCAAACCTTTCTGCACGTACCTGTACCGTCTGTTGCCTCAACAGTCCTGCATCATAGCCATCTGCTTGAAATGGCTTGTCAAAGCCAGTCAATGTATGCTGAGTATAGATGCATGACGTACCCATGTGCTGAATCAGCCTCCAGCATATATGTTGACTGTTCCAACTTCTGATGCTGCCAAAGCTGCAAGAGGTTGACATTTGCAGGTATTGTTGCACCCAGCACTGCTTCCCAGTGCAACTACCCAATAGCTTCTGCGCCTTCACCAGCCCCTGCAGCCACGATGACACCATCTGCCACGCCTACTGTCGCCCCTGCAGTCACAACTGTGACCCCAAGATTTACCCCTAGCCCTTCAGGCTCTCCCGCGCTGACCATTGCATCCTCACCTGGGTCTACTCCATTTGTCTACTCCCCCATCTCTACTNTGGGACCTATGCTGCTGTAGCTGTCCATGACAGAGGAGAGAGAGGAGTGGTGTGCATAGTTTACTGATGCTGGCAAGCAGGATGATAAGTCCTTCAACCTGACACAACAAAGACATCATATAAGTACACTGCAAGTCTGCACAGAAAGGAATCATTGTTGTTTCCCTGCTGTGTATCATGTCATTTGTTTTAACGTGCATTTGGTGATCGTTCACTATATGCAGGATCACATGGCCACGAGCTGCATATAAACTGTCATTCCACAGCATGTTGCACATGTCTCAACAATATGGTTAGGAGAAGAAAGCTTACAGATTNTCAAGGCCTTGCAGCTTGAACTGGGGGGCTGCGCCCTGGTACCCTACTTTGAAGGCTCCCACACTATCAGCATACTCAAGCCTGTACACCCACATGTGTTTGCAAGCTGACACACAAGGATGCTGGTTGCATGCAGGGAGGACAGAAGTCCAGATAATGTCTGGATCATGCCTGACTGCACCATGGGTTTGCCTGCAGTTGCAGGAATGCTGAAACACTACACTCTACAATGATTTATCTTGGTAGGCAGAGTTTTTCCTTTGCCAGTGTCACGTAGTCCTTGTGAAACAAGAACATGGTTGGCAAGCTTGACACAGCTTGATAATTAGGTGTCTGAGTTGCTGACATGTAAACTGCATCGACGTTATGTGTACGCACATCCTCAGAAGGCAAGCAAGTGCACCACAAGCGTAATGACAAATTGCCCTGTCACAAGCTCCTGATAGCCTGTGTTACCTGTAACATAGCACTGGAGCTCCATTTTCATGATCTGGTGACTCCCACTTGACTAGAGCACCAGAGGCAGAGCGCTTGCTGCATACAGGCTGGCTTGGAGGTCCAGGCACGTCTGCTGCGGTATGGCTATGCAGCGTGTTGGACCAGGGGCTTTGGCCTTGAGCGCTCTGAGCACAGACTTTGAATCGATAGTCTCTGCCAGGACGCAGCTTCAGTATCTATATACAGCAAACGCACTGTCTGAGCTGCATCTTTGCAGGAAGTATGCAGTTTCAACAAAAGCTCTGCAGTATATGGCTTGCTCAGCATTTGTGTTGCATGCTTGGCTACACCTGACAGTTGTTGTGCTGTCCACAGGTATGTTTGTGTGTAGCACAGATAAGGCACCTGCTCACTATTCCTCCGGTAGTGGTCTATGAGCTTGTTTCACTGTCAATAGACGTCCCTCAGCAGTGCAGCAAACAGACAGCATTTGCCTGATGAGTATCGATACAGGTATGCCACAAGGATGTTGCACAGACACTACTACAGATTGCATTGGAGCCCTTAGGCTGCACATGAATGCCAATGCATGTTGACCACTAGGTGAACCCTGCCCACGTAAGCATACAGACTGCTACAGAGGAGTATATACATCGGGCATACATGTCCGCCATACCTGACACTGCTTTTCCTGGCCATCATAGCCCCTTTGCCATGGATGCTGGTGCCTTGCAGCACCTCCAGCGTCAGCATAATCTACGTGATAGCTGGTGACTGCACTACCGTGATCTTGCAGAGGTGCTTGCCANTGTTGTGCACTGTGCTGCTGTCAAGACAAGCAAACAAGCATTCTAGCCACGTGTAGCATGCCTTTGACAAGAGAGTTGCTGCTGCCTGCTTTTATCATGACTTGCAAAGACATGCAGGAGTGCCTTCACAAGCTTGCTGTAGATGAAACACCACGGAAGAACGCGTGTCAGGCATGCATTCATACACGGCAGTAATATGAACTCTGATAAAGACAGGCAAACCCTCACAACTGATGAATGTGCTGATGAAAATGTTTTGATGTCACATATGGGTAATGGTTGCACGGATTGTGTCCCAGCATGCCTTGTTACCAGGTCCAATGCTGTCACNCGCTTTGTGTACTTGCCTGCACAGCACAGCGGCAGTCGAGACAGGCAGCTGCAGTCGTTACACTTGAAGCACCTCCAACTTGGAGCCATCCCAACTCAGATTCTGATTTGGGCATACGCTATCAGGTGATGCCGTGCACACATGCTCAGTCATATGGATTCAACACACAATGCATCGCGCAAGCAGCGTACCTCCTGCTGGCTCAGGCAGCTTGCGCTTTCTTCTGCTGGACACAACACTCTCCTGTACACTGTGACCCTCGACACCTAGCCCTCCATTTGCTTTTGTAGACTGCTTGTGGTCAGCTTCACCTCCTTTTTTGGCAGCAACAGGGATTGACTTCAGGTTGTTGTTGACCGGACTAGCAACTAGGGTCAGACTGCTTGAAGCCTCATTCAGCTCAGCCTGAGCAGTTGTTGAGGCCCTGTGCGGTTCACATGCCTCAGTGACCATTGCTGCAGTATTGCACTGTGCAGTCTATGCTGAAGCAACATACACAAACACACAGCAAATGCACTGGCAGTCAGATACACTGCTGATGCCGCCAGCGGTGCCTCCACAAGCAGGCTTACTGCGGCATCAACAGTACAGCACAAGTGTCTCAAGTGCTTGCATCAACTATGCATGAACATGCTGTGAGTTACCGAGCAGAATGTATCAGCCCACTGTTGCCAAAGTCAGCCAGGATACTCACCGGTGGTCCAAGTGTTCACGGCTGTGTTCCATAGTGGCTGCTTCTGGAGGTACTGATGCTGAGCTCGGCAGCGCATTCAAAGGCACACCGCTGTCTGAGGCATCACTTGTTTGGCTGCTATGCATGGGATTTTTCCCTGCAGCGCATGCATATGTTTCCAGTGCGGCTCAACACACAATGAAGCTTAATCAGCATTTGAGAGCACGTAAGAAGTGTCAAACAGTTTGAACATGCTTTGCACAGTCACTAACACCTGTCTGCACCTGTTTGCAATACATCCACAAGACATCCATAAGCGTTGTGGATGTCAATCTTTGTTTGCACGCAGGTTTGCATAGTCAACACATGCATAAATCAGTTATTGTCTTTTCATCCGCCTGTACAGTGATCCTGATGCTAGTGTGCATTGCCATTGCCAGGCGGTAAGTCATGGCAACCTGATGTTGCATCCACACGTGTGCATACCTGCAACCTCCTTCTTCTTCTGCTTGACCTTCTTCTTCTCCTCCTTCTCCCCCTTCCTCCTAAGTTTGTCCCTCTTTTTCTCCTCCTTTTCCTCCTTCCTAATCTGTTTCAGCCTCGTATTCTCCTCCTTCTCCTCCTTCTTCTTGTGTCTGTTTAGCCTTTTCTGTTCTGTCTCCTCCTGTTCTGTGTGAGGAGCTGGCTGTGCCCTGCATATGTACCCTTGCCTTGAGTCTGGTGAAGCAGAAGCTAAAGCAACTAGATGAATGTGCAAAGAGGCATACATGCCGTGCCATGCCAACAAAGTGCATACTGGGCTCAAGACCAAGCGTATGATAAAATCAAGGACCTCTTGAATTGCATGTGGCAGTCATGCAGCTGTGCAGATGCAGTGCAATACGCATTTGTTGCATGCGGCAGGAAGATGTCACACAGCAGCAAAGTGCTGTCAGTGACAGCAGTGGTTGTGGAAAGCAACCCGAAGCTGTCTGTCAGGCACGTAAGACCATGACATAGGGGAGGACATCTTGTAGGAGTGTGCACTTACTGCTTATGTGCATTCCCGGAGCCATGCCTAGCTGTTGCTGTGTCGGCTGAGGGCTTTGCTTGTGAAGTTCCATGAATCTTGAGATCCACTTGTTCTGTGTCTGCAAAGCATTGTAGCACAGTTTGAAAAACCGTATGGGATGTGACTGCCATGTGGGGTCTTTCTTCATGCACGCTAAAAGAGATGAACATGCAAACAGTAAGCAACACCNCGCGTGCTGTACATCACCAACCTCACACCTGTAAGCCATACACTTACAGATGTTGGATTATATACTTATTTGCCTGTCCAGTTTTCTTGGACATGGGTGTGTATCAATTTGTCATGGGCATCCAAAGTTTATTCAACGCAATCGCCCCCTGTGACGACCCCTGTGTTTGTTTCCCCTGATTGCAGATATGCATTTACATTATTTCACTGAAATTATCTTGCAAGTGCGGGTGGCTGTACACCGTTTTCATTCTCTCTCGTGCTTGCAACGAAGGTTGTCGCTTTGTGAGAGTCCATGTAGGGAGCTTTAAGTTGGTTTAGGATAGCCCCCTGACCTACACCTCCTGATGTCGACAGGGCTTTTCTGACACTGCTGCTCTTAAGCAACTTTTTGAGAAGTTTGGGCCTGTGAGTGAGTGCCATCTTCCCAGGAACAAACAGACAGGAAACAGCAAGGGCTTTGCATTTGTAGAATTCAGGCAGAGCATTTTTGCAGACGCGTAAGTTTTCTTTGCAGGCTGCCAGAAACTTTTAGTCAATGTTGATTATCTTGTGTCATGGCCTGCTGCATGTTGCCCTTTTTATGTCTCCACATGCTGCAGTCATTCTGCTGCAGCTAATCTTTCCTCTGCATACCTTGCTTGCTGTGGTTTCTTTTGATCTGTTGAGGCTGGCCTCGGTATGCTTGGCAAAGNTCGTGGCCAGCAGCACTGCAAGTCATGCACTGCCAACAAGCACAAGATGCAAGACGATTGCTTGGCTTTCCTGTTGCAAATGATACATTGCTTGTTTGGCTGCTTGTTTGGCTGCAGTTTGCAGTACATCGATGAGTATCAGGGAGATACTACATGCAGTGTTGCACAGCTGGGCCTTGCAATCAGGACACAGCTTACCTCAGGGTGAGCCTCAGGGGCAGGGCAGCACAGCCAAGCCTTCAGCCCTGCCTCCTTCACCACAGCTCCCACAGCAACTTCATCCAGGTTGTCTGCAAAGTAGCAAGCTGATTGTTGAGGCAATGTACCCATGGCTGTGCATGTTTGGGCAACAACACAAAAGACTGTGTCCCATGTGGTTCAGTCAGACACTGTAACATCAGGACAGTGACCAGCAGCCTGGCTGCCCAAGCTGAGGGGCATTGAGGTGATACTAACAAGGACTGTCATAGCATAAAGGAGCGCCACGCGTGGTGTTTGTCACACCTGTCAGCTCTAGCAGCACATTTGCAGCCAGTTCCCTCAAAAAGGACTTCTTGCTAGCTATGCCAATCAGGGCTGTTGCACANGCAGCTTTTACTGCAAGCCAGACTGAAGCAAAGCCGGCAGCCAGCCAGTGTAGTCAGCACTCCTGCACAGCACCTTGCCATGTCACGACCAGACTCGGGGTGGCAGTCTGTAGCACAGGTTGGCCCTGCAGCAGCCGACACCATGGGGCCCAACAGCAAACTTGCAGCTGGGCAGGAACCTGCAGCATACAAAGCCAGCGTATATCGTGCTTTGCAGCTGCATGACCAGGATGCTGCAGACTACAGCCACAGATCACCACAGCATGAGGCGCAACACCCAGGATCAAGTCTGGCTGATGCACCCCGCTTTCAGACGCTGCACCCTGACGTCTCTCATCATCATGCAGAAGCTGAAGATGCCTTTGCAGCTGGACTGGAGCAGCACCCTCTTGCAAGCCCTAGCGTGCATCATCATACACTAGCAGCCGTCAGCACGAGGCCTCAGCCTTACAGCCCTCCTGCTTTACCCATACAGGCTCACGTCTTCCATAGTGCAAATACTGACACTGAACAAGAGCAGGCACTTTACAGTGCCTCTAATGCAGCACATCAAGCTGTGAGTGCGCAACATGTGGTATACCCTGCTGCGGTAAGGTATGCATGTGCGGAGCAGTGCTGCAATAGTCCAACATCAGATCATGAACCTGCTTTTCAGTGTTGTGTGTCCAGCTGTTGCAGATGTGTGTTCTAGTAGTATTCTTTAGCATAACTTGCTTCTGCAAGGTGGTTGCTGCAGTGTCAGCTACAGTTCTTTGTGTCCTGTGTGCTTTCGCCCTTGTTAATTGAAGCCCGCTGTTGTGCTGTTTGTGAGTGACTGGAAAGCACAGCTAAAAAAACTGCACAGCTGGTGATCACACTAAATAACTGCTGTATTCGATCTGACTACATATGCACCCCGCACCCCAAAATCAGCCAGGCGCACCCCCAACGTGTACAACTGTCGAAGCAGTGATTGTGAAGCACGCTGGCTTCAGGACTGGGGTTGGAGAGCCGCGGAAAGGGGGCCACAACTGTCGCGNCAGATGCCGAGGCCTTGCTGCATGAGACAGGTTGCACAAAAGGCTTGTGTAGAAATAGAGCTCGCAAAATTGGCCTCTGCCACAACTGATGCTGCTGCGAATGATCATGTTGGCTGCATTTATCAATGTGCAACTCAACAGCTGCTTGTGCACTTGTTGCTGTGCCATGGCCTTCAAGGGGGTCCACAACACGCATGGGGCAGCTCTTCTGCAAAGCCTTCTTCCACATCTATTGAGCAGGAGAAGGGGATTGCGCTGTGATTGCAACAGAGCAGTTCACTTGCTGGCAGATGTGCAGAGGAGGCTGGTGCGCATGATGGCCAGGCAGGGTGGCATGCTTGCACTGCTGAAATCACCCGCTGACTCCTGTAGTGGGTGCAGGCATTGACCCTGCAAGGGCAAGGGCTCCGTCTATNTGCAGATAATGGCATGCAACAGATACAAACACAATTATTGGCATGCAGATCCGGATGGCAAGCCAGTGCAGGCGCAGATAGTGCCAGTCAGCAACAGCACCAAGCACCTGCAGGAGCTCATGCTAGCAGAGGGCGTGGTGGCAGATTTGGAGCATGCAGCCACTTATGAGCTGGCTTTTCTGGCCCACCTGCCATCCCTTGGGTAATGTACACTTGAAGCGTCATGTTGTTGCATGACACCCATTTTGCTGCAGTCAGGCTCATGCACTTACTGTACAATCCGCGCAGCATGCTGGGGCCACTTCACCGCGTGTTCTATGGCTCCTTTGTCAAGCGATGTCCCAACAGTCTCGTGCACATTCTAGGTGCGCATACTTTAGCCGTTGCCACAGAGCCAGGCTTTCCCTGAGTCTGAACCTTAGACATTGCTAGTGAGCCAAGATGTGCCTGAATCAGTACACTGCCTGCAAGGTGTTCCCTGGGAACTAGAACCAACCTTGTCTTCCGTGATCTGGATCATGAGCACACAGCCAAACATTTACAGCCATGTAGGACTTTGTAGCAATTTAGCTTACAGCGTTCCTGTCACAATGTTTGTGAGATCCACCTGACTTGTCTTGATGTACAACAGGTTCTCATAAAGTTCATGCAGTTCTCGACCTATATATGCACCCACGCTGTGCAGGTATGCTGCATACTCTATCACGCCACACACCTCCTCGAGCGCCTTTTCAGCTGTGCTCAGCACAACAGAGTCATTCACACTGCCTGACTTGGCTGGCAAAGCAAGCACCAACGGGGTCAAAAGTGACCAGCAAGATGTGGGCATGTTCTCCATTGACAATGGCATATACAGAGTGAACTTCTCTGGCAGCGCAGAACAGATGTTGATTGTGGAGAAGATAGATGCCGAGGTGAATTCACTCATAGTCTGCGCCATGTATCAATCATTTGAGCTGTTGTTGGTGACATGCAACTCAGCCCTTTGTGCAGCATGCAATCTGCAGCTTTGTCATCAGCACAGATGCAAGTCCAAGCATGGTTGTGTGGGTGTGCGACTGACCGTCAAGGCAGCTTCACCCAGTGTTGCTGCAAGACTGCTCCTTCAAGTTGTTGCCACTTGCATTTGCGCCTGCATGACAGAAGATTGGCAAAAGGTGCCATGCTCTGTTAGCTGTTCTCTGCCTTTGCCTGGCAGGTGCCATGCCTGGCATAACCCAATGTAGCTTGCTTGACACAGACTGCCATCAGCTATTGACAATGCATATGCCACATTCTGAGTAACATTTTGTCAGATTCCATCCCAAGAAGAAAGCATGCATGTGTCACAGTTGGTCCAATGATTTCCAGCTTCTGTTTGACTTGTCACTTGGCGGCTATGCATGCTACAAGATGCACCGTACCAGGGGAAAATTGCACTTTCAGCAGCGCAAGGTCTATTCTACCTGTAGCTTGCGCCAGAACATGCACTGGATACCCCAGCCCACAAACGGGTGCCCCAGCTATGCACTGTTATGCCCATGTCAGTTCTGGTCAAAGCTACAAGCATATGTGCCATGGCGTTTTCAGCAGAGAGTCATGTAGGTGCAGGATCCTGTGAGCATCATGGTCAGCATGAAAGCCTACTTGTCTGGGGATCAGCATGCCGGGGGTCAGGAGGGCCCAGCCTCTGGGGCCTACATTTTCAGGTGGGTGTGGTGTTTCACATGTTCCCTCGATNATGTGATGCATGCATGCTGGCCAGTCAGGTTGTCCCATATGAACGCTGTGAACAGGAATGTCTGGTGCATGCAGTGAAGTGTTGTGAGAGGCACAACAGGCTGTGGTTCTGCAGGGTGCCGACTTGATACTCTGTAAGTGAAGGTAGCTCACCGGGTGTCCTAAGCACACAGGACAGACATGTGTGTTAGGCTCGTCACCATACAAACTTTTGCAGTTACAGAAGGCTTTCGTGTGAGTCTTCAACTGCACGTGTGTCTCAATGCCGATGACTGCCTCATATGCTGTGGCCTGCAGATGATCGCTACAGCTTCATGCACGGCTCTGGCACAGTAGGGCAGTGCTATAATCGAGCTACCTGATCAGTAGATTGCCGAGGGGTGGCTACAGCGGCAGACGCACAGCAACGGAAAGCGCAGTGATGCTGTGGGTGCTTTATGGACTTGCCGCGGTTGAACGAGACTGAGGACGAGTCTAACGTAAGCCGTACGCCTGACAGTGCACGAGAGGCCGACGGGACGGTCTGCCGCCAAGGGGTGGAGAATAGCTGAGGTTTGGCACTCAAAATGACGGTGCGCATACCCAGCCTGAGCATACGGATCACCTGATCATCACACCGATCGCTCGACACACGCGACGTCGTTGCTTGCAATTTGTGTAGAACCGCACCGAAACCACAGGATGGGCAGGACCCCAATGTAAAGGCTTGCGGCTATAACATTGCTGAGGGCGTCACCACCTGCACTGCAGGCAGATAATTGAGGGACGGCACTTTTACATTCTGGTGTTTTACGCCAGCGAGGGGCCGTCAGGAGTTAGACAGGGAGTTAGAGTCGCAGTTTTTGTCTGTTTGCTNAGGCACTGACCGCGTGTGGCACGAAGCGATCACGGTCTGCACTCTGCTGTGACACCGCGATGGAGCCTGCGAGCGACGCGCAAGCTCCGGACCTAGAGCTTGATGACAAATCTCAGTACGGATTTGTACAATGGTACAACTCGCTGCCCAAGGTAGGTCCGAATGCTTGTGAACCCGCTCGACAACAATGCTGACCTAAACACGCCACCACGGCATACCTGCACGTCAACGAGCGCTGTCTTACTTTTGCAGGATGCCACAGTGGTCAGGTTCTTTGATCGTAAGGTACTTATCCACCTCCATGTCTTGCTGCTGCAACTGAGGCACGCTCCCACTGGGCTTGCTGTCCGCAGGGATTTTACTCTGTGCATGGAGACAATGCAATGCTCATTGCGAGGCAGTTCTACAAGACCACAGCTGTGGTGAAGATGCTTGGCAAACAGGATGGCGGGTTAGCAGGTACTTGCTTTCCATGCCGTACTTGCAGGTGTCACTCTGCTTGTGCATGCGTGCATTTCTCGACCCAAGTGTGCATGCATACAGTTGCAACACCTGCACATTGCTGTACTGCAGGTGTCACACTCAACCGTAGCCTATACGAGACAGTGCTCAGAGAGCTACTCCTGGAAAGGGCAGAGCATACAATTGAGCTATATGAAGGCTCAGGTGCTGCCTGGCGCAAAACTAGGTATGCAAGCTCAAAATACACAAGAAGTTGTCGGCACTGTAGTCAGTGAACAAGCATAACGACAATTGGGGTGCGTACAACCACACTGTTGACGCTGATGCTGTTGATGGTGGGTTGTCCTAATGGCAGAACGAAACTTGTGCTACAAATGCAGCATGTACGCCTGGCATTCATAGTCTGAGGCTTGGGGTATCACAGCCTGATGTGCTCATTGTGTGCGCCACATGAGTCAGTCCTACAGTGCCATATACTGGTTCAAGTCAACATGCAGACTTGTAAGAGCAATGTGCTACCCATGCAGTACAGTCATGACAAGTGCAAGACCAGCCACTTCCTCCATTACAGTTTAGTTAGACACACTCACTCAAACAGAAATTGTAGACAGCTGGCATAGCATTTGTCTTGCACAGCCAAGAACAGGACGCAGCGCTGTGCTGTGATACTGTGCCAGAGCCAGCTTGCTGCTGCTACAGGTCTGCTTCTCCAGGCAAGCTAGGATCCTTTGAAGAAGAGCTGTACCACAACAGAGACATGGCGGATGTGCCAGTGGTGATGGCAGTCTTCCTGCAGTATGTGGAAGGGGCTCGCACTGTGGGCATTGCCTACTGTGATGCAACAGGCCGCAAGCTGGGTGCTTGCCAGTTCACAGACGATGAGCATTTCTGCAACCTAGAGACTGTGCTGGTGCAGCTTGGTGCCAAGGAATGCGTCTTGCCGAAGGTACACAGCCTCTCCTGACTGCTGTGATTGATGCTTGGACTGAATCTCTGACGTTCAACAGCGTACATTAGAACAAGCTGGAATTTGTGTCAAAAAAGGTATTACCCATCGATTGCTAGCTGCTGTAGCTGTGTCCTGTGCCTGGACACATACTTTGTCAGATGATCAGTAGATACAATGTCAGATACGCGTCACTCATATGACTGCCCTGTTTACCTTCACTGCTGACAGTCTATGCTGTACGTGAAATATGACAGACAGAAATCACAAGTGGCAAATTCCAGACACCAGCGGGATGTGATTCGCCTGCAGCAAATGCATGTGTATGAGGCAACACACTGTGAGATCTTACAGTTTCCTGCGCAAAGGCTGTACTNGTGCGATTCCTTTTTTGTTGCACTTCTGCCACCACAACGAACATGCTCAACGAAAACAATCGTCAGAATTGACTGATCATGCGGCAGAACTGAACGGCTGTATTAAGGCTCTCTCTCGCTGTCAAGCCTCTAGCTTTTCTGTGGCCTGCCATTTTGAATTGNGGACAGACGGGAGTCCCTGAACAGCTTGCCGAAGGAGAGGGAAGACATGGAGTTTGCAGTAAGCTTTTTGAACATGCAGTACATGCAGCACACGCACAGCAACATGTTTGCTTGAGCTCATCATGTGGGCAGAGTACTTGGCATGCTGTGCTAAGCACATGCAGCAGATCATGTAGCATGTGGTCACATGTCATCAGCATGTGGTGTGTGCACGCAATCTGTTGGGTGCATAACACTGCTTAGCCAGCAGGTTGGAATGTTTGTACAAATGCATCAGGAATTCACGCCAAGTGCGAATTCCTAGCGGCTTGCCCAAGATCAGGGAGAAACTGAGTTTTAAGTTACTGAATGCCTGGATTAGCAAGGTCTCATGTCATGGATGCTACACCTTGCTTCTTGAGCTGTGCACAGACAGTCATTGCGAATGTTCAAAGGTCCAGCTGTGCTGTTGCACATGGTGCAAAAGCCGTGGCTATGTTGCCGTGTTCCACCACGTCAGTGGACTACACATGAGTCCTGACATGTGTTGCACCTATGTTGTAAGCAGGGGTGAATGTTAGGAAGCAGGGTGTGTAGGAAGTGTTGCCAAAAATCTGTCCACTGTGAAGTTGTGTACGTCACAGCTTCATCTTGCGCAATATTTTTGCAATGCTGTGGGCCCCCGTTGCCTGGCTGACCTGCATTCCAGCACGCACTAACATTGCCATCGCCTGTGCCAACTGGTTCATCAAGCCAAAGACGCAGCCACCCAACTCAGTTGCCANAGACAAGGGCTGTCCAAGCTGGCTACATAACACGGGAGTCTATCTGATATCATCATATAAGAATCTCATTGTAGAGATTGACAACAAAAACCCTGACTCAGACAGAAGTAACATCAAACAAAAAGGGAGGGTCAACAAGCAGTGTCCAACAAAATCAGGGACACCTTGAACCACTTGAGGCAGCAGCAGAAGGATAAGGGACCAAACAGATCAGCTGTATCTGACAGACTCATGCATTGATGCAAAGGATGTATGGTCAGAAGCCATCAGAGCAATCAGCTCATTGTGCTGNGAGGCACGCCGCCTGCGCAGGCATACACCTGGCTAGTATGTTTTGTCACCACATTAAGTATGGAGTGGCATACATGTATTAGATATGTTTCAGCACTACACATCCTACACAGCAGGCTGCTAGCTGACTCCCGTCATGAGCAGCAGCATACAGTCTTGGCCTGTTCTTACAAAGCTGCCTGTTGTTGCTATGTAGATGCACCTGAAGAGTCAGACGAGGTGTCAGTAGGCAGTGAGGCAGATGAGGCTGACACCAGCCAGGCAGCCAGTCCTGCCGCCGAAGGTAATACCTGCAGGTACAGGCACTCTGAGTTGATGCATGTTGGCACAGAAAAACAAAGGCTTGCCAGCCATTCAAGCTGGCAATCCAATAGCAATCGCCTGCACAGTATGCAGTATGTGCACACGGTACAGATTTTCAACTTCAACAACATACAAGTGCACTAATCTTGTGCAGATGAAGATTCTTGTGGGCAAGACGAAGAGGATTTGCAGTTCCAGCGAGCACTTGCTATGTCAATACAGGAGAGCACTGGTAGGCACCCTACATTCTATAGCACCACATCAACCACCATGTGCCAGCCTGCTGTATNTACACACACAGCTGCAACATCACCAATGTAATGTCGTAACAATGCAGACCGGGAATCGTGACAACTGAAACCATGATCTCGCTGACACATGACATCAGCTCTTGATATGATGCTGCATACAATCGGCAACAGAAAGTCACAGCGGCATTGGGTACTAAGAGCACTCAGGCGAGACTGACAAGTGCTTCTCCGACAGCAAAGACTTTGTGTCATCCAGGTTCAAGTTCAGGTCCAAGTCCAGGGCTTCTATTGCTGGAGCTGCTGTGTGGGCTGCTGCACCTGAAAGGTCAGACATTGCAGCGCCTGTCAAGCCCAACATGAGGCGCATCCTGGCAGGGGAAGCTTCAAATTTGGCTTGTCAGGCGCTGTAATGTCTGACCTCTCAAGATACANTGTTTGCATATATGCTGAGGAGTCTCGTCACAAGCAGATGGCAGTCACAGTTGTATTGTGGAGACTAGTATTGACTGTACAACCTTGACCTATTACTCAGTACAATATAGACCTCACTGAGTCTTGCAAAACTACTCTTGTGCTCTTTCAGGTGCCGGATTATACCAAAGCCAACGAGAATTGGGCACAAGGTGAGTGAGCTAGTTGAGCTGTCAGCTTGTGGACAGCATGAGCCTGTTTGTTGAGTTTGTCAGTTATGCTGCAAGCAGCATCTGGTTTGCAAGGCATTGTATGATGAACACCTGTGCAGGTAGCCAACCTCATCAGCTAGTGCCATGCACATACATGACTGCAACAGTTTGAGCACGTGCAGCATGTGCCTAGCTTGCATTCTTACATACAGCGCCTGGAGCAGCTGCCCGCCTTTCAGCAAGGGATTGAGCAAGCATTAGGCAAGGACAGCAAGGAGGCTTTGTCAGAGGCAGTCACAGACAGCACATGTGCGCTGAACCTTGTCACATCCTCAAGCCTCATACACACTAGGATGATGGCAGGCTGTGCAATGATATGCCATCAGCCAGACGGTTTATAATAGTGACGTCGCCAGCAATGCCAGCAAATGCACATGCAACTCAATGCGATGACTGCTGTTTTGTTGTGCAGGAGAGTGGGAAATTTGGGCTTGACATGTGAGAAGATTTGCACTTATGCTGATGCACTGGCAGTGGCCATGCCAGTTTTAGTTGCAGCACATGACTGTTGCTGACAACGTCTTCCCCCTTGTTCCCATGTATAAGATTTTGCACAATCACAACCATGTATAAGGAGCTGCCCAGAACAACAGTATCTGTGGCTGAAGTCANCTAGATCCGCCACATGTTATCAGCAGTGAATTCAACACGTTTGACTTCACCACATGCACAAAACTATGAGTACTGACACCTCATCCACAGACCTGTGCACTGCTCTTATCACTGATGTGTACTCGTACTGGTGCTTGAAACATGTCTGCTTTGCAAAGCATTCAAAAAGGACTTTACACATACCAAATTCAAGACCGTCAGTCTTTGTCACTTTGCAGTTCCCAGTCATCATCGCAGTACGAGCTGTCTACACTGGTCCTGGTGTCATTGTCTGAGGCATGCATGTTGCATAAAGCATCGCTGCACTCCTTCACCAGGCTCTGCAAATGCTTTCTGGGAGTCTGTGACAACGCCTTTTGCAGAACTTTACGGTGAGGCTGTGCAGCAACGCTTGTGTCACTGACAGGAGTGCGAGAGATCCTTGTCGCATGACATGCATCATGAGCGTCCACGTGAGCTTCTTGACTCTGCACTCCGCTGCAGACCTGTTGGCTGGCAAGCACGTGTGCATCGTGGTGATGCTCTTCATCATGGTGGTCTGCTGTTGTCTGCAAACTCTGGCTGTCACACGACAAAGGAGCAGACACCTGGGAGTTGCTGGCAGCTGCAAATGTCAGGTAGGCAAGATCAGCACTGTTGAGTGCAGACAATTGCAGTGAGGAACTGCGCTGGACTGATTCCAGCCATGCGCTGCTAGAGGCAAGACTGGTCTTGTCTGTAGTTGCCAAGCTATGTCGCTGCTGATTTAAATGTTGCTGGTCAAAGCTCATGACAGGTTGCCACTCATTGATGTCTCTTNACTGGATTTGTTTTGCATGTTTATTGCTGAGTAAATTAGACGCTTCACGTGTGAATTGATGATCCACAGACTGTTGTTCAATCAAGTGTTATGTTGTGTAATGTAGACACAATCATTAGACTACTAACAGCTGGTATTGTGTTTGCCAGAGAAAACGTGCCTTTCAGCATTCAACACATCCAGAGCTCGTTGTATGATCTTCCTGCGGTGCTGAGCGTATCTTGAGTTTGCTGGCAACAGAATCAGAACTTCAAGACTGGCTGTCAATGCTTGGCGCCTGGTATCAGTGTCAGATTCTGCAGCTTTTGCTGGTGATTTGTCACGCACAAACGGCAAAGGCGTGCTGGAACTCAAGTTGCGCTTTTTTGCTGAGTTGCGCTTGGAGCGTAGCTTGGCGGCCACGTGCTGCGCTTCGTTGTCACGCAGCATGGCTGTGCATGCCTGCTATTTTGTTAACATCGCCAGGAGCGCACGCCTGTGCCTTGTCTTGGCATTGGCGTTGCTTACGCTCCTGAATGTTGGGTGAAAAGGGCTTTGTATGTGTGTGTAAACTGCAGGATGTTGTGCTACGCAGCAGTGTGGTGTCAGCTGGGTGTCAGCCGTGATTCGGAGCAATAGGTGTCCGTGGCTTGAATTCATTTAAACAAGCCACTGGCACATCAGTACAGAGATGCAGCGGAGTGGTGGGTTAAATGACCTACATAGTGTGAGATTCAGCACAAATCAGATGAGAACAGGGAGTGTACAAGGTGTAGGCACGATGGCTTGCAACCGAATGAAGATTGACTTCTGCAAGAGCATTTTGTCATTTTACAACAGCAGGACCCAGCCTGCACGCCGTGTCATGCTCCTGTCACCACTCACACGCAGCTAAGAGCAAGGGTGTTTTGTACCAAACGAAGCTTTGGAGTATATACAAACCAGGGGAGGCGTAATTTGTAGTGTGTGTTCGACCCAACCTGCCACATTAACAAAAAATACAATTGAGGGCAGGTACAAGCTGGCACCACTGGNACTGCAGGGCGATGAGCAGCCGCCTGTGCTGCTGGTAGATGGGTACAACGTGTTATGCTTCTGGAGGAATACATACCGACAGGACATGATCTCCCGCATGACCATGGATCAAGCAAGGCGCAGGCTGGAGGACGACCTGGTTTCCTACAGCCAGCTGAGGCAGGTCAAAGTGGTGGTAGTGTACGATGCCATGCAGCGGCCTGCGGACCCAGTCTACATTGACATCCGTAGAAGCGTCAGGCAGGTTCACAGTTGTCAGCTTGATGCCCAGCTCACAGGCTGCCATGCATGACGCTGATTCATAAATGTCAACCACTAAATGGTCACGATAATGAAAACAGCACCAAGCAACCTTACATGTTTCACAGCAGTTGAGGGGAGGCAGTAAGGACGAGCAAGCACAGAAGGAAGAAGCGTTTGTCAGCACATTATACAGCACAACGTTTGTGTTGCAATGGTGTGCACTGCCACACAAATCTATTTCTGCAGTCAAGAGTTCACCCTTTTAGTGTGTGGGGGTTTGGGGAGGCGTTGCTTTGGCAGGCTGATCTGCTGTCTGCACTCAAAAGCTGCATGAATCAAGCTTGACACACTGTTTCTTCATGCCTGCTGTTGCTGCCAGTGCTGCTTCTGACTGCGGTCACAGGTAGCTAAAACCTGCTTGTGTTTCTGGCTGCAACACAAGCAGTTACTGTGCAACTGCTCTGAACCACGGACAGTTCCCAATTGCGTTGCCTGTCTGCAGGGAGACAAAAGCTGGCCTCATTGATGTCGTATACTGCTCAGACCAGGAGGCTGATACCTGGATCCTGAAAGAGTCCATCATACTTAAGCAGGAGAAGAGCTGCCCATATGTAAGCTCCCTGCGACCCTGCTACAACTGCATTGCAAGGTTGTCATCCATNGCTGCAGAGGGCTGCCAAGCAGCAGTGCAGAACCTGCAGCCTGGTGCTCAGTACAGCTTTCAGGTGTACGCTGTGAACGCAGAGGGCGCATCTCCCTCAAGCGGCATAGGCAAGCTCTTGACTCTGTGTTGTTGCTGAAGTCTGCAACACTCCTCATTGATGCACGCCTGGTGTGCCTGCACACAAGTCAGGCAGCAAACATCACTAAACTCACAGCGCATGCTACAGACTTTGTGAGCTATCAGTGACCTAAGCACTGTACACTCATGATGCTCAAGCATTTGCAGAAGTTGCTGAGTGTTTGTTCCAATAGAGGGCTTTGGGAGCTGAGTGTTTCGGTAGCTGTGAGCAAGCTGTGATGTACACATTACATGTTGCATGACAGTTGTTATATATGTGATAATGCAGGACAAACACGAACACAAGCAGCACCACCGCTCTCACCTGACCCACCAAAGGCCACATCAGTCACCTCATCCTCCATCAAACTGTCCTGGCATGCACCAGACAGCCAAGGAGCACCTGTCACGGAATATGCTGTCAGCATACAGGCTAGCACTGTATTTGCCAATGGCCACCTTGCCAATGGACATCACCTTGACAATGGACATGCTGGTCCTCAGACTCAGGAGAACGGCAGCCACATCAAGGCTTACCTCAGCGACAGTCACATGCCAAACAACCTTGAGCGGAGAGTTGTATTGGTCAAAGGAGCACAGCTTTCAACCACAGTGACAGGTTGGACAGCCACAGCATTGCTGAATGCATAATGTGCTGCAATTCACATAACATTGCACATGTCTCCTGCAGCTTCCTATGACAATAAAGGATANCACAGCACACACAGCACAGCACAGTATAGCACAAGTGCAAGCCAGTTCTCATGGTGCACATCTTGCAAATGACTGTTATGTGGTCAAGCTGAGCCTGGTATATGATGGCAGAACGCTTCTACACCACCTCAGGTGGAACATGACCATGGCTGATGAAGGATGTCAGCTATATAGCTATATAGCAAGCACAGTTGCAAGCCAGCACTCATGATGGACAGCTTACAAGCAAATGTTATGTGGTCTGCTGAGCCTGATATGTAGTAGCAGGAACAGTTCTCACATCACGGCAGGTGGTACATTGCCATGGCAGATGAAAGATGTCAGCGCTCTATGCTTCATCGATCTGTATCTGCCTTAAGTCAGGCAGCAAGACATGATAACAATCACACTGGCCTCCAACAAGCCAAAATGCACAGCTCACACACTGGTGTGCAGTGAGCCTTTAAGTGCTGCTGCATGCTGTCACACTCAGCACAGTCATACTCAAGCAGGAACACTCCGCAGCATTGCATGCACGGATGTGTCCTGCAGGAGAACTGCGCAAAACAGGGCTTGCAGCCGCTGGAGGCCTTTGTGGGCAAGGNCATGCTTTTGCTGTGCAGGGGTTTGTTGAGGTCTATGTAGGCTTGGACATACGCTACAAGGCCATCAGGCTGTCACCTGCAACCGAGTACAGAGCGCGTGTCAAGGTGGGTGTGCTGACGCAAGCATTGCTACATTTGCATATGTTGCATCATTCTCGGTTGTGTTATCTGGTGCTCACATTTAAGTGAATGATTTGTGGGTGTTGATACTACAGGCTGCAAATATTATGGGACAGTCGGAATGGAGTGAAGAAGTGGTCTTTGTAACCCAGGCTGCTCTTCCAGACAGTCCTGAGGGCCTGCAATGTACTGCAGACGGTCCCTCTTCAGCACTGGTCACCTGGCAGACCCCTGCAGATGGCGGTGCACCCATTTTTGCATACCAGCTACAGCGAGCTGAGATTGAGTCAAATGACTTCCAGCCTGTATACAATGGAGAGATGCCTCAATGCTCTGTCACCAATTTGTGTAGCGGACAGGGTTACAAGTATCGGGTGCGGGCACAAAACGAGGTAGGTGCTAGGCCTGCGGTGCTCTTTCACACAATGCTTTTGAAGACAGATGTCATGTTCTTGGTCCAAACGATCTGGCACTAGACACCCACACCCAGACTTTGTCAAATGTCAGTATTGCACAGCTTTGCGTTGGCAGCTGTTCTTGTGTCATCTGTCAAGCAGCATGCCATGCAGCAGTTTGACGCACCCGCATTGCTACAGACATATTTGTAACAGTGACATCCTCCATCACAGGAGGGCAAAGGCCTCTGGAGTAATGTTCTTGAGACACAGACAGCTGCAGTTCCTCCTGATTCTCCCTCAGTACCTAGCATAATGGGCAGCAATCGCAGCAGTGTGAGCATCAGGTGGACAGCGCCAGCCGACGATGGTGGGAGCGATATTACCCAATATGAAGTAGAGCTTCGGCCAAACAGCAGGCTAGCATTAGAAGGCATTAGCAATGAATGGCATGTAGTATATCAGGTGACTATCAGAGCCTGCATGCTACATGTGTTGAAGAGTAGTGCACCTTCTTTCTTGCTCACACCAAGTCTCCATCTATCATCCATTGCAACTATGCCCTACAGCACAGACTGTGGGTATGCTTGTATGTCTCATTAATTGCCATGTCAGATGGAATCAGCATGGTGGTGAAACATGCGGTCTNACGACGCCTTATCACAGGGTGAGGAGGATGGAGCGTTTGACGAGTCTTGATGCGCCTTGCTTGAATACTGAGCATGCCGGCAGCGGCACGAATGCAAGTCATATCGCGTGCATGCACGGCAGCAAGCATGCAACAGCTACAGAAACCAGCTGAACTGCAGGCTCGTTCACACAGCGATACGCGCTTGACAAACCAAAATGTGGCTACCAGTTGCGTGTGCCCTGCTTGTCTTGCTGGCTCCGCTCTCAACAGGTATAGGAAGTCTCCAAAGCAGTCTGTTCTGACTGATATATCTATATAGTCTTGTCATTTACTGGCTGTAGTCATGTCATCGAGTCCATGAGTGATGCAGGAGCAGCCTCATCCTGCACTCCCTTTGACAAGTCAGTAGTTTTTACCAATGCCACATACACCACTGCTGGCATGCTTCTAGATGCCACAGGGGTCAACCAGACTCTGTCCAATCTGCCAGCGCTGTCGACACTGTTTGCGCCGACCAATGCAGCTTTTGAAGCCTACAACAACGGTAGCAACATAACCACTGCGGAAGGTGCTAGAAGTCCTTTACTGCTAGCTGGAGCTCAGCTACTGGTTGTTCCAGGCCAGTACTATTCAGTAAGTCTTTGTGTACTAGTCAGCAAGTCATCACTATCTACGATGGCGAAACCTGCATGTTCCTGTCTGACTGGCTCAGTGGACTGACTCATGCATGATGTCATGCAGGCTCTGCGTTACTTTCAGAATGGTCAACAGCTTCCCACCCTGTACCCCAACAACAGCCTGACAGTGCGTGTTGACCAAGTGAATGGCATGAATCAGTACACAATTCAAAGCCCAGGATCAGCAGGAAGAATCATCGCTGGTCCCTTTTTTGCATGCAATGTAAGTAGCACCTGCAAGCAAGCAGTGTGTGAAGTACATGCGCGCCCTTTCAGCATAGGTCCTGTGTTTGTGTGGCAGCTCACACAGCTTGTCATGATGCCAAAATTTTGAGGTTGACGACCCTAGACTGCAAATTCAGCTCTGTAGCAGTTCGGCAATGATGCACTTGTGCATATGTTGCACTTTGTCGTGCAGAATGCACCATGTTTGCCACATTGCAGCTGCATGGTACAGCATTAGGCTGGAGTCACAGTAGGTCACAGGCGCATGGTCATGTGGTTCATTTGCTTCATATGCTTTTACGCAACCAGAGCTTGGCTGTCACTGATCATGTCATTTGCACTGCAGCTGGCAATGTACGGCGTAGACGGCCCCTTTGTGCCAAATCAAAACCTCNAGCCATCTGCAGCCTGTGCAAGTTTGACAGCAGACCTCTCCTGCAGCTCCTTGCTGAATTCTCGCTGCCTACCACCTCTGCACAGCAGGCAGCACAATGTTTGACGTTGAATGGCAAACAAAACAATATGTGGTAGGGCTCCAAAGCTGCCAGCAGCTCGAGGCATGTGACCCATGCACCAGTATGAAGGCCATGCAGGCTTTACAATACACCATGGCAACAGCTCGCAAGGCTAGTAAAGTCTCGTGCATCCTTGACTTTTGACTAGATGCAACCCCTGCACAGCAATGTGAATACACATCTGAGGCTAGTCTCAGCGGTGTCAAGGCATCAACATCATGTCATCAAGACTGTCAGTTTCCACAACTGCTAGACAACAGCAGATGCATTGCCCAGGCACAATGCTTGTCACCAACTGCAGATAACAGCCACATGTGACTTACATGAAAAAGCGATCCTACCTGCCACGTCCTCTGATGGCACCACGTCCCCGTCCACGATCACCCCTTTCCCCCAAGGAGCGATCACGATCAAANAAGCCTTTCATGCTCTGCCATGTGTGGCACTACAATTTAAATGCCAGTCTGCAAGGCCAAAAGGACAACAAGGCCGCTGTCACAGCACGCTGGCTCCTGGACACTCTCGACTGTCACATTCGCTGTGGCTTTGTGCCATCACAGCCAGACATGTGATGGGTCAAGTTCATGGCCGAGCTGTCTGCTGTGACTTGACACCAATATGTGACACGTGGCAGTGCATGTTTCACAGCCATGGGTGGTCATAGCTGTGCAGGTGCGCAGTGCTGGTGAGGAAGCCTGGCTAGGCCGACCCGCCGCCCATGACCCCACCCTGGATGCTACACCAACCCCAACCCCGCTGCTGCCTTATCAGATGCAGGACTCAGCTTCACTGTGTGCTACCTCTGCTGCCACAGGCCTTGAGCTGACACCTCACAAGCTAACATCAGGTGCTGATCTCGCACACATCAGTACACATATGACACACCAAAAGGACAGGAACCCTGCATGTCCCAGTAGGACAGCGTTTGTTTGCCAGCAGCTATGCTAGATGGTGAATCTAAAGCTGTGAGAGGCAAATTAGTAGGCATGCTGCTGATGCCAAGCCCCTGATGGCCTGCTTGCTGTGTGGGCTGAGGCAGCCTGCAAATTGCACCTCACAAAACGTACCAGTATCACAGAATACATTTGCACAGTCAGGGCTGTCTGCTGTTGTAACGCTGATGCTCTCCCACTAAATCGCTTACGAGTGTCTACATGCATGGCAAGGACTGTTGTCATATGCTGTTGAAAAGACATTGGTATCTGCTGATGCAGGCACTCAGCAAACAAGCTTTAGGTCTGTCAAGGAGGCTGTGGCTGCAGCTCAGGATGGGGACCAGGTGGTGCTGCTGCCTGGCACTCACAATGGCATGGGGTCAGTCNAAAACAGAATGACAGCATTGCACAATACACTAGAGTTCTGTACAGAATTTCCATACAGTGCGGTCTGCAGCAAGCCAGCACACACTCTGAGTAACCGCACAGGCATGGTATCTTGCAAGCAGCACAAAGTCACCTCATAGATGGTCTCAAACACAGACTGCTGCTCATGTGGCTGGAAGTCTCGCTTCCAAATGGACTTTACGGCCCAGACTTGACATTTCCTGACTTCGGCTGTGCCTCCATAAGCCACAAACGAAATGCCAGCATCTGCCTCTTCTGGTGGGTATCCCCTGTGTGCGATGCCACACGTCAGCTTGAGGTATTTNAGCTGATGCCGCCGGACTTGAAGTGCCACGCATAGCCCTGTGACCTTCTTGTACCAATTGATCACCACACAGCACAAACAGAAGACTGAAGTCTGAAGAGGATGCCGCTGCCAGGTCCGCATTGCGAGTTACTCAGTTTGTGCTGTTGAGGCTTGGTTGTATTTACGTGCTGCGTGCGATTGCTCGATGCTTGGGGGTGTGTGTGAGTTTTTTAGGTGAGCATGAGCAGAAAGGCCTGAAGGTGTACTGGGCAGGATCACACTGCCTGAATCTACCTTACATGGTCGACTCAGCGTCAGAGCAGAAGTGCTGCATTTGTTTCGTGTATTTGTCATGCACCTCACCATGTGCCCGTGGCGGCTGTCGCCTTGCCTTTGCATCTAATCTGTCTGCCCGTCATCTGTCAGTCTATTGCACATCTTAAACAGAGACATGTTTTCCAGGATCATAAACAAACACACAGAAGCCACATTTGGCAGCTTGTAGTATGCAGTGCAGTGACTGTGCGTCACGACAGCTTCTGCATCCCATGCGCGCGGTCTGCATGCAGTTGGACTAAGCTAGCAGCTGATCTTATTCTTGCCAGCCTTCCCAATCACATTGCGCGTAACCTACTTGTGACTGCAGGTGGCCTGGCTAAGCATCCAAAGCTTATGATGAGCTTTGGCAGTTTTCCTTCCGCAGCCAAAAGTTGCATACCCAGGGTTGCAACCTATGACAATTACTGGCAATCCTTCTTGACTTTACTTTTAAGCTATGCTGGCTTGTTCAACAGCGGGCAGTGTAGATAATAGTTGTCCATNTGCATGCACAAGCAGCATTGCTTTCAGCATGAGAGCTTGGCGTATTGCCTTACTCAATGTGCGTACGCGTATCGCTTCAGAACCAGAATGTTATGCATGCCTCAGGCTTGCCTGCTGTCTACAGCTTGCCATTGCAGCTTTCGCAACAGAAGCCTGCAGTTGGGTGTAAAGCGGAGGCTGGTGCGGACTGTGTTCAAGAGTGACTGAATGGACCATGTATGCGAAACTTTGCAGAAATTAGGAAAGCTGCACTCCTGTAAGCTGCAAAACTTGAATTCGGAACAAGCTTCACTCTGCAGGGTGCGCACAACGGCGTCGAGTAACGTCAACAGCTCAATGCAAACCCTGCAGCTTGACTTTGACGCTCACAACGCTATGCCTGATAGCGAGCAGTCTCGGCTGCGCTGAGGCACCATGCGCCTACAGTGATCGTGCCTTCCAAAACATATGCAAAGATTCACGCGCATGGTGAGAGGGCAACTCGATCGCCGCGACACTTTGAGCCTGTGTTGCAAGCACCATTTTAAAAACAGCACTGTTCGCTATGCGAACTCGTCTGCCAAGAGCGAGCACGACTGCATCAGTTGCACGTGCTAACACTGAGTACACTGACAGTGACAGCGCTCAAGCAGCTACTCCGGTGAGCAAGCAAGACCTGCTGCAAGTATTACAGCAGATCGAGTTGCTCGACACACAGCAGTTGTTCAGTGGGACACTGACAGCTGATGGGCGTTTAAGCCTGACTGGGCCCCCTGTAGAGCACAACCTCAGGTGCTTGCTTCACACACAAGCATGTCGTTGCTGACACAACCCACAACGTCGGCGGGCTCATTGACACTGCACATAACATACATCATACAAGCTAGCACTTGCCTGACCGTGCAGCTTTTTTGCTGATCACGCACCTGTCTGGCGGACAGTGCTGTTCACTTCAGTCTGCGTCTCCTGTATCACGTTTGCAACGCGTCGAGCTGCATCATGCGATGTAGTGGCTCTGGCCGCGGCGATAGCAATCATGCACATCGTACTGCAGCAGGTCATCTGGAATATGACCAATGTTTGACCTATCACTTTTCCACCAAGAACAAGAACTGCCTGAACTTGCACATGTTGACGATTTCNATCTCAGGAGCTGCTACTACCATCTGCTTCCCTGCTGAAAGGAACACTTGATGTAAAACGCTGAAGTGATCTGATGTGCTCTGCATACAGATGTGGAAGACATGCCATGTTGAGTTCAAGCTGCAACCGCTGCTAAACAGGCATTGTGGCAATGAGTCACAGTATCATAGCTAGAGGTCAGAGAGTGCAACAATACGATGAGCCGGCATTCAAGCACAATACAGTTGAGTGTTGAATGCAGCTGGATATGCAGCACTGATGACTGAGAGAAAGCATGACATGCAACATTCTGTGAGAAAAGCCCTTTTGTCGCAGCCATGGCCGCAAAGAATGTTTACGACATTTACGACAAAAGATTGAGGCAACATGGTCAACTCGTAACANTATCAGACTTCACCCAGGCTTGCTAAACAATTGCAGGCATGGTCCTGGAGCGCCTGAATGGCAAAGACACAGCCAAGCTGCTGGAGAAAGACACGTTCCATGACATACACTACATCCGTGAGATGCTGTTCTCGGTCTTCTGTGCCCTGGATGTGTCGCAGAAGCAGCTGGGCTTTCACCACTCAGACTTGCGGCTGCCCAACATCATGGACATTGGGCCCGACCCTGCAGACCCTGGCACGGCCAAGGGCCAGCAGCCCCTGTCCTTCCCCGGCAAGTCTGTCATGAAGAATCAGGAAGGCCCAGGTCAGCCCACCTGCTTCACTCTCCATTACATTGCTGCACCTGCTGTGTGCTCACTTGTTCTGGGTGAGCAACTGTATCAGTTGCAGTTGTGATGCTGAGAACTGTCTTCCAAGTTCAGCCCCAGCTCTGTTGTGCAGTGTTGCTTCTGATTGTGTCTTTGACTGTGTGTCTGTGTATCTGTGACTGTGCGTCACATTGTACCCTGTGGTGTCAGGCTTGCTCAGTGGCTGCTGCATGACTACGCAGCCTGTTGCATGCACCTTGTCTTGTACAAGCCAGGGATGCTATTTGCATGCAGTGTTGCTGTGCATATGCCATCAGTTACAAGCAGCTTGTACAGGCGATCTGCTCGCTGTGCTTACACTTCAATGTCTCTCTGTATTCAGATTGCTGAGCAGTAATGTGTATTGCCGCTGCTGCTCCAATGAGGATGCGCAAACCACTTTTGTAACAAGATGTGTACTGTTCAAGCTCATTGTATTGCGGAATCCCAGACAGAATGCATGTGCAGGGCCAGCAGCTATGGCAGTCCCACCAGGCCGCTTGATTCCTGATGGCTCAGCAGCGCCTAACTCTGATGACCAAGTTCATCCTTTCCAGCCTGTTGAACACTCCTCCCGGCCACATTCCATGACGTCCCAGGCCCCACCCCTCCCTGGCCGGCCCCCCTTGGCCCCAACTCAACCCCAGGCAGCACAACCAGGCGCCCAGCAGAATGGTGAGGCTGTGAATCGCGCTTACGCCAGCCCCTTCCAAGCTGTCAGCATGGACAGGCGAGCCAGCTGGGATGTGCGGGATGACCTGCCAGCAGTTGGCACGGCTCAAGGCCGACGCAGGAATGTTCCGGTGGATGCAATGGGCAACCTGCAGGCCCCTGGAGCCAACAGGCAGTTCAGCTTGGAGCTGACCACCTACGCCAGCATTCCTGTCAGAGCAGAGCGCTCAGGCTTTCGCCCACCCCATAGGTGAGACCTCAAAATGTAGTTGGTGACATGAACGTGAGCACGTGCTTGACTACATGGAGTGCAGCAGTTAGCTTGTCATGCCTACTTGGCTNCAGGGGGAGGCATGGCATTGTAAGCAATGCAGCTTCTTGTTAGTCACTGGTGACGGAGTTTTGTGTCTGCAAAAGCCTGATCCTTGCCTCTCCAACACCTTATCTGAGACTGCGCCCAAGCCAGCACTACCGCAGCCCTGTATAGCACCAGATGAGTCAACACATGCAGCTGGCATGCATGCAGATGCTTTAACTGCAGGGCAGCCTGACAATGCAACACAGGGAGTCTTGCTGATAAAGCCTCAGAGGTGGATGAGTCAGCTGCAGTCTGGTGACCACAGCCATTCTGACAACATCTTGCTCTGCCCTAGGTGTGTCCACGCTATCATCCTCAGCAGAGATTTTGTGGAATTTTGGCTCGGCACTGCATACACCTGTCCTATGTTGCTCCGCACAGCTGCTACCATGTCTCAGCCACTCTGCAAGGTCAGCCAGAGCTTGCAGTCAGCTTACTCAATGCATCAGGTGAGGCTCATGCGCGACCACTATGACAACAGACAACACCCACACTCATAGAGCTACAAACCTCGGCAAAAGCTAGTTGATGTCACCACCCCATATAGGACTGCATGTCGGCCAGACTACTGATGTTGTTGACACACAGGGTATGTCATGCTGTGCAGATCAGGTCAGGGTGGCTCTTGTTGACTTGCTGCTGCAGCACAACATTCTGACCAGCAAGCTCAACAGGCTCTGGCTCAGACCAGAGCAGGTAAAGCATGACACTCACCCTGATTTTGCAGCTGTGTGCATCAAGNTGCCAACCGTCACTGACAGCTGTTTCACACCCTCAACAATGCTGTTTCCAACCACAAAGTTGCAGCGGTTGCATGCAGCGCTGCGCACGCAAATCATAAATTGCTTACCTTTAGTGAGCTGCCAGCACATGCCACACATTGCGTTTCTCGCCCGTACTGCACTGAGGGTGTGTCAGGTGATACACAAGTTCAGCATTGAGCAGTCCTGCATTACGCACACTGCTTTATGTCATGTGTTCAGCTCCTGAACTAAAGCCAGATGCTCGCTGCAGTGTGGGCGTCAAGGACTGCGAGTGCATGAGAGGAGTGCTTCATTGACTGCAGAGAACGAACGCGTGCAGCCCAAGCTTTGGTGGCAAATCTGTGTATCATAGTGTTATCAAGGCGGTGACTCTTGGGGTTTGATGTACCCTCCACGGCTGCAATTTTACCTCTCGTGTAGCAAGGTGTGAAACAGTTGGGAACTCTGCTTGTGTACCTATATCATTCGTGTGGTGCAACCATGCATACAGCAATGCGCAACTCAAGAGTGACTGTCTACGTGTGAGTGCATATGCGTATTAGAACTAGGGTAAGACACACCTGGATTGCTGCTGCATGCACCTAGCACCCGTTGGCACACCTGTAAACTACGGCACACCTGTATATTATCATTATCATCATTTGAGAGCACCATGTCTCCAGCTATGCTGTGCAGATGGCACTTCCAAGTGCAAGCAACCAGTGATTGCTGCTGATCTTGCCTGCCCAGTCACTAACGTAATGTTACTAATGTGTCACATATGTATATAAGCAAGTCGTGCTTGTGACACCTGATGACCCTAACTTGCAGCAGCTCATTCAAAGAGTTGCATGACTGGGAGCATGCAATGTAGATTGTGATGAAGCTGAAAGTGATGAAGCTCAGTGTGAGTGGAAAGATGCATCTTAGCCCTGAGGTTGGCCATAGGCGTGCATGACATATGGACAAATGATGGGACAAGTCAATGAGCAGACAACTTGTGAGATTGCTGTGACGGCCAATCAAGCGGACATATAACCATTACATTGCATCATGTAGGCTTGAGACAGAACAAAGTCATGTTGCCACTGCATCATGTTTCAGGATTGTGTGTACAAGTGACACAAGGCGTGACACACCTCACTTGACAGCTGTGTCAATGGTGACAGTGCTTACGGCAGGTTCTTCACACTTGTACACAGCAGCGTACTGACCTCACACTGGTAGGTAGGCTGTGCAAAGGTTATAAGGGCATGCTGCATCAATATACACTCCTGCTGGCTTGCTCAAGCAAGCCAATGGTGAAATGTCACATTGCTGCTATGCCTGAGGCGATTGACACGGCTGGTGAAAGGTGTTGACAGGTTGAGAAAGGCTTGCAACAACAACCTTGGTTTCAGTCTCAGAAACAATGCAGCATATATCGTCGCATAACGGGGCATGTGCCTGTCATCAAGGTGCAGGAGCTGTCTAAGGTCGCTTCACTCAGCATCACACAATGTAGCTTCATTCTGCATACTGCCTGTATGCTGCTTGTCTGCTACAGCTGAGGACGAGACAAGCACGCTACCCGCACTAGCAAGTTGGATGCTATTATTATGGCACTGCTTGTGCACGGTGCACCTTCTGAAAGCTCCTGAATGCACCTTTTGCAAATCGCAGAAAAAATTGGAAGTGTAGCACCAGTGACGCTCTGGCGCTACGCCACTCAAGATGGCCTTTTTCGCTCCGAACCCAACACCAAGGAAAAGTCTGGAGCAATTCGTTCAAAGGTCACCTGTGTTGCCAGGATACTATCATTTGGCAAGTACTGTATGGCAGACACTAACCGCCATGCGTCCGATGTCCAATTAACAAGTCTCTTTGGCGGTGCGATCGAAGTTAGACTACCCCAGCGTTTTGGAGACGTCAGCGACTTCAGACCTGTACCTGACAATCAAGAGGTACGGGTCCTACACTGCTGTTGCCATATGCTTTTGGATGTCACAGGACCGGGTTGAAACGGCTGTGTCGTAGGTATGGACAGATGCAAACCTCGACCAGTCTCTCCTGATAGAACTAGTGGTGGGCGCTCTCGAAGCTGGCAGTTGATGTGTCACAGGCATGCTGCTTGCACAAACGCCCTAGCTAGTCTCTTTACTGCCACGGTTACGCAGGTCTTATGAACTTACACTTGCTGCTTGCGCACACAGGAGCAGCAAGCTGTAACGGATCATGACAGTCTGCGGCTGTATTATCAAGACCTTGCTGAGCAAAACCAGGCAGCATACTCCCAGATACAGGAGACGAGGACTTTAGGTAATGTAGCACATCTGATGACACCTGGAAAGCCACCCACCAGAAGAGCCCACTCCTCCAGTCCAACAATTGCTCAGTCTGTAACTACATATATGCTGATGCAATCAATTATATCCAGCACTGTCNATACTGCAGATGGCTGTTGCAGAGGCTATGAGCTCCTTGGACAGCTCGGCACTGCATGTCAACAGCTTGCTTTCCCGCCCTAGTGCTGCAAACAGGACCCCTTNCTACGCATGTGTCTGGTGCTGCCGGGTCTGACAAGTCTGTCAGATTCAACTCGATGCTAAGGAAGAGGTAATCTACTGCGGTTGCTTTCGCTTGCGAACGAGCAAGCTTCTGCCGACTGTTCTGTGAGCTGGTCGTTCAGTGTGTATGCGATTACGTTGCTCGTTCTTTCGCAGGCACGGCTTAGGGCAACAGNAAATTAGGCAATGTCAGTGTTTGCAACATCTATGCCTTTGTCATGCTTCTGATCCGTGCAGGTTGTTGCTGGATGTCAGCAGTGCCGAGTTCTGCAATGCGCAGCCACTAGAGGTGGAGGCCTTCAAGACCTGGCAGGCTGAGTGCACAGAGAAGGGCAAAGCAGGGCTGTGGACATCCTGGCTGCCAAGATGTGTCGAGGTCTTCAGGCGATTACTGCCGATCTTCATCAACGGCAATGCTGATGCCTACTATTCCTCTGTTGCCACTCTACAGGTCTACTTGCTGTGCTGTGCTGCCTGCTGTGCTGTGCTGCAATTTTGCTGTGCTGTGCTGTGTGCTGTGCTGTGCTGCGCCCTGTGCTGTGCTGCGCTGGCTGTGCTGTGTTGTGCTATGCTGTGCTACGCTGCGCTGCGCTGTGATTGTGCACCATGCTGTGCGTTGTGCTCTACTGCATTTGAGACTTAGTGCCAAATTGCATTTATTGCAAGACAGAAGTGCAGCCCAGAAACATTCAAAATAGCACCAGTGTGCGCACAGAGTAGCATAGGACAGCCAAAGCGCACTGCAGCATGCAGCTACATGTGACAGATCTGCTGCCTACAGCACAGCGCTATTCAGCAGGGCATAGCCACACTGAACCTGACTGCAACATGCAATGTGCTGTGTGGCAGCCCGGTCAATTCTCCTTATCTCGTTGGAGTCATAGTGTGGCATGCCCTTTTATGATTCCTGTGCTGTACGGCATGTACAGACCACATAATATGCCATTGGAAACTTCGTCTGCATGCATGACACTCTCATGCAAAGTGTCATCAGGCATATTCCATCTTTGTATGCTGTGCCAAGAGCTGGTGTGCTGTTCAGGATTACCTGNGCAGCATGCACACAGCAGCAGTCATACAGCCCTCAGTGGCTTGTCGGTGTATATACCACATGGCATAACATGATGTCACGCATCAGGGCCGTGTCTGCTTCAAGTTCAGAGAGAGTTCCTTTTGGAAATTGAGTGTGTGTCTGTAGGTCATGCAGCAGCTGAAGCCACACATGATGGAGTATGCAGCTGAAAGTATCTTCCGGTATGCACTCATCTGCACTACGGATCATAAGTGTTGAGAGTTATGGCCATCTTTGCAGTTGTTGATGCCAACACGCGGTCCTGTGCTGAATTGCACAAGATAGTCTGCTTTGACATGCGTATCAGCATCTACCTATCGTTGTCATACTGAAAGCTGCGTACCTATATGTTCGGCCCATGGATGCCAAAAGCTTGGCGCTGCATGCAGCTGAAAGAGCTGCATTAGGTAGTAATTGCACGATGTGACTCTTCGACAGCACATTGCATGTAGAAAACGACAGTACATGTACTATAGTTGCTGGTGAAGCCTTATTGCCAAGCACGAAAGCCTATGTACTGCAAGACCTGCTCCCCAAACCTGCCAAGAGCATGCAGTCCTAAAAAGCTGACAGCAGCACAATGCACATTACACAAAACATGTTGGGCAAACCATTTGGGCTCCAAGTGCAATCTGCACTTGCTGATTGTCTGCACAAGCTGCCAACTGTAGCTTTCATGTGTGTGTGTGTACAGGTATGTGGCATACAGCAGGGGGGGCTGCCGGCACTGCCCCTACACCCCCATCTGTGCATCAGGGCCCAATGGATCCACTCTTCACTACGGCCACGCTGCTTCACCCAATGGTAAGCCAGCAACAGCTGCGCTCACGCTGTGAATGCAAAGCTGGCTCGTCTCCCCCTGCATGTCCACGCTGAGTCCTGAGATTTGATTCCTGAGCCCATTCTGCTTGTGACGGCTGCTGGTGGCAGAAAGGTGACAAAACACACAGCTTGTGCCTGTGACAGCAAGCTGACTTTTGTGCCACAATTGTCACCACACCTGGATTGAGTAACTAGAACCTGCTGCAATTTGTGCGCTGATAGGTGTGTCCCTGCAGAAAACTGTGAAAGCCTGTTTTCCATGCATTTCAGGAAACACAACAGCATTTTGAAAGCTGAGAACATGTTGTTGCATTGTCTCAGACAAGGAGATAGGAANCTTGTACTGTGCATGCTCAGCATGCAAAGATGACATGAAGATGATTGCACATTTATGTTATAGCATTGCACTACTGTGTAGTGACAAACCTTTCAATGGCAGGCCATCAGCAGCAAGGACTGCAGTGAAATGCACATCAGCCGAAATGCTCGGTGGAACTGCTTGCAGACAGGTTGTGCTATCAGTAAGCCAGCAGGCAGCAGTAGTCAACAGCTTTATTGGTCATCCTTGTTGGAGGCATGTCAATGTGCCATACTCGGTTGTGTAGTGTAATCTTTCTGTATGCTCAGCAATGCTCAGCAATGCTAGTTGAGCGTTGTTGTTTGAACTGGCTGTTGAACAAGCATGTGAAACAGGGATTGAAGTTGATACATCATCATCTCATCATCATCATCATTATCATTACTTTTGCAGGCTAGTGATAGGCGCCATGGTGGTGTCCCTGGGTGGCGTAGTCATGATTGCACAGCCCTCCTTCCTATTTGGGGGGCGGGGCATCAACAAGCTGGGATTGCTGCTAGCCCTCATGCAGGTGAATTCTCCAGTACACAAGGGTTTTAGGGCCCAAAAACTCTTGTTGNAACAGCAGCAGCAGCAGCAGCAACAGCGGACGGCTGCAGCGGCGGGTGTTGCACAGGTTGATGGGACCCAAATGCGCCCTCCTGCAAAACAGCCTGTTGTCATGGCAAGGCCTGCAGNCGACTTCACCAACAGTCTCTGCACTGTCATGCGCTGCCTCAGCTGCCCACTTGGCAGTCTTTGCTGTGCCGCGCGCTGTTGCCAGCTTCGCTGCCTCAGCGAGATCCTCAGCTGCAACTGCAGCCTGGACGTTTTTGAACCGTTCAAAAAGTTGCTGACTGACGTGTGATCAGTGCAATCGCACAGCGAATGCCCAAAACACTGCAGTACAGAAACATGTGACGAGCTGCACCTGCTGATGGCTGGCGGTCAGCAGCAACAGACTTGGGGACACCTGTGTCCTGGGCGGCTTTGCCAGTACCGGCAATGTCAACTGCANGGCCTCATCCAGCTCGACGGAGCCAGCACTGCGTCATCTAGACTTCACCTGGTGACGGTGCATGCGCCATCGACTTGCTTGATGACAAAATCAGCTCGTGGTCACCGCTCTGCGCACACTGCACTGCCCTAAAGCACTACCTTAACATGGCGGGTCGCATGGCCGTGTGTCAATCGATCAGCTGTGATCAACAGACGCAACTGTANCCCTCAGACACAACACAAGCTCTGCTGCATTGGTTGCAGCTATAGCCCTTCAGCCTGGACTACTGCTGGAGGAAGAAGACCAGTGTGGATCATACAGCAACACATGAATTTGCCCTGACACAGCACTTACAACTGTGGAAAAATCTCATGCAGGCTCTACAAGAACTGAGCATAGTCAATCGGCCTGTTGAACAAGGGCTGCAGAGGCCGGGAGTTGGCATACACTCCTGGACTGGATTTGTCAGCAAATAACTGGAAGTCCTCCACTTGAGTGCTAGGAATGGTGATTGTATCCGCAAACACAAACCATTGCACCTCTTCTGAACATGGTGGGGTCGTGAGGGATCCGACATAGTGCACATATGGTCTGTGCCCATTGCTTTGTGGCCTTGGCAGCAATGATTCCAGCTGCATTGACTGTGACCCTGCCGATGCTGAGTCCCCTGCCTTGTCGGGAACCAGGTTGAGGGCAAACTGCAGGGATGGGTTGGGGTCTGCAGCCTGCTGAGCCTCCACAAGCAATGCAGCTCCAAGATGCCCATTTGGAGCTGCCATGTGCTCAGCAGAAAGATCACCAAAGACGCTTCCTTGCACTGGTTCAGCCTGCTGCTGTTGTGCTGCAACACTAACTGATTGCAATGTGCTGCAAGGCTGCAACCGGGCTCTCTTGACATGCTGCTGCTGACTGCTACTGGACAACCTGTCATCTCTTGGACCATCTGACTGCAGTGCAACAGTGACTGTGTCCCTGTCCCAACCCAACCCAGCTGCAGCGCTACTGCATTCTGCAATTTGACTGCCCATTTGCATCCAGCCATTGCTGTCGGTGTGGGCTGGAAAGCTGTCAGATCTAGTCGTCTGCACTGCTGCACTTTGTTCACTGGCAGCATGCTGAGACTGCCAGCGTGTATAGACACAACTTGTCTGTTGGGGGCTCAGCCCAAATCTGCCTTGCTGACTGTCTGTCCCGCTGCGTCTGACCGATTGGGGCAGGTAATGATGATGCCCTGAGGCCAAATGGGGCTGGGAGCAGCTCTGGGTCCGATCAAGGCCATGCTTGATATTGTGGCACGGCTGTTGATGACTGGGCTCAGGCTGTATTGGATACCTACGCAACACGAACTACTCTCAGTGATGTCGTTACACACCTTTCTGAGAAAGCCAAACATTGATCAGTGCTCATCACTACTGACCACAACATGTGTACAATGACAGTGATCATTGTATCATTCATGCATTGTCACTAGCCCCCGTGGCTAGGCCCGCTGGTCCCAGGTGCTTGTGGCATGCACCACCACAAGCAGTTGAGCTCAAAACTCAGAGGGTGTGCTATGTGACCACACTGATAGTCCTGTACTATCGGTGACTTGACTCTGTNAATGAGATGTCTGAAGCCTTGGCCATGCATGGACAGGGCAAAGGTCAGTATAAATTTGCTGCAACATTGCAGGCGATTTTGAAGTCAGTTGCTGGTTGTGAGACACACCTGTGGCACATCTTCATCTGCCAAATCTGAATCGTTGGAGTTGTGTGCGACTGTGTCCGGGGACAGGAGTCTGTCCAGTGCAGGTTGGACCTGCTGCAAGGTAGCAGCAACAGACTGCTGGAGATAGTCCCTTGCCTGCTGCCACCTGTGCAGTAAATACATAGACATTACACATGGCAGAGCAGTATACTACACCGCAGCAAAGCGCAGTGTTGCATTGCAGAGCTCATGACAAGCATAACTGCAGCTTGCATTGGTAGTGAGCATGGTTCTATAGGTGGCTTGAGCTATGACTCTCAAAGGTGCAGAATAGAGCATTGTTATACAACACTGAACCCAGATCGACNACTACCAGCTGCAGTGCCCAAAATGCCAGTGTCGTAATTTTGCGGTCCAGCACATTCCTTTCTCGCAGATTGAGCACCTCGTGAGACACAGCCATGGATCACAAGCGCAAGCTTGACACTGAAGCTATCATCGCTGAGGCGCTTGAGGAGGAGGAGGGAAGGAAGCGCTTGAAGAAGAGTCGTGCAGCTGGGGACCAACAAAGTACGCTCCATCTGGCGCGTTGATGCGTTCCGCCTCAAAGTATTGTTGAATGCCGACCTGAGCGCTGTTGCCTGCAGGTACCAAGAAGAGGTTAACTTTGCACGAAGTGGAGGCCGCGGAAGGCGGAGCAATCAAAGAAAGCATTGCAGGATCTGCGCATCAGAAGCGATCGCAGCAACGACAACGGAAGGGCAAGGGCAAAGGACGGTTGGCAGGTCAGACCCCTCAGCCTGTCACGACTATGCTGTATAGCACCTGCCTTGACAGCGTTTGGTCATGCAGATGATGACACGGAGCTACCTACACATGTAGAAGAGGCTGAAGAAATTGCTGATCGGGATCAGGATGATGGCATGAAGCTAGAGCCGTTCAACTTGGCACAAGAACGAGAGGAAGGCTTCTTTGATGACTCAGGTCACTACGTTGAGCGAAAGCCTGACACAGCAGACGAAACAGATGCCTGGCTTGGCTCAGAAGACGGTGAGCAAGCTTGAGCGCACTTCTGACCCTGTCCTGAACCCAGTAGACAGATGCTGGAATTCTCAGGACGGCAGCTTTGTGAGAGCGCTGGTAAGGTTGCTTAACATTGAATGTGCGCTGCAGATCGAGTTGCGTTTAATGGGCACGCCAGGACCAAAGCACCATCAAGACAACAATACAGCCTATAGATGGTGTTGCAGGACAGTCAAGGGTGTTGTTATATATATTTACATATATATATACATTCTACAATGCAACATTATTTATACCTGATATAACATTACATATATATTATGCATACTGTGCACTCTAAGCGTACCATCTGTGCATCATCCATGGGGGCAAGACCTTCCTGTGGTGCTTGTGGTAGAACGGCAGGTATCTGTTCTGATTTGTGCCTGTCCAGATACCATGCCAGGGATGTGACACTGGGGTCAGTGTTCCAGTTTGCAGCAACTGCTAGCTCTGAGTCATTGCTCTGGGTCTGAGGCAGACACATGGGTGCACTGGCAGCCTATAACACGACCATGTGGTGTAAGTACTGTGTAGTTGGTACACCTATGTTATGGTTGTGTATACCGCTTGTCAGTTTAGTGATGTCACAATGGTGTTGAATGCTATTCGTATTGATCGTAGAAGAATTGTCATAGTACAGAAGAAAATGTTCTTCACAGATCATGCGTTGACATCACGCCTGACTTACAGGACGGGTCATGNTGTCATCCTATGCAAGCTGCAGTACAAGCAATATCTGCAGCTGTAAAACAGCAGGACCACGCAATCTCATGGTGTGAATAGCTGTTGCTCTTGCTTGGGTGTTTGAGCAGAAATCCAATCAGCACTCGATATCGTGACCTTCACAGAAAACGATGAGGCATGGTTGCTCAAAGTTGACAGATTGGATAGCCCATCGGGCACAAGCAGGATCACAACTACTTAACCTTTACATGGATGATGACAGATGAGACATGAGGTATGACCATGCACAACTCAGCTTTGGACACATTCAGAAGGTACTCACCACATCCTCCNGGTTGTGATTGCTTGCACACACACAGCATGGCTTGCACATGTGGGGCAATGCCAATGGACTGATCACACTCCAACAGAGCTTGTTCATGTGGCTGTAGTGCAAAGGTGCCGTGACTGCCTACACACAACACAGCATGTCTCCTAGCTAAAACAGGGCATTGCTCTTTTGCAAAAGCAAACTTGCCTGTGTTGATCGTCTTCTGGCTGCTGACTTTGGTGCAAAAAGGTCATTCACGGTGGCATGCATGCATGTATGCATTGCTATGTACTACAGGACCTGGGAGAGTGCTTGTGAGCTCGTCAGGCTGCAATACGCATGTGCGCATCCCAGGTGTCACACACCAAGCCTTAGGTAGAAGCAGAGCGCAAAACACCAGGCATGTTGTTCAACATGTTGTTCAAGTAAGGTGTGGCATGGCGTCACCTTGGATGCGGAGTCCATGACATACAGGTAGTCTCCCTTAGCGACTACGCCTTTAGCGCCCTGAAGAAGAGCAGATCCAGAATCCCGCCGCACTGTTCTTGCACTAGTTGAACTCCTGCGGCTGTTGCCCTTGCTTGCAGTGCCATTCATTGCACTATTGGCAGCTCTGCTGCTGTTGCATTTGTTGGGCCTATCTAGAATGCTGCTGCCGAATGAACCACTGCTGGTCTTGCTGGTGTNTGTCAAAGGCAAGCATATGCACCAAGTGTGATGCGTCTTGCTGTGCAGTACACTTTCATACTGATGCCTTGAACTCACACATGTTGCATTGTTCTCCAGATTCTACTTTGTTTACAAGCCATGTCTTTTGCTGCAAGGTGTCCTTGATACACATCATGACAATATGCTCGCAAGTATGCACCACTTGTCGCGGTCTCATGTGGTCCACAACAGGCATGCGGATTGTGCATGTCTCACAACCAATATCCTGTGTCTGGTACCTCTGCAAAAGTGTAGCTGAAATTGCTTTGGACTTGTGCTTGGCCATGTTCAACGTGTGAGCACGTTGTGTAGAGATTGATTGTGTAACATGTGCCAATGTAAGTTGAAATCTGATGATGAAGGTGTACAGGAAGCTGGACTCACAAGCTATGGTGGTTCTCAATACGCAATTCAAGCTGCACTTGACTTGTGCCAGTACCAGAGCAATGTCACGAGTTGCTTTGTGAGATTGCTACTTTTGCAACAACGTTGTTGATCAATCATCATGATGACCTGACCAACTGTCACTGAAGGCCTTAGGCTGACCATCGCGCTTGGATAAGCTGTTGTCAAAGGGGTGATTTCTTCAAATTTATTGCATGGTCTAGCATGTTCTTCCTTATGTCGTTCTCTAACAGACAATGACGGTCTCTGAATTCTTTTTGCAGTGCCGTCTGCTCAGTCAATAAGCTGATCTTGCCTCGTCTTCCAGTATGTGGTTCCGTAGTCCAGCAGAAGCTCACTCCCAGCCTGAACAATCAACATCACATTTCCTGAACTGTAGCAGCTAACAAAGTCTCTGTGTGCAACAGACAGTACAGCCTGTCAGTCTGTGGTGTGCGCAAGTTTNATGGCAAGTCCCACATCAGACTCCTTCAGGGCTGGTGCATCGTTGGTGCCGTCACCGGTGACTGCAACCACTTCGCCTTGCTTCTTCAGCAGCTTGACAAGCTCAAACTTGTCTTGAGGGGAACTCCTGGCCAACACCTGCACAGCAGGCCACATTTGTCATGTCTTATCACCACAACCACCCCTGTTGGCTAGAACTTGGTGCTTCTCCTAGCAGTTGGTGGGTCAACCAAGAAGTCGTTTCCACAGAAAAGAGTGAATGCAGTCAATTTGTATATGGCCATGACATGTAGCAAGGTCGTCGTAAATGAACACAATTTTATTGTATATTGTAAGGTTTGCTACACAGATCTGGCCTGAGTGCAAGACAGAACAGTATAGCTGTATGCTCAATTTCACACAAACAACCGCAGTGATGCCAACACCTGTCTACAACATGGCTGCAGTAGTGGGTTTGGACCTCTTTTATGCATATGTGGCCTTTTGCCTCTGAGCCACTGTTGCCGCTGCCTGTCATACAACTTCAGCTGTGGCATACACTCAGTGCTGACATCCCGGAAGAACCCTCCATGCTTTCTGTCAGGCGGAGTCATATCACCAGAAGTGTTAGAAGCTGGCGGTTCTTGTTCTGGTGCTGATGTAGCATCAAAGCCTGGCAGATCAGGTGCCACTGACGAAGCATCACTGCTCCCTGGCTGTGCTGCTGAGGATTCATCAGCNCCATCAGGGCGGTCATCAAATGTAGCATTTCTAAAGTTTGTACTGTCATGTGCGGTAATGACGGGTGTGGCAACCTTTGTTAGTGCAGCACAATGACACACATGGACTGCTATTGTCCTTGCTCATGCCAGCCTGAACTCAGCAAGATCCCACAGATGGATCTTTCCTCAGCTGGCAGACCTGTGCGGCCACTATTGAGTGGAGATCTCATTATTGGTGAAGTGTTGCCGCTAGAGTGACCAGTCACCAGATTCGAAAAGTTACAAGCCTGTGTTTTGAGACCTGTACTTTGGAATCGTTGCGGCCAATAGCACACACTGTTGCAGCACCTTGAACATGCCTGGTGTGACTCATAGCAACACTGTGACTCACGGCAGGACTGTGACTCGTGGNGCACCACAGCAATAGCAGAGAGCATCATTGCAGTGTGCGAGCTGATTCTGGCAGCATGGCCAGAGACTGACCTGGTTGTTTCTGCCGTTCTGGTTGGGGGTGTCAGGGGGGACTGGCCTGGTGAGTCCCGCAACTGGACACTCCCAAACAGGTCAGCATTTGCTCTTACCTGCCTGCATGGGGCTGCTCAATGCACAGTGGAATAGTAGTGTAAACCATGTGAGGTTGCATATGCCTGTACAAGCCTGTTGCCGTGGCAGGAGGCTCACTATGCTACTTTCCAAGCCATGCACTGCATCACTTGCTGCGTGCCACAATTGCCTCACAGCGATCTGTCCAACAGCACACTGCACCGTTGCCATGTGGCTTGTGCATGCTTGCAGTTGACTGTGCAGCTGGCACTATCATGAGTGTTAAATCACCACAGACCCAGAAGTTGCATCGAAGCACANGCTGGATCCAAGCCTAAAGCAGACTGCATGCACAGTCAGAAACAACAGAGTAACAGTGTTTAGCCCCTCGCCAGAAAGGGCGCATCAACTACCTGGCTGCTTCATCACCATATCAACTACGCAACAACAAAGGCTTGGACGTGAGATGCTTGCTGCTACACATTGTGATTTTAGAACTAAATATCGTGTGGCATCTCACTAAAAAGCTCTGGTGTACAACTGGGACTCAGCAGCCACAAAAGGGTTGGAACACTGCCACATGTGTTTTAGGCTAAAACCAATGCCACTCCTAAATAGTCAACATCCACCGTACTACTCAAATCCCCTCAATTACTCGTGTGTTCAGATGAGACCATGTNCCCACCTGTCATCAGCAACAACAGTGTGCAGCCACTAACAGCACTTAATTCCAGCATGATGTTTTGGGTTTAGGGTATCTTAAATAGGAACATCCTGATGAATGAGAACACCCTGAACCTCAAACAGGAACATGGAACCTGCATCAGGCCTGTGCAGCAGTGCAGCAGGCCTTACACTGATGTATAAGTATAAGTATGCAAAGACTGCGATCTGCCTGTGCCATAGCAAAGCTTTGATATTACAATTTGGCACATGAGATAGTCATTAGATGGCGTGTAACATCCTGCATTGTGCGCAGGGAGCAAAGTAGTATGAAAAGGGCAATTGTTGTGATGAGAAGGTGTGTAGGGCCTTACCAGGACATGGCGGAGGGCTGAAAGCTCCACCAGCCCCATCACTTCATCAACAAATGCCCTGACTGTTGCTTTTGGTGTTCCTCGTGTGAATCGCAGCTCAGCACTGAACATCAGCGCCTCATCCACCGTGGTCTGAGGGGAGTGGACATCATTCTGCTCAACATACCCGCTAACTCGGGCAAAGCTGGTTTGCTCCTTGACATGGCCATTCATTCGAATGTCACCCTCGATAGTCCCACCTGACGCAAGTCAAGAAGGAAATTGATATGCAGCAGCTGCGCACAGCAGAGCGCAATATAGCGCAGCGCATCATGGCGCAGCACACCGNTGCATACGCACGCAGCTGCAAGCCTGTCTTTCTCGCCAAGATACTTGAAGAAGTAGGAAGTAGCCGACATGTCCACGTACAATGCTTCACTAGCTGTGCCTGAGCTGTGCCATTGCGCTGCGGCACTGGGCACCTCCGGCACGAATAGCATGACTAAGCTTGAAACTCAAACTTGCAAACTCACAATCACTGTACCTCTTTGGCTACTCTGCTTACGCGTACGGGTGTTAGTGCGGTGCTCAAAATGTGACGGAGGTGGTCGCAGTACTGAAACATCATGAAGATCACTGTGCACCTAGCGCCGTATGGTGCTGGTGTTGAGAAAGAGCACACGATCGAGCTGTTTTGTGGGGTAGGCTCACAGATCCTACAATGGGTGGGCTACAGTGCCTGTGCGCGCCTAGCGCATGACAGGTAGGTAAGTGAGATTTAAAATTGAAATGCGCGTATTGAGTTCACCAACAGCCGTTGCATCACCCTTTTTGCTGTAACAGAGGAGAAGCGAAGAACACATATGTGCCACAGTCAGTACTCACACCTGAAGGGGAAGTCCTGGACATACATATTGTTCTCAATGAGATGTTCAAGAGCGGCGATAAGCTGTTTGTGGAGTACTCAGGAGGGCCTGTGGCCTATAAGGCTCGGTTTGTGCACTTCCAAATGCCAAGTGGCCTGTTACATGCATGTGTCATCTCATTGAGCAAATTGAAGTTCTTCATGCACGCATATGATGTGTACTGTATGCCATGCTGCTTCACGTCTGTAAGCGAGATCAGACAATAAGTTCAGTCTGCAGGCTTCATCATCACCAGCAATAGCAATGAGCAGTAACAAGCAAGGCGCACACATTATATACTGCTATCAGATGTCATGTCTGTAACTAGTGTGCTATGTCCTTGGGTAGAATGCTGTTTCAGTGATGCCATGCCTCTAGGACACAGCAGTCAGAACACTTTCAAGACCTCAGTGCAAGTTGTTGATGGCATTGACATGCATTGCAGCGCCTAAGTCCATGCTGTCTGATCCTGACCATGGTCACAGTGGCAGTAGACATCACACACTTCAGACACCTCAGCAAAAAAGCGCCCTTGGCACAAAAGGAATATACATGTCACAGGTGGGAGGGTCGGCCAAAGACCCCTCCATTCCAGTGGGGCGCAGCAGGAGAGGTGCTGCCCCCGCATGATCAGTGGCTGAAGGAATTTGACTGCACCTTTTGGGGGCTGGACAAGCTGGTGGAGCCAGCGCTGCTGCAGCAGAACGCCAATGTCATGGAGCGAGACATGAAGGAGACCCGAGATGTGCTGCTGCAATGGGCTGGCCCTTTGCAAGCGATCTTCACAATCTACCAACTGCAGGTGGAGACCACAGCTTGGCACTTCAATTTGAATTGATGCAGCATCAACCTGCAAACTTCAGGATGTCCAGAAGTTTGCTGGGCAATTGGGCATGGTTTGCAAACATGTACACACANCAGGCCTTGCACCGCTGAGCATGTTGCAAGGCCACCTCTTTGTTGGCAGGCTAGGTTTTGAGATGTGGGATAAACTACCGGGCTACAGTGCTGCAGCAGCCTGCTTGTTGATAGAAAATCTTGCTGTGTGCATGCAATCAGGTGTGGCTGATTTTGCTGGATGTGCTTCGCTGTGGGTGTGACAACCATGCTGATATCACCAGCACTGCAGAGCTGCACACTGCAATTTACATGCATTACATTGCACGCTGAGCACAACTGCTTAAACTGAGTGTGGTACAATGGGGTAGCTGACTCGCCTTAACAATAGGTCTNCTAACCTCACAGGGTAGGCTTATGTACATATCTCATTACTTCCCTAGCAAAACTGCACGCTCGACAATCAANGTGGTGATGCCTCCTAAGCCCCAGATGATAGCTAAGCAGGACTGGAAGTATGTGTCAGGGGGTGGCAGGTCCCTGCGCAATGCACATCAGCCCTCCACTGAGATCACAAGCATGGCTTTCGCTGGCAATGGCAACACGCTTGTGTCCAGAGGCGCCGATGAAACCCTCAAGGTCAGTACTGCAGGTAGCACCGTACCACCCTTTGCTGAAGGTGATGCACTATCGCACTTGTCGCTGCAAGCCAAAGCACAGCACAAAGCTTTGCATTTGCAGGGTTGCATCTTTGATTGGAATTTGCAACCAGGTCCAACAGGCTCACAAGGACAGTGAAATCAGGTTGTTGGCATCCTTAGCAAAAGCTGATTAGTCTCAGGAACTCCGTATTGTGCACAATGCTTTGTGTTTCTGGCCTTGTTGGGTTCATGAAGTCCATTCCAGCAACACTGTTGTCAGGCAAGTCCTGCACTTTCATCCAATTGAAGCAAGGCCATCTGAAGAAAAGGTTGGGTTCACAATCACCCTGCCTGTGCATACTTTGCATGCAGCCGGTTGTGGCACCAGACTGACGTGCAACTCAGGCGCCGCTTCTAGCTGCCNAATGGCTGTCGCCTGCATGTCAAGGTGACTCGCTTACAGTCACTGAGGTAGCACAACTTGCATACACACCGCAGGCCACATTAAGCCGGCAAACTTGTGTCTGTGCACACAGAGCAAGCACATCGAAGCACACTGTCAAATAGCTATTTAGCTGCTATGCTGTTTCTATGCTGCTGCTCTGACGCCAGCAGCATAGCAACCTTGTATTCCCTCAAAAAGTAGACCCCCTGACAGCGCATACACCCCAAGGGTGCAGACTTGTAGCTAGCTTCAGGATGTGACAAGTACAGCAGGTGCCTAGCGCCGGTGCACAACCAATGCACAAGTAGGGCGGATTTTGTCTGCTACGCCCTATAGGGCGTTCCACTAGCTAGTGGAAACGCCTGCGGCTGATGTTGCGAAAGCGCATAGAGCTTGGCCCTGAGAAGTATCGACTTGCATGTTCAGCGTTCTGTGACTGTCAGGCATCCCCTTCTGCGCTGTCTTGCGCTTGATTTGCACTGAGTTCGCACATCAGGCGTTGCGCGCGTCCGCGTTGAGGCCATGACGAACATGAACGATCTGGTGCGTAACCCGCTGCAGGCTTGATACTGTTTATTTGCGTTGATCATATGCTTCATACTTCCCGCACTTGTAGGTGTCTCAGCTGGACGGACGAGACACGGGAGGAGGACGAGACAGAGGCAGTAGGTGCGGAGCAACTGATCTTCCTGCTTGACCTGCCAAGGGTGTATGTCCATGACCGGAGTCGCAATCGTACTCACTCGCATGTGTCCTGTTACAGACGGGACAGTCGCAGACGATCTCGCAGCAGAGACCGGCATAGCAGCAGAAAAGACCGTGATAGGTCAGAGTCGCCACCTCCGCGAAGGAAACGAGAGCGGAAGACTGGCTTCGATGTGTTGCCTCCTGGGGGCGTCATTCCTGGCGTTGGCACNTAGCGTACGTGCTCCACAATGTCGTGCTGATCCTTGCGCCCGAGACCGTGCCCTGCTACGCAGCAGTCTTCAACCTCACCGCACTCATTTGCAGCGCGTGCATCATCGCACTAGCACTCAATTTGGTCTATGGTGCCAAGGCGCCCTCTGCTCGACGCCAATGAGTCAGCTTGCTAACTGCAGGCTTCTCTGCAGCAAGAGAGTGATCACCTTGGAGCCAGCCCAGCTGTTCCCAACAGCAAGCTCAGCAGTCCCGGCAGCTTTGATTTGCAGCAACATCTTGCAACTGCGCTACAGCATTACCAGCACATAGCCCAGCAGCATGAGTGCCGATGACACTGAAGGGGCTGCAATAGCCCCAACAGTGCCATGTACACACACCAAGCGCCACTTCAGACATAGACAGCACATTTCAGTTGCATACCTAGTCTTTGCTCTTGCACTCCTGACAGCGCAAATTGCATCAGCCAGACCTCGGAACGACGACCACAACAGACCTGGAAAAGCACCAGGGGATGAATTCAAACCCTTTTTTGGTCCACACCTACATGGGCCTGATGTGTTGCCAGATGGTTCTCAATGGCTGCTGTTCCAAGAACATTGGAGAGTTATTGGGGACCATCTGACCACGCCTAACTTCACCAGTGCTTTGGAGAATGCTGCAGGCATCATATACTCTCAGTACTCCTTTCATGGCATATATGCTGGCAGCCACAGGTCTCATGCAGCCCCTGTGTTCCTCGATGGCCAACCTGGTGAGTAGCAGCAAGTCACATTTTGCAACAGNGGGCATGATAGGGCAGGGCAGGGCAGAACTACTGTAAAAGGCATGAAGGCCAAAAGTCGGGCCAGGGCATTAAGACTGGGTTAGACAGCTCACCTGGAGGCTTGCCATTGAAGCGCTTTCTCATATCCAGCCACAAATCCTTCAGGTAAGGCTTTTGCTGCGCAGACAGGGCACCCGGCCGCTCCTCTCCAGGCCACAACAGCCCCGCAAAGAAGGCTGCAGCTACTTCAGGCTCAGCACTGCACCTCCTGACCTTGTCCAGCAGCGGATGCTTGACATTCAACTTGCGGTCTACTTCCACAAGTGCATAGAACTCCTCAGCCTGCATACAGGTTAAACACATGATGACAGGAGGGTCAGCACTAGCATACCATAGCATACCACATACGACATTGCATACAACCGCGTTGCTTCAGCAGATGAACAGACTTAAGATGATGGTCACATGCATAACAGACTTAAGACCTCACCCATTTCTCCTGCAGGTTGATGATGGCTTCCAGCTCCTCCCAGTCCTTTTTGTCATCCTCATGTACATAGTCTGGTGCCACAGGCCTCTCTTCTGCATCACTAGGCTCAAATGGCAGCTCGCCTGTCAACAGCTCATACAAACTACTCCAAGACTCCAGAAGTCAGCGCANTGATGACCATGTTGGCAAATCCAATGAGCCGTGTGACCACTTCTGACTGTGTAGTCAAAGGGCATGTCAGGATTTCAGGCTGGGNGGAGAGGTCTCTGATGCTCAGCTACCAGCGCTGCATGCAAGGGAGGTTGCAGACTCCCAAAAGGTAACCACAGGCCCTCAGTGGTACTGCAGTGGCACTTTAGTATTGGATGTACGTATGAGTGTGTTACCGTTCAAAGCGTCCTGACTCTTGTACGCATGCGTGCATGTACGTTTGGCTAGCAGCATTGCACATCTGGTGTGTGGCGCAGGGAGCAGCTGCAGAGGCCCAGGGCTTCCTGATCAGGCTCCTACAGATAGGTTTTGCTGCTGGCAGCCTTGTAGCCATCGCCATCCTTTTGCTGCAGGTGGGTGTTGTGACACTACGCATNTGAAACACCTGCATGCATGCACACATCCTGGCAGACATACAACAGGTGTTGTGGAGCTTTGGAACTTGCTTGAGCAACATCTTTCTGTACTTGCTTTCGCTTTGCAGCAAAGCCTTCTGCAGGTTTCAAAACATCTGCGTCCATGCACGCATCTTGTCACACATGCACATGAGGCTATGGCGTCTTGTACTTTGCATGGTCTGGAAGGCTTTGCGTATCAGGTCCCCTATGGATGCAATGCTGTACTGTATTGCATGCAGGCTCTGATCATATGCTGATGATTGTACCACACTGCCTACGTTTTTCTCACTATGCGTGCAAAGTGGTGTGCAGGTGCCAAGCACACATATGACACAGCATGTCATGTCCAGGTCATCCTGGTGTGTGTGTACAGCAGCTGGATCAAGGGACAATCTGCAAGCCGTCTTTGGTATGGCAGGGCAGGCAGATGACTATNGCTGCAACGAGCAGAGAGCTGCAGAACGCTACTGTGTCACATGAGGCAACGCAAAGAACACGTTTGTTGTCAAACTAGCTTATCTGCNCAAGGGGCGTTGATGAAGCAGAGGAAGAGGAAACGCCAAAGGCACCTGGTGACGCAGAGGAAGAGGATGCGCCAAAGGCAGCTGTGCCGGCAAACAGGTTTGAACTTGTACTGCTGGACAGCCCTGCATGAACATAGTTTGCTGAGCCGTATAAAAGTGATGAACAATGATGCAGCTATGCTTCTTTGAACTGCTTGGTCATACTGATCCAGGCACATGGGATGCAGCCTTTATCCACTGCATGAGGTCACAGGCACTGAGTATACCCGACAAGTTGAAGCCGGCACTGCNCTGTGTGGATGGCTGCAATTTCTGTGCGCTCCACAGTCAGAATCGCGACACCGCAGATGCTGACCGTTGTGCAGCGCACAGCAACGCTGCAGGATCTTGCACTGCAGCAAGGCAACCCAAAACGCATAGTCAAAATGTGTCAGAGGAAACCAACAAGCAAACTCCAGAGCTGCAAGGGCATCCAAGTGGTACTGTCAAACATGCTTGAGATAGACTTCGCAACCATGATCGCTTTGCAAGTCGGAATGTGCTGTAGCCTTAAGTCTGTCCTCCAAATGATGATAAACCTTGTCAAGCACAACTTTGCGTNTGCGTTCTACACAGCATGGCATGGCAAGCCTGTGGTACTCAGTACAGGTCAGAGCCAGGGACCTTTTCTATGGCCTCTGGGTGAACGACCTGTTCATGAGGAGGGTGGAAGCCAATGCAGAGTGGTCCCTGTTCTGTCCCAATGAGGCGCCTGGGCTGGCTGATTGCTGGGGGGAGCAGTTTGATGCCCTGTACCAGCGTTTTGAGAGGGAGGGCCGCGCCAAGAGGGTCATCAAGGCACAGCAGCTCTGGTTTGCCATCCTTGAGGCACAGGTAGCTCCTCTGCATGGCGTGGCCCCAAGGCGCCAGCCATCCAGAAGCCTGAACTGACACAACAGTGCTGCTTGGACATCAGAAGCTGTGTAGTTGCTTGGCCCACAGTCATGCGCTGNGTTGCACAGCTGAGCCTCATGCTTTGCAGAGCTTGACTGATATGGCTCATGAGCTGCAAGGCATAGACACAGGCTCAGAAATTAACTGGGCGAGGGGAGATCATGCTGGCTCATGCAGCTCTTACTTTTCTGACTCATGCTCATGTCAACAGTCAGCATGGCATCGCAAAAGCAGCAGTGTCCATCAAGGCAACAGACAAGAGAGCACATATACCCTGCCAGTGCACTTTGCTTTGAAGCCTTGATGCCTGCTCATGCTCCCTGATCACATGGGCTTTACCTCAGTCTGAAAGTGCCATGTAGGGGCAGAGGGAAGGACCCTGACAGTCAATGGCTGAGCGGGACCCATTTGCTGGTGCATCCTGCTAGTAATCACCTTGGCAATGCCAAAGTCAGGTTGAAGGTCCTGCTAGAGCTCAAGCCTCAGACCTCTGGCCGAGCTAGCTCAAGGCAGTGGCAGGTGCCTCAGGTCACTCCAGCTGTGGCAAACAGCCCCTCTGCTATCAGCCCTGGCAGAAGGCAGATTAGAAGCAGAGGTGACCAGGAACAGAGGGCTGCAGCAGAGCTTGACAGCAACATGACGGGTGTCGACTTCTTCCCGCTAGCAAGCAATGTGTTCAAGCCTACACAGTCTGTTCACGCAGCCAATGGTGCAAGCACAGGCATGACTGATGCAGACAAGTCATGCTCAGCTGTGGACATGACAGCTGATGTTGTGCCACAAGCAGCTGCATCCAGCGCTTCGTTTGTTGGGGATACAGCTGCTGCANGGTCATGCAGAGCGTGCAGACACAATACCGTTTCAGGATATCAAGTGGAGCATGCTGGGTCCATGTAGGTGTCTGTCCCATGCATGTGTGCCACCAGGATTGTGCTGCCTAGCAGGCACATGCAGTTCTGTCACAACAGCCTGTGCATATAATGCAGCAGCACCGACAATCTTGCTCAATGCAGTTTTGTCACAGCCTTGCTGAAGTCAAGTTATACAGCAGTAGCAGTCTATAATGCGGTGCTGGCATGTCTTGGCTTGATTTTGTTTGTGCCAGGCTGTTGTTGGACTTTTTGTCTTCAACTGCATTTCACTGCAACATATAAGGTAGGTGCTATGTAGTGTGTGTGCAAGGTTCACCAGATAAGTATACGCTGCCAGCAGTGTATTTGTGGCCAATGCAAGATATGAGTTTTGGGTTTGTGGTGACAAATCTTCACCAAAAGGCTACTTGTGTAGCAAATCATTGTTAGTCATGCTGTCCCTTGTTACAGTAAAGAGTCGAGCTTGATGCTTGCTGCAGTGGGGGCTCAGTCACAGCTAGGTTTGGTATGCCTCAGTTTGGAGCTGCTTGGCGCTGACATGGGCCACTGGCAAAGCAGCAATGCTACAGCTGCTCAGGCTGCCAGCAATCAGACAGACCACTTGTCAGGCAGCTCGGCCCGCCTGCTTCTACAACCAGGTTGGCAAACCAAAGGTAGGTCCATCATCAGTTTGTATGCTGTAACTACAGGCATAGCCGGGATTGACAGATAAAAAAAGCTGNGAGGAGTGGAGAAGCGACTGCAGGTCAGCCATGCTCTTTCCAGCTTGAAGCAGGACCTGGAGGCACAAGTGGAAGCCCGCTTCCAAAATTTGAATGACAGACTGCAGGTTGGCATGCCAGACAGAGAGTGCGACCTGATGTAAAAGGCGACATAGCATATGCTGTGGGCACTAGCTGTAGCCCTGTCAGTAGCTTGATTGCATACAGTACATGGGGGCTTACTTGGGCATAGAAGCCATGCTGTGCTGTGCTTGATGCTACATTGTGCTGTGCTGACTTGCTGTGCTGTGCTGTCTGTGCTGTGCTGTGCTGGTGTGCTGCTGTGCTGGGCTGCGCTGCTAAGAGCTGTGGTATGGTGCGCTGGTGTGTGGCTCTGGCATGTTCACCTGGATGCTGTGCGGCGCCACTGGCTTGCTTTGTGCATAGCGCCGTACTGGCCTGTGTTGTCCAGCATTGNGGGTTCCACTCATAGCATCAGCTCAGTAGACAATGCAAAGTTGCCTGATGATGATGTCATGCTGGATGATGATGAGCTGATTGAGCTTGCACGTGCTAGTCTCTCTCAGGAGGCGCACACTGTGCATGAGCAAGGAGAAGACTGCCATATCCACCTGGCTGCTGGTGCATCACTGACTGATGCGCTAGATGATGATGAGCTGCTGGCACTGGCCACCACACAGCTTGATGGTGCCTGATGAAAATGGTTCATGTTTGTATCCTGCTACATTTGTATGTTCCAGTGTGTCTTGAACACAGCACAGTGCTCATACTCCAGACTGCGTCTTGCAGCTTGTTGTTCTGTCACCCCTGCAGCAGCAAAACGCAGCATGAAGCTAAAGAGGCAACAGCTCGAGTATCTAGCAGCAGTCAGTGCAGGGGTCACATGCTAGCTGCAGGGATCACATGCTAGCTAGCCTTACAGTCAAAGCGCATCGATATGCTGTCAGGCGCATGTTGAGAGTCAGCGTTCAGTGCATGTTCTGGCAAAAGGAGTCAGCACCCATCATGTCAGAAACAAACATGAAGGGACAATGCCATAGAGACCTGTCCAAAGGTCTCACGTTGTGAAACATGGTCAACGCAACACATCAATATCAAGGAGTTGTCAAACCCAAACTTGCCACTCACCTAGAGCTATCAGGGCTGTCCGTAGCAACCCCCCAATGCTAGTCAAATCCATGTTCAGACGAATTGCTGCTGACAGGGGAGCTGGAAGCAGACACTCTGCCTGCAACAACAGCAGTTGTGAGTTTTGCTGCACAGCGGATTGCAGCATGCATATGGACTTGAAAGGGGTGGGCACACCACAGCATAAAGCAGAATGTACCACGAGTGGCTGCACAAGCATGCACCATGCAAGCAACAAACTTTGGGAGCATCTGTCTTGCATCCAGCCAGCAGAGATTTGTAGCTTACCTGGGTAGCAATGGACTGTTGCAAAGTCAATGTGGGGCAGGTGGATGTTGCCTACAAAGTCTACGCCTGCAGCNACAAGCCTGTGCAGTTGCAAGCAAGCTGTTGTGATGCATCTCTGTAGCTACTATATTCAAGCAACAAACCCTGCTCACACAAGCCCTCTGTCTCCGCATGAACCGTACAAATGCCTTTAATCCATTGTCTGGATGTCCAACTCCTGTCTTGTGAACTCCTTTCCCTCTGCAGTCGTTTTCTTAGCTGCACAGTTGCTGCCAAGTCTCTCATCTTGTGTATTGCGGTCTGCAGGCAAGTGGCAGTACAGTGGACTACAAATGAGCAAGCTGCTGGCGCTGTGGTGCAATACGGCACATCAGCAGGCCAGTACACAGGCTCTGCCACTGCTAGCTTTGACACATACACCCGCAAGGACATGTGTGGGGGTGAGGCAGCCACAACTGGCTACATCTTTCCTGGTGAGCACAATCTCATTATCCACTGTATCATGCTCTGCCACATGTTGAATCTGTAGCCATGGCTATGGACTCGTTCATCTTCAACTAGCAATTTACCCATTCCATACCATGCGCTGTAGTCACACAGCACAGAGTCCTGCCTGTTCTGTCTGCTTGGGATGTCCTCAGTACAAGATAGCACCATTACACGTGTTCCAACTTGAGTCAAACATATGGTGTGCTACGGATGTTATGTCAATGCTTGTAAGCAATCTGTGCATGCCAGTGGCACTGCTCACAAAAGTCAATATGAGCACCATTCTGTCAGCAATGTAGGCTGACGCAGCTGCAACGTCATGTCTACTTGCAATGCAGGTATCTTCAACAACGCTCTGATGAAGAACCTGTCAAGCAACACCCAGTACTTCTATAGAGTTGGCAACCCTGTAAGTGTCTGGCCCTGTCCTCAATGCATGCTGCTCTGTCAAGGCAGTTGAGGTACATGGCTGCATGACCGATCATGTGCTGATCCATTTGGTTGCAAGTGCCCTGTGCATCACTGCCTGGTGCTGTACATGCTGTACATCTGGATGCAAGTGGTGCACTGACCCTAGTTGTTGCTGCTGTTGCACCTCTTGCAGCGTGGTAAGTCTGGTCATTGTTTTGCTGCAGGGTGCCGCCTCGTTCCTACAAAGCCTTGCAAGGAGCTGTAAAGCAGAACTGTTCAACCTTCTACCCATTTTAAGAATACTCATGCTGCAACCCTTCCTACCACCTGACCCTGCACTTTCCGCCACCCCCGCAGACCCCAAGTCAGCACTGGATGCACTACAAATCCTGCAAATCACNGAAGGCAGCACATCTATTGCATGCATGTGACTTGTTGTGTCACTGTGAAACGCTTGCTTACAGCGCAAGGCTTCAGCAGTAAGCCCNCAATCCTCACTCAGCTCATTGGCTGCACTCAGCTCAAGTGCCCCACTCGATTCAAGCGTTCAACTCAGCTCAGACAGCCCACTCAGCTCAAACACAAAACACACATGCTTTGGCTTTGTCTGTGGGCCCCGCAAGCAGTGCTCAGGTGGCTTTGCCTCTTCCTCGTGGTGAACCCATTGACATGAGAGACCTAAGCATGCAGCTAGACCCTGGCTGCAGAGCATACAATGACGAGCTGTGCAAGTGCTGGCGAGTGTTGACAACCCAAGACAAGTTGCACTGGCGCATCATGCTCAATAAGAAGAAGAATCGGTGCCGCTTATCTACCTTGTCACCGTCTCGGCAGCAACTAGCTGAGCAGCTGCACCCATACAGTAACACACATGATGACTCAGTGGCTGCTAGGTGGAAGCATTTCCACAGCAGCTTGAAGGACCGCCTGTTACTGGCAGCTGACAGTTCAGGCCAAGCTGTTGATGTACCTTCCTCCTGGTACCAAGCTGCAAACATGGTTGCTCAGTCTCCCCACGCCAGCATGAGGGCTCAACTTACTTTGAGGCACTGCTATGGGGTTGAGCAGATCTTATGGTTCACCGTCCACGGTACTGTTACGAAGTGTGTGTACAATATCTGTATGAGTAAGGCTTGTGCCTCCACNGTGTAGCAGCTGGTGTCAGGTATGGTCCTGTGTTACCAGTAGTGGGAGATGGTGTAGGTGCTGTAGTGACTGCTGGGATGCTGGTACCATATGGAGATGGCAGGACAGTTGGAGCAGATGTAGCAGCAGGAGTGCCTTCTGTTGGTGTGGGCGGCAAGGGAATAGTGGGTGTGGGCACGTCACTGATGCCATTGGGGCGCTGTGTGGGACTGCTGACAGGGGAGACTGGGGTGGCAGGGGATGTTCCTAAGGGGCAGCGGTGGCATGTGGCCGCACAGTAGCCCCCAGCAGGGGCTCCAGCACCAAACATGATATCTGCTTCACATTGAAGCAAGGCAGCCTGCATGTCGTTTTGCGGTCAGTACAGACTGTTGTTGTATGGTCAGCTGCTAACTGACAATAAGTTCAGCCTCTCAAGGGATTTTGCAGTGGCTGCAACTATATGTGCAGCCAGCATGACTGACAGCATTGCTCCACAACCCAATCATTGGGTCTTGCATGCACACCATGCACATCACATACATCAAAATCAGCATAGCACCTCCATTGCCAGTCTTGCTAGTATATGGAACCACTGAGCAAAGTAGGAAGCTCTGCANAGTCATGCATTAGTGCATGCATGCTTGTCAGCGCATCATGAGTGAGGCCCATATATGCCCATAGACACAGACTTTGCTGCATTTCTGAACAAGGTTTGGACAGGCATCATAGGTACCCAGCATTTGATTGGCATACCTATCTTGTTTTCATAGTGATTTTCACCACCTGTGGGTGACATGAGAACCTGTGAACTGCTGCTCTTTCAGTTTAGAGCATGTTGCAGTCCACCAAGCAGAGCATCATGCTGTGTCTGTGTGTCTGTGCAGGAACAACCCCCAAGCCTTTGGGAACTTGTTGAAGCGTTTATTGGAGGCCTCTGGCAGGGGAATGTGGCAGGCAGATGAGGCAACATTGTCTCAGCTGAAAGACATGTATTCGGACCTCGATGCTCAGCTGGAGGGTGTCCAGTAGAAACGGCAGCTCATCCTGATTAGCAAAAGCATCTGATATCACTAATGTAGCTTGAGGTTTAGAGTTGCTATGTTTTGGTTCTGGCATAAGGGCGTGGTCGAAACATGAAGGCAGCANGTGCTGTGCTGTGCTGTGCTGCGCTGCACAAGGGCCTCGCAGCTGATGTATGCTGTATATAGCAAAATGCAGCTATGCCGTACTGCGGATGCAAACATTTATCATCTCTTTCTACGCGTGGACACGTACTGGTGCTCACGCAAGTCATGCCAACTTGACAAGTCTTGGCTAAATGATGAGCGCATGCCCTTCAAGGCATCTAAGGACACAACATGTCATATGCCCGTAAGAGAACAGGGCAGGAGGAAGGAGGAACAGGTAAGTATACCTGCCAGTCAGGCTTGAGGGGGTCGTTCAAAAGCTCAAGCTGTCCTCCGGGCTGCTCCTGCATTCTCAGGCCTTCCAGCTCCTGCAACAGTCATGTCAACAGTCGTATCAACAGTCATATATCACAGTCATTTGTCACAGTCATTTGCGACTTGAAGAGCAGCCATTGCAACAGTCACATCAATGCCCAATGCTGTGCTCCATGCATTATGCAGGGCAACTGGTCCAGCTGCTTAACAGCAAGCTGACAGTCTGCAGAGTAGNGGCATCTGCACATGCTGAGCATGTCTGATTAGCTATAGTCCCATGCACTGGATTTGCTGTGTTTTAGTGCAGTGTGGTGTCTGCAGATGAAGGCATGTGTGGGCTGGTTCAAGCAATTTTTGCTTCTGCCCATAGTGGCAATAATGATGGCTAGACAGCTCACTCTGCCGGGGCCCCAACTCCTCAAGCTAGCTCATGCCGTCACTCACGCAATTCAAGTGTTGGGTAAAAAGTCTGTGACCACTTGAATTAGCATGCAAACACGTATGTCAGCCTGGGGGCTCAATGAGGCACAAGTTTTATTGCATACAGTCACATGACAGGTCGTGCAAAGCAGAACAAGGATGAGAGCGGCATGCACTTTAGGCATGCACTCTAGGCATGCACTCATTATGTCTACTGTTATTACAATTCAGACCTATAAGTGCAACTCATTGCCATCCATTATGGACTCGACATTGTATCGCCAGATGACTGTTGCATGGGTTTTCTAGTTGAGATAAAAAGTAGGCAGCACTGTGTGTGTATTGCAACCAATGTTGGCTTTGCTCCAGGTGTTTGCCTCAGCATGTCATCTGCAGCAAGTGACCTATGCATTTGAACTGGTAGTGTTCTGTGACTTTAGCTAGGAAGCAACAGGAAGACTGTCGATGTTTTGTCAAGATCAAGGCCCTGTGCGCCCTGTTCAGGCTGCAGGTCACTTCCTATGCATCACCACCTGTCGGGGAAGCTGAATGCATATGTCATGAAACATCATTATGGTACAAGAATGATGTTTGGATTCTGCAAGGTGGCATAGGGTTGATGCCTAGGGCAACACCACTCCAGAGCACTCTAACTGCTGCACCATGGATCTCAACAGCCTTGTATCACCTGTGCTAGTTTGTGACAACACGCTAGACCAAATTTTCTAGGCACTCTGACAGCCAATTTACGGAAAGGCAGCTTGTACGGAGAGCGTCATCAGCTTGAAGCCCCTCTATGCTGGTTTCGCGGAAGCCTGCATTTGACGGGCGCATTCTCCAAAGTATCTGCTTTTTCATTGGTGCTGGACGTTCGCATATTGCCACGTTCACCTACCAAGCCGTGGACGGGTGAGACATACCCGATGGCCGCAGACGAAAGTCAACCACTGCAGCCTCAGCAAGCCCCGCCAGCACAGTCGCAAAGTGGACAAGTCCCTCCACAAAATGCTATCATGGCTGTGGGGACGAACCTGAAGAATGCTGCGGTCAACGTGCTCAAGGAAGTACGTGTTGATCTGGACCCACGGCTTGTTTACCTCGACCCGGTGCAGTACACATACTGCTTTGCAGAGGAAACCGTGGACGGAGATGGTGGACCGGAGCTCCTTTGCAAGACCAGCCAACCTGGCAGAGGTAAAGCCATGTCAGACCTGTTGTACAAAGGCTTTGAGTAGTTACACACTTCTGTGGTTTGCAGGCCACTGGTAGACTGCGCAAAAACGCAAACTACTTCAAAGTCAACTACCTGGTGGTCATTGTGACAATCACAGCCGTCACAATGGCAATGAACCCAACATCCCTGATAGTGTTGGGGGTGCTGGCTCTAGCGTGGCTCTATGTGTTTGTCATCAAGCAGGCACCTCTGGTCATTGGTGGTCGGACTTTCAAGTGAGCCTGACTGAGATATACTGACTTATATATGTCCCTCTTGTACTGCTTGCCTTACATGGTTGATTTGTCTATTGTGAATAGTCTGCGAGACTGTCTCAAATTCAGCCACAGCTCTTTTGCAAGGCCTGCCCCTGCAGCTTACAGCTGCTGGTGCCCTGACAGTGATCAGCTCCTTCTGCTTGCACAATGGCACCAGCTTGCAGGTTTGTGTGACCCAGATTGCCAACATACTTATTGTAATGCACGTGCACAGGTGCATGTCACGAATGCAACCGTGCATTAATTCAAAGCATTCTGCTTTTTGTTTGCAACAGATGAACTCTTTTCGCTAATGGCTTCATGATTCAAGCACTTCAACATCCGCCCTCTGTGGCTGTCTTCTTCATACCTGCATTCAAGCTGCTGCTCAAATGAACTTCATTGGTCAAGTGGCAGCTAGACGCTTTTATATGAGCAATGGTCTCTTAATGGACGTCCATGCTTGAGTCAGAATTTTGTTGTGGGTGCTCTTGCAGGATGTCATCAAAGCAGCTCCATTGTATCTGTTATATGGCAACACTCGCACAGCTGATGTCCTGTTCCTAGATCCAGACACATTTGCAGCCAACGCATTCATGGCATCAGCACGATTTCACAGCTCAAATTCATCAAACATAGGCAATGTGACCTTGCTGGTATGTTCTGCCTGNCTTTATAAATTGCAACAGCAGCACATCATAGGTCAAGATCCACAGTGTGTGCATTTTGCCACAGTGGGTGCATTTTGCCACAGTGTACGGTTTTGTGTCGCATGTCACATGCTCTGATGCTCAAACGTGCTGGCTTGCAGGATCCTTTGCAGCCGACTTGATAGATGAAAAGAAGCGCTTCGATGTCATCAGGAATGCATGCCCAGGAGCCGGTGCATGTGGGGGCATGTACACTGCCAATACTATGGCCAGCGCTATTGAAGCGTTGGGCATGAGCCTCCCTTACAGCAGTAGTGTTCCTGCTGAGGACCCATTGAAGAAAGTGGAGTGCAGACTAGCAGGAAGGCAGGTGCACTTTTCTTCCAAAACCGTTGAAAATGCTGACTTGGCATGTTTTGCGAGCAACTGCCCTGTCAAAGCTGCGGTTTGCATCCAACCCTGCAGCACTTCTGCTGAGTGACTACATTGGGTTTCTGTCCCAGCGTAACAGAAATGGACTGCAGACGCATGGCTAGGTGGAGTGCAGACTAGCAGGCAGGTGCAGTTCTGTGCACTCTTTCACAGTGAACGCTGAATGCATATATTGGTGCATAGTGCACTACAAGCAGGCCTGTGACGTGATTCAGATATACAGCAGCAGCAGGGCAGCAGCAGGAGCAGCATGACAGTTCTGTACGCCCAGCTGCTAATCATCTTGCTTGACTCTTCCAAAATTGCTGCTCATTGCACACCGCTAGCTTGCCTTCTGGCCATTTCGTCAGCAGACCTTGTTTCGATGTGAATCCAATATGTGAATTATATTGTATTGAACAAGCAGCCACACTGGTTAGTTCATGATTTTGTCAGACTCAACAGTCCCGACTTGGATATAGGTGGGGGCAGAGCAAACACATGACTGCCAACAGTGCGTCTGTGATATGTACAANAGTCAACTGCAAGGACAATGTGACCACAGGTTCAGTTCCCTGTATGACAAGCATACCACTAGTGATTTCCACATTGTCTTCCTCGTTTACCGTGACATATGTTGTACGAACTTCAGTGCCGGAATAAGCAAAGCCTGCGGCACACATCAGCTTGGACCACTAGGCTTGTTGCCAGCAGCACTTCAGCAAGCTTGGTGTCCAGCATTAGGGCAGAAGTCAGCACCATGATTGTGTGGTTTGCCTTGCACGTCAACACGTCTCCAAGGTGATTGTTCAACTGCGACCTTAGCTTTAGACACCTGTATCAAGACAGGTTTTGACTGACAAAGCTGAGGCAACCGTCAATCCAGGTTAATCACGATTTTGCCTTGGGATACGTCTTCACAAAGTGTGAAGCCAGTTTGACTGCGTACTCCTCCGGAGGACAACGTTGAGAACACTGCTTGGCGACGTAGTATACCTGCAAAGCAAAACGCCTCTCAGCANCAGCAGTGCCCTGAGCTTCCAGTCAGCACCCCAGGGCAGAAGCTTACATCATATGCCTCCACAGTCGAGATGTAGATGGCTTGGTCCCTGTCTGCACTCAATGACAGCACTTTGAAAAAGTCTCTCAGGTGGGGGTTCTCTCCATATGACCGCCACCTTACACCTGCACTGCATTGGACCAACTCCTCAGCATCTGCTACTCTGTTCACAATACATAGAATGCCGTAGCTCAAACCTGCGAGCTTGCTTTGCAGCATGTCATTTTCAGCTGTTGCATGCTCACATAGTGTATGAGGGTGCACAGAGGCATGCTGCACAGAACCAAGCGACACCCCTACTGACGACACAAATCATGTTTATGGCTTTTCCTGTTGACTATACGCTGAGACACCTACCATTGGAATGGTTTTCCATGGCAAGGGGTTTTTGCTGCAGATGCTTGACCACCTCAGGTGGCATGCTCTTGAAGAAGCGGCTTTCCTCTGCTTCTTCAGTCAGGTACAGCGGGGAGGCGTTGTCCTCAGAGTTGAACCTTCAGCGTGCACAGAGCGGGCTCATGCAGGTGCAAAATCTGAGAGAAGCGCTGCACAGGTCTGTGCTGTGCAGAATGCAAGTACACGTTTTGCATGGAACGACATAACTTTGGTGACGGCTGGATCCCCGCTGTCAGAAAACACTGATGCTTTTGTCAATGCCCACAGGTTTGTCATGCTGCTACAAGTTCCTCTGTCTAAGGCATGCACCACAAATAACTTTACACAACTTCAAAACGGCATGCACCTTTGGGTGCCCTCGCTAATTGAGCATCTGCTCATTTATACAGGTTTGTCCTCCAGAGCTTGCTGTACCCCATTGGTGTTTCTATTGACACCTTGCAAGCCACATACACCAAACCAGCAGCCACTGATGCACAGGTCGAAACACTGAACAGGTACGTCAGCTCCTCTTGCAGCTGCCTTTTCATCTTAGTCCTGAATCAGGGAAGTGCATTAGCACCTCACTGGTTGTAGGCGGTCCTATGCTACTGGCAACTCATGCAGGCCATACCCAGTTACTTTGGGGAGATCCTTAATTGTGCATGTCCTGGGTGTCTCCTCACTTTTGACTATCAAAGCTGAATGTGCAGGTTGTGGCTTGTCAGCGGACAGTCGGCCACATATGTGGGTGGCCTCCTCAATGTGGCAGGCTCCGGTGCTGCAGCATACGTGCTTGGCATGGGTCAGCGAGGTGTGACTTCCTGCATCAAGCACTGCGGCTGCTTGCTGCAAATCAGACTCAACTTGTGACAATGTTTGAGTACAGGCTGAAAGNGCCCTGCCACCGGCTATTGCTGCTGCTGTTTCAGACGCTCAAGCTCCAGCAGCACCTATCACCACGGTGACTCAAAGTTGCACTCTCTCAACAAGTCGGTAGACAGTGGCGTGGCCACAGCTGAATTGAGGCTGTAGCCCAGCTGTGTACAGTTGCCACTGCCGAGTTGTGCTGTAGCTTGCGGCCAACCGATGCGGCCAGCTGATTGAGCTGCGATGCTGAAGCTGATACTGACCCACCAACTGACCAGAAAGTCACCTGACCAAAATGCTGATGGCTGACACAGGATTGGAGTGAAAGCAAACATGTGGAACCGGTCAGGCACAGCAACGTAGCCTACAGGACTTAGCAATAACTGCGAGTCTTGCAAGCTGCTGCGCATTGAGTCATGTCAAAGCATTTTGTCAAGCAACTCCACTGNCGCTTAAAAAGCCAAAAGAAGAAGAAGATAGTTACACCTTCATTACACGCTTTGCATGCACACACGCTGTGGTTGCTTTGAATTTGTCTGGGCGGAAGTGCTGTCATCGTGCAATACAGACCGCCTTCGTCTGTCTGTCGCTTGTAGGCAACTTGTGGCATTGTGTTGCGAAGTCAGCTGCGGCAATACACCTGCGCGGTGATCTGCCGTCACACACGTTCTGGTTTTGGCGGTCAAGGGGCGTGACTGGCGTCGTGCAGTCCTTGCAAGTCTGCCGTGCAACTGTGAGAGTTATGGCAACGTGCGCGAGGCTCGCCGCTTCCGTGTAAGCACTTTGCAATAGCTATACTGGCCATGTGCAGGATGCTTACGGAAGCCCAATCCGCAAGTGAGACTTCGGACACGTGTGATCAGTCCAGTGTCTGTGAAGCCGAGGAGCTTGAGGCACCGGTATCCGCTGCTGCAAGACAGGAAGGCAACTGTGGGTGTGACCACTATCGCAGGAGGTGTAAACTTGTCGCACCCTGCTGTGGGGACATATTCTGGTGCAGACATTGCCATAATGAAGCAAAGTGTCAAGATGAAGTTGTAAGGCACTGTTCATTGCTCAATGCTTGCTGCAACAGCTGTTCCACGCAGACTTAGAACTGTTGCCTGCTAGCAGTGTTGAATCTGTGTGCCACTCATTGTGCCATTTGCTGCGCAGGACCCCAAAAAGAGGCATGAGTTAGATCGCAAGACAGTGAAAGAGCTGGTGTGTGGCTTATGCCAAACAAGGCAACCATGCAGCCCAACATGCCGGCAGTGTGGTGTCAACTTTGGAAAATATACATGCATGGACTGCATCTTCTTTGATGATGACACATCAAAGAAGCAGTTCCACTGTGCAGACTGTGGCATATGCCGGGTCGGAGGCAGATCCAATTACTTCCACTGTCATAAGTGTGGATGCTGCTACTCAACGTCTTTGCAGGTCAGATGCTCTGACTTGCAAGCTTGCATGACTGCATACTGGCCTCCCAACTGATCATTGCTNCACGCCTTGGATGACTGTCAACTGTTTGAGGTTGTCTGCAGTAGCTAGACATGTCTTAGAAGCAGATTACAGCTTAAAGCCATGCGTCGAGTGCCATGATCTGGTATGCAACTGCAGGTGAAGCTAATACACATCAACAACACAGGTCCTGACTTGCTCCCATTGCAGACTTCAAAAGTCACAAAGGACTGGGTGTACCGCAAAATGAATGCAACAGAGAAGCTAGCAATCTGGGAACATGGAGAGTGCGCAGAGAGCTTGAAAAGGCCCATCCTGGTGAATGACACAGAGAACATTCATCACTATTGTGAGGAATATTGGTTCAAAACCAGCATTGATGTCAAGCTCAACATGACAGCCATTCTCCCAGTCATTGATGATGTCTTCGATAATTACTTCCCGTCCCTCGAGTTGAATACTATCAGCAGGAAGCATGTATCACAGTATAGCCGACAGTCAGATGTCAGGCGCGAGAGGAGACGCATCCACAGACGGCGTGCCGACCTTTATTCCGAGTAAATGGTGAGTTGCTGAGGCTGGGATTTGTTTACATGCAAATGTGTAGCATGTTACTAGTATGTGTGTAATGTTACGGCTTGCCCTTGTGTGCTTATACATCTGAATTGCTTCAAATTGCTTTGAAATTTGTTTGCAGGCCTAGGTGTCGTGCACTTTAGACGCTCTGTACTGTACAGTTGCTCAGTAAGGTAGCGAGACGTCAGTAGAGTAGTGCTTGTGCTTGGTAGCGTTTATGAGGCATGTTGCAGATGGGGTGCAGTAGTCTGCCTCTTAGGTGTTCTAGTAAGAATCGTCATCATTTATTTGTTGACAGCTGTTTCATTGTTTGAGTAGGTGGCAGCAGAGGGGCAAAGCCTCAACTTCATGTTATTAGCTGCACAGGTTCAGGAAAATACAATACAGCAGCAGCACAGGGGTACGGGTGCATGCTAGCTCACGATCACCTACGACAGACATATGATTTAAGACGTCTTGAATGTCGACACTTGCAGCGATGACCTTCAGCAAATGGCAAGGACAACAACACTNGGCCTGGCAGACCCAATCAGCAGCCCCAGGGCAGGGCCAATCCAGCGCAACAGCCCTGCAGCTGGTCAAAGTCTTGCAGCAGCAGGTGGCTAATCTAGAGACTAGGCTGACAGCACAGGACAAGACCAGGAAAGACCTCACAAAGGTGAGGACTCAGCTGCATCTCAGTACAGAGTTCCGCAGTCCGGTACTCACTACTTTGGTAAACGAGATTTATGCTGCTAAGTCAGTATCGGAACATGGTTTGGTCGTATTTCTCAGAAGATGCTAGTTTGGTACTATGTACATTCTGTTCTCACGGCCCAGCTAGCAGGGCCCCTAAATGAGCTTCTGCATCTAATCACATGGTTTCATATGAGCTTGTGTAACAGCAATGCTGTTAGCAGTGTAGCTGTCAAGCCTGACTAGCACCACAACTGCTGACGCACATCGATGTCTGGGATTATATGTGGGTAACGGCATGTGGTGTGCACATGCATTGTCAGTGTGTATGGGTCTTCCGAATGGGCTGGAGACACATGTCTGACACCATGTGCCGACAGCGTGACTGTAGGCTTGCTGAGAACGGCTTTGACACTGTTGTCTGACTGACGCACATGGCGTTACTTGACATACCAAGGATGGTCAATCTTGCCTATGCACGGAGCAGACCCAAAATAAACCCTAAATGTAGCAGAATGAGTTGATATGCAGGAGCTGCTGCAGTGGTGCAGCTTGCAGCCTGGTGAAGGGCAGCCAAGAGCCACCCCAGTGGGCAGTGCCGCTGTCATGCAAGCCCACCAGGCTACTCGCAGAGCGCAGAGTGCTGAGAGGCGACTGGAGGCAGCTGTTGCTGAGAGGGATTCCCTTGCTCGTCAAGTCCAGGAACTCAAACCTCCGGAGCTGCCTGATCAGGACACTGTCCCGGGTGAGCCCTTTCATGGTGTATATGTAGATCTTTTGCAAAGTTGGCGTGATGGCTCTGACACAAGCAGCAGCTCCATTCCCAATGGAAAGACTGAGAGGGTGGTCAAGACATGAGACAGATTACAGAACGGCATGAAATATTGCCATGCCTGAACTATCAATGGCAGGTGAGTGCTGTGATGACAGAGGCAGAGANGTCAGCCTCACAAATGGCAAGCAACAGTGGCCAACATGTTTTGCATCAGCAGTGGCTGCCCGTGCTGCTCAAGCCACAAAGCTTGCGTCTGCAACTCATTGCACTCCTTGGTTCCTGTGGTGGCTGCTGAGTGGGACTACACCAGGAACAAGAGCACGCCTAGCGACTACTCAGCCTCGGCCCATGCAAAGGTGTGGTGGTACAATGACAAGCGAGGCAGCTTCCAATCGAGAATTTACAATCGGACGCGAGCCTTGACTGGGCAGCTAGGCCGCCAAGCAAGGGCAGGTACCTACAGACACACGTGCTCACTTGCACTGCCTGCAGACATTTGCATTCTGGGTGGCCATAACAACACTGCAGTCAAGTTGCAGGGAATGCATAGCCCCCAAAGGCCTCTCACATGGCATGCTTCTTCACTAATGCTGTCAGCATAGGGTGCCCTCCTATGCCTGTTAGCTGTGATGGCAGTTACTAAGTATGCATATCCCAGATGCTCCGGCTTGCTTGGAGCGGATGCTGCAGGCTTTTGTGAATTTCAGCTGTTGTTGGTGTGCCTGCCTGTTGTGTTTGAGGGACTCACTTTTGGGCTGCTGAAGTGGGTTATAGCTCCTGCTGTGTCAAGCAACCGCTAGCACATGCAGACCTGCTTGACTTCTTGACGTTCCTATGTGCATGCGCAAGGACTTCTCAGTCACCACTGCAGATGTGCCCAAGTTTTCATGCGGACCGGCTACAGATGTTGTGGCGGCGTAAGTGAGCAGTCATGCTGGCATGGTGTCAAGGAGGATCTGCAATGCGAGGGAGGGCTTGTGAGCTGCACTCTGCAGCTAGCTGAACCATGACCATTCCAGAGAGGGTGTGTCAGGTCTGCCTCACGATGCACTTGATTATCAATGGGCATGTGTNGCTTGGTACATTGGCCTACATGCAGCACCCAACATCTCCTTCATTGATGTTCAAATTTCTATGGTNGGTAGGAAGTGGGAGTCATGGCATGCCCGCCTGGACCACTCACATTGGCTATGATGCTTGTGTACCCCTGCACACCATGAGCTTTATGACGTACAGGGACTGTGATAAGAGTATGTTTGTACATGTGTTTCGATAGCTGGGTTCATGCAAGCATCCGGTGTCTTGGCCATGAGAGGTTGCTGAATGGCGCCACTAGTTGAGGGCTCAGGTGTGCTAGGATCATGGCAAGCTATGCTTTTGTGGCCACACAGCATAGCATGATGACAGGCAGCACTGCCAATCAGGCCTGCAATGGCATGAGTGACCAAGCTGCATGTGCTGTCTAGGCAATGGTTCCTAGCAGAACATGCAACTGCGACATGGTAAAGCATGCTGGCCTTGTCTGCTGCTCCCACAAATACAGTCAAGGTAAGTCAACTAAACAGGCAAATCATCGATCGACATGGGCCTGATGCTGTTCAGTGCTGGGTTCAATGTATTGTACATGCGCAATGCGGACCAATGGCAAAATAACCTTCTCCGCAGAGGCACTGCAGTGCCAAGGCCTGATGGAGCAACAGTCCCATGCATGGATGACATCTCATCGGTTCATCTATACTGTAGGATGCCTCCCAGCCCAAGCACACCGTCCAAGGTCAACACNAATACCAATCCTGCTGACATGCCGTGTGTGTGCACAATGCAGGCCCAAGGCATTGGTGGGGCGCCGCTGAAATACCATGGCATGTTTGATGTGATTCGCAAGACCCTTAAACATGAGGGGGTCAGGGGGATGTACAAAGGGCTAGCACCAAACTTGATGAAGATTGCGCCAGCTGCAGGCATCAGCTGGTTTGTATTTGAAGAAAGTAAACGTTTTCTGAATGCTAGTCCTTAGCATCTGTATCACTTGCTGGCTCTCACACGGTCCGAGAAGAAAGTTTTGCCCATGCTTAGAATGATGTTTTTAGCCTGCTCTATAGCATTTGGAATTTTTTGGAGCTGCAAATGCTCGTTATTGTTTTGAGCATGCCATGCCTGTACTGTATTTCATGCCTTCGTTGTAGGTTTGTAGATGCTGAGATGCACTCTGCAGTTTACAAGAAGATTGATATGTGCTTTCCAATCAGTCGTGCTTGGCAAGTTCAGATGTTGTTAAATTCGTGGTTCTGGCTGCAGTCCAATTTTATGGGTTGGTACATACACTGATTATAGGGCTGAGAATGCACAAAGTGTGCTGTCGAGGAATGCACAGGCCAGGGTCGATTCATGGTGTTGGCATTATGTTGCTGTATTAGTAGTAGAGCGTGTTGTAAGTCACCGTGACTTCGTGACACCGTCACGGCTCTGTCCCTACCGCAGCACACTGCCTGTTGCCTGACAGGGTGCGTCACAAAAGGACCGTTCAACCACTGACACTGCAGAAGCTTGATGCAAAGGTTTGAAAGAAAGGCAGCTGCTAATGCAACAAGTTTCTTTAAAATGCAGATATGCATTGCAGGTAGAAGAACGTGAAAAGCTCAGTGAGCTCCAAATCCTGAGGGTTACTATGTTACAAGACAGTCAAATATGCAGACTTAGAAAGCACTGAAACCCTTCTTTCCAACTTTCTGTCCCTTGGGGATGACACGGAGAACATTGAATCGCACGGTCTTTGACAAAGGCCTGCACAGTCAGACAACTGTCAGCTCTGTGTACACGTATAGCTAGACACTCAGTTAGTCAAGCAGGCAACATTGCACCAGGCGCCTACATACAGCAGACACCTAGGCCCTGAGGTGTTGCTACTTCTGTAGCACATAGAAACTGCTGACCCACTGCAGGATGATGCGAATGACGCAAAGGCATACCTGCACTGACCGCAGATGACTGTGTCACCATCATTGACACGGAAGCATGGAGATACGTGTACTGCCATGTTGCTATGCCTCTTCTCATACCTACACAAGCAGCATGTCACACAGCTAGCAGTGTCATAGCAGATGACCCAACCTTGCAAGTGCAAGCTGCATCAAACCGACTGCAACATAGGGAGACACAAGATGAGCTTGAATTGTCCAGAATGTGCGCATGAGGTCTTTTGCACCCTCACATGGCCAGAACTGAAGACATAATTGCACACAACTATCAGCATAGCAAAGACCACATGTTGTTCAGAAGTGTGGCATACTTCCAGACAGCAACACACATTATGCTGTACATGAGCATAGAGGGTTGCTGTGCACAATGCTAGCCAGCAGGTGCTGCACATGGCTTAGGTGCAACATACCTAGCATACTTTTTGATGTAATGCACATAATTCCGTCTGACAACAATGGTCTTGTTCATCTTGGTGGACTTGACGGTACCAGACAAAATCCTTCCACGGATGGAGATGTTGCCAGTGAAAGGGCACTTCTTGTCAATGTATGTGCCTGCAAACATGAGCCAGGAGCTTGCTAGCGGGCTGGCACACAAGACTGAAAAAAGATGTAGTCTCCCGGGCTAACCTCCAGGACAAGCTGTGATATGATGATGTTATCATCAAAGTCAACAGTGCTTGTACCAAAACAAAACAAGTGAGGAATTTGCTGGTGATTTGTGATATTTTATACAACTTGGCTGCTCTTGCATTTGCGTTTATTGTCGTGGGTGTGTGTGTGCCCTGCCTACAAACTGAACTTGTCATACTCAGCAAGGGTCATTTATGTACTGAGTGAGAAGAAGCATAATTTTATCAAAGACAGTGTATGTGTTACACACCTTGTAATCACCATGTACTCTCTGTTTATCTGCCTGTGCAGTTCTCATCAATGCGGCTATAGCACGTAAACTCACAGTGTCAGAATCTGCTAGGGTGCCTCTTCCCTACTAATGCTTGAAATGACTCTGTNGGAGTGGCTTGTACTTGCATGCATGCCGCCGCCACCTGCAGGTGGAACACCTTGTTGCAAGTTGTGTGCCCCGTGGCTCCAGTGTCTTGTCGTTCTTGCTTGGGGACTGCTTCCTGCTCGTGCTGTGTATACAGTGACTGCATACCAGGGTGGAGCTTACACATAAATAGTCAACAATAGCCAACCGCAGCTGTGGTGGTGCCTTGTCTGCCTCATTGCTGGTGCCCGACAATCAAGCCTCTTCAATTGTGCATGCCCACTGACACATGTATTGCCCAATTGAAACCAACCAGCTGCATCTGGCAACCTCTGTGACACCTGTATGGTCAGTCAACCCTAGACCCTCAACACATGTGCTTGTGCTGTGGTGCAGGTGAAGGACCCAAGTTTGCTGCGCTTCATGGTGGACTTGCGGGATGCCGACATTGATGACAAGCAGTTGAGGGATGACTTGATGACAATGCTGATTGCTGGGCATGAGACAACAGCTGCAGTACTGACCTGGACAGTGTACTGCCTGACCAGCCACCCAGATGTGGTGGCCAAGCTGCACAAAGAGGTCAGTCAGACTGTCACATGCATGACCCCTGCATGCTACATCCTTCATGCAAAGGCTGTTTGCAACAAGCTTGTGCAAGGATCAGCTGCAATGCATACTAGAGTGCTCATCTGGTGGCAACAAAGCAATGGCAGAGCACATTCAAGGAAGGGGGTACATGATTGCACACATTTATCATACAGCTCATTGTTTCTGGACTGAAGCAATGGCAGAGCTCAATCGGTGTATGTAAAAGGCTATACACTAGGTGTATGTCACTTGTGGAAGCTTCCATTATTCTGTAAATTCCACATTTGCTGTGTGTGAGCACATGGGCCATGCGCCAGTGCATGTTGGTTGTGGATGTGGCTTGACACAGTTGCCGGCAACCAGCTTGCTGTGGCGCTGTCATGCACAAAAGACAACTCTTGAGCCCATCAAGTAACCAAAATCTGAATAGCATGTCTCAACATACATACCAAGGCGCTCAAATGTCCACCCCTCCTCACCCATGGCCTTAGTTGCAAGCTTCTGAACCATTTATGATGTTTGAGGATGACATTGCTGGTGTGTGTACAGGTGGATTCCGTGATAGGCGATGCCACTCCCACAGTGGACCAGGTGAAGCAGCTGAGCTACACCACCAGAGTGATCAGTGAAGCCATGAGGCTGTACCCCCAGCCCCCTGTTCTCATCAGGCGGGCCTTGGAAGCCGACACCCTGGCAGGCTACACCATCGCTCCCGGCAGCGATCTCTTCATTTCTGTCTGGAATCTGCATAGGTCAGTTTCTCCATGTACTTGAACTTTGTTCTGTTTCCCATTAGCACTGCCTCATCACCTAAATCTTCCCTCACTCTCTATACACAACCCAATAACTGATGAACTCAACACATTGTTAATGCATGCCACAGCAAGCCTCAGCAAGTATACAATGCAGCATCGCATGCTCAGTCCTGTTCCTTGTGTGAAGCACAATCAGCAGTGCTGCTCGCTGACCTCTGTAAGCTGAGCCTTTCCTTCGTCTTAAACATGTGGTGTATGGTGTGATGCAGCCAAGTGGCTGTCTAGCCTCGCCTTGTGCCTTCCTGCACACCCCAGCTTGTGATAGCAAAACTGATTGTGCAATCGTCCAGGTTGTCAACACATTTTACAATGCAAATTACTATGCAAAGCGCAGCTATAACTATTGCAAATGTTGTTGTCAACTTTGTCAATTATGTATGCTGTTACCTGAATGCTGTTATAACAGTGGAGACACATGACATCTAACCGGTCATTATGCTGTTGCTGTTCAGATCTCCTAGCATTTGGCAGAGGCCAGAAGAATTTGATGTGGACAGGTGGCGCACCGGTGGACCCCCTCCTAGCGAGCTCAGCGAGAACTTTGCCTACCTGCCCTTTGGCGGAGGCCGCAGAAAGTGCATAGGTCAGCTGCGCTCAGTCACCACGTTTTCTGTTGTGTTGGCCGTTTTACAGGCTATCTAGAGTTACAGGCACTTTGTCAGTGCACCTGCATGCTGCACGGTGCACCCTATACGGTGCACCCTATACAACACGCTACTGCTGTGCACAACAAGGCAGTCACACCTGTGCTAGACCATCTGCCGCATCTCACAAATACGCATAGCTGTGTGTACAGAGTTGTGTGTGAGTTGTGTGCATGTTTGCAAGTGATGAGTGCGAGCAGGCCTGTCACCTGTGCTATACAGTGCCAGTCTGTGCATTGTTGCGGCATTCCTGTGTGTCAAGCATGCAAACCCTAAACACCACCTCTTGACTGCAGGCGACCAGTTTGCAACATTTGAGGCAGTTGTAGCATTAGCTATGCTGGTGAGAAGATTTGAGTTTAGCTTAGACCCTCAGGCGCCGCCTGTTGGCATGACTACGGTGAGCTATGAACTCCAGACATGTCACATCAACAAAGCATGTTGCCTCCTCACAAGTGAGTTATGCACTGAAGTTCTGCAGCTTATACATCCACATTCAGGGTTTGCTGGCAGTCACCTTCCAGGCACTGTGGAGTTCTTGTTCAAAGTGCCGGCAGTGCTCCCCATACAGCTCTGTCTGCAATGAGCACTCTCAATTGGCAACACCGTGCCCCAATATGCAGCTTGCCGTAAGATATGGCAATGCTGTCCAGGGCATTGTGCCAGGTAGCAAGTGGTGTTGAAAAGTGTTGTGCCTGCAGGGAGCTACTATTCACACATCGCATGGCTTGCTGCTCAGACTGAAGCCCCGCTGCAATCAAGGTCAGCAGCAAAACCTGTGTAAGATTGCAGATGAGAGCACAGCCAGTGATCAGGTTGAGAGAGAGTTGGCTGCAATGTCGACTAATGTCTAGACAACCTACAACAGCAAGTCATTCAATTGCTATCTGACAGCAGCTTGGAAGCTGACAGTGGCATGCATCAGTGTACTTGGCACATCTCTGTCACAGAATAGGCATTGTGCAGGTGGGCACACATAGTGCATCTGCATGGGTTCTCATGCTGCTATGCATGTACATGTATTAGGGACAGTCAGTGTCTGACATATTCTCAGTTGGGTGGTTGCATGACGTTGTCACTGCAGTTCCGGATGTGTTGTTTCCTGACAAGCAACATCCTGTGTGCATTGTAGTGTCAGCTGACACCGTGGCAGCTCGGATCCCGCAATCATGCATTGCAGGAACCTATGTAGCTAGTTGTGTCAGTGTGTTGGTGTTCATACTGCTCCTTCCAGTGCTTCATGCACGGAGACGCAGGTTGTGAAGTCGTAAATGTTACCAAATTCGACAAGAGCTGCTTGAAGAGCATGTAGTTCCTAGGGTTCTCCCATTCAAATTCGTTACAAAGTACTAATCTGTGAAGGCGCGAATCGAGCTGATACAGGACGAACGAATTTTATAGTATAGAACAGGGCCGGTGAATTCGCGGAGCCTTGGACGCAACCCCNCAGCCCTTGCTGCACTTGCATGTCAAGCATGCTCTGTGAAGCAAACACATGGGAGGCCAGTAAGGAAGGAGAAGCTTACAATAGCTCGTGGGCCTGCTGCTCTAACCCTGGGAGTGCTTCCGTAGAGGGCCTGAGTCTGTGTCAGGAACCTGCAACATGGTGCAGAACCAGTCAGAACATGGCCTTGGACACACCTGGCGGCCAACAGTAATGCCTCGTTTGATGCCAATCAGCTTTCCTGAAACCGCAGATAAGCACGCTATGTGGTATATGGTTACTTGGGTCGTACCATGCAGGACGTCACACAAGAGGCTGATTTACACCATGCTTGGAGTGGGACTTAAGTTTTATAGAAGCGATTCACGTTGTGACATGCAGGGGTTGAACCAAAGCCTGTTTTGGCCTGTGTGACCATATGTGTGGTGACACAAGTGTGTGAGCATAACTCTGTGGGAGGATGTACTGAGTAGGAGCTTGCAGATCCCGCTTTAGATTGTGTGGTCGCCGTGGATCATGAGTGAGTGCACTGATGGCTGGTCTTGGTGATCCGTTTTTTTGGCACGGCAGAGCAGTCATGCAAGGGGTGCCAGTTGAGTCCTACAGGTTGACTGTGCATTCTGAGTCCTCTCAGGTATGTGAATGTTTGTGTAACCAGCAACTGCGGGTATGAAAGAGAGTGATGCCGAGTGCAGAGCAAACTGCAGCCCTGATACTCNTACCCATTCCACAGCTGCTTCTGCAGACAAAGCAAGCCTGCTGAAGCCAGAAAACACATGCTGACGAGTGCATGACTGACAGATATTCCACGTGCCATGTGTGACATTGCAAACTCGGCACTGAAACATCACAGTCTGCCTGCTTGGCCGGCATGGGGCGTGTGTGCAGTGTAGTCACAGACAGTGTGCACTGTGTGGACATCATCATCAGTACACCTCCCACCATGTCCTAGTACTCTGTGTGGCAGCCAAAAGGTGCTGCCACGCAGCAGCAAGGACACTCACAAATGCAGACTGTGCAGTCCAGTGCGCACAGATGACTGCATGGCAGGGGTGTGGTACCTCAGGAGGGGCTTTCTGCAGCATGAACTTGCCCTGTAGGACATTGAAGTCACCCTGGACCTGGCGGAACTGCACCTCCTGGTGCTCTTTCTCCACCAAGTCTATGATGGCTTCAGCATGCATGACCATGTACAGCATGTGCTTGCACCCAACCTGCCAGCACACTCTCAGGGTCAGCAGTGGTTCAACAAACTGATGCCTGGGTGTCTAGACAAAACACTGCTGTCTCGCAGAATCCTGACCGCAAACTGTACACTGCCAGGTGAAGCGCAATTACATGGCTTTGATTGATGACACGTGTGTCACGACAGTGATTGAGGGGTTCACACATATGGAACAAACAGTAGCAGAACACACGTGCAACACATCTTGCTGTCATATAGTCTTGGCATCACTACTATCAGGTTGAGGATGTGTGTCTTCACTGCCGGTGTTGGGTCATACACCCCTGACTACACGGCACACACACAAGAGTGCATACTGTAAGTCATGAAAATCTTGTCATTGCCAGTCGACCACAACGGGCCTGTGACGACACCCTTCAACATGGGCACTGGCCAATTCAGCAATATNGGTTGCTTGGAACAGGTTCATCAGGAAGATCTGCGCAACTCTGGTTTCTACCTCTGCTTGCACTTTTTGAATAAGCTTGGGGAGAAGTTGGGGTAGCTTGTGTGTGCTGTTTTGACTGTCACGCTGTTGCTTGCAATTTGCACAACTGTCTCGCTGCCTGCCTGCTGTTTATCAATTCTATAATATGCCTGGGCACCCACAGACAGCTCATGCACACACAAATTCAGCGAGAGGGAAAAGCGCCCATGCTGTCTGTATGAGGGCATATCCCTCCTGGCATTGTTTCCATCAGCTGCAGACAATCAGGATGTCCCCATGCAAAATTACAGCACAACTTACCTGCATTGAGATGGTGTTGAAGAACGACCAATCAGGCATGGAACAGCTTGCTTCGGTACAGATGTGTACACAGTCTGGCAAACAGCATTCTCATGCTGGTGCACGGTGCATCACAATTTATGTCTGTCACTCACGCATTTGGCCCGTAGCACAAAGTTGTCGTGAACAAGCAGACGCTGGTGCTTGGAGTTGTGTCAGCTGACAGCCGCCCAGTCCAAACTGGTCTTGCTGATACTTGTACTGCTGCATGCACAGGTGGCGGATACAGTGGTGGCCGCGGCCGCGGTGACATTGGTGGCAGGGACCAGGAGGCCACCAATGGTTTCAGGGGTGGATACTCTCAGGGCTATGGAGGCCGAGGCGGCCGTGGTGGGGGTCGTGGCACCAACATTAATGTGGATGACCAATCAGCTTTCCCTACACTGGGTTAGNGTGTGATATGCAGTGTGGCTATGCATGTGCCTTCATGTTGTGGTGCACCGGCTGGCAGCGTTTATCCAGTTGTGGGACTAGGATTGCTGCAATGTGATTATGATATCATAGTTGTTGCATCTGTGCAACCTGTTACATCATGCACTGACACATGCGTGTCACTGCAGCTGCATGCAAGAAGTGATGCTGCATTAGCCATCCTGTTGTTCTGACCTTCCTCGCTATGCATCTCTACCTCATTGCAATCTGCAGGTGTTTGGCCACTTGACATTGCAGACATGTTAAGCCGTTTTGTGTTGTCGCAGGTGCACCACATTCCTCACATCTGAGCAGGCAAAGCTGAATGGTGACTTGGCAGCTTCTGTGCATGGCATGCATGAGCTGGTAACAGCCATCTTACCTGCAGAGCCCAGCACTGCTTTCAAGGTATGCTGTGGCTTCTCAATACATTATGACAAAACCTGTTGTCACATGGTGCTTGTGGGTGTCACACTGTCAAAACATACTTTTGTATGCAGAGCATGTATGACTTGAGGCAGCGTCTAGTGGAACAGATCAAGGCATACCTGACAGAGAAGGGAGCAGCTCAACAGCTGCAAGACACACTCAAGTTTGACCAGGTGTGCCAACCTAGCTCACATAAGTCANCTGGTCATCTTGGTGCAGGTCAAGACAGCAGCAGTGATGTTGCTCACGCTTAAGGCAGCAGGCGGCATTGACGGTCTACAAAGCGTTCAAGAAGCAGGTACTGAGCTTGTACTTTATGATCAGATATGGGATACAGCTCGGACCGCCTTCAGACAGCATAGCATTGTACTGTCGGCAAGCATAGCAACTGCACAGCAGGGTTCAGCAGCAAGCGACCCAAGCGCGCAGCATGACTTGGCAGCCACAGAACTGTACATCAAATCTGCACAGCAACTCCTTCAGGAGCTCAAACCTGTGCATGAGTCTGAGTCATATGCGGCCATATCGTTGAAACAGTACATCTTGACAGCATGCTGTGCGACAGCCTCGTGCCAGGTTGCTATCCCTACAGCCCGCACTGCCAAGCCTGCTGCCCATACATTCATTTCCAACTGCCAGATCAAAATTCAGAGCATCATGGCAGTGTGTTCCCTGGTACCACGAATGGTGCGCGCAGTGGAGCGTGTCTATGACTTTCAGGCGCTGCACCTTGGTGTACGTGTGCTGATTTTTGAAAACATCCTTGAGCAGCAACTGTGTAAAGGCGCTGCAAACTTCATATTTCTCTTTGCTCTGGCTATGTATCGTGTGGCGNAGGGTCAAAATCAACTTGCTGTGCTGACTTGACATATGGCTGCGATTCTGTGGCAACAGTGTTCTGGCAAGTCAGCGTACATATATCAGCTGTCTTCTGAGCGTGCAGCTTGTCAGCTGTACAGTGTAGTTGTCAACAGTCGTGTCCTTAACCGCTCTGCAATTTTTGTGTAGCACAAGATATGTGACTGGATGAAGCAGGACACACTGACAGGTCGGCATGCACTGCATCAGGGTTCTGGTTCCCATTCAAGGCTGCTGTCACTACAGCTGACACACATGCAAGGTGTACTACGCTAGAGGGTTTGCATGCTTGATGTGCTATGCACACTGTGGCAATACTGATTGTGCTGCATCAGTATCACATGTGCCAGGCTGACGGCATGGGTATTTGTCGCATTTTGCTCTGCAGCATGTTTTCATGCATATTTTAAATTTGTATTAGTGCAGGGTCCAGTGTGCACTCACTGCTACTTTCTCCTGCACAGCTTGCGCGACAGCTTCATTGGTAGGCGGAGGCTCTGCATCAAAGTCAATTGGCACGCCTTCTTGGCGGGCTTGTCTCCGTACCCCTATGAAGCTACCTTTGCGCCCCTCAGGGGTCAACTCTGCATATGCAATGGCTACAGTGAGGACACCTTTACATCAAAACAAAGTATGCCAAACCTGTTGGCTACATGACAGTGCTGACAATACATGTCATGTACATGCCTGATTGGTAGCAGTGTCGCAATTGGCAAGCAGAGACCATGTACAACCTATAGCAAGTGCTGTGTTGCTATATGGATCATATCTGGAAGTTGCACATACTTGCATGGGATGATACGATCGACACTACAAATGTCATTCACCGTGCTCTGGGGAGCGCATGCATAACATGTTCAGCTGCGTGCATGTTGCATAGATGGTACAGTGAAGCAGCAGCATATGGCTGAGGCTTGCTCTGTCATGGTAGGCGCCTTGCCACAGATTTGCTTGACAAAGTTTTGCAATTCACGAACTGTAGGCACAGGTAGCGACAGTACAGATCAGCGATGGAGGCTGCAGCAGCAGCGCAGATGCTCACCAGCAACTGAGGGCTGCCTATCTGATGGGGAAAGATCTGCAAAAGCCTGTGAGCTTGACGGGTCCCCTAGTCTGCGCAGGAGAGGGCTGTTGGAGTTGCCAGACGCTGCTATGTCACTTAAGGCACTGATTCTGGGGCTCTCTCCTTGCTGTGCAGTTGGAGACTGAGGCACAGCATCGTTTGCTCCTGCAGCTGCTCTGACAAGTGCTCTGAACCCTCTTGGTCTGGTGGGGTTCAGGCGGGACAAGGGTTGCTGCTGGACAGGAGCTTCATCTGAGGCTGTGCCGCCGAGCAGCCCAGACGTGCTGCTGAAGGAGTCCTCAGAGGCGTTTGCCATTCAGTATTGCTGTACCAATCCTGCTCGGGCTAGCAGTCAGACCTGAAGCTGTTCAAGCGGAATGCTGCTTGATCCGAGCAGGTCCGCAGAACGAGTCTCCAAACGTATGATACCTGTCGACAGGTCAAAAGAAGTCTGGCTGCAGACAGTGAGACGTCGCGGTGATAATAACGGTAACAGTAATGGTGAAATAAGTTTCACGGAGTTGTCCCTACAAACCAATCCAGCACCGTATGCTTGGAGACACAGTTGAGACTCGCTGTACAGGGCCAATCGCTCACGTATGTGCAGACGCATATGTACGCAGCCACAGCATGTGCTTAAGCGATGGCCTTCGTGAGGCAAACCTCACAACAAGGTGCGTGCTGAGTGCATGAGTTCAGTACCCGGTTCGAAATGTAATAGTCGACTGTGACAGTCTGGTTAACTTGCGAATGGACAGTGACGACCCCTCNGTACTTAGCATTGGCTTGCACACCTGTAAGACGTTGTTGCACACCTGTAACACTTTGTTGCAACAGGCGCTGTCAATCTCAGGTAAGAGCAAACTGGGCCTCACTCCAGCTGCGTGAGGGTATGCTACGACGCTGTCTGAAAGCCTACTCTCTGCGATGTTGGGTGAAGCCAAACAGGGCTAGAAGTTTGTACAAGCATTGCACCACTGTTTGTACTGCAGCAGTTTGTCCCTCAGGGCTGATGCTGATGTATCGTGTTATGCATGAAGTGCAGAGCACCTAAAGTCGGACCAAGCCCTGCACTGCTGCCAGAATATTGCTTTCCTCGCCTTCATCCAGGTCATGAATCAGCTGAGCAAAAGCCAGCTTGGATGGCAGAGGAAGCTGCTTGGACTGGCCATAGTCGATCAGCCCTATCTTTGCCCCTGCAGCCCAAACATATTTTTCCCTTAGCTGCATGCTGCTGATGCTAAGAACGGTAGGCATGACATGGGTTCACTTCCAGAGCTGCCAGATTCTGATATTACGATTACAGGATTTAAAAGCATCGCTGAGAAGGGCAATGAAAGCACTGACAGCAATGTGCTGCTTGTCAAGACAGAGTAAGGCATGCTCGACATCTTACAGATCAAAAGCTTGCAGGCAAGCACCCAAGAGTTGAGCCCTGACATGTGCATCTAACAGCTTTGAGTAAAAAGCAGAACCATTGATGCCTTTCACGCAAAACCCNACGGCCTTTCCACACACCCAGATCTGATGTGTTGCCAACAAACCTGCTGCGAAAGTCTGTGGAACAGATGAGCAGGTGCACCGGCCATTGTAGTAGCACTTCAGCAGGGCTCACACCTTGACATCTAGGCGTGATTCACCTTTCTGAATGATCATGATGGTTTTGAGAAGAGAAGAAAACACTATGCCATTTAGGCATTTTATAGGGAGAAGCCTAAGTTGAACCAAGCTTCCTATGGCTGGTGATGTCCTCGGTTTTCTGCCTGTGTGAGTGCAGTAATGTCTGCACGTTCATCTACGAGTAGGCAGTATCTCTGCCTGGTTGGTAACTTCAAGCTACAGTGTGCCTCGTTTCGCTGTATGTGTCTTTACACAGTTCACTCATGGAAGACTTGTAACCAATGACTGCTACACTGTCGATTACACGCAATCAGACAAGCAGTCCCTAAGGGGAGAAAGACACAGTCTCCATTCGGGTCAGTATAGTACTAGTACAGCTGCAACAGTTGATGATCATCAACGACGCGTACGAACCTCACAAACGCTCACAACTCAAGCCTGAACTCAAGCTGCTGAGCACTGAGCTCAGCTGCGATCACTGCTTCATCGGGCTTGCCTTCAAAGCATGCTCCAACAGCTATTTCACTGGTCGATAGGTCTTGCCTGCCTTCCTGACGGTCTGTGCCAGACAACAGTATGCAAGACTCTTAGACTTGCACGCGCATCTAGCTTCTAAATGGCGTTGGCGAACGTGTTTGCACAGCTTACCACAGCGCGAGAGCATGCATTGCTTGGGGAGTACAGCAGCGCTGCTGTGCAGTATTCTGAAGTACTGGCGCTCATTGATCGGTAATACTCAAGGCTATGTGCTGTATTGCTGGCTACATTTCATGCAAATCCCGAGTCCGACTGCCGACTTGCGTTCTGTAGGCACATGCAGCAACAGGTTGATGGCCAACTCAGCTATAAATGGCGAGACTGCAAGTCGTCTTTGCAATCCGAGCTGAAGCTGATCAATAGTCTCGAGAGGGACAAAGCGGCGTTCGGCGCAGTCGGCGAACCAACAAGGCTACCTGCCAGCAGATGTGGCGAGGTANGTTGGACACTCCAGCTGTCAACAGCATGGCACGCTGAGCAACCTCAGGAAGATACTAGTCTGTTNGTGTGAGCCAAAGGCAGAGAGGTGACGGGGGAGGCCACTGAGGACTGCAGCCAAGATACAATGGCAGTCCTCTCGTAGGTGTGCCCATCTGCTGCTATCACTGGGTCCACCATCAGTACCTGCATCACAGCAGCTCTTGCCTGTGCGGGGTGACATATTACTGCTTTTGCATCAGCCCATGCGCAGTAATATACTCTGCGAATGCTGGATTCACTCGCGTAGCTTTGCACTGTGCATGGGGATTCACATGTCCGCATGTGTTTTACATCCAATTGTGCATTTGTGACCAAGAGAGACAACAACACCAGCTGCAACACACAAGCGTTGTTATGGCGGATTGGAGGAACAGCAAGCATGGAGGCACAAAGCAGAGCAAGCAGATTTGCCAAGTCTAAAGTCATTCTGGCGAATGGTTTGGGTTCACAGCCAAGATGCGCTCTCGCTGCTGCCTTTTGTTGAAAGCATCAAGCGGCTCATCTTCTCTCCTGGAAGGCGTCTCTATCACCATGAGTGCGTTGTCTTTCCTGATCAGATGATGTATGATCTTGCTGACAAGCACAAACTCGGCAGTAACCTCCTCAGTCTTGCTAAAAGCTTTCCTGCACATTGCAAATCCAGAGTATGATCAGCACTGCAAGCTCTGCATACTGCACATGACTTTGAACAAATTGTGTGGCATGTTGGTTTGCAACATCCCCTTTTGTGCAACCAGCATTTCTGACCAGTTTGTGACTTGCGCTTCTGACCATGACGTGACTTGCCCTTCTGACTATGAAGCATGCACACAACACAATGCCTATCTTTGGTTGCAGCATTTCAATGACTTCAGCATCAAGGATATGCAGCCAGCAACACTAGTGCCAAGGCCTTCTGCACATGCAGAGCACAAGTGCAAACAGCAGCTACACAACCTCAAGGAGATNCAAGGAAGCAGAGCAGCAACAGCAGGCACTGGATGAAGAGGCAACCCGTACAGCTCAAGACGCGCCATCGTTGTCAGTACAAGCAATGCAAGCCTGATACGTCAGAAAAATGCCGCCATTCAGATGCCAAGGCGAAGCTAACCCTTTCATTGAACATTACTTCTACGACTGCATATATAAGTAAGAGCACATGCTCCCCTGCTCCAGCACGCCCCTGCCTGGCAGACATGTGCTTACTGTGCGTCTCTGTTCAGTGCGCGAGATGCTGCTGGGTTCACATTTGGCATGGCATCGATAGCATGCTGGATTTTTGCGCAAGTACCGCAGTTCATCACTAACTGGAAGCGCCAGCGTGCTGACGCTCTCAGCCCTTGGTTCTTAGCTGAGTGGTTGCTGGTAAGTACACAGCAACAGTACTGCTTACATTCACTGCACCGTGGCATATCGACTTGACTTTTGCTTCAACCTGCTGTTGCCTTGTAAGGGGCACTTGCTTTGCAGGGTGACACATGCAACCTGATAGGGTGCCTTATGACAGGCAATCAACTTGCGACTGTAACATACACTGCTACGTAAGAGCTTTGTGAGTTTTCACAACTTGTCAGCCATCTTGTCTTGCTAGCAGGCAAATGTAAATGTAGTCTACTATTGCAGGTATTTCATTTTTGCAGATACCTGCCTCATTACACAGTACATATACTTCCAGGCGCTGCAGCACCGCAGAGAGCGCTTTGCAAGCATACCCACACATCGNCACAGCGAGGGCCAAGTCCAGCAGTACAAACAAAGCCAGGCCCTGCTGGGCAAGGCCCCAGGATGCCCCCCAGGTAGCCTGCATTACAACAAGGGTGATCATTGCATGCTGTAATGCATAGCATCTTGATTGCAGCAGCACCCCAGCTCTCAGCATGTGTGCTACAGCAGATCAGCGCTGCAGCTGAGTTGGATGCAAGAAAACAAACATCGAAAGACGTGAGTGTTCACATGCAGAATGTACCAGCTACACATGCTCCTATTAGATGCATCAAGATTCTGGGATAGTGGGCTACGGCATCACAAGGAGGTCATGTTGCCTGCATTGGCAGCTGTATTGCACAGCTTGGGTTGCACAGCTTCACCAAGGTATAAATTGCTCATGCTTTCGAAAATGCCTTCCTCCACCTCCACACCCCGGAACGAAGCTTCCGCGCTCCTCAACATTGAAGCTACAGCTAAAGGCATGTAAGCAGGACTGACAATAGCTACCCCGACACCGGCCACAAGTCTATCGCACAACAGGTCAGGCTTGTGTCTGTAGCGCAGCACGCCATACACGAAACCTATTGCGCTGCAGCATATGGTGTATCTGCCGAACGGTGTCGACCGTATACCAGCCCAAGCCATGTTGCCCCTCAGACCGTTCGAGAGCTGTAGATCCAGACCTCGCCGACTCCAAAGTTTCCGAGACCTGCTTAGTCATCGCAGACATCAAAGTGCAGTTGTTGTATGTTAGCTCTATGCACCACTATCTTGCACACAGTCAGCTCGATTGCGAGCAAACACCATGGTAGTCCAAGTGGCACCGTTAGTGTTGCCAGTCTTAACTCTCATTGCGATTGGGCAATACAGCAAATGCACATGTCTGGTGTTACCAACAAACAGCTGCCGTCATCACAATCAACGCTTGGCATGTGGCTGAACTGCATTGAGCTGGTTATGTGTAGGCCTCACACGAGAACACATACCGCTCTGTAGACACATCCACATTACTCTCACACTAGTCGCATCATCAGGCGAACGCATGATGTTAGGAAGTGTCCATGCATTCCTGCAGGCAGAGAAGACAGCTTTGTGTTTCTGTTGTCAACAAGAGCGGGTGGGCAGGGCATCACCTTGAAGTGATTGATTAGCCTGTAGTCCCAAACCTCGATTTCTATCATCAAGTCATCATGCCCAGCAATCTCTTTCCTGCCCAAAATGAACTCCAGGGTTTCGTCAAAGGCTGCCTCTCTGCCTTTTGCTGCCGCTGAGTACTTGGTGTCGCCATCCACACTCACCTTGACAGTACTGCAGAAGCAGCCAGCTTGTGAATGGCTCAAGCGACTGGTCACATGCTTGCTTGGAAGCAGCTGATTGAGTCTGCCAACATGTGCAGCTTAGACCTGGTCCTAAGTGGGGATATTTACGGGTAGTACTTGCAGTTAAACTGGCCAGAGTTGTGAGCCAGGTATGCNACCTCGCAGCATGCACTGCACTGCATGCCAGCGCAGCATCACATCCCGTGAAGGCATTGCAAATCTGCTTAGTAGTGATGCATGGCAATCGACGTATGGTTTTGTTTGTGTAACCTATCCCTACTGAATCACCCAAGCAGAAGTCACCTGTACCGGGAGAGCGCCCACATCAAGTTGGCTTGCATCCTAGCTGTCATGACATGCACAGTGGCTTTCAAGCAAACATGGACTTTTCCGTTCCTGCAAGCAATGCAGTTGTGGTTGTGGAATAGCTTGCAAATTATTGCCACTTGGCCATGCTCTGATGAGCAGGTTACAATATATGTTGAAACGGCTTAGCAAGTATTCTGTGCAGGTATCGCTTGCAACAGCAAAGCTGTATGCAGCTGCACAACAGCTAGTTGAGCAGATGTGAATGCGGGAAAAGGAAAGCCTCTGGCAAAGATCCAGACCCATCTTCAGCAGTCCTGCGAGAATTTTAAAGCATGTGCCTTGTCAGTCATGCGTTCTTGCAGACCAGCCATCTCCTCCTGCACAACATTTCTGCTTGGTACTGACCGCAGGAACAGCATATTCCTCCTGATGTGTGTTGCAACTTGACATGGCATGCAACAATCCTTGAGATGAGTGGGTTGAGCCGCATGATGTTGCTGAGCTAGAGATTTTGGCTTTGAATGAGCACCTCGTGTGTCTTCACCAGGTCTGCTTCACGGCNGGGTGGCTTGCAGGCAGCATCACCAGAGGACGCTGCGACCTCTGCACTCAGCTGCTGATTAAGGTCAAAGGTAAAGCCCGGAATGTTATTGGGCATGGGCTGAAGTTGCTGAGCCCAATGCTTTTGATGAGGCCCTGCTCCACTAGCTCCTCCATGGCACCCCAAGTCTCCTGGAAAGATGGATTCACTTTGGGCCCAGGCTGTGAAACAGGCCTGCAGCAACATGAGACATGTTGTGCACTTACCTGGTTTCCAATGCAGACTACTCTGACAAGATTTCCCTGGCTTTCTCTGATATACGACTCACAGCCCAGCATAAAAGTCTTGAGGCCACCCTGCTGTGCAGATGCCAACAATAGACCCTAGATTGCTTGTAGTCCTTGATGTTCAGGGCTCTTGGTCTCCCTGGCACCTGATTGAGAAGCACACCATTTGTACTTGCAACATCAGAGAGATTGGACTACCGGGCGTTGTTAGTTAGAAAGTTTTCCTGTATAATCACTTGGAGAAGAAGATTCATGCTCAGGATATCCCAAAGTAAGTTGCACAGACAGCACACCATCACAGCAAATGAAGTGAAACCTGTGCTGTGTAAAACTTGATATCGCTCAACCAAATACACGGTCTGTTGAGCTGGTTCCAGTCAGCTGTCATAGTCATGATCATGATTATGACTTTCTCAAATGTGTCAAACAATCTTGGTGTGCACACATGTTTGTGCTCCTGCAGACATGTTTGATGAAGTTGCTGACCTGCTAAGGATGCTTCACAGACAACAGTCAAGGTGCATAACAGCCGTGTGGCGATGTCATGGAATTTGGAAGGTACCAGTGAATTAGGTAGAGGTCCAAGTAGTCAAGCTGTAGTCGGGCTAGTGTGTCCTTCAAAGCCTGTTTGACCTTGTCTGCTGCATGATGGNCTCTGCTGGCAGGCATTGCAGTGAGACCTAAAGGCAAGTTCTGGCGAGGGACACACACATGCAGCTTCATGCACACGGTCAACANCGAATACCTTGAGGTTTACAATGCACAGAAAGTTTTAGTACCAAAATTGTGTGTGTGAGAAAAGACTTGGCAAGCAATGTCTCACATCAAGTGGCAATCATACAAGCGTTGCCAGCTTGGGGGCAACAACCTGACACCTCGTTCCAGACTTTGCATTGCACTTGCGTAGGGTCTGGCCAAGAACATCGGGGTCAGCAACATGAGCATCAAGAAGTTGAAGGATGTCCTGTCATACGCCAGGATTGTGCCAGCAGTGAACCAAGTGGAAGTGCATCCATACTTTCGCAACCAAGAGCTGATTGAATTCTGTGCTTCAAATGGAGTGCACGTTACAGCGTACTCATCTCTTGGCACCCCCAGCTNGAGCTGGTGCTCACTGAACTCATGTTCAATGGCGTTTTCAAGGTGAGCTGAGAAACAACCCGCTGGGTTCTGCTTCAACATTCTCCGGAGAGAGTCCAGAGACTGTCACAAGGTTGCATTTTGCTTTGTACCTACTGTGTGCGGTCGTGCCTGATATATGCGTAGTCAAGTCTTGCAAGACTTGGCAGTGTAACAAGTGGTGTTGCAAGTGTACTGCACAGTATGGCAGAACAGAATCAAAGGCTGTACTGTGAAGTTCATCGGGCATGGTGACCGGTGCAATGCAAGATGTCAAAATGGTCATGCCTTGCAGGATCTGTCAGTGGATGAGGTGGAGTTGCAGATGTCCCGCACAGTGTGGCAGAACAGAGTCAAAAGGCTGCCTTGTGATGTTCATTTATTGGTGCAGTGCACGATGTCAAGGTGGTTGTGCCTTGCAGGAGCTGTCAGTGAATCAGGTGGTGTCATTGGTGTCCTGCACAGTGTGGCAGGAGAGGGCAGAGGCAGGGCAGAAGGTGCGGGAGGACATGCAACAGCCCTTCCACGCCCTGCAAGAAGCGGCACGCAGAATTGGCAAGGTGCATTACTGCTCACCAGATCCTGTGTTCTCCTACAGATTGCTTGAGCGCATCACAGCCATGTCACAATGAACTTGCAACGATATTTGAGCGTGAGGGTACATTTTGCGGTCAATGTGCTTGTACCCGTTGATTTGGCATTGGTTTTCAACAGAGTGGCTCTCCTGATAAACAAATGTTCAATTTTGCAATCGAGCCACATGTCATGAGCAGCTATGACTATACGNGCAAAAGTCAGCTGCATTCACCACAATGCACACATAAAATACTGAACCTCTTTCTGTGCTGAAGATGGTAGACATGGATCTGAATGACGATGCTGAGAAGAAGGTGGTCGAAGGCGTCTTCTGGAATGCAGTGAACATCTTGAGCGAGCAGGACAGGCGGCTGCCCCACATCCACGCTATTCTGCCCATGCTAAAACGGGGCATTGGCGTGCACCACTCAGGCTTGCTGCCCATCCTGAAAGAAGTTATTGAGATCCTCTTTCAAGAAGGCTTGATCAAGGTACAATGCAAGCTGCTGTCACTGCCACCAAGGCTGTGCTTTCTACACTATTGCAAGAGACTACTTTTAAGACAAGGAATGCTTGGTTGTTTGAGGCAGTACTTTGAAATCGTTCAAGTATATGCAAGCACCATCTGCAATCATGCCTTGTCCTGCATGTATCTTCTTCAAGGTTCCCCCTGCGCTCTTTCGATGGTGGTTGTCCATAGATGCTCTCACAATGACATCCGCCAAGCTGTCTGCAACATGAGCCAAGCTGCATCAGTAGAGGAGCCAAGAGGATATCTGCTGCCTGTGAAGTATGAAACATAACCATGCTGTCATGTTTGGCAATGGCTGTGCCCATGTTTCCACACGCTAGCTATACTTTGGGATTGAACCTTAGACCCTATATAGTGCAGCAACTAGGGTGCAGTCTCAATGTGTGGTAGCCTGCACGCTCGACCAAAATGTTTGACATAAAGAAGAGGAAGAAAGAAGGGAGGCAAAGGCAATGCTATTCCACCTCAATAACCAAAGTTACGTGTGTTTTTTGTAACTTGTAAAGTGCTGCATTGCTGTTGACTCGCATATGCATATGCAGGTGCTGTTTGCAACTGAGACCTTCTCCACTGGGCTCAACATGCCTGCCAAGACTGTGGTGTTCACTAATGCCCGCAAGTTTGACGGAGGCTCTTTCAGGTAACTGCGGCTCAGCAAGGACAGGGGCATGCCTGCCTTCTCACATTGCACAGCTGTCTGCCAGCATAGCTCGCTTACGCATGATTGTCAAATGTGTATCAGATGTCAGGGTCAGAGATGCAAGAATGCATGCAACTCAAGTGCGTTCAGTTGCACGACGTGGTGATGTATGTCAATGCTACCTGGCTTAGTCATCGTTGCACAACACGCACAGACTGCAAGACCATCTTAAACTCAGACTCCTACAAGAGCCTCATAGGTACTTGCCTGCTGTGCCTGTGAGACTGGTCTTCCGATTGCATTCAATAGTGCCGCCAGTTCCTGCTTGTTGCCTGCATCCCCACAAATGCACATGCAGCCTCCTGCATACTCTTGCCCTGCAGCCACTTGTGCTGAATATATCCCATGCCATGTGCAATGTCACTTTCATCAGTCATCTGCAATCAGGTGGGTGAGCTCCGGTGAGTATATCCAAATGAGCGGCAGAGCAGGTCGGCGAGGCCTGGATGACAAAGGAGTAGTCATCCTCATGCTTGACACCAAGATGGAGCCGGCCATAGCCAAAGAAATGGTCAAGGGCGCTCCCGACACCTTGCACAGTGAGTTCCACCTGGGATACAACATGCTGCTGAACATGCTGAGAGTGGAAGGCGCAGATCCTGAGGCCTTGCTCAGGGCGTCTTACAAGCAGTTCCAGATGGAGAACTCGCTGCCACAANTCAATGGGGGATTCCAGCAGACGATACAATTCACTCCGCATGGGGCTGAGACGCTGACAGCTAAGGTGAGCATGTGAGAGAGGATTTTTCGATGATTTCTGCCAACCAAAACTGGCCCACCATATGTGCCCTGGGGCAAGCAGGAAAAATGTCTAACACTACGGGCAAAACTGGTTGAATTACGGGAAAGGGAAACAGGGACAGGAAGGGGGAGAGGTGTGGTAGGTAGAAGGGAAGTCACCTTTAGGCCCAGAGCCCTGCTGTCAGCTTGGCGCAAGTCCTTCGCAATGTAGATGCGCACGCTGCTGAGGGCCTCAACCTCGCTCACCTGTATAGGCACTACTTGCGGCACACCCTCCTCTTCTGCTGCTATGCACACTGCTCGCCTGCACACGGATTGCGAGTGTCAGGGCGTAGCAGCAACGACGTCTCAGTGGCAAGCAGTGTCTGCTGCTTTGGTTCAAAATTTCAAAGTCAGCGCAAATTTCATGCGCTCGCAGCACCCTTGAGAACCTTGAGTGGCAATGAGACAGCGAGCAGAGCACAGCCCAGCCTAGCCCAAGCCCAGCCCAGCCCAGCTCAGCACAGCACAGGACAGGGTTACGCAGCACAGCACAGCAGCAAGCCAGACGTGCGCACATGCACACCATTACTGTCATGCCAAGTACGGCATGTTGCAGCTTTGTCAACATTGCTCACCAGCACATCATATGGTGGACCTACTGATTGTATTGCATGGGTTTTGTTTATGGTGTAGTCGGGCATTTCAAACGGCCCATTGCACACAGCACAGCAGGTCGGTCATCATGTAGTGTTCATCACGCATACCATTGCCTGTCTTTGTGTTCCACATGAAGGTAANATCTATGGCTGCTAAGCCTGAAACAGCTCTTGCTCCACGATACAAGCTGAGCTCTGCTTCAGTCAAGCCTTGCCATTTCAGGTAAGCTGTCATCAACATTCCCAGAGACAGGACTGTTTAGGTGACACATCCATGGCACACTCAGCACTTACAGATTCAATTGCCAACCATCCCAAAACAGACCCTTGATTGCTGTTCATGCTGTTGATATAACTGCATCTATGACTGCCTGTTTGGCTGACGACAGCCGTTGCTTATTGTTGCTTCCGTAAACCAAGCCGGTGCTTGCCAGATATCCACATATAGGTGTCCTGAGTTTCTGTGCTGTGACACATGTCTGATGCCAGATTCTCTCTGGCTGCTATTGTGAGTTTGTTCCAATCCATGCTATTCAGATAGCTGTGTCTCAACAATGTCAAGGTTAGTGGTCTGCGGAAAAGCTTCTGCAGCACAGAACAGCACTATTTGCTGAAATTCTTTGCTGTGTATGGTCTGCCGGACTTGGTATTGAACAGCCATTTGCGGTGCGGCTCAGCCTGCAAAGATGTCCACAGCTCCTGAGTCGGATTCATTGGTAGTGTTCTCCGCCACATCCCGGCAGAGTGAGCAGTTTTGAACTCTTTCAGCACTAAAATTGCAGGCTTCTTCTTGTCTGCTGGCAAGCACAAAAAGTTTTTCTCCTTCACTGTATCCACGTCATCCTGTGATATGGTGGCTGCAGATGCAGGGCACAGGAGAGCCACCCAGTTGAGATCGCAGCGCAGTGGCGGAATCATAGTGTAAAAGGCTAGTAGGAGATGTTGACGTGATCCCTTGGCTAGAATGGTAAGTACCTTGATCACCTGTTTGAAGTCAACGTAGCCCCTTTGTTGTCTGGCAGAAGGCTCGTNTCTGACAGTAAGCTGCCAACGCATCAATAAGGGCTTGTAGTGGAGATGGGGTGCTGGCCATGAGGCAAATGATATCAGGATACACGAGGTCTGTTGGGTGCAGAGAGCAACCATGATGCCGGCTGCTGGGCAAGTAGAGTGAAGATGGTGGTGCAAGCTGTCGATGAAATCCCAAAGAGGGTGGCATTGAGTGGGCAGCCTTGCCTGCCTTACATGCTGTAACGCAAAGCCCAAAGATCACGCTTTTTCAGACCCCCAAGCAGGTGACGAACGAAGTTGAAACGACGAACGAACCAGGCGGAGTCAACGAGTCAAAGGTTCGTCCGGTCTCGCCCCAGGCGTGACGCCAACTTCTTTCAGCTACACTTATTGCGCTTGCTATTGGTGTTGTGTCGCTACTCCAGTCGGTGCGCTAGTCTTGTACAATATGGCGGAAGATAAGGTACGCTTATCTCACTGCTCGGTACAGTATGTTGCCGTTCAAGGTCCGTGACGTCCGGCTTCGTTCAGGTCAAGCTTCGTAGTTCCGACCAGCAGATGTTTGAAGTAGAGGAGGAGGTCGCCTTCCAGTCTTTGACAGTCAAGAATATGAGCGAAGGTGTCAAGCTGACACTGTTTTACTCGTGCACATAGCCTATTGACAGTACCTCAATTATACCCTTCACTATAACGCTTGCAGATACCGGACTTGACGCGCCTATCCCTCTGCCCAACGTATCTAGCAAAATTCTGGCCAAGGTGATCGAATACTGCAAATACCACGTCGACGCTGAAAAGACAGGAGATTCAAAGCCAGAGAAGCCAGCCAANCCTGCATTGTGCATGAGCATGCATGATTGAACCTGCATGTTGTTGCATATAGAGGCAACAAAAGGGGACAGCTTGATTTGCTCGTATGAAGATGATCGCCCATTTGAATTACCGTTTGAATCGAGTGGTATAAGTCATTACCCTGAAAGCCATCAAGCCATGTTGAGTGATTGATGCTCATGCTGCTGCTCGAAAACCAAAGTATGAGTGTTTTCAAAGGCTTTTGCTACTTTGAGACAAGTGCGCTGATGGTCAATGGTTTCTTGCAAAATCTAAAACTAAAACTGGTGATTTTATAGGTGCTGAAGCAGTTTCAGGTGGCCAGGGAGGCGAAAGGGCCAATCAGGGATCACCGGCCGCTTTGTCTCAATCTGGATGATCATGCACGGGTGTGTCACATTCCCAAGGCCAAGAAAGCCAACTTTAGAGACCTAGATGGAGTTGTGACACATGCTGATGGTAAGCCAGTGACAGAGAGCACGTGCATTCTAATGGAAGCAGCACTTTGCTAGGACTTGCTGCATGAGGTTGTGTGTGTGGGCTGNGCCCCACCAAGCTGCTGCTTCAGCAACCAGCCAGTACCCCTCCCCCTCACTGCGAGGTCCAGCAGCTTTGCGGGTTTGCCCCCCTGAGAACAACAGCAAGGCTGTGTCATCCTGCTCTGCATGAGCAATCCCTTCTTGAATGTGCTCAATGAAGGAGTGTGCTTGGCCAGGTACCTGCTAAAGCGCATGCAGGAAAGTCAATGCTCATCCTGAGTAACACAATGTTGACAGGACGAGGTTCAGCTTGCTGGACGGTCGCTTGCAGTGTACTGCATACAACCTACTTGCGATACGGTGTCACCTTCTGATAGTCCAGCAACAGCCAAGACTCTGTATGTTCTGCTTTAGTGTAGTCTGAGGCAACGAAGACCGCGTGGCACGCTACCAGGATCAAATTGCGCAAGTCTGGTCTAGGGTGCACACTGACATCAGAACTGCCCGCCTGTGCATGTGCAACCTGTGGATATCTCACCGCTGACCAAACCTGTCATATGCAACAAGGGCAACAGTGAGTCCCGTATGTGCTGTTTTGAAGCATTGTGAAGCTTGAGAGCGAAGATCTACACTCCGTTCGCACCTGCATGTTCATGCACAGGCTCCAGACGAGTGCGGCACATAGCGCCAAGATGACCACGGTATCCCTCCGTCTGCCCTTTCTCGATCGTCGAGCTCCTAGTTTACTGACGCGCGGTAGTAGCACATTGCTCGACGGCGTTATCAACATCGTCAAGATTGTCTGTACAGACGCTAAGAACAAAGACGAGCATATCGGCGAGCGGCGGTCAGGACAGCTGGCTCATAGTACCGATTTGATATAAACGTTGTTTGCAAGCTGTGTCTGACAGCACCTTGAATTACGCAGCGTTGCGCTGGCGAGAACAGGACCTTTTGCCCATGTGCTAAGCAGCGTCATCGCTGCCACTGGCCATGATCCAATATTGGTCAAACTGTCGCGATCTGTCGGCACAAAGTCAAAGAACCGCAAGCAAACATCACGAAGTTGCTTCGGCAGCAGACACCGAAGACGCTGCCTAAANTTGGGGCGAGGGTTGGGGTGAAGGGGGGATTGGCAGGACCGGCCGCAAAGCTCATCAGGTGTGTGAGTGAGGGCAGCGCACATTGCCAGCAGGTGCTGGGACAGGCAGGAGCTGTCGGGCAGCTGCTGGCTCTTTGACAGGTGATGCAGCGCTGCACCTCGATCCTGTCGCCATGAAAGCCAAGTGACTGNCAACCTGTTAGCAGATCTGCATGTATTTTGGGCTCTGTCGAACGTCAGTTCAGCGTAATCGTGCACGTGTGGATGAATTAACATGTCTGTGAGTAAAGAATAGTAATCGACAACTCATACAATTCAGCACAAAAGGGTGGCGCTTCAGTACTGACGCATGGATTTGGCGATTTATGTAGTGGACATGCGAGTCAATGCGCCATGTATGTGATTGACATAGGTCGGGATACGTTAACGGCGAAACTGCTACATGACAAATTGTGCCGAGCAACAATACCCAACCAGAGTCATCCAATTGAAATGAAGCAAACCCCAATTACATACAACAGCTCTTACGCTAACAGCATCCACATGCTATCGCAACTCCACACCCATTTCGTCCGCCAACACTTTTCGCGTTCTGTCTTGCAGCCCGTTGATCTCTTCATCAGTCAGACTCCTTTCCATGCTACGGTAGGCTATACGATAGCAATGACTTGTGCGTTGCTGCAAGCAGCACAATTTGCATCTACAGTACTCTTCGTCGTCCTCTACATCTGGAGCACATACAGCACTCCAGCTTTGTGGTCTGTGCGCTACAACCTGGACCTCCTGCTATGTTGCATGTTTGCAATCAAGGTGACATTCAGTTTACAGCAGCATACTAAATCACACTATGCAGCAGCCGGACCCATTTCCAGAAGGCTGGTAGGCCTCAGTCAGTGTCCTTGATATGCTGAACCCTGATGTCCTGTACATGTGTCCTGTATAGCATGGTGCATAGCAAAAAATAAAGGCACTTGTCATTCTTACGCAGCTAAGATCTACAATGACAGGCATGCCAAGGTAGAGACAAGTGCAATGTGCATGACGGCAGTACCCAGTTTCTAATCACAGCTAACATAATACATCAAGATGGCAACAGCAGGACTGTGTATACTCTGCAAACAGTTTTGTCAGGAGCCAAACCCGACAAGGCCTGTCAGTTTGGACTGCAGACTCTGCTTGTAGGTCTTCAGTTTGCTGCTGTGCCCAAGAAGATCCAACAAGGTGATCTTTGCTGAATCAATGCACCAAGCATCTGCTTGACTCATGATTCAAAGTCAGCATTCAGCTGCACAGTATGAATGCGGCTGCTGCACTTTGAAGCAATGGCCACAGATCAAGCAGTTGCTCAGCGAGCAACAGCTACAAAAAAAGATGGCCCTCCTCTGTACTTGCTGGTATATATCATGCCAATCAACACCACTGGTAATCTGCCTGAAAGCTGTAATGCGCCAGCATTGTATATTTGCTCCTGTTCTTCTGTGGTCTACAATGATAGTNTATTCCATTCACTTGCTGTGTCAGATCAGAACCCTATTGAAAGCATGCAGACCATTTGGCTATCTGCGTGCCCATCTGACTGTAGCTGCTGCGTGTTGCTTTTAGCGCTGCTGACATCTGTTTGTGCACTGCACTGTCAGTCATGCTGGCAGTGTACGTATGCATCAAGCACGCTTGGCAGTCACAAGGCATCTGCCTGACCATTTTGCTGGCATGTCCACCAGCATCTGCATAATGTAAGATACCTGACTCAGCCCTGAAGTAGCAGAGTGCTATGTGTAGGTGATTGGCAATGTCGCGCCAGTGTACAGCTTGGAGGGGTGCCAGGTGGCTTGTGAGTCAGCCCCAGGCTGCTCGGCCATAGCTTGGGCTCCTCAGGACCGGGCCTGCTTCCTCAAGGGCTGCCCCAGCAACCATACTGTGCAATGCCCAGTAAATCCTGCCCGCTACTGCATGTGTGCTGAGACCCATAAACATGTGCTGGGTTTGATGTGTGTTTGCTGCAATGCATGCCTGCTTGCTGAAAGACTGCCCCAGCAAACATACTGCTTAATGCCTTGTAGGCCTTGCATGGCCCTGTATGCAAAGTAATGCTACCATGTACGCTTTCTGGCAAGCAAGGCACCACTCGATGGCAACATGCCCAGTAGATCTCATGTGTCTCAAATGTGTGCCAACAGTCTTGCTCTGCATGAGCAAGAAACTCATGAGACATTGCCCAGCAGGCGCACCATGTGCTCTATGATGGTTGTTGCACATGTGCATGCTCGACATAACACAGCTGAAACTCCATCTGATTCTAAGGACCCCTTTGATGTCTGCACTATCTGGCACGCAGCTAGTAGCCAGCCCAGTATTCATGTCTGCACCACCTAGGGCATCCTTTCAGGAGCTTGACCAGCTGCAGCCAGATTCATAGCCAGAAACCTGGACTGACTTCAGGTTGCTCATTATGCAAGTCTATAAGCCTAAATGCGGCCACTGTTCCAACAGATAGCTGTTGGTATGCTGCACCCCCTTGTGCTGCCGATACCCCCAACACAGACCTGGTTCAAGCTGCAGGGACATGCACAACTGAGCATGATTCACTACAGGAGAGAACTGTCTATATGCTGCATTCCCTCGTGCTGCTGGCAGGCTAGCAGTGAGCTTGTGTGTGCGTGTGGGTGTACGTGCTCGCCTGTACATGGATCAAGTGCTGCCCAAAGTCAAACTGCATGCTCTGCACAGCCTGTCATGTAGTGGACATGGGACATTAGTCACCTCACTGCTGGAACAGGCGTACTCGCCNTCCACTGCCCCCAGGCTTCACATCATGCAAGCGTGCAATGCTTTGAACTGCTGAGTAACAAATGTGCTGTGATGTGTACAGCGCTGTCGGCTATACAGCGCTAGGACACTCCTGCACTTCGTTTGTGGGGGCAGTACAACCACTGTGACCTATATTGCCNTCTGTCCAAATCTACATTGGTCACAGTGTTTTTGGGCAAAAATATTGTAAAAGGAAAAATAAAACAGTTTTTGCTATATTTTTGAGTTTCTGTTTTCGAATTTTTGTAGGTCCGGTGTTGTAAAATCAACTGCATCTCTCTATGTGGGTCTCCAACACTACTCTGGTGTGGGCAGTCATGCCATCTATGCTGACTAGAGCAAAGCTGCTCATGTGCAGGGTGTTGTCACCGTATCTAAAGGGTGGCGGGGCCAAATCCCTTGACTTCCAGTCATTGTCCCAGGACTTGATACGCACCTCCATGCAGATCCCATTCAGTGTGCCTCCCTACATGTCACTCCTGGCAAGAAGCACTGCCACACTGGAAGGCATCGCTCTCATGGGCGACCCCGGATATCAGATGGTTTCTCAGGTCAGCCAACCTGTTGTGCACAAATCAGCTGACCTGTTGTGCAAAGCTCGCAGCCCAGACGCAGCACACTGTGCACTGCAAGGACCTGCCCTCATGGGAGGTCAGGATGCAGGACCTGTGATCCTGGCTTTGTATGCTACATGGGTCCTCACAATTTCTGAGTCCACGATGCAGGCCTATTGCTGTACGCTCTGAATGCACACTGCAGCCCCAGCATCAGCATGGGCTCAGCCACATAAGATTGCGTCGCTGGCCACAGCATACATGGTCGCTGAACTTGGGTGATGGGTCCCTTCCTGAGGCCAACTGATGCTGCACGTTGTTGCGCAATGCTGCTGTGGTTTGCATTAGCATTGGGTGCATCAGCAGTGTTTGCCTGTCCTGTGAACGCTGCAGCTTGATGCTGCTGATTGTATGGCGGCCACACGTCGAAGCTCAAGCCAGCATCATTGAACACATGGGCTTCATTGATGAATGGCTTCGCCTGTACAAGCACCAGACGCACTCAGGGTGCAACAGCTGTAGACATCACAGCACTCATGCTGAATGCTCATCAGCAGAAGTCTATTGCTTGCTTGTTGCTTGAGGTATGCTTCGGCATCTGCAAAGTTTCACAACACCACCATAGCTGCAGCAGTGTCCGTTATGCTAGATTGCAACATCAACACAGCACAGAACCATCACAACAGATTCATGACGACATGCTGTGCAGTTTAACATACTACTGCACCACAGCAAATGCTCAAATCAACAGCTTTCTGTTTGCAAGTCTGCAACACGTAGGCCTGGCACAACTTGCATGCAATGAAGTGTTCATTCGCTGTCTGTGACAACGCTGGAATGCTTACCATGTGGCCTTGCACTGTCAGGGCGATGTCAACTCTGAGCATCACATGCTGCGCCATCCTGATTGGCCTGCCTGATTTGGCAATGGCCTGAGCAGCACTGATGGCCACATGGGTCAGCAGCCCATGCATTGACTCATCCCGCCAAATTGGATAAGGGAAATAAGGCACCCGAAATTGGTCTATACTGGTGCTGTTGAGGTCCTGCTGATCAATCTCTTCAGGTGGAGTCAGCCAGGGGAGCTTGGCTGCATCATCAGGCAAACAGCCTTTACTTCGTGGCCTAACTGTGTGCTAGAGAAGAAGATGAAGAGGTCCCCTCATCAGGCACATGGAACTGGTCTATGTAAGTCCATGCAGCTCTTCGTCAGCAGCCCGCAACTTCAATCCAGGATTTGCAGTGTGTGCAACTTAGTGAGATGACAGCACATGCCAACAAGCAGACTACGTTGAGTGGCATGCAAGGACACGTGGAGTCAGCAGGAGTGAGTATGACACGCTGCTTCCCATTACAAGATAAAGAGAAATGTGCACATTGTTTGTTGGCAGTCCTGCTGCATATTGTGTGCAGTCCTTGATGTAGTCGGCATGAAAGATAGTCCTGCTGACTGTACATGTGTGCGCATTATCAGGATCCAGGCGTTTCTGTTTGATGCTGAGTCTGCTGGCAAGACTGCATCAATGTTGCATGCAATGCTGGGTGACGATTCTCAAATTAGAAAAGAGCCTGATGTTATCCAAGACTAAGATGTNATCACAACCCTTGCTGTGTCCAAGGTCTGATCAGCTGCCTGCCCCTGGCCACAGTCAATGCTGCTTGTGGCACAGCATCTACAAAACCCCGTGGCCACACGCGCTATGTATGCACAGTTGAACGTGATCCAGTCATTCTCCAGAGCACCTCTAGCAGTACATGCAACAAGGGTGTGAACCATTCTCTTGCAGTCGCAAGCTTCATAATCTGAACACCGTGACAAATTCAGAACTCTCATATGCAGGCCACAAGCAATGATATTGCCAGCAAGGTAGAGGAAGCAGAGAAGACGGAACAGGAGATTGATGAAGCAAGAGAGCAGTACCGCTCTGTTGCAGTGCGAACCAGCTTGCTCTTCTTCTGCATTGCTGAGCTAGCTGGAGTGGACCCCATGTACCAGTACAGCCTGGCCTGGTTTGTGGCCTTGTTCCTGCGCACAGTACAGGCCACTCCAGAGGTGAGCCTGAGCTAGGCTTACAAAAGCCTGACACTGAAAAGATTATCCATGCAGAGCTCCAATATCTGTAAAGCGTGGTATCGCTCTCACAGTGTGCTTGCATTCTGCATTCACCAGCTTTCCAGCTAAAAGGCAACCTGCACTGCTGTATATTGGTGACAGAAAATCTGGCTGTGACACGTAATGTATGCCTGATTGCTGAAATAGGTTGTGCGGTGTGTACAGGCTGAGTCGGTGGAAACGCGCAGCAAAGCTCTGAATGAGGCCTTCACATATGCCCTCTTCATCAATGTGTGCCGAAGCCTTTTTGAGGCGCACAAGCTCATGTTTTCCTTCTTNTGTTCTATGCTGTTTTGGACCCTTGTGCCACATATACTGGTCACTTACTCCCCTACTGCCCTGCTACATTGGTTTAGTATGGCAGCTGATGTAGTATCTGAAGGTCCTCTGGTAGGGCCTTGCTCATGCCCATGCATGAAAATGTTGCTAATGTAAACAACATGCATTACCGGTACTGAAATCAATGGGTAAGGTGTGGTAAATCCTCAGAGTAATACAGACGAATTCGTCACACATCATGGCATTACCACACTCCCACAGTATGAACAGCACACGATTCATATGCTATTGTCTCGCCTCGCTTATAAACCTTTGCATAAACTACGAAACCGCTGACAGCTATAAAACTGGCACACGATGCAAAGGCATGCCGAGCCTAGTACACAGGTCTATACTGCTAGCTAGCAGTCTGGTGATGCAATTACATTTGCATCAGCAAAAGCTACCTGAACCACCAGACAACTAGGGACTACAGAAGGACTCACGACAAGGACCATTTTATTGATGACTTGACCACCAGGTTGATGACATCATTGTTTAGTATGTGGTCCATAGACGTTTCCAAACCTCTTCGACGAGAAGACCCTGGAGACGCCTGTTTGCTGAATGTTGCATGAAATGCGCTAGTGCAAAGTTGTAGAACGATGACAGGGCTATAGAAACACTCGATATGTGACACGTGATGATTTTCTTGTCGAGTGCGCAGAAAGCATGTTTCAGTAAAGCTCATGCCCTTGTAACTTACAGCAAATGCAGCCAACTTTATCAACGCAGCAATGCCAGTCTAGTTGAGGGCTTGATCCGTCTGTGCAGCTGTTTAGTTGTTAAGCTGACAACAAACTGAACAGGCCAAACACTTGGGACCGACAATCCCTCAACTCAACACCAGTTACAATGCACAGAGAGTGGTCNAGCGGAGCAGCAGACTTTGGCAGCTGCAAGTGAGGAGGACAGGCTAGCAAGAAAGTCGGGCCCACCAGGTTTGGAACAAGTGCCAGCAAATGCTCAGTTACAGCCACAGCAGCCCATAGCGGGTACAGGCATAGGGCCAAATGCAGCGCTTGGCTCTGCTATTGATCACAGCGCAGCAACTCAACCTGCAGAACCCCAAGCCTCCTCTACTCTGCAGCCTGAGGAGGCGACTCAGGCGTCAACCACAGTGTCAAAGATACAACAGCCACCAGCAAGTGGCTGGCAGCGCTTCAAATGGTTGCTCTGGGGTACCCCACCTGGGTTTTGGAAGCGAGGGCAGCCACCCGCTGCAAAACCTGGCTCGCCTGCCATCAGCAGCAAGAGCATGCCTGCTGGTGATGCAGTTTCTGACGCTGATGGTGATGATGTGAAACGAAGCCGCTTCTCACTGGCTGGTGTCATACAAAGGGCGATCCTGCAAACAAGAGTTGTCAGAGATGAAGACGTTGCTCGGTGAGTGATATATATATATGCTGTGACACAAGCAAGCATACTCATTTCGCAAGTCTGCAGTTGAATGTGCCCTTTACTTTACCCTGTGCAAGACGCTGTCGACATGTGCACGCGCCTGCAACAGGCTGATTGTGCTAGGTCCTTGAGAGATTAGACTTGCTTGCAGATTTGCATCGAAGNACTTGATGCTGGCAAGCATGTTCTGCTGTTGGACCCAGGCTTGGTGTATATATGACATGCTTCAGGTTGCCGCCCTTAGAGGGCCCTTTTGCTAGATCTGCTCTGAAGCGGCAGGCTGACTTTGGCTGTATGGCATTGAGCCTTGGTGCTCACTGGAGTGTGATACCAACCCCGGGACTGTGTCCCTTTTGGGTATGTGTTTCTTTGGGATGTGTGTCACCACAATACTGAGCTTATACCATGCCTACGTATGCTACCTCAAGCAGCAGCCGTTTACATTCCAACATCATACAGATCTCATGCTTGGGGCAAAGCCATGACATGCATGCTGCCACATGCAGGCATTTTGGATTGCCCATGATGGAAAAGCTATTGTATGGATCCCGATCAAAGCCCGGGGACAGGCCCCATCAGCCAGATTTCACCACACAGCCAACCTCTTCGACGGTGAGGCAAGACACACGTCTAAACCCGCAACATCAGCCCATTGTTTCAGTCATGTCATGCTGTTCTTGTCTGTGGGCAAATCTCCAAGGTCCATGCAGTGTACAAACTTATTGTTCAGGTGTGCCTATTCAAGCAGCTGCACTGCGCATGCCAGCATGGGCAGCAGCCACTGTGCAACACACACACGCACGCTAGCTGCAGCCACGTTCCTTGCCTCTTCAGGTTGGAAGTGCATATGCTGTCATGGGTAACAGCCACTGCACAGGCTACAAGTCAAGGATGCAATCTTATGCTTTGCATGCTTAGGTGGAAGACAAATGGTGTTGTACGGAGGGGAGGGGCATGAACTGATAGATGGGACCCCTCTACAGGGGCCGGCCATCTACCTACTGGATGTTAACAGCCTCACATGGCGCCGCCAAGAAACACACTGCGCCTCTGTGCAAGATTCCCCCGGCGTCAGATCCCTCCACATAGCAGCAGTAAGCACCTCATTGCAACCTTCACTTCAACCCACGTCAACCCTATCAAACCTTCGCTGTGACCTTCACTTAGAACTCAAACCCTAAACCACGTGGTCATTGTTCACTGTGTCAACAATGCTGTTGGACCCTTTGTTTCATGGCTGGGTGATCAATGGCGTGATGTGCTTTTACTAAGGACCATGCACCTCTTTGTATCACTCCCATGATACACAGTCTTGACATAGGAACAGTAAGCACCCGACTTGGCAGTCATTGCTGCTGTGAAACACTGCTGCAGTAAGCGCACTCATATCAATGTGGGTGACCATTGCCTGCCATGGCAATCAGCAATCAACCCTCTCCACCCCTGTATGACACCTCTAACAACAGGAAATTTTACGTAGCAACCTGTATACACTTAAGTAGGCTCTCATCGCGTTGCCGAGAGGCTGCTGGTCTGAGTCTGCTGGTCCACACCTGCATTCCAGCAGCCTCATGCAATGTCACTTGACTCATTGCAGCTGCATGTGCAATCCCTAAGGTGTCAGGCAGCACCATCTGTATCTGACATGTAAAGGTCCTGTACAGCTACAGCTATATTTGCCATACTCTTGTCACAGCTGAGTGTTACTAACCTCACAGACTGCTAGCATGCAGTACAATGCAGCTCCGTGTGAAGCTTGTTTGGTGTCAGATTGCACCATATAGACGAAACAAGCACCTGACGAGCTCTGTTGATGCCATGCCATTTTGAGGATGCTTTTGCTCAAGCCAAATGTCAACAGCGNTGTGGCTACACAGAACAGCATGCATGTAATTCTGATTGCGCAAGTCTGGCACGAAGTCGGAAGGTCTGACATGCATTCTGCGTGGGCGTGTTTGCCATTGTGCACATGCTGGACAGAGTCAATGATTGCACAAATTGGAGAAGCCAAGGGACACCGTGATTGTGAGATTGTACCTGAGCAGCAGCCTGCTAAGCCTAAGAAGGGTTTACCTTGGCATAAGCTCATATTGCGTGTAAGTCATATGCCAAATATGCATCGACTGTAGGGACTGCGAAGGACCTGTTGCTCTTATGCTGCTCCCACTTTGGCAAGACAGGCTACTCAGCAGGTCAATAGCCCTTTTGTGTGGCACAAGACCCTGCATGTCCTCTGCAACTGGCTCCTACTTTTTCACATATGTTGTGCATGTTCCACACAGGAAAGCTTTACAGCGTGGCGGGCAACTAAGCTGCTGCCTGACATCATGCAAACATGGCTGGACTCTGGTTCTGAGAAAGATGAAGAATCGCTAATCTTACAAGCAGGGACCAGCATGAGGCGTGAGGACTTTGTGGCGCGGCTGCTGGACTACCTGCAGGGCACCATCATGCANTCCTGGAATGAGTCTGCTCACAGACAGTGCTAAACTCCATGCACTTGACCAACACTGTAGATATGCAAGCGTCAGCATCTGGTGAACCAGCTGAGACATCAGTTCCATGACAGTTATCAGAGAACAATTGCATGACCATGCTAGCATGCAAACTGACCTTAGTTTGTGCAGCGTCTGTTCTTGGTCAAACTGCGTGCGCCAGGATGCAAAGTTTTCTGGTGTGACTTGTGTCCCATGCGCTCGCTGAGCAGCCAGCCGAGCTTCTTCAGCTTCAAGGGCTCGCCGCTTGGCCTCCTCAGGGTCCACAATTACTTCATCAGGTACGTCAGCCTGCAAGCAACATGGACATGCAAAAGCCCAGCCAGCCACAATATGTGTCTAGTACGGTTGACACAGTTAGCTATTGTAACAGGTGCCACTTCACACAAGATGCATGCACAGTTGGATTCCTCCCGCAGTACGGTGTCAACAATGTAATATGGGCCAGTCAGATGCAAGCTGAAGTACTTACGCAGTACAGCATGCATTGTGATGGCTCAGGATGTACTTGACTATATACATAGAGCAATGATTTGTAAGATGCTGTCCAATGCAGCCAAGGTGACAAATCTGAGCGGAACTTTGCGCCCTTTCCATTTGTCCCTGGAGGAAGAAAGGAGGAGGACAAGCTTGTCATAGATGCTCATTGCAGGGGCACTTCTAACGCAGTAGTCAGATGACTGGTGTATGTGTGTCACCTTATCTAGCATCCATTCTTGCGCTGCTGTGACAATAGTATATATCATTGCCATGCCTAGATTTTCCTGTATCTGCTCCTCAACTAGACTTTGCAAGCTCTTGAGGTCTTCATTGCTCATGCCTTGTACACTGCACTCAAGCCACAGCACAATAGTTTGTGGCAAGCAGACAATAAGCAACGCAGTGCCTTTCCAGTCGGAAGGGCGCAGTAAGTTCTACATATGTGCATGCTTACTTGCTGATCTTCAGAAGGGGCGCTTCATCTGGATATGCTGCTGTGTGCGCGAATAGGATATCAAATTGCACTGCATTCGAGAGTAGATGTGAGTCCACACTGTAAGCTTGAACAGATACAGCAAGACCAGCTGCCCACTTTTGGAAGCGCCACTCAGCGCTTCTGCTTCCTCATGGCCAGTGGGCAAACCTATCCTATAGCATCTGGCATCATCTGGCCAACCGCTTGGTGAAGCACCCTGCACTTCTGCAGTCAACATTGCAGTACAGATTGTATCTGCAGCTTTACACATCTGGCATAGAAGGTGCTCACATTGGGCAGTGTTCCACGACGTTGATGACTAAGTCAAGAGTGACGCAAAAGCCGCAACACTACCTCCAAAGTCTTCCATCAGTATTGACTCAAGTGCTTCTACCTCCATATCCTGTTCGGATTGATAGTCCATCCGAGCTACAGCCACTCAGTCGTGATAGCAGCGATTCCCGAGGTGTCACTGCACCGTACTGCAAGCTTCAGTAGAGTTGATGTGGCTGGCTGTGGTGTTGGGAGCTCTGGACGGCAGCCGAATTCTGTGCGATGCAAGAGGGAAGTTGCCGGTGCTGTACGTTAATGGCACATACAAGCGGGACACATGCCCGATTCAGCAAAAACTTTGCGCTTGCCTGAAAGTCAACGATTTGGCCTGTGTTACGGGTTTTGCTCGTTTATACAACTCGGCAACTCGACCCTCATTCATTGAAGTTTAATGGCTTTGTCAGAAAATGATGCAATTTGTGTTGTCATACGCTTTGCTGTTTCAGATTTTGCTCAGCATCGACATGAGCATTGCGACACTTACAACATGCCATGCATGATTATCTGCCGGCTCACATACTGCTTGCCTTGAGGTTGCAGCGCTGACTTCGTCGCAGTCCTGTGGCCGTGCCGCTTGCAACTCGCATGCTGACCATCAGCCTGACGCGCANTCCATCCTGACCAGCACTGCTATCAAGGTGACCCCACATACACACACAAACGCTGCTTTTCCTGCAAGACTCTCCTCAGCTAGAGCTATACTTGCAATCCCCCACTTGTGCAAGTTTTGTAAGCATGCAACAATGGCTGAAGAATGTGACAACTGAACACTGACATATGTCATGCCAGACATCTGCTGTCCTATGCTGTGCTTTGTCACGCTTTGCATCGTGTGATGTGCATGTCTTGACTTGGATTCTGGATGTGGGGTACACAGTGCTGCTGGTGGCAATACTGCTAGCCTTTATGGGCCACCTGCTCTTTGGAGACTTTGAGCACACCATGCAGACTCTGCCAGCCTCCATCTCAGGTCAGCCACACCCCCTTGCACTGCAGCACGTCAGCCAGGCAGACACTCTCTAGCTGCACAATGCACAGATCTTTGTGAGGAAGAGCACACTTCACATCAAGTTAGACTGTGTCTTGTTGTTCCTTGTTGCCATCTGTCATTCTGGCGTGTTCAACTGGGCAACTTTCCAAAGTATCATGAACACAGCCCTCTCGACTGGCCACTTGTGGCTTACTGAGCTGCACATTCATGTATACACATGTTGCGCAGGGTACTTTGAAGTGATGTTCACACAGCAGGTTGCACCGTACAACCAGAACCTGGCAGTGAACATCACCTCAACGATGGAAATGAACTGGCTGATGCGCTCCCAAGCCTCCGCCTGGTACTTCCTGCCCCCCATCACCAGCATCCTCATCCTCTGGTGGTAAGCTACCTCATGCCATTCTGTGCTATGTCTGCTTGCTTTAATTTGCGGCTGATCCATGATACGCCACTCAGTGATGTGCAATGGTCCAGAAGATTTTGTAGCATCAACATTGACTGTGCCAGCACTGCATCGAACATGTATAGAAGTCGGTCATGATTGAGACGCTGATGGCTTGTTCAGCAGTACACATGGGATGCCTCTGCACTTGGGAACCTTTTTTGGCACATGCTACAATTAGCTTTAGTACAAATGGCTGTGTCCTGAGATGCACTGGACCCCTCCCAAGGGTGCCANTTTTGCTTACCAAAGCACAGCAGCTGCTGCAGGCAGACCACCGCCATCCGATCTCTCGCAGTCACGTACAGGTGCAGCTGTGCAGAACCCCAACAGCTTGCATGATAGCGCATAACTCTTCTTCCTCTGCTGGACACACAAGAGGCAGAGTTCACATGTCGCGACACCGCATCTGCCTGAAGCAGGCATATCTGGGAATGCACATGACGTATGTGTTTGCGTATGTCCGCCAGCAGCACCTCAGATTGTGCAATGCAATGTTGCCGTGAATGGCTGCAATTGTATACTCCTGCCTCTGCCCAGGACTGTGCATCTGACGACATCTTACACAACTGTACAATACGCAGACAATTGTTACATCAAGTCATGCTGTGCTTGCAGCGTGTCACATTCCTTGAGGGCCACAGCGGGTGTTTGGCTCTTCAAGCAGTTCTTGCAAATCTTCTAGGAGAGTCCAGCCTAGCAGAGCAGCACCTGCAGGTGTGCATTGCTACTGGCAAAGCAAGGGGCCCATGGTGCAAAAAGGTGTTGCCCAAGATGGGCAAGCCAATGCCAGGGGTTTACATGCAAGGTCTTCTCATCTACAATGCTGATGGGAGCATTATGCATGAGGAAAGTCTGGCAGAGCATCTCTGCCATGAAGTTATCGCACTAGCAAAAGAGCTAGGTGCGGTTGTATAGCTGCAAGCCATGTTCCAAACCAGCATGCCTGTCAAACGCTATGATTAGTCGTCAACAGCATGACGTGCAGAGCCTGTCTGTGCATGCTACAGCCTGCTTGCAACAGCCACAGGGTACTTGCTCAAATTGCTGTTGCTGTCATGTATGGGTGCAATGTGGTACCTGACATAGCATATCAGTCACTGTGATGCAAACGTGTCCATCCAGGACCATAGCCACACACATGTCCATCCAGCGCCATAGCCACACAGACCAACACACTGTATGTGCTTGTTGCTTTGGCTATGCATATGTCAACTGAACTTTCAAAGCAAAAAGTGTGTCATTGAGCCCTCAACAACCCCCAACAACGCCACTTTCTTGCAGACATAACTTGGGCAGCCTGCGCATCTGACCAAACCATTTGCACCATCCAAACTCCACATTCCAGATGTCTATTTTGCCGCTCATCAAGCTCTAATGCTGCCGTGTTGCAGACATCACCCTGGCAGCCTACTCATATGAGCGCATTCTAGCAGAGACAACGAACAAAGACACAGACAGACTGCTCCCCTATGAAGACCCCACCCCAGAGGGGGTTGGGGACCTGACCGAATTTGTGGGAACTCATGCGATCCAGAAGTTCATCTTCATAGCACCTCCAGACAGAATTGATGAGGTTCGCGGTACCATTGCAGAGCGTCTGAGGGATGGCAGTGAGACTTCCCTCACTGNCTGCAAATGAGTTGCTCACTTGACAGCAGTGGAAGACGGGATTTCGTGAAAGGTGTGGTTGGCCTTCTCTTGCAGCATGAGCTGCCACTCCTCCATCAGGCTGACCAGCTGCTTCAGACTCTCCATGATGGCCTGCAACCAGTGCCCAGGGCTTGAAGGCACAGGGCATCTTGCACTCAGGGTGCCAGAAGCTGTACATCAGGTGTGTCCAAAGCTAAATAACACAGCTGAAAGGTAAGGAGCTACAAGCCATAGCGAAGCTGTGCTACGCTAGGGTTCCCTGTTATGACAGCTGAAAATGAGTGCTGGTATTTCCTGAACAGCGCCAACAACATTGGCATGCAAATACCTCAGGATGCTCATCAGGGATGCGGGCAGCCAGACCAGCGAGGCCCAACACCAGAGCATTCCTGGAACGTGGCATTGCTCGGAGAACTCGCTTCATCAGAGCTACAGCTTGTATGCGTATGCTGGGATCTGCATGCAAAATGAGCCCTGCACGAACAAGTTGCGTCGCTCCAGGGTAAGTTTAGAGTCCCTTGCAGAGAAGAAAAAGCATGCTCTTGCATTTTCTTGCAGCAGGTCACATTACATCCCTCCAGAATGATCGATATGGGCTTAAAGGGGACAAGTAGAGGCAGAGGTAGAACCACAACAGTTGTTGGCTTTCGCCTGCTTCACGCAGCGAGTCACGTTTATACTGGGCACTGATCACCAAAGAGTACACGTATGAAATATGCTTAGGCACAGCCTTGCATGGGCTCATGACCGTCCACAGCCCTGAGGTAGATGCAGAGAGACACTGGGAAAATGCAGAACAACAANTGATTCCAGCTGCGGCATCACTGACTCAGCTTGCCCTCTCTGCTCTGCTGACAGCATCCAGGTAGCAAATCCACGCAAGGGGCAATGACACAGAGCATGCATGTCTTGCATGTGCTTAATGCAGAGTGGGAGCAGGCAACAGCAAGCCAAGATCTGGCATGCATGGATGCTCACGTTGAGCCTGTAGGGCACTTGGGACCCCTCATATTCCCACATGTCATCTTCAGTCTGCTGTAAAACAGCTGACCAGAAGCTCATGTCAAAGGTCTGGTCCTGGTGGATCATGGGATACAGCTCCAGAACTACTTTGGTTTCGGTCAGTTCCTGGGCTCTGCTCAGTATCTGTTCCCTGCAGATATGTTTTGACATGTGGCGTAATGCACATACGTGAAAGCTCAGTGCCCACTGGATGCANGCACATTGCCCATGCAATGCTGTGTGCATGTCATTTGCTTAGTGTTTCTACTGATCAGACTGCTCGCAGTTGATCCTACTCCTCACATGTACTAGGAAGGTCACCCTGACAATTGTGACAGGCATAAATGGGAGAGATACTAGGCAGATGGTCCATGTTTGACATCAATCGCAAGGTTGCACAGCAAGTAGCACTGATGAGCTGAGAACATGTATTCGATGCATGCATGCCTTGTTCAAGCGATGACAGGGTTTACAATGAGCTTTGTAGGGCCAAGATCCAGCAGTTTCCGCGACTATACCTGCCTGTGTACTTCTGCAGCTTGCCGGACTTCATTGACCATTTGATCCTGCAACCTTGCCTGAGCGCGTTTCTCCTCTGAAGTTTCCCGCCACCGATTGCTGCGTGCATCAGTGCATGATGGGCGCGATGAGCATACAGCTCTTGGAACAGGCCATGCAGTCTGCCCACATGATGTAAGCATGACTACAAATATATTTGGTCACAACACTGTTTGTGGTTCTGCAGACACATGCTTACTCATCCTTGTATGACTGCCATTCTCCTTCAGGGAAATCCCCTCCAGAAAACAGTTCTGCTACAGGTATGCTGGGAGGATCTGTCTGAACCTTCTTCTTCTTGCCTGCAATGCCAAAGGAAGCATGAAGCACACGCAACACAGAGTGTTAGCTCCTGATTGTGCATGCATGCTCAATCTGACTATGCATGCATGCTTACCCTTGCTCTTCTTTTTCTTTGCTGCCTCGCCATTGCTGTCTGCCGCATGACCGTTCGAAGCACCATTGGGCACACCAGACTCTGTGCCATGCTCTGCAGATTGTGAGCCGTTCGTCTGTGAAAGTTCGGTATCGTCAGTAGCGCCTTCCCCAGCGGCCTTCCGGGCTGCTGCTGCCTTTTTCTTGGCCTTCTTTTTGGCCGACTTCGATGGCCCTGGGGCGTTCTGGACAGCAAGACGGTGTTAAGCATCGGCGCTGTGGAAGCGAGACGCGGCCGGTACAGGTTAGCAACACGAAAGTTTCGGAACTAGTTACTTCGTGGTCAGCCTCTTCCTCGACCTCGTCCTTGGTACCCATTGTCAGACCTTCCAGCTTTACTGTTTCTGCGCTTTGCGCAGATGCATCTGCGTTTACCATGCTTGCCCCTCGAGCTGGTACCTGCTGAATGCACGAGATCACAAGGGCATGTCAGGCAGATTGCATTTAGAATCTCGGCTCCATGGAGGTAGCTTCAAGTTCAGCTTATGAAGGGACGCATGCTCTACTGCATTAACACTGACTCCACGTTCATTGATTGGCAATCGTTACTGATTTTCGCCAACCAAGCTAGTCTCCTGTGTGGCATGCATGGAAGCATCCATAAGGTGCTTCAGGAAACGAAGTAAATGATGCATCAGCTGATTACATGGCAGCTGGCCTGACACAGCAGGATTCTCGTCTTCCTTTGTAACGCGTCTGAGTGAGTAACTTGCTCTTGCAAATTGGCCCGAAGTAGCCTACTCGGCAGTGCATAGCACTTCAGCTGTGGTACCTCAAGTGAAGACACAACACTGTTGGGCCAGCAATGGACGTTGCACATGATGGCAGCTTGTGACATTGTATGATGGCCACATGCGCTGCTGCACGGCTCAGATTGGCAACCACATGTGTAAGACACCTCACAATGCAGATTGTCATTCACTCAAGTTTCTATCTCTGCAGCCAGACAATGCATGGCATCACTGTAGCTCAGATTGCGAATTTATCTCGGCATACACAAATGGCCACAGCAAGGCGTCCTCATCTTTGCCGCCTTTCACCTCATCCTTGATCTGTTGCTGAAGGTCAGTGAGTGGCTGCAAATCTGCCCCTAAATTCTTGCCCAGCCACACGGCACTGGAGTCATGGTCTGCAACCTACACAAGGAAAAACAAAAGAGTTATGCATGACCATGCAGGGACCAGGTGTATAAGAGACAGGACTTGGAACAGATCTATGCTGGATTCTTGAGGCACATTTGTGGCGTAAGATTCAACACACCGGCTGCGATGGTGTTATTGGAATTGGGCTTGTCATGTATTCAGCTCTTTTGGTGGCAACACACTCTGCTCTTCTTCCACAGGCTTGTTGCTAGTCCGTCTCATTCCTTGTTTCACGTGGTGTTGCTAGACAACTTGCATGATGCTTTTCAGCGAGGGGTCAATAATTTCAGCAGATCCATATCACATGGTCCTAACATGGTTGGCTATGACATGACTTGTGATGCCTTTACTAACTTNGCTGTGCTTGGACAGCATACAGCATTGATATACAAATTGGGTCATGTAAAGGTGTATCATACCATGAGCTGACATGGTCTCTTGAACAGTCAAAGGGCACTGCAGCCAGTAACCATTGCAAGCAGCAAACATTCTTCAGCTGTGCAACAGCTTGTGTTGAAATTACCCAGTTTCAAAATTGTGTTTCAAGCCATCTCAACCAGTGTATGTCACAATGCACTGCAACACGACTTCCTCCAGGTTGCTGGAGCCAATGTCACCAGCTCCATTGGGATGCAGTTGTGCTGACCTGTGTCATGTGCCAGCAAAAATATGAGGTCATCATCTGTCTGGTCCTTCACCTCCATCTTGACTGGGGCGCTGAAGCCTCTCAGGAGGGAAGGCACCGGCTTGCTCTGCACTCCTGTGAACGCAAACTGCTGCTGCTCCTCACACACCCTCAGCACCGTTGTGGTGCCCCCAGACTTGCCTTCTTCACCCTGCAATCACAGGCAAGGGTTGCACACAGTTCATGTGTTGACTGGACAGCACCAACCCAGTCATGCCAGTCCTCATGACAATTGGCAGCCAGCGGTGCTTGTATCAATGATCAGAAGCGGCTGTGCGCATGCATACACAAAGAGCACAGGGTACAGTCAACACTGTTGTTGCACCCCATTGCACAGACGAGTGCACAGTCTGAAGTCTGCTCTGTCAACACAACATGCTATGACACCAATGAAGTGGACTTCGCTCAGTCACCACCTCACAGGAGGGCCCTGAAGATGATCTGGCCAGGACATATGCAAGGGTGACTCTTGGCATGCTGCAGGAGACAGAGTATGCTGAGCAGTTCCGCAGCATGCAGCAGGCTGCAGGCGTGGCAACCAATCTGGACTTAGTTGAAGGATGTGTCACTGCTGAGACTGTCAACTTCCAGCTTNTCAGATTGACTATCTTGTGCCGACTGTCAAGAGAGTAGTCTGTCAGATGAAGCCCACTGTGGACATTGCTGCCAGCTTGTGGGTAAGCTGTGATTTGGCCTNATGTGTGTCAGGCTACTGACTACAACCTTGCTTTTGAGACCTGCTGCCTGTCGGCGCAGAGAGTTGTGATTTCACGCTGCACTGTGTTGCAAATATGTCAATCAATCGGTTATAGTTCTGAGGACAAACACGAGGCCGACAGACTATCCAAGCATGCAGTGACATCAGGTAATGTTATGACTGCATGGATCAGCGTGTGACTGCAGCCATGTGTACTGACTGCCTTTTTGCTGCATGTGTGCCATACTCCTAAGCAGATCAAGGGGATTAAGTGCATACATGATCTTGGTGCATGCTTTTTGGGCAGCTTGCTGCAAGAGTGAGTGGACACGATACCATCCTCTGCATACCTGGTCTGGGAAGTACAGAGCCTTTCGGGAGGATGCCTGCAACGCCACTATGAAAGAAAGGTAAAATGAGTGGTGGCCTGCACCAAAAGTACCAGGCTAANGCACACACAATATACAGCAATTAAGGCAAAATATGTCGTAGAAAGAGCAAGTCAAATTGTTTGGCTTTGAAGGAGGGGGGGTTTTGTGCAGACCAAGCAGTGGCAACTTGCCAACATGCTTCAGACACCTATTTCAAAGCCCATTCACAGCACTGTATGCGAGCAAAAGTGCAAACAAGTTGAGGAGGAAGCTTACGGTGAAATACTGAGACAGTTTACAATTCTGCACATTTGGTAGTCGCTCCCATACTGTTTCTAGACTCCTTTTGTACATTTCAGCACGTATGTCTGTGATCTCCTGGACAGGATTTGGAACATCCCTGATTGCAACCCATATGGTGGTGCAACGTTGCTCAGCTGGTGGCACACCAGCATCCAGCTTCAACTTCTCCTGTGAAGCCGGCCATTCATTCTTTTGACAAAGGGCAAGCNAGGGGTGCTGTGGGGTGCGGGGGGGTGGAGAAGTGTGCCGTTATAATCTCGCTGATTTGAAAGTGCTTGCTCACCTCCTGGATCATCTGCTGCAGCTCTATGCGCTCTTCNGACTAATTGAAGTCTCAGTGTACATCAGCTTTGGCAGATACATACACAACTGGACAATTTTGTGCTGTTGGGCAATCATGCTGAAGGCCTGCTGCGCTGCTAGCAAAGCAGCAGCAGTCTGTCATAATTGAACACCTCTGGTCAAAGAAGCAGCACCTACATAGAATAAGGTTTCAAAGCACGAACTCCGTGACCTGTAGCTGTACACACTAACGCCTTGTCTCAATGTAAACTTGAATGTAAACAACAACACGTCACCCTGCCACAAGAGACAAGCGCCACCAACACGACAAAGAAAATCACAGCAAACAAAGACTCCGGCCTAGACACGTTGCCTCTATTCTACAGCTTGAGCTACTTTACGTTCAACCAATGAAAGCTTTTCAGCAGCAGTCTCAATAGTGCGTGACTGCCTGTGAGCGGGCCGCTCCAAGCCAAACCCCCCAAACAGCTCAACCTCCATGTTGGCATGACGACTGTAATCACAGCGGACTGTGTATGAAGCAATACAAGGNTCACAGCACTGATGTTGCTGTTGTTGCAGAGGCGCCCAGCTGGTGACCTAGAGTATTGCAATCGTACCAGGGGTCGGTCACCTAAGCAAACACGCTGGGAGTTTGACGACAATACTGTCTGAGCATGTGAGAACAAATGGTACCGCTGATCACACTTGTGCAAGTTACGCAGTGCACAAATCCAGCTGTAACAGTTGACGTGAATAGTGTTGTGCATTATTTGTGTCAAATCACCAAGCGTGTTGTTTGGTGCTTGAAGTTGTGTTGTAGTAGGTGATGATGGCTATCAATGGCGTGTGTATCCTTGAGATACCTGGTCAAGGTGAATGCAAAACATCTTGTGTCACTTGCGCTAGTATCACATGACTACAAATAGTTTTCAATTTCACAGATGGGTCGGAGATAGGTTGAGAATAAATTTGTATATGGGCTCAAAACGCGTACAGCATAGAAAAGAAATCAAATGCCGCAGTGCACTCGAGCAGTTTTCTGGTGAGACCTGTTTCAGTGGTCAAATACGTTGATTCATGTGTGATCATGCACGCCCATGAGGGAAGATGATAGACTACAGCAACGGAAGGCTAAACCACAATTACTTTGAATGCTGCTTTGTCCGAATGTAGAAAGCTGTCGGTGGGTACGCGCCACAAAACGAGAGTCGCAGACTCATGTGCCTGGAAACCTCAGGCTTATTATGCACAGATTGCTTGTTGTTTCAGGCTTATCAACACGTGAACAACATCATCACCACGTAAGCTATCTAGAGCTGACTGCAGTTGTTCATTTGACTACATTAGCTGTACATCATGCTGTCTCAAAAAGTCGATGTCCACCCCACTTCTGTAAGCAGGGCTGTCAGGTGACTGCGCCAGCACCATGCTTGCTTCTGATGCTGTGAAGCCAGCCAGCATACCCACAGGTCNCACTGCAGCATATGCAGCTGGGGAAGCTGAGATTGCCTGCATGCATCTCAGCGCCTTGCAGGCTTTGGCTAGGCATAAGGTACAGCTTCTGAGGCAAGCAATGTGCATGCTGCCAAACGTTTGCCAGATCGCTTTCTATACTCCCACCTGGCATTAAGCCTCCACTGATGTTCTGACAATGTGAGCTGCTGCTAGTGGATATACAAAGTGGATACAAAGGCTCATATACAGCGCAAGTATGTAGGTGCACAAGCGGCCTCACAGTGCTTGAGTTGCTTATGTCTCCTGTTGCATATGGTGCTAGCAGCGCAGCATTTGTTGCATTTGACATGAAAGGTGGTCTGCTAATGCAGGGCGCATCTGTGCAGCAGCACTTGCGTGAGCAGGATGTGGTTGGGTTTTTGCTGCAAGAGTTTGGCAGAGCAGTTGGCATGCAATCCACAGATGCAAAGAACGACAGCACTGCTGTAGTGTCAGCCCTTGGAACCCAAGAGCGGCATGTTTTTCTTGCTTCGCTGATGGAGATTCATGCCCCACCTAGCAGGTTGACAAAGTCACTTGACCTGAAAGCTGCACCAGCTGTGCAAGCCCAGCCATCACACAGCCCAAAAATTGCAGCGCAACACCCTGACTCAGTTCCCCTGTCATCAAGACGCATTGACAGAGCACCATCCTTAATAGTGCCTGCACATGGTAGTGGCATCGACGATGTTGATGGCCAAACAACAAGCGCCATCAAATTTCCACCAGGCTTCATCTCTTCTGGAGATCTGGAGGAAGACCTTGACAGGCTGATGGAGCTGGACAGTCAGGTCAGTGGCCCATCAATCAGCAAATGAAATGATAGAAGTTGTGAGCACCAGCAGGAAGTGACACCTGCGGTCTGTCTGCAAAGTGTGAGCATACATTACTGCGCACCANCCTGATTGCCAAAATGCAAAGTGTGGGGCTCATTGTCGTTTCCAGCTGTGACATGAGAGATGCGGTGGTCCCAAACAACAGTCCCAGGGGTCAAGGCGTCCAGCAGGATCTGTCTTAAGAGCGGCCGATCTATCTGCACAACCACAGCATGGTGGTTTGCTCAATGCAGGATGCATACAAAGAATTCAAACTTGGTTCTCTTAGTTCAAAATGTGAGCACAGCACAGCGCAGCGCAGCGCAGGCAGCACAGCATATTGCAGCTTAGCATAGCATGCAGCACAACACAGCGAAGCACAGCACTCACATGTCTTGCGGCCAGCAAGAACATCCATGAGAGTGGTCTTTCCAGCTCCTGAAACACCCATCAAGCACGTCAATACCCCCGGCCGAAACGCTCCGCTGATTCCTAGCAGCAGCTCCAGCATAGCTTGATCGCCCTCTGTGTGAACGTGAGGCTTGTTTTTTGCTGCCTCCTGTGTCATGCATAACATATTGGTAAGACAAACATGATCCCTGTGCCATGATGCCGCTTCACGTGTCAATTTTGCAGCAGAAGAGCAATGCAGCCCAATGATCCAATGTAACAAGGACTGCATTGCAATATGTCAGACGTGCAGGACTTGCCTGCAGTAGCAGACAACTGCAACCAAATAGTTCTGAAGTCTTGAGACTTCTTTCGTGGGCGTTCACAAGTACTCAGACAACCGGCCCATCAACATAACATGGTGGTGCAGAGACTTCGTCAACAACTAGTCTGCTCACACAGGATGCAAGCATTGCTATGTCACTACTTGGGACTGCTGCAGTTCTGCAGACAGTGCATATTGCAAGCATTGTTGTGCCAGTACATGAGACTATGACTGCTGCAATTGTACACACAAAACGCGTACCATTGCTATGTCAATACTTGGGACTGAAACACAATTGTGCGTACAAATTTTTGGGTCCTTGTCAGTCGAACGCATGTCAGATCCAGTCTATCACCTTGGAGATTGGTACAAAGTAGTGCAGGTCTTTGAAGGTCATAGTCATCGGCTCAAAGGGAAGGACCATCCCTGATCCACCTCCGGCCTCGGCCCCCCTGCACAGCAGCCCAACAGTAACAGTGAGCCCCTATAACACTGAAATGTTGACATGCACAAGGAAAGCTACTGCATATCAGCTTGGACCATACGATACAATGGTGCTACCACTGCTGAACTGATTTTTGACCCCAGGTCTACTGAAGTGTTCGTAGGCGATAGCTGCTTGGCAAAAGCACACCCTTCACCTTGTCATATAACTGTTAGCTGGGATGGTGTTAATGCTGTCACTCATGTTGCAAGCCACATGCAATTCTTCGACAGATTCATCACATCACGAACACTTGCAGGTAATGTGACAGTGACATGACACAGCAAGACACAACTCATACAAACGCTTTGCAAAGTCACCACAAAAAAAACTGCTTAGGTGTACTGTGGCTTTACACCACAGGATGAAGGGGAAGAAAAGAAAAAAGTCTGTGCCGGCAGGCGTTCCAGCCATGCTGCAAGGATGGACGGTAAGCCCTCCCATGCCCCTCAGAGGAGGCCCAGGGAGGGGAGGGAGGTAGTCTAGGGTAGGGGTTTACACTACAGGATGCTGCTCATGCAAACAACCAATAGCGAATCTCACTTCTTGCCACCAGCNCAGCGTCTTATGGCTTGTGGCCAGCGGCGCATGCCATCAACTTCAAGTTTGTACCCTCCAGTCAACGCATTTTGTACACCAATATTGTCTCGGTGAGTTTCAGTTGCAGGGCACTGTTTCTTGCATATTGAGTTAGCAATACATCATGCTCCCACACATGTCCAGGCCTTATGATCATTAGTAGCTGTACCAATTGCCTTTGTCTTTGTCACACAGGTTATCCTGCACCAGGTTGCATGTGTGCCATTGCAGGCTGTATGTGTGTAGTGGAAGCCTGCTTGTCATTCGTCAGAAATGTAGCTCTTATGAGTATGCTTGTCATTGGTCTCAATGCAGCTTTTGCAAGTATGCTTGTCCTCATGCAGATACTCTGGACTTACATTCTGTCGCAAGCAGCTTCAGCAGTAGTGCAGCAACCAGCGGCCAAGGGAGTTGAGGAACCAATCATCACCATACCTCAGCAGATAGCAATTGCCATCACAGAAGAGGAGCAAATCGCTGCCATGGCCCTTGTAGTAGAGGAGCTGTCAAGCGCACCAGCTGAAGATGTCACACCAGAGGACAGCGGTGCAAAGCCAGCCACGGTCTAAGATAGAGCTGAATTGGTACACCACCAAATCATGGCAACAGCATAAATGCGGCGAGAGGCTGCAGTGCAAAACAAAGTAGTGATGACTGCTGCCATGCACTAGCATTCTGACTGATGTAGGGCCAGCATGTGCCGACAGGCACAGCGCTAATGGCACTGCTTGACCACCATGACTTTTAACAGTCTTGTCTGCCACAAGCGAGAAGATTAGCGTTAAGCAGCTGACAGCAGGTTGACATTTTATTCATTTGTAGAAGCTGACATTGACTGAGTCACAGGTGAAAGGTTCAAATATTGTCTTTCCAGGTTACATGTGAGTAATTAGAGTAGTCATAGGTTGTAGGTCAGCAGAGGTACTTTGGCTGACAGCTGTAACAGGCTTGATTTGTGCCTTGGTTCTATATGCTGCAGGTATAGGGAGCACAGATAGTGACAGCTTGTGTAGGGATCAAACAGCCAGCTGTTGCATCAAGCAGCTGTGGTGTGCGGGGCATTGTGCAGTTGTGAATGTCATCTTGTCCCGGTATAGTGTAACTGCATTTCTTGTCAATGCCTGTCCTGCTGAAGCTGCAAACCTCCACTTATTCTCTCAGTACACTGCCGTTTGACGAAATTGAGAAGACATACAATAAGTGTCAGAGGTACACGGGCGTTTATTTTGATACTGCTACGTGTTCTGAATAATGCAGTGGCACTCAATCACGCCGTGCCGCTCATGTATCGTGTCCACGCATGTGATTCTTACAGATGCAGCAGAATAGGCTAAGCATGTGTGAGACACAAACGTGCAGCCAAGATTCCGAGGCATGGCCAGAGTACCAGACAATGATTGCTTTGACTACATAAGCTGTACACGGCAATACTCAGTTGTTCTTGGCATTGACTAGACTCCAGTCTTGCCAGGGTACTATATTGAGATATCATGAGCCAACTCGTTTAGCATGCCATTTTGGAATGCCTGCTTGCTTGATGTGCATCTGCAGAAGAGTGACCAGGCCTGGGAGCCAAAAGGCAATTCTGCCCATCAGGCCAGTCACATCATCAAAGAAAGGATCAAGCATTGCAGTCACTGCAGTAGGTACATCCTTTGAGACCAATTCCGACCAGGATAAATTTCCGTATCATCAAATACTTGCAGTCTTCTCCTCTCTTTGACCGACACCGCTTTGCACATGGAGTCATGTTCTGTCACAGCGTTGCAACATTGCCACGATGTGCCAGCAGGCAAAATCTCAGCGGTGTGGCCAGCGCCGTGGAGGTGAGGAGATGTTGCTTGATGCTGTCAGAGGTAGCAGAGCAACAGGGCGAAGCACAAGTTGAGCTCATGAGAGAGTGTATCACATGAAATACAAGGCTGCCTTGTACAGTCAGCTGCAGCTCAGCACAATCACTTTGGCAGCCATGCACTGTTGTGAGCTTTGACAGTAGCAAGAAGAGTAGCGGGTTCAGATATGGTTGTCATGGGCACATGGCCCGGCAAACTCAATGAAGAGGACAGAGTATGTCAAACTGGTTACTACAACAGACTGTGATACAAGTCAGCGATCCGCACCTCTGTTGCACATACACATCTGCACACTTGATCACGACACACGCCAAAGCTCAAAAAGCCTTTGGGCTTCCTTTTTCACAGGTATTCGCTCACAAACTGTGATGGAAAATACACAAGGTAAGAACTTGTGTACAGCTCTGCAAGGGAGCCACATGATAGTACAGCGTAGACCCAGGCAACCTGACTGTGTTGACTGTTTACACTTTGAATGCCACGGCCATAATAGATGGTCGTTATTGTGGGCCACTAAGGTGACTCGTGGTGGTCGGTTGGATAATTGATTGCTTGATTGCTTGCTTGATATTCGCCTAAACCCCTGGCAACTTACTGCTGCCTTTTGCGTAGCCCTTGTCGCCCGAGCCAGCGCGCAGTTTTTGGCGGGTCAAACGGTTGAGGTGGCCCAATACCACAACCAGCTTTACCTTGAAGGCGCTGGAAGCTATCAGCGCATCTTGTACGAAGATNCATCGAGGAGCGATATGTAGGTGCTAGGTTTGGCTTGACGGGCTGTCCCCGACTAAGTTGTTGTTGGTTCAAGATTGCACGCCTCGCAGTTTGATGGATCAGGATGCATTAGACGGAGCCGGGATCAGACAGGCTCAGGCAGAACAGACAGCATGCAAGGCGACTTACACGTGGGTGCATCGCTGCTATGTGCTCACAGCTCCGCTGTGACACTTCTTCCGGGATGGTCTCATGTCTGAACCGACCTTGTCAAACAGGTGCTTCCTGACCTCAAGCCTTGAAGTCTGCAACCGATCAATGGCACATTCGCTCCAGGCAGCATGCAAGAAGGCCATCAACACAAAGCACAAGGCGTCTCATATGTAGGCTTACCGTCGATCAGCGCTAGTCTTGCAGTTTTAGCTGTGCCAAAAGGCACAATTAGTCACACTTGCTCAACCCTGTTGGGTGCAGGTATTTCCTGGCTTGTAGTAAGAAGACTGCAGCCGGTTGTTGATACCATCATGGCTTCAAGGAGCAGCCTGACAAGCAGAGCGTCACACACCAGCTTAACACCCACCTACTGGGTGTCAGCCAGTCATGGACACCAGTTTCAAATTGAGCTCGAAGCTAAAGACTGCAACAGTGCTTTGTCGGTGGGCATTTCAGCTTCTGTCATGTGCTACAACTCATATGTGATGGTAGCACTGCGACTGCTAAATCTGCCAACCTANTAGCTGTGCTGTTGAAGAAGCATGCTGCGCAACGGGTAACACAAATAAATAACTCCTAACACAAACAAAAACATGAGTACAAATCTGGATCATCTGGTGGCACGATCCGCTGCATGTGCGCACCGCAGGACACACACCAGTTTGCCAGGTCAAGCTTTGCGAGTGCCTCTATGAACGAACCATATCAGTCATTCCCAGGTGTGCCGATGCTGAGTACCTCCTAGATGTATCCTATATTTGCTTCTGAATGCTAACATGTACAGTAGTCTGTCTATATATCCCATCTTCTCCCCTCATTCACATTGTGGACGCTATGATGCGCCCTAGGGATGTAGCGAGTGCCATAGACGCATTGGCGAGGACAGAGTTGGCGAGGACAGATATCATGCACAATTGAAGGTCTAAAATGTACATCTTGACAATAGCAGTCGCCCTACGTGTGCAGCTCAGGCTAGATTGTTCATAAAATAGCGTGTTTGCACCTTCACGCTTTGACATGCTGAATTTTGTCCACTGTGGGACCGATCAGCTATTATACTGTACACGCTGTTGGACCTCACACGATGTGATAGCATCGGTGTGTGAACACATACTTAACATTGTCTGTTACTTGTTATATGCATGTCCACAACACCTGTCCACATGCTGGTACGTGTATCTGTGGCTCACATGCAAACACATACAGAATGATATGATGTCCAGACATCAGATCCTGCCATTGCAAACTGCGTATTCAATATACACATATACACTGGTGCTGTTGCCCATACTCACATGGAAGCCGCTCACTAGTGAAAAAAGCCGTTCCAGGTACAAGACTAGAGCTGGTAGAACTGACTGACCTGAGCCTTGGCAGTTGGGCCACCCTTCTGAAGAAGGCCGGTGTTGTTGTTAGCTCTCTCATCTTGCTCGACCTTGTCGACGTCATTGTAGTTTACAGGGTCGCCGTTGGTGAGGATGTTGACTACGTGCTGTGACTGAGAGGCTGCACTCTGCAGCGCCACACCAAATGCGTTTGGTCAATCGCGGACGCATCATCATGCATGCTAGCTCACGACGCTCTCATCAGCATGCGCATGCCATATGCAATGCCAGACTTGTGTTTATGCAAGTGTTTAGGTACGCACGACACCAGCATCAATAGATGATGACGGTGATCACGACAACAATACTTGACGCGCCGTACCTTTGCCTTAGATGCGGGATCCGTCGGCTTGATGTCCCCGGTCTGGGCCTGCTGGGTAGACTGCATCTGAGCCGCCTTTGCCTTAGCTGTGTCGAGATTGACCTCCTGAGGATATTTTTGATCAGCTCCGGCTCCTGACATGTTGGCAACGGGATTGACAAGATTGACCTGAGGACTGCTTGAAGTAGCAGGCGCACAATCTGCAAGCGGGTTGAAAGCAGAAGAGCGGTAGCGTGTGTAAGCGGAGTAAGAATGCGGGGAGCCTTGTTGGCATTCTGTGTATCGAGTTGATATTCCCATTATGACATCATGCATTCTGCGTATGGCGCTGGACGTGCACTCGCGCAAGTTGCACATTGCTGCACCGACAGCACACATCAACGGGGTTGATGTGTCCTCAAGTGGCTTGCAAGCGCGGAAGTATGGCTGCGAGTACGTACAACAATTGAGTATGTGATCGCACGCTTCTTTTTGTTGTTTTTACTCAACTATGCCGTCTCCACTCCATTCTCACGTCCGCACATCCCAGCCGAAGCTGTTCCCTATGCCTCGGAAGACTCACTTGTCAGTGGGACGAACCAGTTTCGGCAGGTCACCGCGGCGGTCAGTACTAGCTTTGCAACTGAAAGAGGAGCAGTGTGAGGTTAGAGGTGAATTCAGACGGTCAGCCAGCGTGTCATTCGGCCTGCTTATGGCAATGGCCTGATTTGCCTACAGGAGTTGAAGTGTAAGAACCAAAAGTTGCTGCAATCGAGGCAGCGGGTCAGGTCAAAGCTGGCTGAAGGTACAGGTTGACTCATACTACACTTGGATTTTGCATACCATACAGCTGCAATTGATCAGTTTGACGACAGTGTTCTTGATAGCTCACCTCCGCAACCCCATTGCAGCTGCTGAACATCNAAACAGCACTGCAGCAACCTGCACCAGCACCTTCGCAACTGACACAATGCTGCGGAGGTGCTGTGCAATAGCCCAGCACTGTCATGTCCTGGGTCCAAATATACCACATTGCACCTGCAGCCGTGTGACACAAGATGATGAGGGTGGCGCTCCTGAAACGCAAGCTAGAAAGTGGGGGATGTTCAACATCACAAACGCTTGTCAGAGCACTTGGTCTGAGAGAGACAATACAAAGGTGCTGGCTGCACAAGCTTGTGTCATACGAGCAGCAGCACGTGGTACACAGTCACCAGTGGAGTGCATCAACATGCAGGACTTGCATACATGCATGCAACAAAACTATCAGAGCTTGCTGCATGCCCTGTACCTGCACAAAGAATGTGCGTCTGAGTATTCCAGCTTGATGTCTTGCAAGCTCAAAGCCGTGTACTATCGTTTGTGCTGAGGTTGTTCTGCAAACTGTACGGCTGTGTGTTTCAACCACACCAGATCTATCATGATTACTGATTCTACCACAGACATTGTCTATGTTGAGGCGGCCACCAGCACGACGGCGCTGCCTTGCTTTGCTCTTTTGAGCCATGGTGTGTGTGGACCCATCTGGGACCCAAGGGTGTCACATAGCATGGCAGGACCCCTCACACTGAGATGCATCATTTCCCAAAACGATGTTGATGATCAGTGAGCCATCGTGCCTGTGTACGTCTTGACATCAGTACATGGCTTGAACGCTGCAGGGATCTGACAACATTTTGAGGCTGTTTGAGTGTACAAGCTTGGATAAGTCACAGCTCACACCTAGCATATTACAGGCAATCAGCCTGCAAGGTGCTTGCTGCATGTGCTTTGATCAATCTGTATTTGAGTGCATTCTGCTGTGTATGAGCCACAAAGTTGTGCAATCCTGTTGCGAAGGCCTGTGCAGGAAGGTCAGTGCCTCAAACTTGCTTCGCAGCTAAACTATAGATAGGTTCTCACATTCGTAAGGGTTTGTCTGTTTGAATCGTGGTGTAGCTCACGTCACGCACTGACGGTTAAGCGCAAGCTTATGAAGCGCCGTATGAAGCCACCCTTCTGCTTGCGAAACAGGTTGCCAAGAAACATCAAAGCCACTGAAGGCGCACNTCAGTGGACTGCTGCAGCTGAGTCTGGAGGGTGCTCAGGCTGTGCAGGGCGGCATTGAGCTTGCGTGCTGCCCTGACATGCTTTGCATTTGCATGGCGGGTAGCATGCCTCTGGTGCTGCAGCTGCTGGGCTGCTGCCTGCACACACAGAGTTACAACTGGATATAACTATCATTTTGAAAACAAACAGAGATATACATAGCACATCATGCGCAAATAAGGTTGCAGTGTACCCAGCATGTGACAAGCAGCGTTAGTAAGTTTGTCACATGACAGCGCTCTCAGCTGACATTGCAGAGATGTCTGAGGCATGCAAAAGAATGCTGAGCTGCAAAATGCTGCAACAGAACACGTGATGAGCACCCAATGTGTTGCAAGGCATGCCACTTGTTGCACTGTGCTGTATGGTCATGCTTGTTATTCATGTGCAGTGCTGCAGATGTGTTGTTGTGCAGTCCAAGGTGGGATGCATACCTGTGAGATATGCTTGGTGGACCCAAGTCTCCCCTCAGCCCTGCCAGATGTGCTTAGAGCGTTCTTTTTTGATGCCTTGACCTACAAGCATGGACATGCCAGATTAGGTTGCTGCAGTCTGTAGCACAAGCAAGCGATTTGAAGCGTAATGCTTGAAGTGGTTTCAGCTGTGGAATTGCCATGTAAAGAAGGCAAGCAAGTGAACCACTTGTGTTCAAGTGAAAGGCTCACCTTTGCAACACATGCAGTACAGCGGCAAAACAAGTGTCTGCTCTGTCCAAGAGTGAAAACCGGTGCTTGCAAGACAGTCAGCCATAGGGTCCAAGTGGCCCTCTTCAAGCACTGGCTGGCATGTTTGCAGAGCCTCTGGAAGCATACGAATGCTGACCCAGCATGTTTCCGGCAGCGTCGTTTCAGCCGGACAAAACCCCAGAGCAGTAGGCAAAATATACTGAACGTGATACATATCAAACCAGCCCCGAGCCATACGCCTACAAATCCTATGGCACAGGCAAGGAAACAGGCTGTAGCTGCGCACGCTTTGTACAGCATCCGCCCTGCTGCGCGCGACACTGCAGGCATGTTGTTCACACACTGCCAAATAAAACAATACAGTGCAACTATCGCAACACTGTAAGCCAGCATATCCCACGACCCTGACAGCAGTTGGAGCTGGCTCATCTTGAACTCACGGTAAAGGGACACACAAGAACGTCTTACGCAAAATGTAGGCATGCAAAACCGCAGATCGCATGCCGACACACAACGCAAGCCGGACTGCTCTACCAAGCGGAAGAAACGGTATAGACCGCTGACCTAACCTCGTAAGTGTGGACTTCTAAATACAGGACGGAACTTCTCTTTCGCTGCCATGGCGCGAAAGCCTTTTCTCAACCTGCAGCCCTTCTCTGCCCATGCAATGCTGCCTGCTCAGTCTCATCTCGTATCGACAAGCACCTCTTTTGCATACAGCTCTACTAACTGTCTTTCACTAGTGGCTTCTGCAGGAGTCAGTGGGTCCCAACACCTAAACAGTTTCGGACTTACCTCACTATTCTGGTCACACAGTATTCAAGGACATACAGTTNTACATGCCACATGTCACCTGCAAATGTGGATCTGTCTGGTGCAAGCTTCTGAGACTTTCAATGTCTTGAACCCCACGCACAGACTACATGTGACGACGGGGACGACCTGCCAAACAACTGACAAATTTTGGACAGATTGAAAGCAGATGCAAGATCAGTCCCATGCTGTTGTGGTCGCTGGGGTAAGCACTCACATGCCCTACTTGACGCTGCATATGCCTGGACAGTCTATGCTATTGTGAGCATACAATGCGACACATTTAAACAAATGAACTTGTCACCTGTCTTGTTGATGACCGGGTCTAGTGCAACCTCAAGGAAGCCACCTTTGCTCTGCTGCTGACCGCTGGCGCTGCGCACCAAGCACAGGGACACCGAAGCAGCATGCCTTGAGCGCACAGCAAAGTTCAGGCTGCATGTGCCGTCATCAGCTATCGCGGCTACAGATGGGCCTGAACAATGGCAACCTNAGCCCTACCATGTTGTTGCCCAAGTCAGCTACACCATGTACCATCAGCTGAAAGCCTCAACCATAACAAAAACAGGAGCTGGTGAATTGCAAGCTTCCTCAATTATATGACCCAAGCGTCATGTCCTCATATGTCAGTGACAGAGACCACAACAGAAACAGGAGCTGGTGCATCGCAAGCTTGCTTGATTACATGACCAAGCATCATGTGCTCATATGTCAGTGACAGAGATTTTGATGCACATTCGCACATACACTAGCTGTGTCACGCTCGACTTGTATCTGACCACGCACTATGCCATGAAACTGACTGATGTGGTAGACTTGGCTTATTATTTTTCACTCAGAATGGTTGCTATGTGTTGGCTGGGATGATGTGTGGCTGTTTGCAGCCAGAGGTGATAAAGGGAATGGGCAGAAATGAGATCAGAGGGGTCGTCATCAGTCAAGTCCTGGGGACTGACATGAAGAAACACTTTGACATCACTTCCAGGTTTCAGGTATAGCAACGGACTGCGTTTGCACTAGTGGACTGCATGCTGCACTTGATCAGGTGACAGTCACGCCATACATTTCAGCCCTTCAAAGTGAAGGTGGTGCAGTGGGACGCCCATGCAGCACAGCGCGGAATTCGTAGCGTAGCATACAATGCCGCACCACGCCATGCCACACCACACCACACCCCACTTACAACACAAAGATTGCTCCACTGAGCATAGCCCTGTGCTTAGTATGGTTCANACAGTCTGCCGAGCTGCCCTATATGTGAGGGTCAAGCTTCATGCCAATGCCTATCTGCTTCACAGCCACGAGCAGATCACTCACAACTGTTGTAAGCTGTAGGTCTGACTGATATCACCAATCCGAAAGACAAAGCTGTTGTCAACAGCTGCATGCATGTATTCTGCGTGGAATGCATATCGCGCTGGGCGGCCAGAAAGAGGGTGTGTCCACTGTGCAAGGTACCATCTGACCTTTTCTTGCATGCTGAAGGCTGTTGCTTGTGATACAGAACTCTCCGTCNCAAATAGGTTTTGTGCTCTGCCTTTCTGCAAACATGAGCAGTCATTTCACGTGAAACATAACAGCCATGCTGCCACATTGAATGAAATTCACCAGACTCATTTCAAGCAATGTGAGCCAAGGTATACCTGACTCTGGCTGGGAGTAGAGCAACAAGCCAGCTGCAGAGACAGCAGCACGATGCTTGGTAGCTGGCCTAGGCAATTATGTTGACAAGCTGACAGTCTAGAAAGCTAAACTTGTGTAAAGCATCCCATTCAATGCAGCAGCCGTGCTGCAGATCTTTGTAGTGACCAATGTCTGCAAGCACTTCAGCTTTGTGAGGCATGAGGCATGAGTCGTGAGTCAGAACTGTTATGTATGTACAGTATTGGTCATGCCATGTTGCATCAGATAGCCATGCTTCTGAGCTCTCAGGAATGCTGCCATATGCAGATGGTCCACAGTCAGTCCACTTTGTGTCTTGACTTGAGCAATGTCAGATGTACGCAGAACAAGTAGTCACAAGCTCTTGTTTTGCATCAAGCCTCTCATGTGCAGTGCTACACCAGAGGGCATCTAGGTAAGCAAAAAGGTTTCATCAAGGAGGGTAGGAAGGTCTGCCTTGAGCCTTTGCTGGTTGCACTACTTCACTTGCTTTGAAAAATGCAGTACCACAAACTCAGAGGCATAGAGTAGACCTTCAAAGCAAGTCTGTGATTGCGTACTTCACGTATGTGCAGACAGCCAAAGCCCAGTGAGCGCCAGCAAGATTAATGCAGTTGCCTCAAGCTTGATGGGCAGCACCACAATCCATTGCTGTAGGAGGCTAGGCGCCTTGTTCTTCAGCTCTTTGCACCATGTTATCCCCATGTGCTTTGCGCTACTTGCGCTTGCCATATCACTCCTGCACATGGTGCAGAGTTATTGGANAGAAACGTACACAGGCTACAGCCTAAACCCTTACTCGCACCCTCGCAAGCCTGGCCAAATGTAAGACAGGCCCCAGCAATGCAACACATACATACCCTACCAATGGAAAACAGCAATGTGTGTCATACTGCATCATGTTGGTCGATTAGGAAAAAATTGGAATGGAACTTGGCCATGGTGGCTTGCATGCTGTTTCTCAGCTGCCTCTCTGCTGTTGATTGGCTTCAGGATGAACAGTTTGGTTTCCAAAGGGAAGTCGAAAGCAGCTTGCTGAAAGTGCACTTCAAGCATTTGCTGCAGCTGTTTCTTGAAAGCTTCTCTCACATGACCATCCATGTCCACCCTAATGTAAGGCAAAGCCCCCAGCAGCTCAACACAGTCTCTTGCATTCCTCATGGGGAGGGGATTTGGATGGACTGAGAAGTTTATCAGCTGAAACAACCCCTCTGCAGCATGGCACAGCAGCATGTGCAACAGTTCTGGCATGACTGGCAACAGCAGTGACATCAGCAGCAGTGCTGGGCCTGTGGTACCATGAAAGGGCCTGACAAGCTTTGAATGTATACATCAAGACCCTGTCTACGGTCTCCAGCTGTACAGCTCAGCTAGTGATCAGCANAGCACTCTGCATGCACACATCTGCTGTGTCTTCTTGCCGTCAATTGGCTTCTCTGATGTCAACGTTTGCTGCACGCAGCCATGACCACTACGCAAAAGGCAAGCCTGCTCAGACTGGTCGACAGCTAACCAGCAAAAATATGTCAGCCATAACTTTTCAACCCATTCCTGACTTCATGCACCATGTGCAGGACAATTGGGAGTGGAATCAAGTTGAGTTGCCTCAGCAGCCTTCTGCCAAGGGACTTTGCATGCATTGTTGCTCTGGACGGTGGCCGCTTGCTCATCCACGGCGGTCTTGATGCTCAACAACGACGCCTTGATGATGCCTGGATGTTTGACACAATGACGTGAGCCTGTTTTGCTGTTGCACGTTTGCCATTCTTGCCAATGTTCACATTGCAGCCAACCTGCGCAGCAATCACTTGACCTTTCATCCTCACTGCATGTGTGCTCGTACTTTACTGCTGCCGAACAACCTGGCAATGATATAAGGGTTCCTGTTGAATGCATGCTTGCCTGCTTCACATCGCAGCCAGACAGCTGAACAATGATCTGTCCTGCTGCTGTCATTTTTGCTGTTACCACGTAGCGTTCAAACAGCTGACAAATGACGTGGAGCCCCCTCTCCCTCCCAATTCACTGCTTGCTTACCTGCATGCTTGCTTGCCTACCGGCATTACATGGCAGCCAATCAACTGGGGCATGACATGGGCTTTCTAAAGTATGTTCTATTCAATTTGTTTCTTGGCCACAAAAAGGGTGACACGTTCTGTGAGTGGGCCTCCCGAACTCACTAGGCTCCCTGAGCTCACTCTAGTTCCTAGCCTTGGCAGATGCCATTTGCCTGTTATGCCATTTGTGNGCTGCATCATGCACTGTGATGGAGCAGCTATCAGCACTCATTAGCTGCAAACTCGTTTCAGAGCTTGAAATGACTGACCCATTTGTAGCTCAATACAATCCTGTGTGCCGGCTGCCATAGCCGCTATGGTCATTACTTCATCCTTGTTGTGATCACCTTGCAGTGCTAACTAATGATTGCAAGCATACAACAGTAGTCCACAAAAAACAAAAGCTGTATGGCTACCGAACCTAGCGGCTGCATGTTACATAGTGCACTGCCCTGTCAATACTTTGCACTGAATGCACTCATCATAAGCAGTATCAAATTGCAGTCAGGCACCCTGCTGCAAACCTTGTCATATCCCAGCAAAAGGTAACATAGCATGCATTCTTATGCCTGCACCCGCATGGCGACTATAGCAGTCTCCAGCCGTGCATGCACCCATCAACGGTGTGTTACGGGCATATCTTTGCCTCCTGGTAGACAAGCACAAGTTTAAGCCCCGCTGTATTTAGACAACCTCAATTCTTGGGTTTGCAAATGACTGCCATCGCAAACTCAAATAAAGACTATGTGCACTTGGCCAACAAAGTGTACATAAGTGATACCAGGCATATGGGAAGTTTGCTCATTGGCTCTCTGCCTGTTTTGTAGGTGGCCTTGGTGGCTGGTGCAGTGTACACAGGTGTGCAGATCCTCACTGGTGTCCTGTTCCTGCTCACACGGGACAGCCATGATGTGGGCTACTACCCCAGCAACGGCATGGTGACAATCCTTTCCAGCACCACAGATGCACCTGCTGCATACATACCATTGAATGCAAATGACGCAGCTATTGCTAAGCTGGGTCAATGGCATTGTACATATGTGCAAGAAATGTCCCACATCGCCAGGTTTCTGATTCTCAAAATTATATGTTCCAGCACTGACTGCTCAGTAATTGTGGGTCTGGTCTGCAGCAATTGTACCTGTACCTTGGGTTGTTGCTAGTCAATAGCATCATCAACTCAATTCCACTGAGGGTTTTGGCTAGGGTTGCCAAAATTGGAGTCATGTGGAGTGTGGCAGGTCAGCACTCAGCTTTGAGAACTGCGCACCCTTGGACCTTACTTTGACCTCACAGCAGTTGACTGTCCTGTGAACCATTCATGATCGGTATGCTTGACTTCTGCTTGAAGTAGCTCAAGCTTATGTCTGCTTGGCTTTTGTTTGTGGACCACCAGTAGTAAACTCCTGATTTGTCAACCTTGCTCCACACTTNCATGACGTCTTCAGTACTTGGACATTGTGGAGACTTGTTATCTAGGGTCCCAAATGACCTGAAAGCTCGAGCACAAATCCGTTTCTAGACTTGTGACAGACAGTTGCAAGTAGAATTACATGCTTGCTTGGCTTGTACCGATTGAGTCGAGTTTGTATACCTTGACTAGGGCTGTGTCTGGGTCTGTCTGCGAAGATGTGAGCTCCTGCTGCAAGCTGTCCATCTGCTGGTCACTGGCCTTTAGGGAGGCCTCAAGGGAGTTCAGCTGGCTGCTCATGCCCTCCACCTGCTGCTGCAATTCTGCCTGCAAAATGATGGCTTAGGGTTTAGGGTTAATTAGGTAGACTCTCAACCCTAAACTCTAAAACTTCATCATCTTATGTTGCCTGCTGTGACATGGGCTAAGTCTTTGTATATTTATCTGGCTCAATGTGATCTGCCCTTACTGATGTAGCAAGATGTATAAGGAGGTACAAATTGGGCAGCGTTGGACGGCGGAAAGGCTGCCGCGGCATCTGCTAACTGACTGAGCACCAGGCGTTCCACAGCCTGCTTGAGCATTCACATATCAGTTGTGCTCTTGATGTGTCCAGCTGCCTCCCAGTCTTCACAACATGCAAAAATCATTTAGAAAAGGCAAAAAACACTCGCTCACTAATGACAAGACTGCATGTGCAACTGTCAAATCGGCAGCTAGCCTACCTTTAGGACTTGGTTGGTCTGGACTTTGGCCGCAGCTGCTCTGAGCTCTTGGAGGCGCCCGNAGGTATATAGCATCGGCCGGCACACCTGTTGGTGAGTATTATTATTAGTTTGGCCAGCCAATATTTGAACAGGAGCATTGACTAACAAGGGCAATGATCTGGCATGGGTAAGCAAAAGAGGATTGACACTCGATGGAGGTTGTGTGGTCAAAGCACTCCAAAATAGCAAGACCGCAGACGATCGCACCGTCGGAACACTGCTGATAAGCATGTACACGTTCGCAAAAATGCTCGGCGGAGCTTGCAGTCTGCGTTCGTCTGCGGCTCTGCAGTCGCTCGCGCCTGTACGAAGAGAAAGCACGTCAGCTTTCAAAAGTGCTGAGTCGTTCCTGGCTGAGCTTGCCACCATGGGCTTTTCTCCAGTTGAGATCAAGAACATATGCACAAAGCACCCGGATATGTTGTCCTCCAAGTGGACCCCGGAAGCGCGCCGACAAAAGTGGGAGTTACTGAAAAAGTTGCAGGACAAAGATACACAGCCTGCTGGTGGTCAGAAACGTTGAACTGAGGCTCATTGATACAACATAACAGAAAGCCTGTTTGTTGGTCTGTTGCTGCATCCCTGGCCTAGGACTGGATTGGTTCCTGTCTAGAACCTGTGAGTGATCGAGAGGAACTACCCAGGATTCAATACATCCAAGACCCTCAAGAAAACATCAGCAGCAATACGCAATTGCTGTTGCCCCTTTTGTGAGTACGTGAAAGATTGTATCATAGCAGACCTAGTGCTAGATCAATAGCTTTGACAACAGCGTAGAACATGTTACAAAGGCTTGAAGCAAGGTGCAGCAACGCTGGACTTGTATTTGTGTGTAGCGTCTGCAGAGTGACTGTCGGGCAGTCGAGAGTTGTCAGAGCGGTTTGGGTGATATACATGGCCTATCAGTTGTTCTGCTGATCTGGCTTGTGAGAATTTGCTGCTCGTTGGCCATGATGTTTTGAAGCTCCAGTTCATCTTGCATGGATGGAGACACTTTTCAGGTCGTTTTAGTTTGACCTTCACCACTGTGCAGTGCACTGTTGTTGTAAAGCAGGCCCGTTTGCATTCATTGATCATCTGCTGCCGAACTCCAGCAAGCATACGATACAGTGCCACCCAAACTCATGCACAGCGCTGTTGCCGTCGCACAGCTGTCGGACCCTAGGCCGGACGCCAGGCNGCCCTCCTGTTGTTCAGCTCTGTCCTAAGTTGTTTTGCTTCCTGCCTGACTGCTCCGTGTCAGCCTCATTGGCTTCAGTGGTGTCACCGCCTTTCGCAGCGACCTCATCAGTGAGCTGCTTGGAAACCTGCACACATGCCAAGCAGCGTTGCATCATGCAAATGAGACAAAAAGGTGTACTGTGTATGCATCTGGACCATACTGAACGACAACTGAAGCCGACATCGTTTGAAGGGTGTGCAGCTGGCGCGCACAACAATTTCACACCACAAAGGGTGGCTGCAGGGACGCCAAGTCTTCCTACAGCCGGTCTTGCCTCTGGAAACAAGCCAACAGCCTCATTACAGGACCCCACAAGGGACATGCATCAATCAGCATTCCCCTTGACCACAGCAAAGACTTTGCAGCTGCATCGATCAGTAAGGGCCGCAGCAGGGAAGCTGAGTTTGCAATGACAATACATACACAGGTGCCTCAGACTGCAGGGCGGGATGCCGGGCAAACATGCACTTCAAGTGCTGCTGAATCTGTCGAGGCATCACCTGCTGCATGTATCGTCTTNAGTAGCATACTTTAGGTCTGTACAGCTGTCATGACATACAAACGTGCGTGACGACATATGAAAGTTTTCCAGCACGGTAGCAGGGAAATACTGCATTTGTAGACATCTGGCCAGATCTGGCACTTAGTGTAGGTTGTGCGTGCACATGGCACACGCATGGCATATGGCGTAAATCAGCTGGCAAGAGTGCTTCTGCAGCTTGAACTTGTGTTGGACGAGACTGCCAAGCTTGGGGACAATGCACATATTCAAGTCCGGCTGGCTTTGAAGCAAGGTAGCAGGAGTGCAGCTGGCTGACAATTCGAATGGCTTCGCACGCTCGTTGTTACCTCGTGCGCTACGAAGTTGACGAGGTAACACACAGGACAGCTCATCGGCCTCGACACAGTCTGCCGCATGGCCCTGGTCTGCCTCTGACCGGCGAGGGTGAGTGCAATTCGGTGCGCTACCACATGCCGCGTGCCACTCACAGTCGCAAGCGCTTTCTGGAGGTGGACGTGCCTGAAGTTTTGGACATTCTGAGAGACCAGGCCAAAGTTTATCGGAACGTCTCATTCAACCAACACTTCGATGTATACGCTGGCGTGGGTTCTGGCTTGTACTCCAGTGTGCGCGTAGCGTACCATAGGGGCGATCAGCAGCCCTACGCGGTCAAAACTTATGACAAGGAACTGCTGGGAAGAAAGTACATCAACAGCAAGGATCTGACGTAGAGGATTCGGCAGATTGCGTTGGTACATTCCCCACTCTAGCTGCAGACATGCAACCGCAACTTCAGTAGCACACCATGACAATGAAATGCTTGCGCAGGAGGTTGAGCTGTTGGGAGACAGCAATCTGGAGCATGACAACATCATCACCCTTCGGAGGGTGTATGAAGACAGCCGATATGTCCACTTGGTGTTTGACCTCTGTGACAAAGATCTGTTAGACGAAGTTTCTGGCTTAAAAGGCATTCACAGAGTCAGACATTGCCAGGATTCTGCAAGCACTGGTGAAGGCTCTTCAGAAGCTGCACGCTGAGGGTATAGCTCACGGATCTCAGACAGATGTTTGAGTTGAAATGATCTAGCATGTGCCTGCTGACATGACTTTGCTGCTTCAGGAGTCATGCATCGGGATTTTAAAATGGACAATGTGATGCTGAAAGAAGATCGTGCAATGCTCATTGACTTCAATCTATGCTGCCGAGTCACCCTGGGCAGGAAGTTGTCTCATCTGGCTGGAACATATGCATACATGGCGCCAGAGGTGCTGATGGGTGACTACGATAGTAGGGCTGACATCTGGTCACTTGGCATTTGCGCCTATGCTTTACTGACTGGTGTAATGCCCTTTTGCAACGAGGGTATGCCCTCTAAACTCTGCTTAACAAGTCGTGTGACGCGCAGCGTGTGTAAGGTCAACATCATCAAGCATGAATCACCATAGCCTGCTTCTGTTGCTGTAAAGCTGCAATGACGTTACTCGTTGCAGATGGTTGTACACCTGTATTCAGCAGGCAGTACATCGCCGGCTCAGCATCCAGAGGCAACGCTGTACAGTTGTGCAGTCACTGGTTTGCCTGGCTGCAAATCACGTCTGTCAATGTTGCTCACAGATGAGACCAAGGCGGGTGACTTGCACATGACAAGAGATGAATGGAAAGGCATCTCATCACCCTTCAAAAATCTGGTCTCATGCATGCTAAAAGTGTGCCCAGATGAGAGACTGACCTTGCAGCAGGTCTCAGAAAGCCCTGCCCTGAACGGCAAAGTCAACTCAGCTCCCATTGCTGGAGTCATCGGTCGACTTGCCAAAGTGAGAACTTGTTGTGCAGCATAGCTTTACATCAATGTTTGCTGATGTATACGTGTATGGTCCAGCGTATCGAGTGTACAGCCGCACCTGCTCGTAGCTTGTCTGCCAGACTTCAGCTTGCCACTTGAAACATCTTTTGACAGTCTGCTGGCAAATATTGCCATCATCATGACATTGCTAACTGCTGCATGGTCTGCTCTTGTTGTGATCCCTGCTCGTAACTCATCGCTGTATCTGCATCATGTGTATCAGCAAGCTGTTTTGCATGTGCACAACAGTGCATGCCTCAGCACAGGTATGCTGGCTGCTGTGAGGCTTTGGCGCCCCTGCTGAGACTTCTCTGTGTTGTGTGCAGTTACACAAGGGTACATCCACCGATTACCAAAAGAATTTGGTACGGTTGAGCACACTACCTCCTCCAAAGCAGGAGCCTCTGCTGCTCTACGCAGTAGGCATGGCCCACCCCAACCCAAGGCACTTCCCAGACATGAAGCTGTCCTTTGCCAACCTTCTCCCGCTTGCAATGGGTATGTCACCACTGCCATCAGGCCGTGGCCAAGTAGCTGAGCCAGCNTCAGCCACTCATAGCATGCACTGCATGACCAGCAGGATCCACGGCTGAGGTGCGACTCATGTGCGACCATGCTGTCATGCAGGTGACTTGGCTGTGCAGCAAGTTGCCTCTTCTCTGTCAGGTGGTGTCACCCACGCTGATGTAAAAACTCTAGCAGCAATAGCTTCTGCGTTTACTCATTTGAGGACACTAGGTTGCAATGTTCCCCAGCAGCAAGTATTGCAAATGCAAGTCCGACAACAGGAGCTCAAGCAGCTGCGCAGAACACAATACAAAGTGTTGTACCCGGTTCCAAACCTGGAATCCGCTGATTAGTGTCTGGGTGGTATACTGTAGTTGGAATTGTAGCTGCGGCTTCAGAGCTGCTTGCCGGGGTGACAGAAAGATCTCCAACGGCTCAAGTGAGAGACAACATGGAAGCAAGCAGAAACTACTTGGCCGAATGTGTTGTACGGCATGATGCAATGCAGTGACATGTCATGATGTGAAGTGCAGCGCACAAGGTTGCGATCACAGTCTTTGTTGCTGGCTGGAGTGGCGCAGCTGAAGTTGTTGCTTATGATATTTTTCTCCATTCACAATGCCAGTACTGTGCCGGCCACACTGATGTATTGTGCCGGCCGGTCACGGTGATGTACCGTGCCGGCCACGCTGATGGCATGCTGAGGACAAACTGTGATAAAGCAAGATTCCAGTAGGTGTACTCATGATAGATTCCTATTCCAACCTATCTCCCCTTGTGGTAACGTGGNCCTGCAGTAGGGGCGCCACATGGCCGATAAGTCAACTCTGCCATAGTCTTCCTTGACAGCCTCTACTAATTGGCACATCTGCTCCACAATGCTTTCCTGAGGAGGCTCTGTCATGGCTTTTACAGTATGCCTGATGTTGTAAGGTGTTAGCTCCCCAGACTTAGTCTGGACTAAGAACCAGGTGAACACTGAGGCCTGCACATGACAGCTGAGTTTGTTCCTGTTGCATGATCACTGCTATCTTACTTGCAAGAGGGGAGCACACTGTTTCCAAATACTGATGGCCACCTGGCAAGATTGCTGCAATGGCCTTTGTGCAGTATTGGATTCAAAGCGCCCCTTTGGCAGGCGTTGTGTCTCCACGTGCAGTCAAGTACCTGCAGTGAAGGCGTGAGAGCATACGTGCAGATGCACACACCTGTGTCGGCAGCTGCAAGTCATACGGGCCAACAATGGCTCCAATGAAAGGCTCAAGGCGTGTCTTCTCACAGCGAAACAGGGCCTGATAGTTGCGCTGATTTTCGTTGTCCTTCTGTGATGGCTTGGGAGCGAAAATGGGATGGCTATGATACCTGCAAAAGTACAACACAGCAGTGGACCATTGCCACTCTACACATGACTGTCCTGCACGGCATATGTTTATCTTGAGCATTGCAGCAAAAGCTGTACACCATGTTCACAGTGAATGAACACTCCTGCTATTGGCACACGTCTTTGTCTAAACCTGCATTGACATGAATATGACTGTAGGTACATGGCTGTTGTGGCTGCACTCCGAGACAATGCAACCAGCACAGCCGACCGGCAATCATGATACCAGGGCACCCTCAGGATGATTGATGTCACTTGTCGCATTTTGCAAGTGCAAGGTTGTCAATATCAAGGGTTCATGCAGGCTGGTCAAGCACACACAACAGCAATGCCAAGCATTGTGCCATAAGGCATATGTCTTCATCGTACCTTCCCCTTGTGCAGAGCAATTCTCTTTCTCAGGCTCATCTGCAGCTGATGTGACCGGTTGAAAGCCAGCCAGGGCTGCGCTGCCCTCAGCTTGCAGTTCTGCAGCACATGCCGACCTTCTGCTACAATAAAAGCCAAGAAGCAGCATATAAGATGTACAACATGACCTACTGGACAAGCACATAGAAGTTCGCTGAGAACAAGCGACCTGTTCTGAAATAACTGTCACAGTCTAATCTAATCAATATGCAAGGTAGCCATGTAAGACAATCATATGCCTGCATGTAATGTTGTGGCTGCCTAAGATAGTTTGAGACTCCTTTGACTGCTATNAAAAGGTATTGTTGCATCATACGCTGTAACCCCGGTCCTCGTGAACAATTACAAGAAGGCCTTGCAGTATCAGTCCATTGCTTGCAACATGCTTTGCTTTCTCGTCTAGGTTGCAAGCCTTCTCAACCTACTTGATTGCAGGTAGGTGACCCATCGATGACCCATCAGGTCTGTGTGCTGCACCTGATCCACAGACTGCTTAGCTTGTGGCAGCAAGGTGGCCCATGTGTTGCAGGAATGGCTGCTGTGAACATGGTGTACACCCATCGCTTGAAAGAGTTTCAGGAGCAGTCCGAGGGCGAACCCTCAGCCTTACTCATTCCTGCCTTGCTGGACCAGCAGGTAAGACCGCCATGACAGTATCATCATCACCTGGGAAGTGCCGCTAAATGTTTGATGCAACAGGGAGTGTACTGTGAAGTTTTGCAGTGGTCAGCGCCCGACTGTTAGAATATACAGCAAACATAACATCATTGCCAAGTTTTTGAGCTTACAAGCATGATGCACTGAGTTGCAGAGCCCTTCTTGCATGAATTGGCACAAAGAAGGTCGTCGCCACAATGCAATGCCAGATCACACAGCTGTCTGTGACAGCATCTTGTGACTTGTACTGCTTGTCATAGGACATGCTGTTGCAGCAATCAGCCTTTCAAGATCTGTGCTTCTTAGCAGAAGCTGAAGGACCACAAGCATGGCGCCGCAAGATGGTGTTTGACAAGGATAATGGCGAAACATGGCAGCAGATTGGCACAGTCTGCATTGATGAGGTCTGCGCTTTCAGTGAGCATCATGATGCAATCTATGTCCCACACGTGGTCTGACCAGGACTACATCAACAGGCTGTGTACTAGTACTGCAAATGCAACATTTGCTTGTCCATGCCCCAGTACCACCTCTGAAAACTGGCAACTCAGCGGCAGCCTGCACAAAGCTGTGAGCTGCAAATCGCAAAGCATGGCTTGCATGAGTTTACCCAGCTTATGCGCTGTTCTTCTTGCAGTGTGACTTACTGCAGAACAAAGGCAGATTTATGCGCGCCAGTCCATGCTGCAGATACACGCATGCAGTGACATAATGGAGGTNTACTTGCTCATGTGTGAGTGTGAATCTTGGTCGCAGCGCTGGCCATCAACCAAACTTCAGGTTGTTGAGACGAACTTGTCAGGCGTACTTAGTTGTTGCATGTTACGGTGATGAGCATCCGTGAAATCTGTGGCAAAGATTGTGTTTGTGCCATGAATAATGTTCACAGACATGACCGTTGTGTACATTATGAGAGCTAGCACTTGTGATGCGTACTGTGCGACTGTCGTAGCAGGCAACACGTTTGTGCAAGACTGAGAATGTAGAGTAGCTATGTATCGAGTGTTACAGTGCCTCACCTCGCAGACATGCCTCACCTCTCAAACAAACAGCATTACGCCGGCATCACTTGAGCACCAAATCCCGCACACTTGCTGCTGCACTCACTGACAGCGGACTGTGCACAGAGCACAACACTGAAAACTGTGCAACAACCTAAGCCTGTCCTGTCACTGCAAGCATCTGCTGGCATCCCCAGGACAGGCACTTACGCTCTGGCATACACCTTTCATGACAGCACGTACAGTCATTGGCATGCATGTAACATAATAAGGCTGCAAGTTTCCCAGTTTAGCCTCTGCAGTAGCAGCCAATCAGTGTTTTATCACAGCCATTCTCTTGCTGCTTCAACATAATACATGTGCTTTGCATTCAAAAGCTCTCTCTTCACACATAAGTATCAATGCACAATCTGCCAGTGATAATTGCACCTCTGTTTTTAATGTTTGTCACTGCAATCCGCCATGCCTTATCTCTCATCTTGTTCGCACATGCACGCAGACACTCATGCCACCCATTTCAACCAACAAAGAGGTGATGGGGCCCAGCAAAAGCATCACAATCAGAGACAACACTCAGCAGAGCTCTGCACCTCAACGCACCAGTGATTTAGAGGACAAACCAAAGTCTCCCAAGTATGCCAATATTTCACTTCAGTGCTTCAAAGATCCTGCGTACGGTGACAAGAATGTGTATGCTCAGTTTACATACAGAGAGGATCTTCACTTTGATCTTGATGCTGATAGCCTGCGCAACTTGCTTCGCGACCGCTTTGATTTTGACCGCAAGTGATGACACGGCGTGGTGATGCCGATGGTGATAGTCTTCTCAGTTTGCTTTCAGGAGCCCAAAACAACAAGCTTCCTACCGTTTCTGGTGTCCTTGATGGTATGTTTGGCTTTGTAGCATGTTTTCTGCAGTTGACTCTGAATTTGAATGCAAGACGCTTTACTTGCTGGTGGCCCAGCTATCTAGGTTGGTTATCTATTGTAGACAATATGCAGGATTGGTCGCCACGGCCTAAAATGCTGAGATAATGGCTTGATGAGGGCGCATGAGTCACGATGCATGTCAAGAGTGTAATAACGTGACTGGCTGTGAGAATACATGATGCCACACCAGGGTAAGTGTGAGTGGGAACGGACCCCTTCTCGGGCCGTCAGGAAAGTCGAACTAGATTGGGCTTGNTCATGCAGCTGCACGTACCAAGCTGAAGAAATTGCACAAAGAGCGCGCGTCGAGAGAAGCTGCTGCTGCTTCTAGAAGCCTTGCAGAACTGTCGCCACATACGAAGGAGGTATGGGCGACAGCTGTCTCATAAGCTTTTCAGTCAGTTGCACAAGCCCAGCTGTGACAATATAGTGTACTGGAGGCAAACTATTGCGTACTACTGTGTACTATTGTGCACTGGAGGCAAACATTTGCATGCAACAAGACTGCCAACTGCTGAGGCATATGTGTTGTGCTCACAGACATATGATGCAAAAGAAGGAGATACACTTGCGAAGAAATATGACAAGTTGAACTGGAGAATCATATCAAAGCCGGGAGGCGCCACTGTCAGACCAGATGACTTTTACAACCTGTATGGGTACGCCATGGTGTTGTGCATCATGTGTGCATCTACTCAGCTAACATGGGGTGATCAAGTTGCCTGATACGCATCACGGAGTGTGAGCAAGCATGTTGCCAGGGTTAGCGCTGTTGCTTGCATGATCCTCGCTACATTGACTGCATAGCTTGTGGTGCATTGCACGCATGAGAACAGCGCTCATACTAGAATTCTGTTCAGGTACCACATGCAAGCTACAAGAGGGAACAATGACACAGAGAGGCCCATGTGGGCTGAGAAGGGAGGTCTAGACTTTGAAGGGCGCGCCAGATGGGATGCCTGGACTGCTGTGAAAGGCATGTCACAGAGCAAGGCAATGCTGCAGTTTGTCAAGGTGAATACTCTGCATGCTCGGTGGCATTACGCTGGCACTGTGATTGCCACACAGCAGCAGTGCCCTGTGCCAAGTGGTTTGCGTACCCAGAAGCGCCGGACTTGATCATGCAGAATGCACTGGTGCACAGCCAGGAGATAGGGATGTGTACTGCTTGCTTGTGTGCGTGACAACCTGTGGAATATCTGCAAGGCGTGCAAGACATATACTCTGCCATGCATGCTTTTCACGGCAAGTTCGATATAATGAGTTGGCCTGCTCACCACACCTTTTAGGCAGGACAGTGGCTTATATGTGCATGAGGCACTGTCCCCTGCCACATGACTTGCTTTGACATAGGCAGCTGCTGTGGGACCACACTTGCTTCCAGCAGCAGATTGGCTCTTTTGCTGCTTGCAGAGCTACTATGAGTTCCCGGCTAAGGCATTGTACACAGACACCAGATGAAGCTGTCCCCGATCTGCTCACACCTCTGCTGCTTTGCCAAAAAGCCACGTGAGATACTCTGAAACCCTAGAGGTTTGGCCCAAGTGGCCTCAACAGGGCAGGATCAGTAGGACTTTTCTGCTGTTCATGTCAGGTGTCACATGTCAGGCACAGAGGCGTCCACTGCTTTGTGCTGGTCGTGTATATACGAAGTAGCAACTTTGCATGTGAACCAAGTCTGCTTATGGCAAAGACAGGTTGATTGCTGGGGGCCTTGCAGTACTGTGTCCACAGCATACAGCACTTACAATTTACACTCACAATAACACACACACAAAGCAATTGCAGCATACACGTCACCACATCTTCATTTTGACAATGTCCGAGCATGCTCTTTACTCACTGTCGATCCAGAAAAGCCACAACGGACCTATCACGGAAGCTCATTCGCGACATTCTCACGAGATCACGCAGCTGTGCTCGAGTCAATTTGGAACTGGGATGGCGTTTCAGCTTTCGATTCCTGCCACCTGGCTGCAAGCCAACGTGAAGCGCTGTGATGGGAAACTTCAGCATTCCAGCGTGACAACGGCCATTGTTACGAATCTCTTCCTGCCGCAACTTTCGTGCATATCNGCTGGAAAGACAGTCAAGCTGTAGTGAAGGTTAGCGGCATTACAGCAACAAGCAGGTATTGTGCAACACAGGCAGCTTGAGATTCAATAGCAACACTAACGTGCAGACAGAGAGCTTGGTAAAGCAATGCTAGACACGCATGATAAGGGGAAAGCTTGCTGTTTGTGAGACAGCTTGAAATGCATATCAAGACCAGTACTCAGTGCCTTGACAAGTTTTTGGGTACTGTTGTGCAGTTTGCACTCCGAATTTCAGAAGCATGAAGGCCACATGGCGCATAAAACTAGTCATGGTTATAGTGCATTTCTGCAGCGCTATGCAGCATCTTTCATTTGCAACGAGCTCTGACAGATGATGTCTGTCCACACTGCAAGGCAATACAACACACAGGANCATTTTGGGCACAGCTGCAGCCCAACACAAAGTGTCCATCAAAGTTTCTCCTATATCCATTGCTATGCTGGTCGTCTGGACACATGGCATCGTCTGGTGTTTGTGTGCGTCGTGTGGGTGTTGGCGTGTACTCATGACATGAGATACAGCTCATTGATAAACAAGTCTGGTTGCTGCGATCAGGCCTATATGCTCATCAGCAACCGCTCCTGCTGGCAGTTGAATCAAGTAAAGGTTTAGGTGATCCAAATCATTCACAATTTCACACCTTATTCATTCAGTGTTCTGGTCAACTGATCTGATCTACAACAGAAAGTGGCGCCATGAACGCACTCGCACAGCCGGTGTTGTCACACTGAATATGGTGCTGTGCATGCTGCAGGTAAAAGAAACTTGCAGAAAGCCATTGCAGATCATGACACCTGGGATTCTGCTGGTGCCATGAAGAGGATTAGGTTCACTGACCAGCAGGCCTCAGAGGTATGCACGATTGGACACACAGTCAAGGAGTCCAATGTTTCCTCACCATAGTGTTCCGTCTGACCTTGTGAGTGAGCATGAGGCAGCTTTGAACAATGAATATGTGCGATGCCAAATGCTGAGATGCAAGCATGCAGCAGATCTGCTTGGATCCCAGACTTCACAACAGCACATGCGCTCTCATCTAGCATATGTTTGTATCTTGACTGCAACTTGAGAACATGTTTATTGTGAGCAAACGCTGGCCGCATGCATCATCTGGGCTTTTGCTCCGAGGCACTTCTGATCTGGCAATTGGTGATCCACTGCTGTACACAAGCTTTGTGCACACCACAACATCATCACCACACAAAGCCGTGACAGACATCAAAGTCAATGGCCTTGTCAAGCTGCAGCGCGCACCTCATGACAGTGAACACAATGAGAGCAGAGCTCCTGACACAAGCTTACATCATGCGCACATGCAGAGGAAGGCCACCACAGCAGATGTGAGTCTGTGCGCCCGAGCAAGCGAGCTGAGCCAAGCTGGGGTCCCCCTACAGCTGGTGTCCGGCTGGTTTGACTCCACCGCTGCAGCTGCCATCAACCTGTTTGTGCACTGTGGTCAAGCTCCAGGTGATTCTTCATCTTCACATCAAACATGTTGCTTTGGTCTTCACATAGGAGATGTTGCTTTGATCTGCACATCGGAGATGTTGCTTTTGATTCCACAAAGCAAATTTGGTTCATGGCATACTTGCTGCATGTGATGACCAACCCCAAAGTATGAACACTTGTCAGCCGGGTGGATACATAACCTTCAGCAAGCCATGAAGTGGCGCTGCATCCCTGATGCCAGAGANGTACTGCAGTTGCTGCATGCCTTCAAGCAAGACCATAAGCCGTATTGTGTCAGTGAATCCAGCAAGGGTCTGTTGATTACACAGCATATCCAAGCCTTGACTTTGCAACAGCAGGATCATCTTCATGCTGGCACAAAAAACAAGCTGAGCCTGAAGCACCTCGTTGTGCGCAGGATTGACTGGTGTATCAACCCAGCGCACTATGTCATATGTTGCTGAAGTGAATTTGCAGATAGATATGCACGTTGGTTTTGAGCATGGTCGGACTGCAGTGAGTATAGGTCAAAGTGTTTGCTTAAGCGAGATATGGTATTTCGGAAATACTGATTCTGACACGGTTTCCAATTTGGTCAGCTCACTGCATGCCATTAGTAGTAAGTCGCAATGCAAATGCCACAACATGCGATTCTCACATAAAGCTCGCGGGCGAAGCTCAGGCAAGAGCTTTCCGTATAGTTTTGGCTGGTCACGCGAAGGCTCCGCTGCACGTTGTGGTGGGCTCGTCTTGCTGTGATGTCTGTGTCGGTACGTTAGCACAGATGAGTTGGTCGTGAGTTTGTACGTGAGCGTCGTAAGGACGCGATCACAACAATGCCCGCAATTCGTATGGCTGGGCATAAGTGGAGGGTCTCGTCGGATTTCGTTCCCATATTTGCTTCTGTATCGCTTGTGTTTCATGCCGTGTGGTGTATACTCATTATCGTCTGGCCGTTCGGGATAACAAAGGTACACAAATGCAACGACACCAAGCCGGGCCGAGAGTTTCTTGCGTCTGTATGGCTGTTCTTTATTCTGTACGTCACGTCGGCTCTGCAAGAGGTCCTCATCATCGTCATTGGTCTTAGAGGTGAAGCCAGCCTTTGAGCAGCCTTGCCCAGCTGGTCCTACTATTGTGCATGAGCATACTTGCTGCAACTTGTGCTGTCAGTGCTGCAGGTACACCTTTGGAGACCCGTAAAAGGCAAGCAATGATCCCAGTGCTGTATACGCAGACTGCTAATTGGATTGCACAGATAGGGGCTGTGGGTATGTACCTCAACTTCCTGTAGTTTCTGCTAAACTACTACGCTGTTATTGGGTAACCTAGGCATGCAAATGTCACATCTCTTGTCTGGCATGACAGCCATGCCCTGCTGACAACAGCTTGGCANGTACACAAGGCATCTGCAACGGCTAGCTGATAACTAAAGTTGACGGCGGCCCTTGTGAACAAGCTTGTAAACGTGAAGGTCATGGCAGAAGACCGGTAGATGACCGGTCGTCGCTCGTTGAGCAAGGGCAACAGCCGTAAAGCTCTACGACAACGAACGTTGTCGCCCGAACATACAGATCAGCAGGTGAGCTGTCTCATATCTACCAGAGTTCTGTCTTGCTCAGAATGGCTGTTGGCGGTGTGCCTGGTGCAGGCCCACAACGTTGCTGAGATGCTCTGCCTGCACGCGACAGAAGTGAAGAAAAGGAACGCAGCAAGTCTGACAATGAGGACAGCTTCAATAGTCTTCAGGCAGACTGGTCAGAAGAGGCCAAAGGCAGCTCTGCGTCAAAGCCGGCAGCTGTGTTGAAAAACGTGTTGTTGCATTTGGGCTATTCTCCTGCCAGCTTATTCACGTCCTACATGAGAATTCGTTGTTTTTGATTGAGAATGTCGCAGTCGTCAGCTAGCGGATACTGATGCCGCTGGCAGTAAACAATCAAATGGCTGGAGCTGAGTGTTCGACGGCACAGATGGTTTGCGACGTCTTCCTAATCATGAGCAGAAGCTCTTGCAAACATCCAGCAGGCATCTAGCAGAAGCTCTAGCAGGCATCCAGCAGGCATCTCGCAGAACCTCTAGCAGGCAACCAGCAAGCTTTTGTCGAACTAAAATGAGACGGCNCACAGACGACGGCTGCTGGGCAAGCAGTCATTGCGGATGTGCTTGAAGAGCCGGATGCAGAACCCAGGTGCTTACTGCTTGGTTCTTCGGTGCTGTTCGCGGTGAAGTCACGCCTTGCATTTTGTGACTTAGGTCAACTGTTTGCAGCCTTAGGCAACCAGAAGGGAAATCTAGTGAGCGTGAAGAGGGTCAGCAACAGCAGCCTGCAAATGTGATACTTCCTCGATCCGTCTTTGGAAGCAGGCCCAGATACAAGAGGCAATACAGTGGATATGTAGCAAGAAAAGAGCTTCCACCTCTCTTGACAGACGAGAAGCGGGTGTGTCGCGACATGCTGCACCATGACATTGGCTGAGTTACTTGCATTCCGATGTGTCCAACTCACAGCAAGGTCGCAAAGGCGTGGCAACAGACGTAACTCATGTCATGCTGTACACTAGGGCGTGTGCTTCTTTGGGCATTTCTGACAGCAAGCTATTGGTTTTGCACGTGAGTAAGATTCCTTGTGGGTACCAGCAATGCAATCAGGCTGCTTGGCAGCACTCAGCCTGGTCAGCATAACGCTGCAGCACGATCTCACCTTTACATGATGCTTCAGGTTCTCTCACACCATCTATCTCCACAGTTGACTGCCAGGTATGATGAAGCACAGCAGGGTGAGAAGTGCAAGGTCACAGTCCTTGATTTTCGGAATGAGCCGGAGTTTAGAAATGCAGTCAAATCAAGTGCGGTAGCTTATTTGCAGAGGCAAGTCCACTTCAAGTGCCCGCATTGATATGATACAGCTCGTGGGTCACAACACCTCCAGAAATGCAAGGTCTTGCAGCTCTACATCAGGCATCTATGTGAGCCCCTATTCACAAAAGATGAACCCCACTAGTTGCTTGATAGCAGCATCTCCCCATGGTCCTTGCTGCATCGCATATATGGTAGCATCAATAACAATCAGAGCAGTTACAATCTTGTACATTCTGCAGTCAACAAGTGTCAAGCAGGCAGAGTACAGCAGGAGACAATGTCTCTTACACTTTCCTGATTACAAGCACATGTACATTGCATTGATGTCACAATATTGTGCATTGCGCCAACGCCATCAATGTTCGATTCACGTTTCAAAAATCATTGTTTGTGTACCTCATGAGGCATAGACATATACATGTAGTGCTGCAACATGAACATTGCAGCTATGATGTGGCTACCACATTCAAATTGTAAGCTCTCATGTATAGTGAAGATGTCAAGCTGATGCTGAAGACTGAGACTATGCATGTCAGCCTGAGGTATGAAGTGCATGACCTTGCTTGCCTTGATGCTGCTCCTTGCTATAATAGCTGCCACTACCTGATTGCCAGTATATTTTTTGTAGTGCTCACACCAGTGTCTGGCGCATGCTGCTTAACAAGGATGCAGCTGGAAAGCATAGAGGCTGCACTGACACTGTGGATGTTGAGATCGTGGCATCTGTGCTGTAAGGGTCTTGTCTAGATATTTTTGCCAAATGTGTACAAGCCATGGCAGCATCACAATGGCAGTAACCATCAAGGGCACATTGGAAGCTGACACACTTCCATAGTTAGGTCCATGCAAACAGATACCTGCAAGCTGGAACCATATCCTTCCGAGCTTTGAGGTCCAACCTATGCAGCTAGTCTTCGTTCTTGTGAGTGACATTGCCCTTAACTTCTCAGCATCACCATGCCGCTCTAAACTTTGCATCCTGTTCCTTGTGGTCATTGCGTTCGAGTATGCGTCATCCAAAGCTGATGTTGCTGCATTGGCTGTCATACTGACCACAGCAGGAGCAGCTGCTGCAGAACCTGGAAGCAATCTGTTACTCACTGGCAGAGTCCTGTCACGACGCTGTATTTTGCTATCAATGGCTGCATCGCCATTGGCTGAATAAGCGCTGTGATACTGCATTACAGGCTGCTTGCGTGCCAAGTGCTGCTTGTACAGAAACTTGGCTGTCTTCAGCACAAGGCCTTATATGCTACGCATTTATTATGCTGGTGTGTCACGATCTCACAACCTGTACAATCCAACATTGTGTGGCTATTGCATGCTGAGGGAACAAAGCTGCTCAGAGCATTGCAAAGCAATCACAGCTGCTAGTTATTTTTGATCATACTGCTGGTTTTGATCATACTGCTGGCATACTTGATCACCAGCTGGTGAATAGGCAGCCCAGCTGAAGCAAGGAGCCAAAGATCACGATTGAACAGCCCTTCGACAAGCTGAGGAGCTGCTACAGCTCCGCTGAGCATGAAGCCCAGCGTATTAAGCGGAACAAACTATGCTGACAGATACGACAACTGGCTCGATGCTACTTTTGCGACCACAACTTTTTCTCAATCGCAAGTACTGACTGATGCGCCTACCAGGCATCAAGCCTGCCTACAGACACCGGCAGAACGCGTACATAGCGGCAGAGAAGCTGCCGCAACTCTGCAGCAGCGGCCATACTGCGGGCAAGGCACGGGGGTNGAGGCTATGGCTTTTGACAAACTGTCTTGGGAACACAAGAAGGCCTGCACCTGCACGTACGGTATGATCAGAGGATTAGGATGGCGGGCTCGCCCTGAAGAGCGAGCTTCACAGATGCCAGCAGTCAAAGTAAAACTTAACAGAGGCTGGCCGAGTGTTGTACGAGTTGTCGTTGTGTGAAGCGCTGGATGTGGAGACGGACAGTTCGCGCTGAGCCTCATGAGCAATATGAGAAGCTGCGGCAGCTGAATGTAGGGTGCAAATCTACATGCAATTGTTCCACATCACAATTGCAGCTGACACTGCGTATGTGAACTTCTCCTCTTCAGTCCAAGCAGCAGCAGCTGTTGACCGCTTCAACAGCCAGCAGCATAGTGACTATGGGAAAGCATCTGTGAGACAGCGAGCACTGCTCAAAAGCTTTCGAGATGCATATCAGCTCATGAGTACACAGGCCTACATGGCAAGCAGTCTCACAGCAGCAGATGAGGCTCATTACAAAGCAGCTGGGGTATTGCTGCTGCACAGACCCGGCAAAGGGAAGCCTGAAGTCCTCCTAGGCCGAGAGGTCATTCACGGCGGTCGACTCACATTGCTAGGTGGCAAGCGTGAGAAAGGAGAAACGTCCCGCATCACTGCAGCGCGTGAGTTTCAGGAAGAGACTGCATACCAGCTTCAAGCAGCCCTGCACTTGACACCTCAGCAAGGGTTAGAGTTGCTTGACAGCCTCCTTGCTGACAGCCACGTCATTTGGGTTGGTGGCTTTCCNATTGACTGTCATGTCCTTATCTGCATTGTTGCTGCAGGCTTATTGCCTGATCACTGTAGGCAGTTACTGCACTGCAGATGGAAATGCTTCACACATGTATAGCTTCTCGTATGCAGGGTGCGCATACCAATCAAGGACTTGCCTGAAGACGAGGAGCAGGATTTGTGGCTGGATGTGGAGGATCCCAAAGAAGAGGTATGACTGCTGCCTCTGCAGCGTGCTGTGCATCAACAGCCTTGTAGCACAAGATACAGATGAAAGTCAGTCTGTTTCAAGTCCTGTCTTTGTGGGACTGCCACGTATTGGTCTTCCACAGCATTGATTCTTGAAGAGTGCATACGGATATGAGTCCCTATCTGTACATGAGTCACGAAATTATAATTCTGAGATGTTGTTGATCAATGCTGATGCAGAGTCTGCCAGACTTGTCAATAACACAAGCCGTATTGCATCAGCGAAAGGCTACAGCATATGCACACTGAATCATTCTGCGTAAACAAAAGCTCACAGCAGATGCATGGTGATTCAGCTCGTANTAGATGCAGATGCAGCTGACAGGCTGACCATTTCAGGCTGCTGCTGGCCCACCAGAACTGCATACAGGGATGCTGTAGTTTGATGCTGTCGAAACCAAGTCTGACCTTTGCTGACTGTGGTTTGGATATNGAGGCTCGATCACAGTTCTTGCGCATCCTGAGGTCACTGCCATATGGTGAGACGTGGCACAGACAGACCCTGCAAATTACAAAGATTACCCTGTGCAACCCACTCTCCAGTCTCTGTCATGTTGACAGCAATCGAGCATGTGGCTGCTACAAATGTGGACCAGCTGTATGTAGGGAACAGGGCTGTCCCACATACCCATATTCTGCAAGCATTGCATCTATGTTGTAAAAAAGTGTGAGAAGTGTGAATACATGTCAATGGTGGGCAGCTGCCTGTACTGACATGTACATTTTCTGTGCAGGAAATTCTGTCTTCTTCACAGTTAAGAGGATCGAGGACCCCATTGGGCTGCTGCCAGCCAAGCTAATACTGGGCATCAACAAGCGAGGTGTCCACTTCTTCCGGCCAGTTCCCAAGGAGTACCTGCACTCTGCCGAATTACGAGACATCATGCAGTTTGGCAGCAGCAGTCAGGCAGTCTTCTTCAAGATGCGGGTGGCTGGAGTGCTGCACATCTTTCAATTTGACACCAAGCAGGGGGAGGACATCTGCATGGCTCTTCAGACACATATCAATGACATCATGATGAAGCGCTATTCCAAGGTGAACAAGCCAAGCCTATCATGCCCGACCTTCACTATGCCTGCAACACATCTTTCTGGATGTGTGTGCTCGTCAGGCAAGANTGGATGACTCATGTACCACCACCATTTGTCAACTTGCTGAAGAAAGGACAGGGCAAGGGTTCAAGTGACTCACTTGCAGTGGTTGAGCCTGAGGCGGTGAGAGCTGAGTCAGTGACCACCTGTCTAGCTTTGGTGTTTAGGCTGCTACCAATGGTAGCTGCGCCGCCCATGTCAGTCTGCAACACCACTTCAGGGTCAACTGTATGATACATGCACTGANTCCTGATTGAGCAAAGCAATTGAGACACATCGAACATGCTTATAATTGCTTGGACACAATCAAAATTGTGGTGGGTATACTTATGCATTGTGCATCAGCTGTGTATGTGGGGAAGAGTGTACACAACACAATGTGTTACACAGCATTGCCAGCTAGTCATACGCATGCCATGTGGGATATGCAGTCTCTGTCAAGCATGCACATGTGCAATATGCAAGCAGAAGTGTGGTTCACTGCAGGACTTGGTTTCCGGGTAGTTTTTTGGCATCTACAAAGCAGGTGTTTCAACTGCTGATGTCATACATGGAGTAAGTGCTGTTGATTCTTGGCAACAAGCCCTAACATGCAGTCAATTCTCATGTTGGCAGGCGTGAAGGTTACATTTGTGAAGACTTTGTGAACTCCAGCAGGCTGTCAAGGAGGTTCAGCCACTTGGTTTACGCAGGTAAGCAGTTTTGCGACAATTGCATATCATAAAAATGTACTGACAAGTTGCCATGTCTTTGTGATAAGCATGCCATCTTGTTGATCTGCAAGCACAGCCGTTGTTGCCATGCTGTGTTGCCAAGAAATACAAAGGTTTATGCACAAGCGGCAGGGCATGAGCCGCTTGTGACTTTGACAACACTGTCCTGTAGGTATGATCATGCAAAGCATGCGCCTGCTACCATGCTAGTGTATCATGTATGCAACTCTGCACTTCAAATGTGAATGTTGTAATCAAGCGCAGGTTGGGTGTGAGAGCACAGCCAAGCCGTCAAAGCAGTTTGCCAGCTCTTATAACACTTTGCCAGATTTGCAACATTTGCAGTAGGGGTTTGTGCCACTATCTGGGAACGCTTTCCACACAACCCTATCTCTGTTCACCTGGCCATTGTTTGCATTGCTCCACACTGACAGCCACCAACTCTGAAGGCCAAAACAGGATCTCNAAAGCACTTAAGTGAGGTCAAGGCTGCAGGCAAGGGCCATCATGAAAATCACAGGAGGCATGGCAAATTCGCTACACAAAACAATCACTTAGTGCTCTCTCCTGCCAAGTTACTGTGCTAGCACAGCACACCATAGAGCATGTCAACCTGGGCTGACTGCACACTTCTGGCAGGGCTTGCCACACAACTTGCATAATAGTCAGGACAGCGCCAGTCAGTCAGTAAGTGTGGCAGCTCCTTACCAGCAATAGGCCGCATGTCCTCCACATCATCTTGCATTCCAATTGCACCGTCGTGTACAGGGCTGTCCGCATCTTCCCCAGGCGCACTTGGAGCGGCTGCGCTTTGCCTGCTGTTACCATCAAGCCGTTAGCAGCTGCTGCTGCTGCTGCTGCATTCTGCTGCTATTGTGCTGCATTTTGCTGTTTTGGGTGCACACCTACATGAATCAAGAGTTGAATCAAGAGTGAGAGCTGCCAGAGCAGACATCAGACTGTAACGTGCTGTCGCTATAACTCAAAAAGCTTCAGATGTGCTTTCTATCCCTGTGCTGTGCTGCCATGCGCATTGTAGCTTGCTGTGCTGTGCCGTGTACAGCTTCACACCGCTGAGGCACCTTTGTCGTGAACAGTAGTTACTTGTACAACCAGTCACATTTATATTATACAGAATCCCTGGCTGCAAAGTATGGCGTGTGTTCACAAAGCAAATGTGTCCTTGCGATATTGCCATATTGCCAGGACTGCTGTGCATCTGTTGNCATGTGGAAGTGCTGGCTGCACCTCCAGCCAGGTCCCGTGCACTTGTTGCCATCATCAGCACATCGAGCAGATTTTAATCCATTGCACCTACGCAGCCAGTACACTTGTGGTACGCTTGCAGCATTTGGCACAGCCTGCGCATTCTGGTGTGTCTTTGGTTGCCATAATGGTGATGTTGCACCTCCACATACACAGCTAGTCTTGTGTAATCTGCCACAGCATTGGCACCGATGTGTGTACACAGCCATGAGCTGTCTGATCGCTAGCCAGCAGAAGCTGTGACATCTGCACATCATGGTCGTAGAGGTTGCAGTCAAGCATCCATTCCACGCGGTACATACATGAGACATCTCTGCAAGAGACAATTGCATAAATCATGCCATGTAACATCCAGCATTTCCAGCTGAAATTTGCCTCTGTCACACATGTGAGTGGTTGGATGCCATGTAGGGCAGAGCTGGCGCAGCTATTGAGCAAAAGCATCCCATTGTCTTTCCCCAACAGACACTTCCAGCAGCTTCCAGCTGGCAGCATCTCNATTTCAGAAAACATATTCGCTTGTCACCTGCTTTTGGCTGGACACGGGGTTCAGCTCAACATGTGACTTTTATCAGCCAAAGCTAGCGTTACACAGCTGCAGGAACGCGTGTGGCTTACACAGTAACAGCAATGCTAGGTGCACATGTTGCCTAGTCCATGTGCTTGCTTCAATGGTACCTGACCACTCACATCATGTCACTGACATGGGGACAGCCTGCCGCTTAGGGTGTCAAAGTGCAGTGTTTCTTGCTGGTTGCCATTCTCTGCAGGAGAGTAATGGCTACACGACGCGTGGTTGCTGTTCAACATTTTCGAGTGAATGCAATCAGTACAAATACCTGGGACATGAACTGCAGATAGTGCAGCTCGAGCTCTTCCACAGCTGTGGGATTAGCTCGTCTCAGTGCTTGTCTGCATTTTCGGCCAGTGCCAGCCCATTTCTTCAGAGCTGTGAGTGCAGCTTCTTCTTGAGTCACATCTGGCTGAGCAGGAGCACTGAGCTCATCACGCTGTGCGTCAGCAGAGCTGCTGGCATCACCCTGTCTATGGCCCTGCCTGAGTTTATCTTCCCATTTCTGCGGTGCAAGTAAAACAACTCTGCATTAGCAGCGTAGCCATCATGATTGTACATGCATTGCTGTTACAGTCAGATTGTGACTAACCTTCAGCAACCGGTTCTGTTTGTCGAAGTCTATGTTGCGAAACAGGTCCCAAAGCGTGGCATTCTCAGGCTCTAGTACTTGCTGTAGAGGGGTGGTGTGGTTGCTTTCTCCGAAAGGTGCAGGCTTAAACAGGCCTTCCATGTCACGAGCTGTCAGTGGGCCTGCCATGTCTCGCAACAGCTTGTCGTTGAGAAACCTTCGCCTCCGCTCTCTGCCAACTCTATGCAGGTAGTCCAGCTCAGTCTGCTCTACTTTAGTGGCGGGATGGTCCCGGACAAGCCTAAATGACCGCTCCCATTTGTCAGCTTTCGAGTTTTTCTGCTTCCTACTTCGCTTTTGCGGTTCAGTTTGCTCGTGCTGGTTCAGCGCTTGAGCAAGTGTTGAACCATCAGGCATAATATACGGTGCGTGCCCAGCCATAGTGGGCAATACGCCTCAACAAAAGGAAGTGTTGTAACTGCTTGGTAACGAGCCCGCGTTAGGTACGAGAACTCATGCGCGATCGGCGCTACTCTTTGCGAAACGGAGCCAAGTGTTGCAAAACGAATGGCTTTGACCAAGCTCGTACATCATGAAAGGGCCCAGCGTTTACAATTGAAGTCTGTTATTATCACGCTGTCCACAAACATAGCTAGAGCGACTCTAGCGGATTGTTTGCTCACACTTACCGCTCCTGGGAGACCCATGGCATGTCAAAGATATTTGTCACATATAGACTTCTGTAGCAACTTTTCAGTTGCACCCCAGACGTCTCCACCATTGCTACCAAAACGGCATGTATGCATGGTACCAAACCTTGCACTGCCGTTTGTGAGTGTCTATGCTGACATAGCAGAAGTTGTTACAGCTATTGTGAGGGAATAACTGGCCTGCACCGCAACCAACAAGCTCAGCTGTGCATACATGCCACGTGCTACAGTGATACAACAGACCGCTCTTACAAGAGGTCTTGCTNTTACAAGCACAACTTGAACCAGGTCTTTGAGCCTGATCCTCTGGAGACATTCAATCCTAGCACCATGGCAGTGACAATCCCCAACAGCAGCATTGTGCCAAGCATTGCAGGAGAGCAGCTGGTGTCATGGGCTGCTCCATGCAGTCCTGCTCAGGCGCCAGAGCAATTGCCCATTGCTGTACAGAAATGCCTGCAGAAAGGTCATCAACGCAGTATGCTTTCAAAAAGTGAGAACAGGCCTGCAGCACCTGTGTTGCCTGTCTCAGCCTCTGAGGTGCAGCGGATGACAGCTCACAGCAACAGCTTGAAGAAATCAGAGCTGCCACCTGTAGCAGGTGACGCATGCATCCCATTGTACATGGCCAACCCTGCTTCGCTTGTATGTGGTTTCCAAGTTATATAACCTGTACCTGCTACCATGCACCAGAAAGTTGTGCAGTGTACTGAGATTGCATGAGTCACTTGTTATCACAGGCCTAACACTTGTCAGCTTGAGGTATTGTGACATCACAAGCCTTCTTTGATCTAGAAGGCTTGTGGCTGCTGTGTCCTGACCACAATCCAGAATCATGTATCTGGACTTATCAGCAGCTGGACAGTGACAAAGGGCACAGTGCTAATGCAGATAGTTGATACCTGTTAGCCAGATTGTTTTCACAATAGAAGACTGGACACAACGCAGGTGTCCATCAACAAGGGTCTTTTGCGCACATACCAGCTAAGCCAGAGAAGCCCACTGGTGCATCATATACTCTGCCTCAGGGCACAGGCGTGCTGCATAAGCAAGCTAAAGCTGTGAAGGCGCCCATTGCTGCAGCGTCTGTGACTGATGATCTAGCATTCTTCTTGAAGCTTCAGGCAGGAGCGCCTGCATTAGCGGGCCCTCCAAGCCACAGGTGGATGCCTGCAAAGGGTTGGTCATATACAGACATGGTCTGATGCTACAGAACACAAACATATANGCGTTTTTGTGAAAGGTTGGGGTACCTGTGATGACAGAACGTTTAGGTTTGGGTTGCTATGCAAAGCACATACCACCAGTTGAATTGGCAACGTTGCTTTGATGCAGGCAGAGGCAGAGTCGCCATTTGACCATCAGCAAGTGCGGGCATGCAGCATCAGCCAAGTGCTTGGGACGGACATGAAGAAACATTTTGACATCGTTTCAAGATTTCAGGTGCTTCACCATTATCACCATCACAATAGTCCACATCAATGTGTTAGACAGCAAGTATAGTCGTGCATCTGCAAAGGGTCTGTGACAACATCGGCTACACCTGTTTTGACTTCAGCTGAGGCACATTGACACTGCTTGTGATGGGCATTGTTGCACTGATGATGTTGATACTGCATGGGCGTGTCGAGCCTGGCATGCAGGCAGCTTTTGGCAAGTCTGCAGGGCATGCGGTAGACTGGATTAGTGTCAAGCCTGAGGATAAGGCGCTTGTGTACCAGGTGTGACTTACAGTGCTTGCCACAACTTGAAATGCATGACCCACCCCTCATGAGTGTCATCAATGTGTTGTGCTGAGCTGTTGTCGTTGCAAGCTGTGCGTACTGTAGCATGGCTTCGTAGCTTTTCTGTCCACCTTTAGGGCAGGCATTGGAGCCATGCTGTAACAGAGAGCGTCAGAAGCATGAGTACCAGCAGGCCTTGGTTGAGCGCTACAAGCACCTGCCAGAGGTGAAGCGCATCAGCAGACACCGGCACCTGCCCACACCTATCTACAAGGTATAGTATTGTCACCGTTGGGCTGTGGTTGCGGTTCACCACTCAATTGTGCTGAGACAACTGTGCTAAAGAATCTGTGTCACCTGTGCTTGACTCAGCTGCCAAGCACACTAGCGATGATGATCTAGAGTGTTGCTCAAGTGATATGCATATTTGTACACAGTGTGCTGCTCAGTGGTAGCACTGTTTTGACTATGTATGGTTGCTGCTGGCTCAGCTTATTCCTTGCTGTGACAACAAGCACAATGGCTGCAGGCTGCAAAGCTTCGCCGGACTATGACAGAGGCAGAAAGCAAGAAGCAGCAGAACAGGATCACACACAGTGCTCCTGGCAGTGTCAAGATCAAGTCAGCCCGCAAGAAAAAGATTGTTGCAGAGGTGGACTGATCCAGCGCCCTGATCTCTAGGTGTTGCTGTGCTTGTTGTACCACTGTCAGCTGTCTTATAATTATAGGATACATCCTTTTGCACCAGCATACGGTGGGTGTAGCAANAATGCTCTAGCTCTGGCGTTTCCTGGCTTCTTTCATATGCAGTCCTTCATTATCTAGCTCAGCAGCAGGTACAAAGTGACTGACGTGCAACAATACACGAACTCGCATCAGCCTGGTTGGTGAAGTGTGAGTACACATGAATGCAACACTGTGAGAGACATCGCCACCCTGCATTGTATGTCTTACGGCCATGCACATTGAATTCTGTAGTCTTCTTCTATATTACAGAGATATTACAGCGTGCTACACTTCGGGTGTATGCGACACTGTACGGACAAATTGTAGTCCAGTAAGCCCAGACTCGTCAAGCTAAAGCGATTTGCAGCTGCTTGCACTTCCGACACTACGCCGTCGAGACTGCTGTACGAGGCAAATAATACAAGTACGATAGCTTACACTACGTGCACATCAGGTGTTGCTCAAGCATGAAGCGGTAGCATCAGCCTCCANTTGCATCAAATGACCAGGTACTACTCCTGAGCCACAAGGATATCTTCTGCTCACCAACTTAGCATGCAGCTGTGGTAGTCATTTGAGCTGACTCACCTATGAGTGTTGTTTCGCAATGCTTGTTGTCCTTTGCATTGCTTGCATAACATGTTTGCCCTTTCACAGTCAGGCCCGATTCTGGAAATGAAGATGTACGACTCTTGTAACATGGGAAGCAGCTTCTTAATAGGTCATGTGAACCTGACTTAGGCACTATGTCTATGTGCAGGCCAAGGAAAAACTTGAGGCGGCTGGTTTTGCCAAGGATGGCCAAGCGGTGGTGCTGGGAGGCGCTCTGATTGCAGGTTTCTGTGCAGCAGCCTGCAGTCTGCCATTTGACTTTGTGAAAACCCGTATCCAGAAGATGGAGAAGCAGGTGGATGGGACATACCCCTACAAGAGCCNTCATAGCGGTATGCACGATGGCTGTGCAGGGTGCAGCATACAACTGAAAATACAAATGTCGTCTTGTATATTCCAAACAGGTGCACATGCACAAAGTCTCTGCTACAAGATCAATACTATTCTGGGGGGAGCTCAGTATAGCACCAATGTGACTGACCAACTGACAGCTTTAGAGCATGGTGAAACGACAGCCAGCATAGGCGTGTGTCCATAGCATACCTCATGAGGGATGCTGTCCAGGCAGGCCTGCACCTGCCATACCAGCTGCTGCAGGCCTGTTCTTGCCACCGCACTGATGCAGTGCACATTGTCATACCCGGCTGCTTGCAGGCTTTGCTGCACTTCTGGCCACTGCTCTTCAGAGAGGGGAAGATCCGTTTTGTTATAGGCTATCACCTGCAGGCCAACGCTCTGGTTAGTCTGCAGGTTGAACCCATGGGTATGCTCTGTGTGACTGCCAAATAAGCTATGCCGCCAAGAAACCTCAGTGGGGTCTCAAGTCTGCACAATACCGTGGAACGGATGCCATGCAGTAAAGGCATGCAATGGGTTAACACAGGCCTGACAATATTGGCATGACAAGGTTGTCTTGCCATCGGACCTTGCGGTGTTTCCTCACAACCGCAGATAATACAGAGGATGATTTGACATCAAAAGCTGGATAACTGGCGCACTCAAAGCACAAGCAATGCAGCAAAGACCCGGCTGAGACTCACAAGAGGCAATTGTGCACTGTACTATGCTGTTCATGCAGTCTGTTACTGGTGACGCTGGCAATGCAAATGCTGCACATGAGTGTGTCCTCATTGCAGCTGCTCGAAGGTTGTTGCTCAGCAGCCAAAGTCAATGCGGATGAAGCTGACACAGGCCTGGTTTCTAGACAGCCCACCTGTGGCTTGTCGCTCAGGTCCTGATTGAAGAGCTGAAGCTCAGCCTGGATGGCAAAGAAGTCACCCAGGGGGTCGGTGCTGCTGCCGTCAATCACATGCACCAGCATCCGGGCGCGCTGGCAGTGGCGCAGGAACTCATGGCCCAAGCCCCGCCCCTCATGCGCCCCCTCTAGCAGTCCTGACACAAACACAAGGCATAAAGGCAAGGCATAAAGTCATAACACAACATGCTGGATAGCTTTGATGTGTTGCCACAAGAGCAAGAAGGCAGCATCCTTGATGCAGCCATAAAGTACTGAGCACAAGTATGAGGCAGCTAGCATGTGTATGTTGATTACTTGCTGATGCAGGCGTATAAGAGGCTCACTGCACCTGCCAAGAGGTGTAGATCAGACTACAGGAGCAGGTGTTGCTTTCTTGTTTGATCAACTTGCATATGCTGAATGTCGCACGTCTGCTGCAAGGTTGCAACTAGTGAACCTTCCAGTGAGAACATATGGAAAGGCCCCAAGGAATGGCCATTTACTTACAAACGAGTTTATGCTCACAGCAGCTGACGATACTGCAGTCTGACATGCGGGAAGTGAGAGACGCACCAGGGATGTCAGCAAACACTGTAGTCCTGTAGCCCATCTCGCAGACACCCAGCTGCGGAACCAACGTAGTGAAGGGGTAGTCTGCAATCTTGGGCTTGGCTGCAGTCCAGTGCAACTATAAGGCTATACCTCTCACTGGAGTGGGGTAAGTGTGAGACAACACAGGCTGTGCTTCAGGTGTGTTGTTTGCTTAGCTGTGGTAGCTTGATCCAGCACAACCAACACAGCCAATTACACTGCATGCAATCACGNCCTGACTGCAGCTGGCAAAGGGTGAACAGCACAATACGCCACGCGCATGTCTGGCGACTTGTCATCTGCTTCGTTAAGCTTCTCTCCTGACTGTTTGTTGACGCAGCTGTGAGCTCTTGCGCGTTATGACGCAGTTCAAATCTTCACTGCATGAGCGGCACGCGCTGCTTGTGATTACTGCAGCGATGCTAGCGGGCGCGCTGATCTCGGTAACCGAGAAGTTAGGCTATGGCTCTCTCTCTGCTCTTTCTCGCCTATTTGTCGGCAAGAACAAGCTATGCTGTACGTGTAGAGGTCGCCAGGGAGTCACGGCACAAAGTGCCAACAGCTCGCACANAGACTTGTTGGCTGGCCAAAGCGTGTAACAATATCTCTCTACTATGTCAACACGTAGATGCCANCAGAATAACCAGGCCTGCCAATGCTATCAATTTGGCATTTCAAGGTGAGTCATAAGCAGAAGCATAGAGAGGTTGTCCATCTCCCATGACAATGACAAACTCACCTGGTAGCCACCAAAGCATGCCTTGTTGTTGAGGTACCAGCCACAGTCCATCAGATTCTGCTCAGACAGGAGCAACTGCTTGCCTGTCTCCCGGAAGTATGCTGTCTCTAAGGGTCCTATTGTGCCAAAAGCCTGCACCACCAGCATCATGCTTGTTCAAAGGACAGAGGCAAGAGAGAATGGGGAGAGGCTAACAGCTAAAGCAACCCTATGATTGAAGGTATACTGTGCTGTCGGTCATGAACGCATGGGCTGCTAAGTGGGTGCTGTAGTGCGCATGTTGACATACGTGAAACAAGTTCAGTGCAGACTGGGTAAACATAAAGACTATACTTGCATGGCACTCAATGTCACAGTCCCAGCAGCATTGTTCCACAGACGTGTAGGGCTGTAAGGTGATCAACTCCAATGAAATGCAGTGCAGGTAAGATGCTGTTCTGCAGTACCAATTTGGTGCCTTGCTGACCATGTACACTCACACGACGCCGGCATGCATGCAGCTTGTCCTCAGGCAAGACCAAAGCTTATCAACAGCAATCTTGACTGCTCTCAGACTAGGGCTGACAGGGTCATGCCACAGTGCCATGTCACTCAGCATGAACCACAGGATGCGCCATCCATCACACAACTTTTGCACACCATACACAACCGTGTCAACCCATCTAGTGTCAGCCACAGGACACCTGATGCTTGACACAACACACTTACACTGTATGTCCGAAGCCTTCTGCTTGCCAGCATGTCCCTGAGGACGCCTGGCTCTCTCCACAAACATGTCCACAGCATTGCACAGCAAAGACCTTCAACAAGTGCATTAGCGTAATACTGCAGCATGCTTCAGTGGATTCAGACAACCGGTATCAATATCTGTGAAGTGACTGGTCTTTGCTGAATGCAGGATCAACACCCTCATCTTCTACGTGAGTGCTCAACAAGCTGAAACTGTCTCCTGACCCACACAGTATCATGCGAACATCTGGTCTCTTTGTTGCAGCCATGTCAGTCTGCTATGCATGCAAAGCCCACACACCTGCTCATGTGCCATAGTTGCAATGTTTGGGTGTGCCACAAGACAGTGTCAGCGACTTGTGTGCACCACAGTTGTTCATGTTTTGACGTCAGGCAGCTATCTGTTTCTCTGTACTGTAGACTACTGTGCTGTGCTGTCCTGTGGCGAGGTTGCTGTGCTGTGTCATGCTTGTACAAATTTGGCAAGGCTGGGCTGTGCTGCTGTGTACTACAAGGTTCGCAACAAGAGTAGGCTGGGCTGTGCTGTGCCTGGCTCTTATACACATCTGATAGAAGAGCATCTATGAAAAAGTAAGCTTGTTGCTGGCTTAAAAGGTTCTGCTTTTTGTTTTGCAAGCCAAGCTGATCATGTTCTGCATGACTGACGTGGTGCCTAGCTTTACTGCATGGCTCTCTTACCATTGCAATGCCATGTGATTATCACATGAACAGCTTGTCGTCATGCTGCAGGGCTATGAAGTTCAATGGCACAGAGTTGCGAGGACGGCAGGTCAAGCTGGCGTATGCTCAGCCCAAAAAGACTTAGAGAAGCTGATTCTGTGAGCGACGCTTACAAGCACGGTCATGGTCATGATTGAATGTCATGTGATTTGCGACAGTTGAACAAGAAAGAATATGTTGATAGATGGAACACTGACAAATACAACATCAGCAAACTACTGATGTGGNGATTTGTTGCTGATTTCACAGCATATCTAGAAGATGTTGTCATGTAGCTGTCAAGCAGGTTCAACACAACCTCTGTATTATGCCTGTGGCTTGCATTCTCATCTTGTGCAAGGACAGTGGTGTTACTGGCTATGCTGTTAGCTTTATGCTGAAGTCAATCATGATGTGCAGGATCAGCAGTCGAATCATCAAAGCTGGATGAGATCTTGAATATGCTCAAGGCAAAGCAAGAGCAAGTGTACACCTTTAGTCAAAGCAAGGCTGGCAGGGACATGGCTGTGGCGTCTGTGATGCATGCTCTTAAATTGACGGGGTTAGTTCCTGGAGTGTTACCCAAGAAATGGGTAAGGGGCTAGAGACAAAAGCAGTTTGAGCCTTTTGCAAATTGGCCATCAGCGGGAGAGATTCATGAAAAAGAATATGCTCCTCAGCTACGCAGCCACTTTCAAGAAGCTCTGGGTACCTTTGATGTGCCCTTTGGTGTTGGAGGGTTTGACTTCAAGGCTGTTCACAAGGACAAGAGCAGATTGAGCTTTGCTTGCACCACAGGAGCATCCACCATCATGTTCAATGGTGGCACAGATGCTGCCATTATCCCACATGGAGCAATCCCATGGCAAGGTCAAACACGCATCCTGTTTGATTGGAGAAGGCCTTCAGATTTACAGTCTGTGGAAACCGTTGCCACGCAAGCATAGCTAGAGCTCCTAGGAGCTTTGCACAACTCTCAGCACCCTGCTCTAGTTGTGTTCACAGATGGGGTCAACTTTGTTATTTTACAGCCTTGGGGTCATGCCATCCAATATTATCATACCTTCTCTGGCACAGATGACTGCATCTCAGTCCATGATGCTTTGAGGTTTATTGCACATCATTTGCTCCATATTTGTTCCAAGGATGGTGCATTCAACCACCTAGCGCCTGTGCCAGAAAACTCAGAGTTGTCCATGGAGCTTGCTCCACTGTTNATGCAAATCTTGCATCAAAAAACACAAGAGGCAGATAAAGCAGAGAACTTGCATGACTTGTTTGACAAAAGCTGCATCGTCTGACGCTGTGCTCAAGGTTGATGCAGACGTACTGGGCACAGCATATAAGCTTTAGACAGTCTCACACACACACACTCTAACAGAGGCTGACTGACCTGAGCCCAAGCATGCCCTTGCACGGTGTGCTTCAAGCCCTGTGTCCATCACATCGGCAGTCTCCCTGGTGGACAGGTGCCAGTCCTGTGTATCACTCGCAGGCTCATACCCAGGCGTGTTCCAGGCATGATACTCAGCACGCCTAGCAGAAGAAGCAGTGTTCTCCTGTAGGCAGTGATCGCACTTTTAGTCATGATCTATGAGCATGCAGGCTCTTCCGCGCAAAGGAGCGCCATTTGCTGGTGCAAGGATGATCAGATACAGAAACATGTACAAGCATGTACGGAAACATGTACAAGCATTCATATTCACCTTGTTAGCTGTTACAATTGAAACTGATGGCCCATGGGTTTGCATTGCCACCATACACAATGTAGTGGCGGGGGTCAGTCAGGCCAATGCCGTCAAAGCCCCCAATTGTGGCCATGTTGTAGGCCAAATCGTTACGGGTGGTTTGGCCCTGCAGGCGGGGGTCTGAAGGGTTGTCTCCACGAGGCCTAATGTGTGCAAAGTAGACCTGACCGTTCTCCACTGCAATGGCGATTGTGCACCCTGTGCGGCATCGTGTTGTCAAGAAGGATTCCAAGTCATGCACTAGTAAGGTGTTGGGGCTGAAGTTGCACAGCTGGCTGTATGTCTGCTACAAGGAAATGTCAAGACATGTACAGATTTGTAATGGATCTCACTCAAATTTCTCGTGACATTATACTGTCATTACAACATTATGGCACAGCTACTCTGATTTGACAGCGATGCGGTAAGTATGCAGCACTGCTGCAGCAATCCTCTNAGGCCCCACATGGGTATGCATGCAGGCAGGCAGCAGATGAAATAGCTTACATCGCTGATTTGTGAACAGTTTGCATTACCACAGTGGCACAATCAAGTTGTCTGCCAAACACACTCAGCCACTGACTTACACATCGCAACAGGCAACATAGCTCATGCCCTCGTCTCTGTGATGTTCGCATTTGCTGTGGTGCACCCAATTCGTCTTCGCCTCCTTTACTAAGCTCATCTGTGGGCTGAAAGCTCTCAATCTTCTTCTTCATGCTTGCTTTCAGGGAGGCGATAGACTACATAGCTAACACCCTTATCTTTGTGGTGTTGGGCCTCATCATCGCTGCAAAAGTGTACCAAGGCCATCAAACCAGCAGTCCCCATGTTCTAGTCGGACAAGACTATGGCTGGGCGGTTGTGTTATGGCTGTTGTTACTGGTATGCTCAATGCAAATTCGTCCAAACCCTAAACCTCGTGCCTAATTTGCTACGCCTTTCTGCCCACCTGCCTGTGCACGTACGACTATGGGATGCATCTACTGACTGATCCTAGCACCTAGAGGCCTATTTTCTGGACCTGGCTTTAACCAGTGTGCATGTGTTGTTATGCTGAGCATGATCGTCCTAAGCACGACCAAACTTGCAATTGCTGTACTTGTAACACGCTCGACAAGTTGTGAGCGAGTGAATTAACACCTCAAAGTTTGAAATTGCATAACAGGAGTTGGCTTCACAACTTTGTAGCACCATGTCTGCAGCTGCATTTCAGTGAAGTTGTACAGCACTCGTTGACTTGCATACAGCCGGCACTAAGCTGAGATCGTACTGTGATGGATGTATTCTGACAAGCTCCATTGCGTAAGCAGTACTGACCACAAGCCCATATCCTGCAACTTGCACATGCTTCTCTGCGCAACATGCAAATGGTGATGTTCCATTTGCAGCATCCACCTTATCAAGTCTTGGCAATAGCTTTGTGTCACAACATAGGGCCCCTTTGCATGTCACAAGTCAGCAGTTGTGCGTGTGCTTGTAGCTCACGTCGCTAGCTTCATGATCCTTGCATGATGGCTCGTTATTGCGAGTTGTGTCTGTCTGTGCATAAGGGCCAGTCATGACATGCACTGCATAGTAAGACTTTGCATGGCGATTGGCAGTACACCAAATGTGTTTGCTTCTGTGCCAGGTGATCAGGGTGATCAATATTGCTCTCTTCTGGCCTATCCTAGCCAAAACAGGACCAGGCATCGATCTGTGCAGTGCAACAGCCACAGCATGGAGCGGCATCAGAGGGTTTGTGGGTTTGATGTTGGCACTGACGGTATATGTGGATGATGACATTGAGGACGCTACCTTCAAGCAGCTGTGCTTCTTCTTCATGGCTACCACAGCCTGCCTGACCATCATCGTGCAAGGCAGCACGTTTGAAATTGTGCTTTGGGTAAGCCGACCACTGACCCCTATCAAAAAGTCAGTTACATATGTACATGACACTGTCTTATCTGTAGGGAGGTGCTGACCGATGGGATAGTGGCTGAGCTTGCACAGCTGCATGACGGCATGCAGCGTATCTGGCTCGCAGAGCCAGTGATGCGTGCCATGTGGGCAGCTGGAGGTGTGGCAGCTTTGAGTGCTGCCTTTCACGGCCGGCTTGGATTTGTAGCAGAGGACTTCTGCCTGAGAGCAAGCAGCCTAACCTCACCTCAGCACCATGACCTTGTAGTTCAGCTGTTGGCATGGTGCAAACAATGGCTACTTACCGGTTCACCTGATGAATTGCGCTGCTTTGCAAACTTTGCAACTGCGACAACAGGTATCTCTCTGCTGCATCATGCCACGCACAAACTGGAATCATACAACATACCATGCCGATCATGGCAAGCAACTTTAGCAGGTGCTTGCATGCAGACTAGTAACTTTCATGCATACCTTACTTGCATGCATACTAGTAACATGCATGCATACTAGTAAGTTGCATGCATACCTTACTTGCATGCATACCCTCACTGTCCTTGCGTTTTGAAGATGTCCTTGAACACACAGTGTGTGCATGGTGGTGTCAGCACTGCACAAATGCTTGTTGTTATTGGAGGCTTGACTAATTGCATGTGCCTCTGCAGTTCCCCCCCCCCAGCCAACTCAAAGCTGATCATTCGGATCAAGAATATTGACTACAACCCTGCAGCTGATGGGATTCCAATAGAACAGACCCTGCCCATTGCCCATGTTTGTACATGTGAGGTGGACCTTCCTGCATATGCTGATTACGCAACGTTGCAAGACCAGCTGCAGTCAGTCATCAGGAGTACTACCTTCACAATGATGTGACCCACGTCTGCATACAATAGGGCAATAGGGCTTAAGCAAGTCCTATGTAGACTTGCTGTGTTAAAGCTAGAGTAGTGCGAGCTATGTACTTAGGCTATACCTATTTCGCTTACTACCTCCCTNTCATGAGGCACGTCCTCGGCCGGCAGAGGGATGTCAGCGTCTGGATCAGCCTGTGCAAGTACGTTGTTGCCACAACTCGCCACCNAAATGCCATACGCTTGAGGCGCAGCACCATGCCTCCAACTTGCTAGTGTGTGCAGGTACCCTGCCCCCAGNAGTGCAGCAATGGCCCACTGTGAGGCTGTACAGAAGCTTACAGCCATCAGAAGTGTCCTTGTTCACCATGCCATTACACTTAATGTTGACCTCAGAGTGNGTGCAAGTCATGACGTGACAGCTCTTGCTTGCAGAGCTCTGGAGATCCCTTTGAGATGTTTAGTTCCTTCNAAGCTCAGCTTAGCTGTCACAGCTGGTGTGATCTCTACGCGACCCGGGATAACGAAAATTCCAAAGGGCATTTAGTAATTTGAGCAGCCCCTGCAGATGCTTCTTTACTAACTGCACTGCCTGCTGNATGAAAAGCTGGCTGTCATCACCTTCAGGTATGTGCGAAACATCTGCATGGCTGCCTGCATTGCTNACGGTTGTGCCACAGGGCTACTGCAGCACCCCCGCCAGATGCTTTTGTGGATGACTGGGATCCACTTCCCATGAAGCACGAAAACAGGTATGCATCTGCCATGCTTGCTGGCCATTCTCCGGGGCATCACANGCAAGCCTACTGTATTCGATCACCGACAGTGACCACTTCCTGAAGCCTGCCGTTGCTAACAAACTCACGCAGCGCGGACAGCGGGTCCATGCTGTATTATCAGCCTTCTGCAACAAGGTCGTTCGCTGTGAAATGGTCAAAGTCAAGACAGAACAGGTAGCAGTTTAGTCCAGCTCGAGCGAAATAGGTCAGAGCGTTTCAAAAGCGTTTCACGAAACCCTTCTTCTGCTTCATGCGTACCCGGTCAGAGTTCGGTAGATGCTCGGTTAACCATCAAGACGCCGCCAACTTCTGATCACTTTCTGATCAAATCGACGTGAGTGTCACCCAACACACACAATGACAGTGTCATTCCCTGACTTGAGCAAGGCTGAAGGGCTCAAGGCCCTGAACGATCACTTGGCCCCGTACAGCTACATCGACGGGTAGGTCGCGAACAGCTTGCCGAGCACAAGTTGTGGCATGCATGTGTGCATGTCCCCACTTATTCATTGTCAACTAGGCCACATCAGGAACTAAGATGCATGCAGTGCTTGTACCTGCATGTACAGCAAGCTGAACATAGGCAATGTGGTGAACAATGATGATCCGGTCTCAGTCAAATCATGTTGCAAATCCATCACATCAAACATATCATGTGATGTGTGACAGCACGAAACATAAGTCAAGCGCTGCCTGGATGCAAAAGAGCTGCAGCAAGCAAGGGAATGCTGCAGAGATCAGCCCCAAAATTTGCCCTGATCTGCAAGGCCAGCTGATCAAGATCAATTGCGGTTCCAATAGGCTTGTCAGGCTGTATCTGCAGATTCACTCAAGCCTACACTTGCATTGTNAGCATCGTCCTGCACCAACATAGGCGTTGTTAGTCTGTGGTACCAGACATGTATGTTGGCCAAGACGCTGCATGAGCCCAGTGCTCTGGCCTACAACAGCCAGAACATAAGCCACTGACGCAGTAGCATAACAGAGAAGTTCTTTNCATGACTACAACTGTCAGTGTCACAAGTGAATTTACTCCTTTTGGTCTGCATCTGCATCTAACACTACTGTCATCAAGTAGGTGTTGACCANAGGGGAGCACAGACTTTGACAACCTCCTGCTTGGCTCCCTTCTCATTCTACAACTACCAGGAGACTGGCTCCGCCACAGCCCTAGGTTCCCCACCTCCCCTGCGCCACCCCTTCCCCACACACTTTCCGAGACAAGTAATGGACAAGTTTCAAGACAGTTAGCTGCTGACCCAGAGCCGTTTATGCTTCCAATGATGTTATGCTGCAAGNGTGCTGCTATTGCAGGAGGTAGCGTGTTGCGCAAGACAATACTAGCTGGTGCTAAGGCTTACCGGCAGGTACTGGAACTCTGGGTCATAGACCAGCTTGCATGTGNGAATACGTTCCCAAGATCTTTGACCGCATTCTGGGCGAGTCAAGCGACAATGACCACCTCCGAGAGCTTGCTGGGTGTGTAGCAGTTGCTTATCGACAGCAGAGGAATGACAAGCCTTTCACTGAAGCGGATGCTGCTGAGCGTCAAGTCTTCAGCGCGATGTTGCAGGATCCAGCAGAAGCTTTTGCAGCACCTGCAAGACAGCGTCAGCTGAAAGACAACATGACAGTCCGGCAGCTGATTGTCCAGCTAGATCGTATGTTCNGGCTCTCGCCACGCATGCAACAAGGTGCAGACATCACATGATCAAGAAATGCTCTCACAGGCCTGCACAAAATAAGGCAACCAACAATGGCTGCATGCCTGGAATNAACTGGGAGCTGCCATGGGGCCACCGCCCCACATACGATTGCCAGATTGTGACACAAAGTGTACCAAAATGTGGAAAAATTGTCCATTGTGTGGACAAATTCCATAATGGAATCAACAGCTTGTGCTTCAGCCAGGCAGAGTGCTGACCTTGAGCAAGCGCTCCACGACAGGAGTGNTAAGCTCACGTATTATGCAAAAGGACTTGATGGGGTCCTTGGAAGGCTCAGCAAGCTTCTTGACAAGTGCACTTCTGATCTTTTGCAATACATGGCATGAGAGGAGTGTCATCCAGACAAGTGCCGCCTCCCGAGATCACTTGATGCTGTGCAATCTGAGGTCAGATAATGCTTGTTGTGAGTGTGTAGCATGCATCCTGTAGCTGCTCCACCCAGCATTTTAGCATGCTCTTGGTGTGAGCATTGGGACAGCTTGCTATGATCCTGACAACAATGCGACATTGGCATCTCATTTGCACAAGCACGAGCCCACAAATATATAGCTGAATGCAAAATGCAGTAGTTTCTGGTGCATGTGCTTGCTCCTCAACACACAGAGCAAGCACAGAGCGATTGCATTCTGCATTTGCCACATTTCTGAAATGCGCGGGGCAGTGAGGACCCTCTGCAAGCAGTTGCTGCTTTTGCGTTTGGCATGTTANAAGCAACAGAGCCAGCACAGCACAGACATGTAATACACCTGTACTTTGAAAGCACACTAAGCTCGAGAGAGAAGCTGCTGACGCAGCCACAACCATAGCACAGCACAGGCTAGGTCCTTGCACTGCCTGTGATGCAGATGTGTTAGTCACTGGTTCAGTGTCACCACCCTTGCAGTGAGTTCCCCAATGCCACGGGACAAGATTGAGCTAGCCTGAAAGACTGAAAACAAGGCCTGTCACGAAATGCAGTCAATGATACCTGCAATGGCTTCACTTGGGCTGCATCTACCTGTTGTGGTATGGGTTGTCAGGCATGTACCCACTTTCAATCTTGCGAATGAACTTGCAGAACTTGGGGATGTCAATGGGGTACATTTTGAACCAGCCCAACTGCTCCCAGTAGTGGAAGGCCAGAGTAGACAAGGTGTGCCCAGGCGTCTGTTCCGCCAGCNTCTTGGCATCACTACTATCAGGTTGAGGAGCTCCTGTATGGGCATGCACTATGTCACGACATGTATGCCAAGGGGAGAGACATGGCTGAGACTGACATAAACAAGTGTGAGAAAGAAACGAAGCTGACGCCTGCAAATGAACACATCATGTTTAACAATAAGTAAGGCACACCTGTCTGAGGCGCGTGACTCTGCTGGACATGCCGTTAGGGGTGTTGATCTTCTCACAGACTGCCAAATTTGGCACAATGTTTGGCAAATTTGCATAGTCTGTGAGCACATCCCACACCTGCATGCAGCACAACATTCACTCTGACAACTTTGTTCCGCTGACAAGGCAAGTCGTATTGCGTGAACTGTTTACACAGCTGTACACAGATGCACATATACCTGTGCATGGCAACACATGTTGCTGCATGGCGGCAGTGTAGCCTGCCTTGTACAGGCAGAGGAACATTGGAACATTGGTAAGCAGATTCAGAATGCATGACACCGTGTCCGGATATATAACAAGGCTGCATGAGCCACTGCTTGGCCAGCAAACTCACCTCCTCAGGGGTGGCATCTACCGTGAGTACTGCCACGACACGCCGATGCAGAGTGTCGCTGCTGTCCAAACGTCTCAAATGGACTTCTGTGACAGCTGAAGCATCACTAATGAGCTTCCAGCCAGCTCCTAGAAGAGGGCTACGACCCCAGCCATCCAACTTTTCAGCGTCTGGATGCTGACTGTTGCCTGAATTCCAGAGACGCTGTGCAGGCGCAGTGCTGTCCAGTTCTATGGATGCTGTGCCTGCAGAGGCTGCTGGGGAAGCTGTATCCTGCAACATTGACACATTTCGTATCGCAGTTCAGGCATACAGTATCGCTTCTGCTTGCAGCTCCTCAGTCTCTGATAGCAGTTATGAGTACAGTCACATATGCTCCTGACTTGTGTAATCTTGAGATTTGGCCTTTCAAGGTCGCGTCTTTGGAATTGTAGATTGCGCACAGCCACAATCATAAACATGCGCCTGGTATGGACAGTATGCCATAGTACGTTGCAAACCGCAACATCTTGCAGCATGCCTGCCTTGGACGGCAGGCATTGCTACAGTCTAACCGAGAGAGACGCAGCACAGGCATGGTGCCGTCTGCAGTAAATGCAGCTAGCTACTCATACACTTCAATAATGACAAGAGCGCAGTGCACCAGCCAGTGAGCATACAAACACACTCACTGCAGAAACTCTCGCTTCAGCATGCAAGCAGTTGTTGCACTCAATTCACTGAGCTATGTACCACTCTGCATCAAGGGACTACGTGGGTGTGCAGAACCTACCTGAAGCTGTGCAGTTGCTAAGGTGGGCAGGCGAGGTATGTTGATAGACGCCATGCCCAGAAATCCTGATCTAGCTGATTGCTGAGGCCCTACAACAGAATTCAGCTACTCTTCATTGTGCAATCATGCCATGTCCTACCAAGTATGTATCAAGGCATTGCTGTGTGGCTAAGTCGCTGCTGCATGAGGCATGTTTTAAGGGGGAAAACNACACTAGGTGGTTGTGCACACTTTGATTTGAGCCAGCTTGGAATGGGTTTGACCTGGCCTGCCACGTGGCGTTGATCTGGTGGCCAGGGCGCAGCATGCATAGCTCATGGCTGACATGGCATGACCCTTCCGGGATCTCGGACAGTCAGCTAGTGTCGGACTGTGAGTATCGGAGCTTGTATACTGATCTTGATCCTTGCACATGCCATCTTGAACGAGGCTATTGTTGCGAAGTCGTGCGCGTTTGCGTTGCTTCCTGCTGACAAGCACTGAGGGGCCTGACTTGACCGGCTGCGTCTTGTGTTCGCATGCTGTCAAAGCGCGATCGCGAGTTGTTGCCTCTGCCGGAATTCAATCAGCGTCTAGCCGGAGAAACTTCTGACAGTAAGGAGAACTACAATATCAGTGTATCAAACGCAGACGGCTATCTCTGCCACCTGACGGCTACCTGTTACTTTCGGGCTACTCCTGAGGACGTCTATGCCATATTCGTCAACCCAGGCACGATCCACACTGTGAATGACTCCACGTTCATCCGCTGAGAGCTGATCACCTGTTCAAGACATGACCTACACCCCATGTTGCAGATAACACTGGAGTGTTCAGAGACATCAAAACTAGTGGCCGCAGGCAAGTTTTGGAAGAAATTCCTGCTGGGGAAGGTTACAGGTACTCACAGTGTAATGTAATGCACAGCTCAAAGTCTGCGTGTCATGCGCAGCCCAGCATGCAAAAGCCGCCCATGCTAAGCTACATGTCATACACAACTGTGATCTCGCATGATTGCCACAGTATGTGGTCCTGCGCTTTACTTATCTCAATGCAGATCAGGATTTGCACGATACAGGCGAACAGTAGAAGTTGAGCAGCTAGGAGAAGCCAAGGTGCTCATGTTTGGCACAACATTTTCAACAGAAGTCACAGTTTTGGAAGATGACTCAGACCCACAGCAGCTGAAAACCCATTTTGAGCTCAAAAGATCGGTACAGCACATATGAATTATGCCTGATTGTCTTCTGCAATGCATGCCTTCCTGTCCCAGGCTATGCTGAGCAAGGCAAGTATGTTGTACAATGAGTGAATTACAAGAAACACAGGCCAGTAATAAGAATAGCGTAATTTGCAGCAAGATTTACTGCATATACTACAAGCATACCAGCTGCTTGCAACTTTTGTATCCCATGAACCAAGCATTTCTTGTCATGTGAATTGGATGCTGCTCCTGTCACAAAAGTTTTGCTGATTACATGTGCTGAAGGTTTGTGCACTGACAGCTGTGGTACAGTTGATGCACAGCATCACCTGCAAGATATTAATGTGTGGACATCAAGACATGNTCAGCACTCACATGCATCACATGTGCACAGTAAGCAGTGACGTGTTTGCTGCTGTAGCTGCGTCTGATGCGATGCAAATGTCATTAGTGATATACATGCTGCTTGCACACTGCATGTTGCTGTGAGATATGTCTCCCTTCTCTGCAACAAACATATGTCACGCAAGTACAAATATGTTAAGCTTTGACTGACTACTGGAATGCAGGTGTGATGCAATCATCAAGCGATCAGTCAGGCAGCATCAGTCTTGCATAGCTCGTGGACTGTACCCCCAAACTTGTACAGTTCGCTTCGCTCAGAGGCAGACAGTGTCAAAAGATCTTGCAGGGTTTTCACTTTCCGCCTGTTGAGCTTGACCAGCAGCTCCTGGTCAAAGTTTGGCAGCTGAAGTAGAGGGATGACGTTGTCTGCAGGACTCTGCAGGCACAAGCAAGCTGGTCTGAGGCCAACTCACTTTGTTAAGCGCTGTAAGTGAAGTGATCAAAGGCTGACTGTTCAGCATAATCGGCATACCCAGTGCAAAAGCCCCCCAGGTGGTACGCTGTCAATACGCTGCAGCCCCTTACTTGACATGCATGTGCAGTGAAACCCACAACCACTGTGTACACCGTGGGCATCAACACCTAGGCCACAAACTCAGCTTGTCACCATCGTGGTGTAGAGTCATGGCTATTGCAAAGCAAATGCCAAGCATGCTGCAGCCTTACTTGTTAGAGCCCTTGAGGTAAGCCAGCGCCCAAACCCGTTCCAGGCCGTAATTGAGGTTGTTCTCCAAACGGTATGTGGTACTGTGCCAGACACGCACGGTACCATCCTCTGAGCCTGCACCCCCAACAAACAACTGCAGCCACGCAGGAGCCGGTACCGGGAAACAAATCACCAGGGCAGCATGCGGGACTCAGAACAAACATTGAAGCCTGGGCAACGTCTAACGCTGACTGGTACCGCACACTCGGACCTGCATGCTGACTCTGGATACTGGGTACATCCGTGGTCTAACACATGCTGCAAGCATGCATGTGGTGCTGCCCCTGGCCTGCTAAGCAATACAGAAGTTGCACTTGGGCGTGCATACAGGCACAGATAGTGGTGCTAAAGGAGTAGAAGCTGTGCAAAGCGCAGTGCCTGTGATAGGCACCCCTAGTGACACTGATCCTGACCAGCATGAGGTACGCTTGGCCTCAAGCAGCATGGCAAATGCACAAGAAATTGTAGGCGCATGCGTTGCCAAAAGAGATACGAAGCATCGCATTGCATAGGCATAGACTTTGACATTGTGACATGCTGAGCAGCTTCAACTTTAAGGTGCTCTTCATGCGACGTTCACAAGGGCATCCATGCATCATCAAATCAGCGCAGCTGCCCAGGCAGCTTTGCTCGCAGCAAGTGTATGCTCTCGCGTTGGCACTGGCTTGATTGATAAAGGCGCCACTGATGGCAGGATCGACAGGAACAGGGCAGCACAGCTGCCGATCATATGCCCGCAAGGCGACAGCACAGCAGCAGCAATAACATACCTGAGAGAACACAGAGGTAAACATGTGCGGCAGGGATTCTCAATGGGGACGCAGGCGACGTAATGCACACTCAAACATTTTACAGCCTTTCAGCCACAATGCAGCTGCATTGGATGAAGGTGCTTCAAACAAGGTGTAGGACTGTCTTTGATATAAACAATACATTGTGGGTGGTGAGTATGAAGAGGTTGGTGTTGCGCTGTGTCAGCAATGCCTTTGACTGTGCCATCAATTCATGTCATACATGCAATGACAAAATTGTATTTGCATAAGCCCACCTCACAAGTCAGGGTGGTCTGGTTCGCTGAGCATCGAGAATACCCATGCTCCAGGACAATCTTGTCCCAGTAGTTGGGAGGGGATGGATTGGCAAACCAGGACAGCTCATAGCCTGCATTACCCACCACAAGGTGCACGGGACCCCCAGCTGACCCATCAGTGTTGGTGGGCTGGCAAATCTTCTTGTACACCGGACATGTGCGCTCCTGCACAGCAGGTATCATCAAGTGGTGAATGCACTGTGATGTGATGTGGTCTNCAAGTACCTTGCAGATGCAGAAACGCTGGTCTTGTGTGTGGTCGATGCCACAATCCCAAGCCTAGACAGCAGTCCTGCAGTCAAGATGGTGAGAGAAGCAGGCAAGCTAAGCAGCACCATCTTGGCGCTTACTAAAGCAGACCTTGTCTGTGATCAAGACCTCATAGCAGCTGACATCTTTGACCGCATTCTGTGCCGATCAGCTGAAATGCAAGAGTTGGAAGGCTTGGCAGGCTGCGTGTCATTGATCAACCGGAAGCATACTGATCAGCTCAGCCTACTTGAGGCAGAAGCTGCAGAGGCAGCTGCTTTCAGCAAGCTCTTTGATGGCGCAGCAGATGCATACACAGCGAAAGAAATTCAGGCACAGCTCAGAGAGAACTCCACATCATCCCGCCTCATTGCCAAACTCGACGCCCTTTTCCACACCCACATACTGGACAAATGGAAGCCTGCTGCACTGAAGTCAATTCAGAGGGCCATCAGGAGGGCTGAGAAGGATGATGCCCATCTTGGCATTGCACCGGAGCGCCTCACACTCGCAGATGTAGTCACTGTGCTGTCTGGCAAGGTGAGACTCCGTGCTCAGTGCTTGACCTGGTTATCGTATCATTTGTGCAGGTGAAGTTATCACGCACCATCAGCACCACATCCTTTAGCATGATGCAGTGACTCAGCCTTGGTTGTGCTGATACACAATATTCAAACTCGCCTGTGTACCCAGTGCTTTGCTTGCTCTGCACTGCTACATAGCAACAGCAGGGAGTTGCGCTTGTGGCATGAGCATTTTGCATGTGTAATGCAGCTTTATAGGCCTAGGAATGTGATGTACAACTTTGAGCTTTCGCAGGCTATGCATGGGTAATCGTGCTGAACCTGCATCATCGGCACAGCAACCACAAAGCATTTTGTTGTGTTGCAAGCCTGGTACAAGATTGTAGCACTGACCTTATGTATTGAGCGTGGCATACTTGCATGCATTGCTGTTTGGTGGCACCTGTTTTGATTGCTCTCCGGTGCAAACTAGTAACTGCATACACAGGCAGCACAAAACTGCATTGAAGCACTGGCCAAGACCACAGTGCAAATTGCCAGCATCCCGACTACCGATGGGTCAAAGTCCTGCATGCTGTCAGACTTGGACCCTCTTATACCTCTACAAGCTTTGAAGTGGGGCAGCTACGACTGGGCTGCTTCAAACAACCTGATACTGGAGTTGATCAGGGAGGCAGTGGGTGCGTGCAGCCCTACATACATGGGCATTGTCCAGACCGCATTTGCAGATGCCTTTGAGACCTCAAGTCCGTGGAGGCTTAAACGTTTCAAGGCCCTGAAGGCGGCTTTTGTGGACTGCACAGTGCCAGCTATTGTTGCATCAGCCTTAGAGGACTGCAGAGCAATCATTGATGGCTTGATACTTGGTGTGTTTACAGAAAACTGCCATCAAACCTTTCCAGCAAAGACCTTCACAACTCTTGACAGCAGGATCCGTGGCTGTATCATACAGCACCTTCAGGCTGCAGTCACTGATGTTGACAGCATGCTTACAGTAGCTCCAAATGCAGATCAGCTACAGCTAGTTGAAGACGATGCTACAGCTGCCCAGCGGCTTCAGCACTCTCAGAAGCTCAAGCAGCTGCAGCAAGCTGCCCTCACCTGACGCCAACCACATGTCCACCTGCAGAACCAGACTCGATGTGTTGTTGCAGCAAGCTACACCTGAGTCAGCTGTGCTGGCAATGCAACCTCTGCCCTGCTGCAGCTGCATACCAGTCACCCAACACGCGATGAGAACACTGAAAGGAGCAGCAACCTGCAAATTCTGTGGGCAGGCAGATTTGTGTGTAAATGTTTGGTGGCTTGACTTCTGCGGCATGTCAGGGTTGCAAGTCAGCGCTGCAGACATGGTACGAGTCATGTGCGGCATCCAGCAATATGCCACAAGGTGGTTGATTGCATGAGAAAGGAGTGACTGCAGAAGAAGGCTGCATTCTGTGGCACTGCATTGCAACATCAGGAAGTTCCACAATAAGGATAAAGAGTGGTGACAAAGCCCACACAAGCACCACTGGACTACAAGACAACAGGGTCACACCTGAGCCAGCTGTTGGAGGGCCAGAGGGGGGTATGNAGTGATTGGCAGCAAGTGTCAAGTCTTGCTGTGACATAAAAGCCAAGTAGCTGCAATGCAAGCACCTGCCATGCTCCTGCTCTGGTGCTGTGTAGGAGCTTGGGTATGACCTTGCTGGAAGCAGGAACAGGACAGTACCCCTATGATGCCTCTGGGGGCCCTCTGCAGCTCATGATCCAGGTGCCCATCACGCTCATTTGTCGCAGCCATAACTGCACCACAAAAGCACCTGTGGTTTGAGCTGGTCCTGCACAGTCTGTTTCTTGCACCTGTATATGTGGCACCATGCTGCTGGCTTGCGGCAATATCAGCTAGCCAACATCCAACAGATGCTTGCCTGCCATGGTAAAGGTTGCTGATACACTGTCCTTATGTGCGGTCCTGCCAAGTGGTGTTGCTAGACCTTCACACGGATGTTTCTTTGGTATATATTCGCCAGTGCTCAGCTCCTTGCCAGACGCACAAGCAGCGTGCAAGGCAGATTGACATTGAATGCTGGGACTCAAGCTGACTGCAGCCAAATGACTACCTCAACTGCATGCAACTGGATGCTCTACTGAGTTGTGCTATCATTGTCTGACTGCCTGTAGGTGGTGGAGGAAGCCAGCCCCCTCCCTGCAGCTGACCAGCACAGCCCAGAGTTTGTTGACCTCATCAGGCAATGTCTCCACAAGGACCCACTGAAGCGGCCCACTGCAGAAGCTCTCATGCAGCACCCCTTCCTGCACAAGGTGGATCAGTCACCTTTCTTGCATAGTAAGGCAGCTGAGGCTTGTGTTGTGGGCTCATACATGTATGCATGATGACATTCTCAATAGAGGGTACAACTGCAAGCAGGATAAAACACACAAGAGCGGTATGTCTGACACAGTACTTGCACTGCTGTTTCCCTTCGTGCATGTGCTACACAGCGCATCCTGCATGTCAAATATAGCATAGGCAGGCAACAACATGCACTTGCACCAGCGCCTTCTCAGGTGGAGAGTGTGCTCAAGCCATTTTCTTCCATACCCTGGACAGTATTCAAACAGAAACTTGGCTAATTGCGACTTGGCACAAGGCATGTTTGTTTGGCTGAAGTGTTATGACAGTTCCACACCTGCTTGCAGTACAGTGGCAACAGGACAGAGGTGAAATCATTCGTGACTAGAGCCTATTGTTTTGAAGACAGGTATGCTACACACTTCAGAGCAACAGCGGCTCGCTTTTGCACTACCACGACATATTATACACCAAGCTGGCTCAGCTTCAGTGCTTGGAGTCCGTCATGTTTGCTGCTGCCTTGTTCATGATAGGCATGAGCTGCACATGCTCACATGACAAATCTGGCACACCTGGTCATTTCTGGCAGTGACGGCGCCTTCAATCTGCACACACGTGTGAGCGCATTGCTGCTTCAGGGTGCAGTTGCTGCCTGCTGGAGATGTACAAGTGCTGTGTATGTCCAAGAGGCAAAACAAAAGTGCCTGCTGTGCAGAATGATGACCTCAGCAAGCGAAATGTGCACACGCTACTATGCTCTAATCACCGGAGGGCGGCTGGGCATTAAGGGCTTGGCTGAGCTGTATGATGCTGACTCAGTAAGCGCTTGCTGGCTGCATGTGTCCATGACATTTATTGCGATGCTAACCAGCAGACAGCTCTGCTGCACACTGGATTTGCAGCAGACTGACACCAGAAGATGCCCAGCAATGTCACTATACATCACNCTATAGCTTGGCTGTCTGCTACATTTATTTAGGCAGCTGTGTCCTGTGCATCACAGCTCAACGGGTTTGCACTGTTATGAGCGTGTCTACACGCTTGACCTGCAGCAGAGCCAGGCAAAGTATGTGCATCTATGACATGACAAGGCCGTGCACTTGACCATGTGGGGCACTTTGCCAAATGCCCCCTCAAGCATATGTTTTGCTGCACAGGGGCAATGTCTTGGAGCTGCTGGATGACATACAGGAGCTGTCGCCCCACATGTTTGTATCGGTGCCAAGGCTGTTCAACAGAATCTATGATCGCGTGAATGCCACCATCAGAGACAGCAACCCCATCAGCAGAAAGCTCTTCGAGACAGCCTATGCCTCCAAGAAAGCAGCTCTTGACAGAGGGGACCTGACTGGTGGCAGAATGGGCACTTTCTGGGACAAGCTTGTCTTCTCCAAGATCAAGGCTAGACTTGGAGGTGAGCACAGCATCAGTACACATTAGGGTTGCAATACCCTGCACGCCATTCCCATAGCCCCTGACTCAACAGCTCTGCCCTATGCAAAATTCATGACTGCTGCTGTTGGCGCTCATTATTAGTAAGGGCACACTTTGTCAAGATTGACCCTAGTTGGCATTTGCCGCTCATTTGCTGCATTGACCCTGATCACATACCAACTTTTTGTCGTAGCATGCAGCTCAGCTGTATGTGTAGCACTCCCTTGCTGCGACATGACTGCGGCCCCAGTTCAAGTGCAGCAGTTTAGAGCATGAGACTGTATGCTGGCAGAACAAGTGCACACACATGTGCACTGAAGGTATACTGTGAGCAATGCTGTATCTTTAAGTGTCTGCTATCAGAAGCATAGCAAACTTAGTCATTTTTGCACAAGAGCCATCAAAGGTTAGGGCTTGTACCACTCTGTGGGTGCAGGCTCTGACCAACAATGGTCTGCCACACCTGACACTTGTCANCAAGCCCTTGAGCCTGATGGTAACAGCAGAAACAGCACATGTGCAGACCGTCTAGTCACAGACTTGTGTTATCTTTGACAGCATCAAGTTGATCAGAAGGTGACAAACACATTCCTGGCAGTTGCAGGGCTTGCAAGAGCTTTTGAAGCTTGAGTAGATCTGCAACGTAACAGGAATGCAGGCCAATGCAGACGCAAGCAAACTGCAAGCCGCGTAGTAGCGCAAATGTGAAGTTATCTAACAACGCATGGTCCTCAGAGATAGCAGCGCAACCGACATATGACTAATCGCAATATATATTGTTATAAGGGATCTTTTATAGTAGCCGGTGTAATCCCAGACTCAGTNCAAGGCGGTCTGGAGGACAGCTTAGCAGCGACAGATGTACCCATTTGTGTCGTGTCAAACAAGGGTGTGTGCTGAGTGATTGTTACATCAGCTCGCTCAGGCTATGTATATAATACCTATAATACCTACAATACTTACAGTATATATTATATATATTATATAATACCTATAATACCTACAATACTTACAGCTCTTCTGGAATTGAGTGTGGCGGGGTGAGCTGCAGTATGCAGCTTACTCCATGCAGGCATCAGTAAGCACATGCCATGGTCTGCTTCATCATCCTGGAAGCCTGTACTCAGATCAACTTGGGCTGCAAACTGTGTCTCCTGCCTCATTGTCCTGAAGCAGACAGGATAGTACCTGCTGGCTGACAGCTGCTCAGTACTCAGGGCTCAACATACAAAAGCGAGCACTGACACTGCTGTAACATACTCCTGGTGTGACAGCTTACATGATGAGCATTTGCAGCCACAATCATTTCCCTTGATTGTTTGTCAATCCTCTGTCTGTGTATATGTGCGGGGACCCTTGTCTCATGCAAGCTAGGGGATTTTCCACCACCACAACTGCAATCAGGGAAACAATTACCACTGCAAGGGAGACAGCAGATTCTGCTGACACATATTGAGGAAGCAAGCACGGGTCCCTTGGCTTGCTCTGATGCTGACAGGAAGCTGACAGGGGTTAAAATGCAGTACAGTGGCACGTGTCTGTAGCAATGTCTGTAGCACAGCTAGGAGTTCTCAGCTTGTGAGACTGTATACCGTAAAAAACTGCTTGGCTGATGTAAGCAGNTGTCTCCCGTAGGCAGTAAGGGGAGCAGGAGTGTGGCAGGCGTTGCGCACCGGTTGCTGCAATATTGATGGTCTGCAGTTTGCTGTGCAGTACAGCTGATGAACCCCAATGAGGTGTGACGCATCAGCAGCATCAGCTGGTATGCCTTTGACAGCTGGCAAGATCGGTCCCCAGAAATCCCAAAGGGCAGTAACAGAGGGAGCTGATCCCTGAGAAGCAGGCTGAATGGAAGAGGGCGCCCCCTGATGCCAACACCCATTGTGCTGGTGAGCATTGCGATATGCAATCACTTTGCGCCACATCAGCATATATGTAAAGCCCACAAAGGATCAGGAAGCCATTTGCAGCATGACGTTTTCAATGATGAGTAAGCACATCCAGACTGACGGCATTCAAACGTCTGCATGCATGCATCGTGAGTATTGCGACTGCAAGGCTTGATGCTGTCACCTTGGATGTGCTACTAGCCAGGCTTTGCTGCTGGCCAGCCACAGCAATGCAGGCTACACCATGAACAATGGCATGCTGAATGCGTAAACAAGGCTTTGCTATGCTGCCGTGCAGANCTCATATGTGCATGCAGTGCCAAGCATGTGATGATCTGTATTGATGTCACCAGCGATGTCAGCGCAAGTAGCCGCTTATATACCTGGCCATAAAGCCTCACACATTGCCATATGAGGGTCACGCTACCTATGTGGGACAGACATTTTGCTGCTCAGACCATGTCACTGTTGCTTTGCAGGAGTTGAGCATAACAACTCCTCCTATCATCACGCTGGACAGAGGGTTCATCAACAGCAATGGTGCATATCAGGCAACAGCTTCAAGCCTCCTGCACTATGTGATGCGCATTGCCGGTTTGGTTCAAATCATTGAGAAGGCTCATGTGCAGCAGCAAAATTTTATTTCAATATACCTGTATATTTCCCAGTCTTATCTCAACGAGGACAACTGTACAAACACACTGGGAGGTCTGTATCGACTGTTGTTGTGACAGCTTTTTGATGCTAAGCTTGTGTATAACCTGGGATCGGACCACATGAAGCATATCACAGCTAGCTGTGACATTGTACCTTGATGTCATTTGTGGTGCACACCCAGCCCATCCCAGCCTGAACACCATTTCAAGTTTGTTTCAGGCATCCTGCTGTGGGCTGTAAGGTGCGAGGTATGTGTACACACTTGCATACGCTGCACAGTAGTTGGTTGTGCTTCGAGGATGCACGTGGTTGGTTGGTCCACGTGGTTGTATATATGAATGTGTATATGTGAAGCAAGTACAAACATACACCCAGGTGTGCAGAGCTGACAATGGCGTAGGCCTGTTTGTGTATAGTACCCCTTGTCCAGCTGGGTTTGGAGACATAATTTTGCGACAAGTTATGTTTTGAAGACGTGAGGTCATTGTTACGCTATCCCGCTTGCATGTGACATGACTACCTATTGTTCTCCCCTACCTATCCATAGCTACGCATGCACCTGGCTGAGCTCAGAGCACCAAGTGACTACAGCAGGGGCCAACAGACCGTCAAAAGGCGTATATATGGGTATATGTTATATAGCGAAGTCAGCTAACAGCCTACCTGCACTACCAGGCGATGGAAAGAAGCCGCTACTCTAGATGACATCGCTGATAAAGCACACTAGCTACACCTGTGACAATTGTCACACGTGTCCGAAACGCAACTTCCGAACACAACTGGCGACATGTGACATATTAGGTTTTTTTCATTACGTCTTGATAGCGTTTGCGTGTGACATGACTACCCGTAGCTACGCATGCACCTCGTCTTGTATAGGATATGTGCGCATCAATGGCCACGCGCCCATGCCTTGCACTGCACGAGCCAGTGCACGAGCATTAAGTTTGCTACACGTTTGCCAGCCTTTGCACGATCGCTCCATTTTGTTGATAGCGGTCAGATCAGGTAAGATGCACGGGTTAACCTGCGCAGTGTTGCAGTCCCTCTGTCGTGGTCTGCGGTTGTCGCAAGCCTGCGGTTGTGCACAGTCTGTGCCTGCAACATCGAGACTGCACGTCTACAATTCAAGGGCTGACTGATGTTGCACTGGCGCAACAGGCGGATGAAGCTACACCGCAAGGCGTCTCTGTGGTTTGGAAGCCTGCTGTGCGCTCTGGCGCTGTCATCGCGTGGCGATGCCATCCGTCAAGTGATCGCATTCGGCGACTCCATAACCGACTCTTGTCAATATGGAGCAAAGTACGTNAAGGAGTCAACAGCTGCACTGCCATGCACCAAGGATTCCAGGCTTGCAATGAGCATGCCTCTGCACTCCGGCTGTGCAGCACCTGCAATTACATGGCATGAAGATGTCAGGTTCTACACGCCTCGCATAGCTGAGGACTTCACATTGCACAGAATGTATACACTGTCAAATCTTGCACAAAGTAGCTTGTGTAGCTGTTCGTATGCTATCAACCTGTAACAAGCTTGCAGAGTGCATGCTGTAGTGACAAGCATTGTGTTGTGTGGCTCAGGTAAGTGAAGTGCTCCCCTACCTGCTTCACTCAGTAGCTTGACTATACTCGGAGTAGCATAAAAAGAGATGGTGTCTTGTTGCTCAGGCTTTATCTGGCCGTGCTTCCATTCAGTCATGCTCAGCAAGCCCAGGATTGCAGCGATGCATGATCGCTTTGTGTATGTGCCACACTGCATTGTCTGAATCAACATGTGGCTGGATTGGCAATCCACAAGCGTCTCCTGCATGTGATGCAGGTGTCAAAGCTGCTGGGCCTGTTTACTAAACCAAGGCTAGGCAGTATATGACATAGGTCCAGCTGACACAGTGCGCTGCAGCAACTCACAATCAGAGAGCTGGATGCCAATGCAAGTGCATACCATGCCAGCCTGTGAAGTAGATACTATGTCAAGCAGCAGGGAAGCAGCCCCCTGCTGAACACCATCTTGAAGGCCAGAATAGGTTGGGCCTAGCAGAGCAAGCAGCACTAGTACAACGCCAGGCACGGCAACCTGCAGCAAGACGATGTAGCTGGGAGAGGTTTCAACGAGGACAGCTCAAGCTTTGACGATGTCTACTATCCTTCGCACCATACCTGATCTCCTGTGTATTCGTTAGTCTCAAGGCTCAGCAGCTTTTGCACTGCTCCTAGGCGCTGTCCAGTTGACCCGTGTTGTATTTGTTGCAAGAGAGCACGGATCTCGCGCATTCCGAATAGTTTTGAGCCTGTTGTGAAGCTCGACCCCGAGCGGATGTCGGGGAGACGTCCGAGGCAAGCTCACAAAGCTACCTCGTCCCCCTGCGACACCTCAGCAGAGTGGTACAGCAACGACAATTATCGCTTCGCTAGCGGCAGTACAATGACGTAACAGAGCACCCAAGGTTTTGCTTGCAGAGCCTACCTTTCCATCTCCGTGTACACGACAAGCAGCGCAGGGTCCTTGAGAGAAGCAACCCACGCGATTTGACTTGCCTCACTGATCCAACGTGCACGAGGTTTGCGAATAGGCGGGCTTTGATCATCCCCGACTAAGCGCAAAGGATTCGCGAAAGTCAAGATCTGACTGAGCCGAAACGCCAAGTTGCGCAANCAGCAGCAGCAGCAGCAGCAGCGGCATGAGTACAGGCCAACTGCAAAGTGCAAGCAGCGCTACAACAGCATACGGGCTAAGAATTTTGCTATGCAGCAGGCAGAGCATAAGCACAATACAAAAACGCCTCCTGCAGAACAAACCCTATTGCTCGGGGCTTCTGTGACTGTTGACAGTGGCCCTCCCCCCCTAGCCAGAGGCCCTAATGGCGGCCTCCCTTACCCACCCAGAGGCCCTCGTGGTGCGCGTGGTGGAGACTTGTATAGACATGATGATGAGGAGGAGCGGGCATTGCAAGAGGCACTGGAAGCATCTGCAAAGGAGTATAAGGAGCAGCATGCCATGGCAGTGGATGCAGACATTGTGCTGCCCGTCCATCAGACATTTCATCCCTTGCAGCGCAGGACGGCCGAGAGCTTGCCAATCCGCATGGATGATGGCACTGTTGTCTGGCAGAGTGAGTTTGCCAGCTGGTGTGTCAACAACTGAAGCCAGCATGTCACTATGCAAGATGGTGTTGTCACAGCACATGCCAGACTTGTGTGCATGCTGTACGGAGCTCATGAGCAGCTCATTGCCTGAGAAAGTCAACACTAGCCTCTGCAGTATTGATCATGTGCACTGCAAAGATCTCTTTATTGCAGACACAAAGTGCGTCTGGGGTGAAGCAGCTAACGCCAGGGTGTGGCATATTCAAGCCAGGAACGACNGACAACTGGCAGAGCAGCAGCTTGCTTCATACGCTCAATCAGCTCCTCCTGTGCTTCCCTGCGCTGCCAAGAGGCCTGGCTCAGCCCGCTATGCATGATGTTACAGCCTAGGTGCAATACAGGAAGCAGCTAAGTAGAGCAAATTGCACATACTAGAAGCAGCAGGGGTGTGCTCAGCATTGGTCTGGCAATCACACCCTTTGGATTTTGTGCAGATGGCCGGATTGCCAATGGTGAACCATAGCCGACTCTGCTCCGCTTCTGACATGCAAGCTTGCATGGGTCTCACAGACAGCAGCTTCTTGTCACGGGTCTTTGCGGTTAGTACAGACCAACACACTTCATGCAGCAGGGCCATCTACATCCTGACATCAGCGCATCTGTGAAGCAGTTCAGACAGCTTACTGGTCAGTGATCTGGCTGCCGTCCACCTCTTGGACAAACAGATCTGTCTCGCACATGTAGTCTCGCCGCACATTCACCTTGCCATAGGCCACTCTGATGTGTATACTCTTCACGGTCCGCATCAAGTCATACACCAGGCCTTTGCGATCCCGGCAGACAATGTTGACCAGGGAGTAGGATGGCGTTGTGCTGTTGTCGACTGTGACCTGCAGGCATCACACAGCATACACTGCATATATTGCTTGTACCCTTGCAGCTAAGCAGGAGCATTCTAGCAAGCCAACATGCTAATGGACTCAGCAGCGCAACGGCGTCAACACTTCGGTCTCACTCTTGGAGGACACAAGATGCTCTTGAGGGCAAAGTGCCNTTTGTATTGTAGCTGTTGGAGGTGCAACAGCTGGGTCCCCATTTGGGGTCGCACAGATCCCTGCAGGCTTTGGCAGTAACACCAAACAAGTCGGTGTAGCCCTCCCGACCACGACTCAACAGGTGCTCCTGACTGCTCTGGCTTGCACTACACACTGCTGCTCATGATCAGCTCTTTGTCACAGCAGTGTCTGGTGTCATAGCCTTCTTGTCACACGCATGGTTTGCGCATGCACCTGCATACCTTTGTAGCCACTTGATGCACAGCAGATTGCATGTCTTGTTGCATCTTCACCAGCTTGTGGGTTGCACTGTCAGCCATTGCATGTTTCCTTGCTGTATCATTGCACATGTACAGTCAGATGTCTTATGGTTGAAGGGGAGGCAAAGCAATAGCAGGCACTGGGAATATTAAGTATTTTTGTATATAATTCATCATACAGTAATACTGTTAATATGTTTTTTATATTAACATTAGCAATAATGCTATGCAGGCTAAAGCATACATAGCTTCCCAAAATGGCAGTGTATCTTCAGACGCCGTCTACATTATTTACATTGGCGCAAATGACTACCTGGCTGCTCTCAGAAATGGCCACGACAGCACAACAACTGTACAGCGGGTGCTGGGCTACACAGCTGATGCTATGGCTCTATTGTACAAGGCTGGTGCCAGAGTGTAAGCTTTTGCTGACTCCTCACCTGGATACAGTCTTGACGCTTCTGACACCCTAGTAGACACAGCCGATCTTGTCACCAAGTGACTGCTGTAACGCAGGACTGCATCCACACTACTGGACTTCACTTGCTTTCTACACTGCTATACGGTGTTACGTGACATCACTGACATCACTATTCTACTTCGGGAATTTGCGTCAGTCAGCCATTAGCAGAGCCCAACACTCGCAAGTTTGATGTTGCAAATGTTGTCAGGCTTCCAAATCCTGCTGAAGCAATCGACCAGACAGATTCAGTTCACCTGATGGCTCTGTGTGACCTGCTTGCCATAAAGTTGCAAGTGCCCTCATCACTGCAAATGCCCTCATTACTGCAAATGCCGTCATTACTGCAAGTGAGCATGCTCCACTGCTGCTGTTGCCCTGCAGATTTCACACACAGACACAGCCCCTCTGGGGAGACAGCCCAGGTCTTCAGGCACAGGGCGCCCAGCAAATCGTAAGTGTCTGTTGACAGTCTTTCTCTTCTCCTGCTATCAGCTCTCAGAGCCTTTTCTGTGGGGCTTGAACAGTAGCTCAACTCACGAGCCTGCTGCTGGTTTTCTGGTGTGTGTCGTGTCCTCTGAGTAGCATCAGAATGCTACTTTGATCAGTCTCATGAAGCACAACCGCATCATTGCTGGCAACATATGTGCTCACTGCTTTCTTTTGTGCATAGGACCCCCTAATAGGACAAGCGCTGTGCTACCCGCTTGCATGGCTGCTTCCCCCTGCTGCGCTACTGCACAGACACCGTGACTTCATGTGTTCAGGCCAACTTTGGTCCTGCAACCCNGCTAGCAGGAGTGCTGTGCTGGCTCAAAGAGTGGCACTGACGTGTTGCTCTTGGCAAGGTGTCCACCAAGACCACTCTAAGTCACTTGACAGATGCAAAGTGTGCAGATGCCCACAGTCAGGTCACAAACACGCATGTCTGCGCCAAAGCCGATTAGACATAGGCTGCAGTGTGCTGTCTAGAAAGCAATGACGGGTCGCCGAGCAGCGATGCACGGCGGTTGAGCAGTGCAAGCCTCGTTCACGGTGCCAGCAGCGAAAGCTATGGTGCAGGCAAGCAAAGTATGACGAAGCCCAAGGAGGCTGAGTTTGCGACACGCTCACGCTCACCAGAGTATGCTAGACGCGTTGTAAGTGTGTGTGCTAAAAAGGCATCCGGGCTGCCTTTGCGGCGTGTCCTAGGCCGCTCGCCACTGGAGACCAGATGCCACGCGTGGCCGCAAGTTGCAGAGGCCCGTCAGGCGACAGTCAACGGGAACGCCAATCGCAGGCAACTCGAGACCGTACCGGAAAGACAGGTTTCAGTCTGACCTCCTGCGCGCACCCTGAACAGCACGAGCTTACGACTTTCTTGAGGAAGCTAAACCTGCGATTCGGCCGCTTACTAATCACACAAATGCGGAGGAATCGTTGACGACTCCTACCTGTCTGTACATTGCATAGCACAGGGCACAGAACGCTCAAAATAAACAGCCTCGAAGTCATGCCAGCTTTGACACATATGCATGTGTAACTCAAGGGCAGTTCAGAGGTGCGCAGGCCTTTGAATAACCAGATCTGTAGCAGAAACTGCATATGCCACCTGAGACATCTGACTGCCTATTACGTGACTAGTCATTATCTTGCGGCTGTACCAGCATTGCTGCCTGCGGTGCAAGATTCAGCTGAGTAAGGGACAGCTGCAGTTGGTCTGAGCCATAGATCACTTTGGGGAAAGTTGTTGCCAAACTATACTTCAGGCTGGTCAACCCTTCAAGAGAATCCACAAAGTCATAAAGTACCTGCAAGACAGACTTGTAATCGTCAAATATCATGAACGCTGCCGCAGGATTTCTTTGTGCCATGCTATCCAACGAGCACTCATCTNCATTGCCAACCACCTGCTGCAGACACCAGACTCCTTTCAAGGCTGGTCCCAAGTATGTTGCTTTCACACACATACAATATCATGGTATGTAAGTATTGGGATGGAGAGAATGAGCCTCAGTCGTTCAGTCTTCTGCATCTTTTTCCGATGTCGGCCTGCCCTGCTTCAGGCACAATTCAGCAACTGTGTCAGTGGGTCCGTCCAATTAGGGCACACAATGACTGGCTCACATTCCCAGCAAACCGACCGGCATATACACAACATAGTGCTGTGCTGCAGCTTGCCCATTCAAGTCAAGCAACACTTCACATCTCAATATCAGTCATCTACCATAAACTGCTGCATACAGCGCTTCCCCAAACATTGTCAGATGCACCACGCAGCTGAGTGTAGAGCTGATGCTGTCCTGCAGATTGCTAACCTGGAGAGGCGCTTGGCAAAAGCCAAGGCGCCTGGCAACACAAGCCGCATCCCAGCAGCTCGCTGCTACTACAGAGCATCACTGGAACTGCTGCATCAGCAGATTGACCCGCTAGCCAGCCCCAACGGTGAAGCCACTCCTGGCACTGAGCGGCACCGGGAGCTGATGTTTCTGGTGCAATCAGCGCTGAGGATCATGTCTAGTTGGGCACAGATGGAACTGGATGACAGGCAAGCACTTTGCACTACCCTTGCTATATTTTGCCACCAACTTATGCAGACCAGCAGCAGCATGTGTCTCAGATGTTGTAGCTCTAGGTGTTTGTCAAATGTACAAGCCTAAACAGGATGCAACCGTCCTAGTGCAGTCTGTTGAAAGTGAAGTCCAGTTTGGGCACAGAAGGAGGAACTGGAGGACAAGCAGTCACTGTACTACTCTCGCTAGGTATTTGCTCCCAGCCCGAGCGAACCAGCAGTAATGTGTGTCACACTCCTTGTAAGCTCAGGTGTTTCACAACTGTACAAGTGTGACCACAATGCAATGTTCCACTGTCACATGTGACATAATGCCATGTTCAACATAAAGTTGTCATGTGCACTTCACCCTCGCTGATGTTCAGGTGGGCAATGTGAGTATCATGGCCTGTTGTGTCTCACGGGATCTGCATGGCACTACTCATGGGTCTTGGGAGGCGTTGGCTATGGTGTTGCCCAGGGTTCTCACTGCTGCTGTGGAGCAATAGTGTGGCGTGTAGGTGTGGCAGGACCACATGGTGGCCACACCTGCACACCGCTATGTTGCTTCACAGCAGGTACCACGTACAACACTAGAGCAAATGCAACACTGGACAGTAAGGCGTGCCTGTTATTGAAGTTCTGAAGTGCTCTCGTTGCCTAGCCATCAAGCCCATGTGATACACTTCAAATCTACTGTGAGTCTCAAACAGCTGTACAGGCAGTAAGCTAGGGAGTCATTAGTAGCTGTGTAGGGGGAAAAACGCTAGTTGTGCTGCATATTGACAACAGCACTGTGACAGCATGTGACAGCAGTGGGACAGCTAAGATGCTGACCAGTTTGTTGCTGAGGTCTTAACTGAAGGGCTTTGATGTGAATCATTGAGTAGTTGAAATAATAGCCAGTTTGGCTCATAGAAGTGCATGCCAGGACTGTGGTGACTGCATGCCCACTTTGCATGGACACTTTGCGGCATCATGTGTCTCTGCCCAAGATGCCAGCTTCAGGCTAGTTGTCTATCCTTTCTCTCTCAACTCATGCATTTGAGTGAATCAAATGAAATGTCAGCACCTCGCCATGGCAATGCTTCTGATGCATGTGAGTTGGCAGGCACATGTTTTGCCTTTGATATGTAGTTGATATGCTCAGGGTTATGCTTGAGGCATAGCACCAGATGTTTCAAACGGCTCCCTAGCTGATCTGACAAATTACGTCAAGCAGCTTGTGCTGCATGGCAGACTAGAGCTGCAGACACAGTGCCGCTGTTGAAGAGCTGCAGCTGCCTTGATACTGCTGCATGCCGCTTACACAAGAAATGGTGTTACTGACTCATGCAAGCAACTTTGTGCAGTGTATGCTTAGATCAGGCCTACATGCACAATAGCATGTTCCTGCAGCACACATTGCAGCTCACACAGTCTGTCAAAGTGGGAAGCATGATTCTGAACCTGTATGCTGATGAAAGTGACTGGTGGGTGATTTCACAATCACTATTGCTTCATGTGCCCGAATGCGCAACTTCTGCTCAACAATGATAAAAGCTACGACATGGAGATGCTACGGGGGGAGTTTTAGTCTTGGCAGCCTTGTGGTCATCATCACGTTTTGCTTTATGAGCAAAAGGACTCCATGCACAGAGACTATATCATGAAAGTCCGTGAANCCACTGACTCACCCTGCAACCCGCCACAATGGCACATGGTCAGAGTTGACTACAGCAATACCAGAGCAGTGTCTGGCCCTGACTTGTATGTATGTGTTCCCTGCCTTTCATGTACATGTTCCCTGCCTTTCACCCACACAAGACCACAGAGCTGTGACTGTTGTGTGTGGCAGCCTGCAAGTGCACAACAAGTGCAGCAGCAGCGGATGCAGCATCTCCCCTGGCAGGACATGGCTCTGCAGGCTCTTGGAATGCTGGCCAAAATAAATAAAGGCCAACATAAATAAAGACTAATATATTTAAAGGCCAGNCCAGCATCATCGGCTCCTGGCAGTGACACAGCAGAAAGCCAAGGCAGCTGCCAGCAGCTTCTGCCCGTTGCTGGTGACTACGATTTGTGAATTGAGTGGCGTTACGCAAGCAATCAAGCAAGCACGTCCCTCATGTTCATGTGAACACTGCGTGTCGCTGACCTTCCGTTACGGGCCGTGACGCACGCGAGATCAAGCTTGAGAAAGCTTCTTGACGCAGGCGTGTTTACACTGCTGCAACTGCGCGGTACTGTCAGTTGTGGTTTGCAAACACAGACTGTTGTACAGAGGCCGTACATCTTCCCAGTTGCCCACAGAGTGAGTCAATGTCGCACTAGAGGCGTACTTTTGATCACACACCGTCCCAGGTGGTGGACTTTCGAGCAGGCAGGAACAAGTCCCCTTTCATAAGTGCAGGCCTTTCTTGTGTTATTGCGCAACACATGTTTGACCCCGCAATGCAGAGCACTTCTATCAGTGTCCACACCCAACATGGCTGTATGCGATACCCCCTGCTTGTTGGAGCCACTGTTTACTATGATGTTGCTCAAAATACATGCCCCATCCATGCCAGCTGGCTATAGCACATACTTGCGATATAAACTGTCAAGCTTCATAGAGGTTCAACAGCGCATAATGCACTGTACCTGCTTGTTGTGCACAGCAAGACCTCAACAAACAGTAGCTATGATGCATAGCTGCACCATGATGGCAGGGCTTAAGACAACCCTCAGCTCAAACAGGAAATGAGCATGCGTGCAGCCTGTTTGTGCGAGCTTCGGTGAGCGTCCATGTCACACTTGCTTCCATCACTGCCATTTATGACATAGGTACAGAGCTCTTGAACGGCACAATAAGCATAGCACAATTGAAGTATGCTCACAATTTGGAGCAAGCATTGGTACAACTGAGGTCTCGCAGGTGCTGTCAGGTCCAGCAGCTGGTCTAACAGTGTCATGGTTACAAACACAACAGTTTCCTGTTGAACAGTCGAACTAAGGCTGATCTGACCCACCGCATTCCTTAAGTCACCACCCTTTGTACTTCTTACAAATCATTTGCACCAGATAGCCTACCTGATAGTGATGATAGTGACAGGTCATGATAGTGATAGGCTACCGACACACAGCTCAAACTTGACGACAACACAAGCCAAAAAAGCCGACCTTGAGACAAGATACCTATGATTCAATCGAATTGTACTATATCGAGCCTATTTATAAGGTGTTGCTCTCACGTTGTAAGCATGACAGCAAGCCGTTTGTGAGCTTTGCAGTCTGCAGGCAGCATGACACAAATACAATATGGCAAGAAATGTGACAAGATCATAGAGCCTTTCCTGCAACACGTATGTACAAATACCCTGACAAAGACAAGCAAGCAGCGTAAAACATCATACAGTCAGCAGTCACCCTGGCCCCACTCTGAAAATTTTGCTTAGATCACGCTAGGTTCATCTCCTGGCACTTCTTTGCCCAGTTTGGCTTTCAAAAAGAGGGTTTGCTCCGTCTAAATCACCACTGGTGTCCAATACACTGCTGCCAAACAATGGGTTGGGCGCCCCTACGGGCTCCTCATCACCCCTTGTCTCCCATAGGGGGTTCCTCAAAGCCCCCACGCTGTCTCGGGACGCCAAGATGTCATCCCCAGACCCATACAAGGGGTTGGGCGCACCCCCTTGAGGCTCCATGCGAGATCTAGATTCCCATACTGGGTTCCGGCGCTGTAGTTGGTCAGCATCTGAGCCTTGGGTATCAAGTATGTCAGCACCAAACATCGGGTTGCTGCTAGGACCTGCATCATGCACATTGTTTGCTGAGCAGCAGGGTTGCATTGCCTACAAAGGGTTCCTGCGCACAACAAACCTAATCTAGCATTGCTAGCATGCACAATGGTCAGTTGTTCCACTAGTTTGGAGATTACTCATAGGTCGTAATGTGGGTAACAGGTGTTTGCATTACAATGCAGGTCTAGCATGTGCAGCACATGGAGTGACCCTGTACCTGTGGCTCCAGCTGCACTGCGTGCTGTCAGCCCTCCATCATACATGCCGCCCCACTGGCGTGGTGTAGTGAAGGTGCTGCCACTCGGGTTTTCTAGCTCCCCCTCTGTCATCTCCAGAGGCTGGGATCCCATGCCAGGCGGCAAATCCCCTGACGCTGTCTGATCAAAGCTTTCGGTGCTGATGAAGTGCGAGCTGGGGGCTGGTACAAGGGCCCCAGGTGCCTCTTGCAACTGCCCTTGGCCCCGCTGTATAACTGCAGGCGGGTGAGAGGGTTGAGGGTCCCCATGCTGATCTGTATCTGCTGACTGGGGGATGCCCACTCCTTGATAGGGCTGTTGTGGGCGCTGCCCATAGGACTGCTCTCCAGGCAGCAAGGGATGATTGCTGCTGTGGTCTGATGGTGAACTGTAGCGGGCAAATCCTGCAGCAGTTGTAGGCTGTGGTCAGATAGGACTGCATTTCACACTACAAAAACCCCAGTTAGAGAATGCTCTGCTGCTTTACCACAATGGCCTGCAAACTTGCCAGTGACATACCATTTATGCACAGACTGCAAAATGTGGCCTACAGGCACAGAGTAACTTGCTCTTAGAAAAGCTGCTCGCACATAGGCAGCACGTGTACTACTGCAGCAGGTGATTTGGGAGCATGTGGAGCGTGGTACAGCACTACTGACCTTGTTGCCTGGGGTCTGGCGAATCTCCTGAGGAGGAGGACAACCTAAACTCTGGGGCTGCTGTGAGGGGTGCCCAGACATCCTGGGGACCGTGGGGCCCCTCCGGGCCAGCTAAAGTTCTGATGGGGCCGAATGGGACAGGAAGGGGTGGCATTTGGGGCCATTGGAATGCTCCCTGCCCTATTTCGCCGCTGCTGTGCCCATTGCCACTGCTATCAAACACAGAGTCGTATGGGCTGTCGGAGTCAAACGCCATCACTACTGGTCCCTGCACAGCACATACGGCAAGTTAGGCTGAGCAACAAAGGCCAGCTGCAGCATTGCCATGGGTAGAACAGCAAGATTCAGAGCAACACACAGCACATCATGGCACAGCTTTGCATGCACTACTTCGCAGCACGACGTGATCTTGCGCAGCAGTATGTGTTTCGCTGTTTTTAATTTCAACCTGCATGAGATGATGTGTTGACCAATGCGCATGCTGGACAATGTTACTTGTCAAAGCCTGCAGTACATGCTTTGTAGGCGTCGAGAAATTGTCAGTGAGCCGCATTAATGGCAATATGACAAAGCTTCACCCTGTGCACAAGTGATGCCAGCAGAATGTGATGGGTACATGACACTTCCACAAAGATGCACAACATAGCCTGAGAAGCTGTTTCAGCAAAGCCAGCCCCCAGCATGCATCAAATGCCTGCAGAGTCATTCTCAATGCTGACCTCAGGCCCTTGTAGGAGTGTCTCCTCAGGCAGGATGCTTTCCCGAGCTACTGCACCAGCTGAAGCAGCAGGCACTACTGCAAGTGCCGACATGCCCTCCTGAGTTGAGCCTGGCTGGCCGAGCCAACTCAAGGATGCTGCTTGTGAGTCTGGGAGCACTGAGGCTCGGGGACTGCCAAACTCAGACCCACTGGGGCTGGGCAGATCCCCAAAGCGCAGCCCTTGAGCTGTGGGGACTGCCTCAATCTCTTCGTATCCTGATGAGGAGGATGTGTCACCTGCGTACACAACTCAGGTATATGAGAGGCACAAGCATGAATTGGCCAAGTTGCAGGGTCAATATCTGCATATTTGCTGCAGCCAGCATAAAACTGTGCATCAATGCATGCATGCAGCTATTAGCAGTGACAGCAAGCACATAGCCAGTCGCCATGCAGCAATGATGTTGCAACAACATGCAGCCAGCTCTCAACACACACAACTGTAATACCTTGGCAGGCACAGATGGTGACACACACATCATGAAGCTACTTGGGTGGAAGCGTGACAGACAAAGCAAAGCTGTGCTCACCAATGGCGCCATATGCAAAAGGGTTGAGCGGGTTCTGGACAGGTATGATGGGGTAGGAGGTGAGAGGGGGCCCTGCCCCTGGGGCCAGCCCCTCTTCCTCAAACACTGCTGGGACTCCTCTTGCTGCATACTGCACAGCCACACACACACGCTGAACTGTCATGCTTTCTGAGCTTCATTGCACACAACTTGTCAGCCATTATGCAGCACAGCTCAAAGCTTACTTCAAAAAATTTTGTGAATGCAGGTCGTTGAAACTGAACTGCAGCAAAAGGATCCTAGAACAGCAGCATCTCTCTCAGATCTGCAGGATGATGATGTTGCCAGATATGCACAGCAGTCATCATAGTGTACATGTATGATACAGAAAGTGATCAAGTGAGATATAAGGAAGAGGCAGTGCAAGCCTACCTGCTCAGCATAGTCGGTTTCTGTGAGCACGCTGGATCCTTCACTACCAGCCCTAGCAAACACCAAAGGCGCCTGCAATGGCATATACCATACATAATGACCCAGCTACATACAAGGAGCAGATGGAATCATGCACTTGTGAACTTGTGAAAATAGGAGCAGATCAGATCATGCACTTGTGACTTGAGTACACTGAGTGCAATGAGTGTGGAACCACTCAGTTCGCGAGAGACTGAGGACGCTGCTCTGTCTGAGTGAAATCAGCAGCAGTTGGTGGTAGCAGGCATATGGTCAAGTGTACCGTGTATGCACTTGGACAAGACGGCAACTGTGGGGACTCAGGCATACCGTGTACTGTGGTGGCAAATATGTCATGGGGTCAGCAGGATACTCCTGGGATGCAGTGGTGGATGGCTGGGATGCCACCTGCCCAGGGGGCACCCTGATGATCTCAAAGTCTTCCCCTCTGGTTGTGGAAGAGGAGGTGGTCAGGGTCTGAGTGTTGAAAATAGGGTTTGCCTTGTGACTGAACAGGACTCCCTGCTGCAGCCTCTCATCTCGCCTTTCCTTGCGGCGTCGCTGACGCTGCAGCAAAACACAACATTGTTTTGCATGCTGTATAAACTGCGTTTCAAGATCACAGGAGCCAATATGCAAAGGCACAGACAGCACAGCAGGCCTGTTCTTGAGTCTTTGTTACAATGTAAGCAACAGAGCTGAACAGCGTAACCTCATCTCAACCAGTAAACCCAGCGTTATGCAACAGGAAGTGGCAACAATGCAGCTGGGCCTTACAACAGCATACCCCATTACATATGAAGCATCATATGTGAAGCGTCAGCATGCAACCATAGCTCTACAGTTATGCAGGAGCTTACCAAGCACAGTAGGAAGCAGCAGCAGAAGAGCAGCAGAGCAGCAAGAATGCCAAGGGGCACTGCCAACCCAATGGCCAGGTTCCGGTGATGGTTGTTGGTTGGAGTCCCGCTTGCAAATGTCACCTGCAAAGATGCAAAGCACTGAGTGCTGTGCATACTGAGTGGCATGCAGTAGTAGCATTTGCAGGCTAGCTCAGAGCTTACGCTGGTGAGCGTTGTCATGTCATTTGCGCAAACTCGACAGGCATAGTGTGCAGAAGGAATCCCAAGTGACAAAATCATGCTGCCATATACAGTTCACGCGCTCAACTCACGAATACCCTGCAGGGTGGGTCAGGAAGTAAGGCAATCCTGGGACACACAAATCATAAGTGACAGCAGTTTGCAAAGTTGCGCAGATATGCTTGCGAGCACGACTTGCCCAAACTGGCATTAAAACCCAGAACACAAGTCATGTATAGTCACTTGCTGTGAACATTGTCTACAGTTACAGATACAACAGATAGGATTGTGCATATCTGCACATGGATACTGCAACTTTGGGTGTATGATTGCTGGTGACCTGTGACTCATGTCTACAACAACGCAAGCCTTAGGTTGAAGGGACCCACCCCAGTGGTCACTTGATTGGCATTGGTGTAACCAAGCAGGGTGAGCTGCAAGGGGGCAGGCGCCAGGGCCTTTCCCATGGTGGAGGTAGCAATCACATTTGGGGCGGTGAACAGCATTGAGTTAGCCAAAGCTGTGTTGGCTTGGTTTGGGTCATTGCTGTGCACTGCAAACCCAACGCCCAATGCTGGTGAGTTGTTAGGGACGCCATTCTGCAGTAGCCTTCTTCTTCTGTCGCCAGTAGTAGGGGTCCCATCCAGGGGGTAAGGGTGCTGTAGGGTGGGCAGGCTTGGATTCTGAAGAAGGCGCCGCGCATTTGGCAGGGTCTGTACGACAGTGCCGTTGTCAACTGACCAGGTGGTGACATTGTTGAGCTCCACCCAACAGGCAGGAACACCAGTGATGTTGGCTATGGTGGCGTTGAACTGATCAGCCTTGCTGCTCTCAAAGTAGGTGTAGTTGCTACCTGCAGACAGCCCACAGCTGTGATATAGAAATACTACGTATGACGCCCCTTAAATGCTTTCCAACAACAAGCAGGAGGACCCATGTCTGCATGAAGCCAGAGGGCATTGCTACTTGTACAGCAAGCATGTGCAGTTGACGGAAACGTCTGGCCTGTGTCTGCAGTGCACAAAGCATGCAGTGAATCAAGCCTCGAGTGTTTGTAGTCTCAGTACTGTTCCACCTTGCTTACAGAGTGTCTTACAAGCTGCTGTTTGAATTGCGCGTTACTACATGCATGACCTTGTTGCATGCACAACGCTAGTGATGCATAGTCCCGCACTGAGTTCACAAATCAGCATGCAGCCAGCTCGAACTTACCTTGGACATACAGCATATAGGTTGCAGTGGTGTTTGGTCTCACAGGGCAGCTATTGCTGCCTGCACCAGCCTCTGGGGCAGGGGCAGGAGCAGCAACTGCCCCACCTCCTGCTGCAGCAGTTGCAGGCGAAGGTGACGAGGCATTGGCCCCAGAAACTGCACCAGCCGCTGCTGTTGCATTTGCACCAGAAGCAGTAGCACTAGGAGATGGCGATGCAGCTGTTGCTGAGGACCTTGGGGTTGGGGTAGGGGTAGCTGTGGGTGTGGGACTAGGTGAGGCTGTCCTGTTGTTGACACCGACTGGCACAATTCCTGCTGCAGATGCATTAGCAGGTGCAGGTGCTGGCGCTTGTGCTGATGCACTGCCGCCCTCAGCACTGGCAGTTGCATTGGCTCCAGGTGGTGAGGATGTCGCATTTGCGGCTGGTGATGCAGTGGCGTTGGCAGTAGGAGAGGGGGAGGTGGCGTTTGCTGCTGGTGGTGCAGTGGTCCTACTTGTGGTAGGCACCATGCCAGCAGCAGTGCTGTTAGCAGACGGTGCTGGTGCTGCTGCACTAGGTGAGCGTGCTGTGGTGTTGGTGCCTGCTGTGGAGGGTGAGCGTGTCTGTGTTGGTGATGGCGGTGCTTGAGGTGAGGGCGATGGTGAGGTTGTGGTTGCTGGTGAAGATGAGCGTGTCTGTGCTGGAGATGGCGAGGCCCTAGGTGAAGGCGAGGTAGAGTTTGTAGCAAACCTAGCTGCAGGGTTGGGACTTGCTGTTGCGGTTGGTGAGGGCGCAGTTGCATTGCCACCTTGTGACGCTGCTGCTGCTGCTGCTGCTGCTGACAGTGCTGCGGCACCTGCTGCTGTACCGTTGCCAGCAGGCGTTGGTGAGGGTGACACCGTTGGTGATGTGTTTGATGAGGCTGCGGTGCCATTGCGTACTGCAGGAGACTGAGCAGACTGTGCTGGGGACCTTGCTGAGCTCGCTGGGGATCCTGGAGAGCTTGCTGGGGAAGCACTTGAGGAGTTTGCACCTGCAGTAGCATCAGGTCATGAGTGACTTTGAGGCACTTCTTGCAGCAGTCACAAATGCTGTTTACATTGACAGGGAGACAACTTTGGCGGGCAGGACAAGCTAAGATTGGTACCTGCAAAAGAGCCTGGGGATAGGGTTGGGGAGGGACTGCCAGGGGTGGGAGTGCTGTGAGGGGTGCTGACAGGGGGCTCTCTGACAGCAGGAGATGCAGGTGAGATCTGAGGCGAGATACGTGTGCTGCTACTGGCGTTGCTTGGTCTAGCAGATGGGGAGGGAGACTGGCCAGCAGCTGCTGCAAGTGTGCCATTCAAACCTGAAGAGGAAGTAGGGAAGAGGTCAAGAACTGGACTGTTGAGAGACGCACTTGCAGGTGAGGTCAGCGGGTTTGCACTGGCATTGCCAGGTTGAGAAGAAGGGGGTGGGGAGTGACCAGCAGCAGCTGCATGTGTGCTGTTTGGACATGGAGAGGAAGCAGGGAATGGCTTGAGGGCTGAACTGGTATCAGTAGCAGAAGGTGCTTGGACAGATGTAGGCCTACTTGTTGAAGGGGTGTGATTTGTGGTTTTGCCAATGCCAAATGAGGGGGAGAAAATAAGGGAGAAATGGTTGACAGTGCCATTGCCTAAATTTGGGGATGCAGGTGTCAGAAGTGAGGTTGGCAAAGCAACTGTAATGCCAGCAGGGCTGCTTGCAGGTGACGGCCTGGCGTCGGGCGTGGCATTTGGGGAAGATGTAGGGGTCAAAGGGGGCAAGTTGCATTACACAGGGGAGGCAGAGCGTGACACAACACCAAGTGATGACATTTTGGCTGAACTTGCAGGGGGTATAGTGACAGTTGTTGGGCCAGAAATGCAACCTTAGCAGGCCTGAAGGAACATCTGCACTGCTTGGGGGAGTGGATAGGAAACATCGCATGGGTGCGAGTCAGTCAAGGGCTATCATAGGCTTTACAAATGGCAACATAGCATAGGCTGATGCAGGATCACACCTGAGGCAGCAGAGGGTGGAGTCCCTGGTGATGGCGACACCCCTCGAGCAGCTGCCCCTGGGGACAAGGTAGGTGACCTGGGACTGCCTCCTGAGGATGGTGAGCCAGCTGCTCTGTCTGCACCAGCAGCTGGTGACACGCCAGCAGGAGGGGATGCACGGCTTTCAGCAGCCAGTATAGAAGCCACAGCAGCAGCTGAGGGGTTGCCATTTGCTGGCGACCCTGTGGTTGGGGAAGCTGATGCAGCGGGTGATGATGAAGCTGAGCCAGCAGGAGATGTGGTCTCAGCTGCTAAGGCAGCTGCTACCAAGGCTGCCGAGGGGTTGCTGGAGGGGGGTGAGGGGCTTGCAGATCCTGCCCTGCCTGCAGTGCGCCCGGTGGTACCTGCTCCTGCAGTCACACATGCACTGCCTCAGCTGTGCCGCACTGCAATGACACCGGCAAAGTGGTGGAATTTGTCAATCAGCTGCTCTTGCTTGTTCACAACAAGCACATTCAGCAGCAAGCAAGCCTGTTGTGCACAGTGTGTGCTTGTGCTGATGTGATGACAATCACTTTGGCTGTTGCTCACAATATTGCTCACTTTGTCGAACTGCTGACAGCTTTGCAAAGCACTGCAGATGCAAAGTATTGAAATGCAGTGTTAAAATGTGTCTGTGCCCACCAAACAGTCTTGACTCACATAAAAAGATAACCCACACCAAATATCACATACCTCCCGCAGGTCTCGATGCTCCTGATCCAGGTGTTGCTGAGCCAGGGCTCCTGTTGCCAGCGCCAGGTGACAGCAAGCCTGTCCCAGCTGCAGGTGAGTTGACACCACCGCCAGCGTTGGACCCAGGAAAGGTTGCAAGGCTGATGGGGGCGCCTGGAGATGAGGAGCCAACCCCTGCAGGGCTGGTGCTGCCAGCACCAGGGGATGGGGATGTCCCACCGCCCCTGGCATCTGAGCCAGGGAAAGAGGCAAGGGTGCCAGCAAATGGCGATGGGGACCCAGAAGATGATGAAGAGGCTGCACCAGCATTTGTGCCAGGGCTAGGTGATGCTCTGCTGCNCACCTGATGTAGCTGCTGTGCCTGCGCAGAAGGTGGAGGGTACACATAGTTCAGCCATATGACACAACAGATGGCAGCCACCCCAAACATAGCGGCCCAGTTGAACATGCTGCATCACACACTCATGTAAACGCGTGCCAACAGTGGCAGCTTTGAAACAGTGTAGTCAAATTGGAGTGCATCCGTAACGCACAAGCACACACAGAGCATTTTTTGCAAAGCTCGGAAAACTTACACAAAGCAGAGGAGAAAGCCAGCTGCCAGCCATATGTAGTTGCTCTGCAAGAGCAAAGAGCAAGCACAGTCACAGAAAGCGTATATGCCTGTGCTGCCAGACATATTTAGTTGAAGCAATAGGCTCTCGCACCACATAGGTTACAATGTTTTCTTCTATGCGCTCCTGCAGATGATCAGTGTCTTCTGGAAGGTTGTACACACATTCAGTTGCCCCAAACAGGAAATGGCGCCATGACTTTGGAGGTTTCTTCCATATATCATGTGGCAAGTGTTCCAAATGGGGACCTCGGTACCGCTTATAGCTGCTGCGTGGGTCCTGAGAAGGTGGAGTTATGCTAGCTTTCCTTGCCAATCTTGCCACATCGTGCGCCACACCCGAGTTCTGACCGTAAACCATCGGTCGCAGTCCCACAACCGTATCTGTGCCTTCGTACGGAACCGCCAGGAACAGGGGACTACGTTTCATAAGTTCCGGCTTATGAGAGCTGAACAGCCCCATACTATACCGGGTGTGGTTCAGTCGCGCAAGTTGCGGACGAGTCTACACAGGAAATGCAGTACACCTCATCATCAACAGATGCAGTTGACTTTGTTGCGCTGTCCGCTGAACAGTTCCGCAAAGAAACGTAATGATCCGGTTTTAGCGTTGGGCGCGGGGCACTGCCTTTCCTACGATCTGTTCGCACGGTACACTGCCATTGTTCAGCTGATGCTACGCTGATTGCTTGCGCACGTGCGGTCTGCACCTGCCTGATGTGCGCTACACAGTGCTACAGAGTTATATTTCTCAGGGGGCGTTACAAATTGTGTGCAAATCTGCAAACGTACACCTTGGGGTCCGACAAATTGCAGTGCGCAGGCGTCCCGGCGAACGGCCTGCACGTTGTGCAACACAAGCGCAATGAATGTGGACTATTTTTTGTTCCACAGGGTCGTCCCAGCCAGTGTCCTCGGCGTCGTTGCTCTTGGTTTCCTGCAGTCGCTATGGATGGTGGTGTACAAGCCCTGGTCACATACGTAAGTAAGCAATACCAGGAATTAGCAGTCAGCCTTACCAAAAATCGCTGCTTATGCTTCCGTCACCCGCTATGCTTGATTACAGGAGCAATGGTGCTTGGGCTGCCAAGTCGTACGAAGTCAGTGGATGTGCAGCAGGTAAACGCAGGGTCTGAAGGAGCCAGACTCGGTGTGTCACGCACCAATCTCACTTTACGTAAATTATTGCGTGACAAGCAGGTCCTTCACAGATACTGTTGGTTTACCGGGTGCTAGCAGCACTATGGAACGGCACTGTTGCCTTTGCTCAGTGTCGCAGAGTTGGGTGGCCTATGCTCAAGTACTACACAGTGTGGTAAGATCTTGCAGCTCTCTCAACTGATCCACTGCTGCTCACAGAGACATGTCTGATGACCATAACAAGCTGCAAGTTTAAGTTGGCAGTGCTTATCTTGCTAATGAATTGTGCAGGAATTACTCCTTGCTGGTAGTCTTCTTCACCTTGGCTGCACTGTACAGCATACTTGAGTTACGGCAACGTAAAGCTGACAAAAGTGGTGCCAAGGCTGTGCGCACCAGGCATGTCAATGCATTGGGGTACTATGTAGTGACCCTGTTCCACATCAACTTGACGGTGAGCTGCCAAGAACTCATCTGTAAGCATTGCAAGAGCTGAATTGCTAGGTGATCCGCAGCTTTGGTGCGCCTTGACTGACGTTGTGTGCTGGCATGTAATGTCTACACTTGCTGACAAGCTGCTGTCTGCATCAGCGGTCATTGACATCTTTTGTGGCCATTAGACGCCCATTGCATGAGCAAGTACAGGACGCTGGTATTTGTTGGTATTTGTACCCTGAACCTGTGTTCATGTGCAGACAGTGTTGATTGTGGACACGCTGACATGGACGTTGCTGTGGCCCATGCTGAAAATGAACCCAGACTCTAGCAAAATCGAATTCTTCAGCAATCAGCTGTTCAACTTTACTAGCTATAACCAGGTGGGTGCCCATGGCTGTCATGTGTGCAGACTGCGCTCAGATGCCTTCATCAGCTTTCTTTCTGCCTCTGCATTAAGTTTGTTGGTAGTGCATAGATCATATCCTGTGTTCCTTGTCAATAGCCAGCATACAGGCCATTTACAGTACAACAGTATGTTTGCGTGTGGCAGTCACAATCAATCATGTAACCTCTTGACGTTTGATTTGCATGCTGCAGCATGGCCTCAATTTCTTCTGGATGCTTGGGGAAACATTTTTGAATCGGATACCGTTCTATCCTTACTTGTTGGGATATGTTGGGATCTGGACATCAGCGTATGGCGTATGGGCCTTTGCAAACTTTTCCTCCACTGGGAAGTGGATGTATCCCTTCCTGGATGCAGACCAGCCCTGGGCCCCTTTTGCTTATTTTGGCTTGTTTCTCGTTCATTGGGTGTTCTTCGGGTTTGTGATTCTTTTGCTGCAACTGAAGTATTGGCTTTGGAAGCAGGTTCCATCGTCCAAACAAGCGGTAGACGTTCAGATGGCCAAAAGACGATAGTGTTACTTCTTGGTTGCATCTGTGCATGGCGTTGGTCTGTTCAGTGCGTGCGTGCTCTTCTGGCTCTTCTGGGCAGCACGTGCTGCTTCCTGTACATGCGTTTCAATGTTCAAACAAATCAAGCGTTACGTTGGTCATTATAATTAGGTCAGAGCAAGCATAGTTTGACCTGCCCTGTCTTAGGTGCCAAAGCGCGACCGGTTGATTCGACTACACAGACACATCTGTGTTACAACATCCAAGTGGCATCTCGACATCGCTTGTTCGATACAGACAAGATACTGTGGCTGAAGACGATGACCAGCATAGCTAGGGGCCGCATGATCACACCCGGACAACAACACGATGTGCTCCGCGCACGATGTGGTGTGTCTGAGAATCATGCACAGCGTTTCACTTCTCAAAACAGGAGATCTTGTCTGGCCGTACGTGCACAACGGAGCTCAACACGGGTGCTGATCAGTGGAAGCGAAAGCAGAGCCTCAGTCTGCAGGAGCGCTGCGGTTGACGCCGCAGAAGCTGAAGGTAGTTCGCACTTGTCTTGCTCGACATGTGCAAATCTCAAGTAGGATTTTGTAACGTGCTGTCGCGTGCTCAACTCAGCTGACCTGATGGAGCTGGAGCTGAAGGTGGAGGGAATGGTTTGCGATGGCTGCTCAACTCGGGTAGCAGATGCTCTGAAGGTGTTGCTGGCTTTTGCAGAATGTTTTGCTGCAGCATTGTGTGTTGCCACCTCTGTGCAGCGCTGGAGTCCACTGTTGTTTTTGATCATTTTTGGATCATTGCATATGTTGCAACCTCCAGATGAGCTACAAGTTAAAACAGTTGGTTCTGCTTAGGCTATGGATGGCGTGGACAAGGTAGATGTGGACTTGTCCACAGGTATTGCCACTGTTGAACTCCAAGCCAGTGACCCAATGGATGCAGCCTTCAACAAAATGCCCAAACTCGTAGAGAAGGTGGGAAAGTTGGGCTTCAAAGCACAAGCGCACTTTGAGGACTGGTGACACGGATGCAAATGGTGAGCCGGCATTGGGCTGTGATGCCTACACCTAGTTTATAGATGATGGCAGTTATTTCAGGGTAGATTAGATTCAGACATTGTACACCAGTGTATTATACAAGTGTGAGCAGTGTCCGAAAGATTTTTGTGCAACAGGTCAGTTTCCTGGAATGCAGTGTCCATACCTGCATGGTCAATGCATGTGCTGATGTTATGAGGTCGTTGCTACCGCTGCAGCCGGCAGAACAATAGCGGTTGGCTGCAATACACTGTGAGTGATGACAGCATGGCCAGCTATGGTTGCTGCACGCAATGAGAAGGAAATCTGGGCTAATAGTCCCAAACGCTCTGCAAGTCATAGAGCTGATTCAAGATTTGGCTACAAGCAGGCATGACTCTCACAACGATTTATTCAATTGATTCAACTTGGGCTGCAACGCGTAGCAATTACAACCGCAAATCACAAGCTTGCATAAAGCAGTTCAGACATATTCGATCAGCCAGTGCTCCTGCACAGCTGTCTAGAATACCCTGGAATGCTGTCGATAACACAACACAAAAGTACGATCTCCTGCCTCTCACACACTCACACTCGAGTAACACAAAGGCTATACTTGGCATATGTATGTTTGCCAGTGTAGCTCAAAACAAGACCTTGACATCATCATCTTGGTAATCATCGTAGTCCCCATCAGATTGTTGACCCTCTGGATCACCAAATGCATCATCCTCAGAGTCAATGATGATTGGCGGTGTGACATGCCAGTAACTGTAATCATTGTACTCTTCTCGCTCCATTGCTGAGTTGGGCTTTGCCTCTCGCAGTGGTGGGAACACAGATTGTACAATGTTGTTGACAGATGTCAGGGAGGCCCATGTAGATGTTGCAATCGCCGAAGATGCCTTCTTGAGTTCACCTGCAGGAGGTGTGAGCTTGTTGTTTGCACAAACACGTGAGACAAGACGTATTTGTACTTGCCAAACAGCTAATTGTTGCCCGTCAGGTGTGCATCCTTTAGTATATTGTTTTTACAGCTGTTGTGCTCTGACGTCAAACACAAGCTCAGCACTGTGGCTTGATGCCAAGCACGTTTCAGTGCTCACCCTGAGGATTGATGATGAAGCACTTGCTGGCAGGCACACCCACAGTGAGGTATGAGATCTCGTCAGTGTCTCTGTTGCCGAACCCAGCATAGAAGGGGTTCCACTCAGGAGGAAACAGCGCCCTGATATCCTGCAAGCATCTGATCTTGAACTCGTGGGGCCGCCTGAGCACCTGCAGCAACCATATGCCTTTTCTTGCAATATTGGAGTAGCGTCCGACAGCAGCAAGTGAGTGCCACTCAAGCACAGATGCGTCCAGACATGTACAATGTAGTAAAGTTTCAGCGATCAACAATGTGGTGCAAATCTACTCCATGAGACTGTAGCAGTAACTGCTGGCATGCAAATTGCATTGCATTGCATGGCGTACCAGCTCTCGGTATAGGGAAGGGAACAGCCCGTCAGGGGAGATGATAACAGGCCCAGCAGGCAGAGTCTCCCCATCCTGATTCAGCGTATGCAGATAGTCCCTGGTGGCCGAGGCTTGTGCAATGGCTCTGCTGCTCAGAAACATGAAGACGTAGCCATTGGCTTTGATGTTGGTGAACAAGCGGGTGACGCCTCGATGGCTCCAGTCAAAACCCACTCTTGGTAGTAGGTGCCCCAGCAAATCTGACTTAGTAATTGTGCCATCAATATCTGAGACTACCAGCCTGCAATATGCACATCTCGTAAACCGGACTGCATTGTCTAGGCAAGTATCAGCCAACATCTGTACAGAATGTGAGCAGTAATCAGTGACAGCTACTGCACAAATGAACTAATTGGTAGAACTCACAGCATCTAACATTGCACTCCCCGCTGAGTATGCCACCATTATGTAGCGTTGCCACAGCTAACAAGACGCACAGCAGTGCAGCTGTGAACACAAGCAGCTGACAGCTGGCCCTGCTATGGCTTGCAATGCAGGGAGATGCTGGCAAGCCTGCCCTTGCTTTAGGCAGGGTCGCAAGTGGACAAAAACCTAAGTGTGCCAAACAGCAGCATACCAGCCCGCTCACCTGGAGTTCCAGCTGCAGCAGTAGATGTATGCCCGCAGGCGCTGCCCAGCAAAGCTAAAGTCTACGTTGTTCTGGCCGGGCTGCAGGTTCATGCCCTGCAGCTGTTCAGCAGTAGGCGCAAAGGAGCGCCTCCTATGCTGCTCCAGCTGCTTCTGCTGGGTTGCCACCAGCTCACTGACTTTCCTGCTGGACGTTGGGGATAGCTGTGACTGCAGCGCTTCCACAGCTAACTGCAGAGGCAAAGCACACTTGAACGGAAAGCAGATTTTGTGACTTGCTCACATCCGGCTGGATGATTGTTGAGCACTGTTGTTGGCAAGTTGAGCACTATTGCTGGCAAGGTGTTCCTACAATTGGCTGCAAAAGCAGCATACATGTTGGACAGCAGGGCCAATGTCAGGGCAATGTAGAGCCCAACCCGCTCCAAACTGCCCTATGCTGCACGGCATCAACCTGACTGTTCTACAGAAGACCTTGGACTGCAGCCAAGCCACAGCAAACCTCACAACAAAGCACTTGTCAGCAGAGCAAATCCTGACAGCAACATAGGAACTCTTCCTGCAATGGCTTGACCTTGCGCCTCACAGCACTGCCAAGGCTGTAGGTGATTGCAATTGCAAAGGCGTGTTCAGGCTCACAGCTGTACAGGGTTTCATAAGTCGATTTTGTTATACAATGATCAGTTCTCACCTGCTGGGCCGTCTCAAGAGGTTGACCCGTAGCAGCAGCTGCGGCAGCAACTGCAGCATCCATGTTGGCCCCATTAGACTTGCTGCGCTGGCCCCCACTGCCGCTGCGCCAGGACCCCAGCCACCCCCTCCAACTGCTAGACTTGGCAACTTTTGCCTGCAGTCAAACGACATGACTCCCTAAGCATCCAGCTGGAAAAATAGTCCACTTTAAAAATGCAACCGCTGGCAGACACTTGAGCTGTTGATGGACATGATCCACTGCACCACAGCAACACAGGACGATTTGGAGCATGGTTATGTGCCCAAACACAGAATGCATGAGCCTGCTCTGGCCTATAGCCTGTCAGCAGTCATGACCAGAGCAACTCGCATGTTGCCAGTTTCCATATGTCAAATGTATTTGCAACACAATAATATAGGGATCTGGCTGCAACAACAGGCTTTGAGCATGCAAAAGCTTGCCCTCAATAGCTAGGAGGATGGAATGCAATCATCTTGGTGTAGAGGCCATGATGAAGGCTACATGTATGACTGAACACTGCAGCCTTCACGGCTGCCAAAGGCCAAGACAATGTCCATGCAAGGCGTAAGGCAGAACGTCCACCTAGTCAAACTGGAGACACAAGCTGACAAAGCAAACTGATGAACGAGCGCAGCACTACACCACTCGTTTGTTACTGATGACAGTACTGTGCTCGTGCTCACCTTGCGAGCATCCAGTTGCAGCTGCCTGGCTTCAGACGCAGGCACTTTCACAGGGATGCCCCCACCAGCTGGCAGCATGTGTTGCCAGTCCCAGCCAAATGCAAGGGCACCCATCACAGCAGGGGCGACATCTTGCCAGGGGTACAAGGCACTGCCCAGGCGGCACATGAGGGCCGGGTCAGCTGCTAGCTGGCTGCCCTGCTGACTCAGCTGGGCCTCTGTGACACGATGAGCAGCAAATAACCTGCTGGCCTCTTCAGTACTGCAACACAAGCACAGCTTTTTTGACAGGTAGGGCTGATGTGGGCATTGGTCTAGACTTGCATCGGATGGTGTAAATGCATGGTTCACATCACGAACACACCACATCACCACAGAAGCTTTCAGAAGCTCTCACAGGCTAAAAATGGTCGAGTCAGGAGAAGAAATGTCAATTGTAAGCAATCTTGGAGTCATCCAGGATAGCTCAATGCTAGCGCTAGCAGAACAGACATGTTATACACAGCAAGGTCTGATGTGTTGCTGATGGCAGTGAGAGCAGGTACAGTACCTCTTTCGTGCATCTGAGAGCATGCAATGACAGCAGCAACATATGGCCAGTAGCGTTTACCTGGTGCTGGAGCTGAGGTGAGGAGCACACAGGGACAGCTCAAAGCCAGGCACCGCCCCTGTGAGGCCCGTTGGGGATGGAGACCTGCCCCCAGCAAACTGCTCAGAGTCGGCCAGATACCCATCCGGGGGTGACATGCCCCCAGGGCTGCTGCCAGCCACAGAAGAAAAGGAAGGGAAGCCATTTTGCCATGCTGCAGAGCTTCTTGTAGGGATTGTCACAGAACTTGCAGGCGCTTGTGGGCAAGTAGATGTGCTGTGGTGCTGCGAACTGACGCGATGTGATTTGCCTGAGTCAGATTGTGACGGCATTGCTTGACTATGTCTGTCTGGATCTGGTGCGTCAGTGGTCCTTTCACTGCCTGGCATTGTATCATCATCCCCAGGTTCAGCTTTGAGAGCCTGGGAAGCTTCTTGCACCCCAAGCTGAGTGTGTGAGCTGCTTTGAAGGCCCTGTCCTGCATTGCGGGCAGCCGCTCGTGCAAAAGGGCTGCTCCTGCCATGACTGGGATTTGAACTCAGCTGCTTGAAAGTGACTTTAGACGGTGCTGTGGGAGATGTGGGAACCGACTGACTATGCTGCCTGAGCAGTGCCGACTTAGGGGACTTGGGTAGCTGAGGACTAGAAGGGCGGTGTTGGTGGGTATCTTTGCTGGAGCAGAGCTCCTTGCTGGCAGCTGTGTTTGCAAGTTGAGCCTTAGTACCATCGAGGGGTTCAGCTGTCAATGACTTGGCCAGCCTTGAGCTGCCAGATGATGAGCTGCCAGTATGCACACTGGCAACAGCTGCTGCAGCAGCTGCCAGATCTGCCGTGATGGCTACTTCCTGCATGGTCATAAACTCCGTGGTCATGCGTGGCCTGTCCTGTTTTACAGACCTTGCTGTCAGTTTGACCATGACTGGACATCAAAAGCAAGCAAATTTGCACATCAGTGTCTATCCACATCACGTCACATGTGGTGGCCAAGTGTGCAGACAAGCACGCTACACAACGCTCATTGTCTGTAACTGATGTGTACTGCACAGTGTCCCTGCAGGAGGTGTCCTCTCCTGTGCCTTGTACACACAAAGACTTCAAGGATTAGGCCTAGCTAGTCTCCCCAGCTCCACTTGAATTCAAAGCTGCACTTGTCACTTGACATTTCATGTCACATGCCTTGTTACCTTGCCATATTCGGATTGCACAGGTGGCTCCCCACCTTCTTCTTCCCATTCAAGCCTCTCTTTGTGTGCTTCACGCATGGCTACGGGTGCACTCTCCCCCTTATAGCACAGCTGGTCATGCAAGGCTTCCAATTCTACCCTGTTGCCAGCCTGGGGGGACCCGTCATCTGCAGGGCAACCTTTGGATGGTTGGGAATAAGTTTACGCTGCACAAGCCTCTGTAAACAGCTGCAGGGCTGCAGCATAGCAACCAAGTTGCAAAGCAGCTGCATGTGACTGCCACGCCTTTGACACCTTCCTAAGGCACCGAGCCGATGCCCGGCATCATAAGACTGGCAGCCTACGACCAATGCAATATGTGTATGGTACAAGCTGATTGTACTGATTACTTTGTAACACCTGAGGGTTGCAACCAGGCACCTTACTTTGGAAAGGTACTCAAACCGGTCTCTGGACTACTAAATTATGGCCATGCTGTGATAAAAAGCTCAACAAACCACAGCCAAGCACACACGAGGAGCGCTTGACTTGATCCTAGGTTGGTTATCACCTGCATCATGATTTTTGGGCAACATGGCAGGGATGGCGCTGCTGGGCTGCGCTAGCGGCGTGCTCAAGGGCATTTGCTGTGGAGAAGAAGAGCCTGCAGGGGCTTCTGGGCTCTGCACCGCAGCAGCAGCTGAGCTGTGCCCTACTGGGGCAGATGCATCTGCCGCATGCATGGTTGAGGTAGGGGGCTGGCTAGCTGCTGGGGTCCCCAGGAAGCGGGGGTTGCTCACAGACCATGGGTGCTTCGGCCCTTCGTCTTCATCTGCCTCACTGCTGTTCCTGCAGTGCGGACAACAGTGGGAACAGGCTGTTCACGACTGCTGACTTGCTGCACATCAATGACTGAGATTGTTCTCTCAAGCCAATCAAGTTGGCAATAGGCGAAGCAAACAGGCGACAGCAGGAGCATGTTGTATACCGACTGAGCATGCTGTATTCGACTGAGCAGGAGCATCCTGACATGCAGGAGTATCATGACACTGCTGTGATATTGACATGCAGGTGTCACCAGCCCTGTAACTGCACAGTAAAGCGTGCTTGAATGTTACACGTTGCATCAAGATTCCACGGTGCAATGAACGGTACGTTGTGCTACGAATGATACACTGAATGATACACTTTGCATGAATGCGCTCTTGTCAGCTTGTTTGCGAGCTATCTTGGCACCCACTCACCTTGCAGGCAGAAGGCCATTAAGCAGCTTCTCTGCAAACGAGGCTGTGCCTGTGTCTTTGGGGATGACATCTTGCCCTGTCGCCGTGGTCAGTACATGCTGTAACCGCTTCTCATTCATGTCAGCTGGCTGTGCAATATCCTGACTTTGACTGGAACTTTGGACCTGTTGCAGCTGCTCAGTGAATGGTGGTGTAGGGTCTGCCTCAGGGTGCGTTGGCAGTGCGCGACGCAGCTGCAGACTTCTTCGGGATCTTGATCTGCTGCCTCGCTGTGGGGGCGTTCTGCTTCCAGTCACATGACTGGACTCCGAAGCAGATCCTGACCCTGAGGGGCTGGCATGAGCGTGCGAAGCCCGCCTGTCATCCTCCCGCTGTTGCACAGCAGCCAGAGACTCTGTCAGCAGACTGTGCGCTGATGACAACCTTGAGTTGGCTGACTGCAGAGTTGCCAGTGTGCTTGAAGAAGCAACATGGTCAATGATGCCATCCTGACCTTCAAGCTCACTGTCAGTGCTGCTGGTGCCTGTGCTGCATGGCCGGACCGAGGCAAGGCCCAATGCATTCAGGGTCCCCGGGGAGAAAGTGTGGGGGCAGATGGTGGGGTCCCCAGGGGGTGCACTCAAGCTGGTGCCAATGCTGCTTTCACCAAGCATGAGGCCAGCTAAGCTTGATGTGCTATGAGAGGGTCCTACAAGCCAGAAAATGCTCAGGGTTTAGGGCATGGGGTACAGGTCAGCAAGGGCTGAGTGGCAAGTATAGACTGTAGCATCTACATCAGGTGCGACAAGCCCTCAGAGCTTCATGGTGATGTGGGCAAACTGCAATTGTAGCCTTGTGTCACGCTCAATGCGAGAAAGCACGCTTGGCATCATGACTTACGATGAGGATGTTCTCAGTGTGCAAGGAAGCGATCAACGTCAGATCAAGCTCAACAGTGAGGAGTTGCAACAAAGCACTACAGGTCTAGGATGGTTGCAGGTCTTGAATTGGGCAGATGCTGCCGGCTATACCCTCTGCACAGACTGTAGCACTGTAGCAGCACACTATAGCTTGTGGCGTTGTTGAAAATGCAATGCAACATCGTGCAGCATTATCTGCAGCAGTGTGCGTCTGCATGCACCAAGCATGGTTGACACCTTTGCCATTCTGGCGAACGTCATGCAACAGTAGAGACATGTATGAAAGAGAATCTAGAAGCTTACGTAAGTTGTTGGCTGGCTCCTCAGCAGCAACCTCCGCCACTGTGGCGGCATGCAAGTCAATGGGATGATCAGGATTGAGCTGGGCTGCAAGTGGCACCTGCACATTCTGAACATGATTATGACAATGTAGTAAAGCACTGATCAATGAAGCCTGTGCATGGTTGGTCATGCACAAAGCAGCACACTGACATTGCTCGCTGCAAAGTGCAGCACGAGGTGAGATGAAGCAGAAGATGAGTGTGCAGCACTGTGACATTTGAAGATGCTCCAACATGTGAGCATTCCACTTGCAGTCTGAGCATATACACCAATGCCATCTGCTTTTTGCATGCAGCATGACAGCAGCTGCACCTGAGCATTGATCGTGTGTGGATCTGCGATGACCCTGGGTAAATCCTCATCCTCAGAGTCACCTGTGATCATAACAGTTGTTTGCATCATTGGAAGGCATGATACAGAAAAGGAAAGAAGACCAATATCCTGTTAGGCCTTTTGTCAAAAGCAGCCTGGGTGAGCCTCAGTTTCTTAAGGGCCACATTGGTTTTGTTTGAGGTCTGATGCAACAGAATCTGACAACCTGACTTAGAGGACTAAAGACCTGCACTGACTGTGCAATCTCTGATGCAGCACAGAGGTCAGCATATTGATTTGCATGTGCTGTAGGGAAAGCATAAATGAGCATGAGTGCCACACCAAAAGTAGCTGCGGTGCTGTGACAACAGCAACATACAGTACGAGCAACAGCTGCAGTGCGGTTCTATAGTTCTGATGCAACAAAACATTGGAGCTTGAGAGCCTGGGTGCATTACTAAAGATTACTAAAGGACCTGCACTGACTTTGCACTAGATGCAGCATGCAGAGCGCAGCAGTGGCAGGCATTATGGTATTCTGCATGTGTATGTGCTACGATACAAATGGAAGTTGCACCAATTTCATGCCACACACAGCTGTGATGCTTCCACAATTGCAATGCACAGCACAAACTAGTATCTGCGCTGCAACCCATCACAGAAGTAACACAGCCTGACCTTCTATAGCATCCTCGCCAACAAAGTAAGCCTCTCCAGACCGCCCCAAATGCATTGTCACATCAGCTTGAACATCTACAGTCAGTTTAGCCAACTGTTGCAACTGGATCCTGGATCAGGGTCAGAACCGCAAGACTAGCTTGCAGGTAACATGCAAGGCTGCAGCTCACCATTGACGGTGATGTGTACATGCCTGTCTGTGGACCGCATGCCAGTGTACTTGCCAAAGCGCACTGCGAGCACACAGCAGAGATGACTTGCCATGCAGTAATGTTGACGCCAGGCAGAGCCAGAAAGGAGTGAATGCTTGAAAACGCTGGCCAATGGGAAGCAACACCCTCACCATAGAAGGGAGAGCTTTTGAGGGTGCCATCTGGCTGCTCCACCACAAGGATATCAATTGCACCTGCCATGTGGGGTGCAACATAGGCCAATGTACTTCCTGCATAGCTTGCAGCAGCAACAGTGCCATTCTGCAGAACACATGCAGGACTCAGTCAATGCCCCAATAGTCAACGCCTGGTCTGAATGTGATAAACAAATGTAGCAGGCTGCTTTGCATGTTTGAGGTCAGTTGCGCTTCAGTGCACTCACTACAAGGCAAGGGAGCAGAATATTCTTTACGTGCACACTAATTGCGTGGTATGTTGGTTCAACAAGTATCTCAAGTGGCTTTACGGTACGGGAAATTCAGCCAGGACATACAGGCGATGCATGCGCACCTTAATGGATCCGGCTGTGCGATAAATCTTGCTTGTCATGGTCAATGTGACCGAAACCTAACGAGCGCTGAAGGTTCTGGTCATGTGCGCGGACCACAGCAAGAGCGGTCAGGGGCAAGCAGGCTGGCGACAGAGATTTATGCAAGCGTTGCGTGTCTCACAACACTGGACAAGCTCTAGGACCAATCCACTCTCTGAAGGCTGGGACCCTTACTTGCGTTCATCCTGGTGTTCCCGCACGCAGACACGTGCGCAGGTGCACGGCTGTCTGCGCATTCAAGCAACACTACGCGCGCTGCAAAGTGGACCGCAAGCTTGCACCACATTGCAGGAATCCAGTCAGCTGCCATGTCAGATGCTTCTTTCGGAACCCTACGAGCAGTCAACGTAACATCACGCAGCACAGCATGCAACCCATACTCCCATGTCTATCATTCACGTCAGAAGACCTACTAGTACAGGTTGGACACCTGGCAAGAGCAGAGTTTATTCCTAATTTATCAAGCGCGGTGCCTTTGAGCCCGCAAATAAAACAAATCAAATGCATCGCAACATCATCATAGTAACGGCTCCACATTTCCCCACAATATGCTCTTGTCAAGTTCATAAATACACTCCCCGTCAGTTCTTGTCTGCACCCGTAACGCCAGTACTACTTCTTTTTGCGCGCGTGGTATCACGTATGTCTGCATTGTGCTGTCTCAAGGAAACGTGAACAACCTGCTGACACCGTAAGCAAGCATAATACGCATGCATGGGCACCATGCAAGATGCACATAGCCACGAAGTTATTGGACTGTTGATTCACAGATTATTCAGTGGCAAGTCTAATCTACAGGCATAGTACACAAAGCCAGTGATACAGATGTGTAGACAGCATCTTCAGCTTCCTCAAGAAAGCATCATACGCTCTGAAACTGAAAGCGTTGCCATGCTGCAAGACTGAGTCAAGTCACCTGCTGCAGGATCCAGGCAAACAATTGTCACTGCCCTTCCTGCAGTGAGCAGAGACGATACTGTAACAACCCCAGTAACCCAAAAAGTCAATCAATCTGACTAGCCACATTCATGCAGGCATATGGTAGATGGGATGAGTAAGGAGCGACATGTGGCACAATCTATGTCACACTCAATGCTGTGCATGCAGCCATGCTGGTACATGCCAAGAAGAATGCAAGCGTCACCAACCAAGTCAGTTACAATTGTGCATCGGTGTGAGTGGTAGCACACAGGCTTGTTCATGTTAAAGTATACAATCTCAGTGAAGCACATGGCAAGGCTGACCTTGAGGGTGCAGAGTGTCCTGAAGATAGCGCGTCAGCTTGCACTGTCGATGTGGGACAGGCACCCCCTTGCCATGTGCAGCAGCCCACACCACCTCTGCAACAGCCCGCATGGTGATGTCCTGACCCTTTCCAGCACCCACCCCATCCCATCTGGGACTAGTCACACTGCCAGGCATGGCCCACCTGCTGCTAGCAGTGCTGCTTATGGACTTAAACGAGCTGAGGCTAGTGCTGGTTCTGCTGAGCTGCACGTGGCGCAGAGGCTCTGCAGAAACCCGCCTCCTTGCAGCTTGTCTAGCCTCGGGTGCTGCACTGCCCACTTCAACAAAGGACAGTTTGATGCAAGATCGCACTGTGCCCGGGACAGTGGGCCTGCTATTACCCCTCTGCAATGTGTTTTGCCCATGTGGGCCCTGGCGCTGCCTTGCTGAGTCAGCTCCAACAGCTGATGGGCTGCTGCGCATCTGGCCCCTGGCAGAGCCAGGCAGGGACCCATGTGATGCAGGATCACTGGGCAGGTCTGCAGTTACCAGCAAGGTGATGATGCAACTGCAAGCACCGTGTGATGTGGTGTGAGCTGAGGAAGATGAAGAACGGCGGGTGGCAATGAGCTCTGCCATGTCATTGTAGTCAGAAGGCGACATGATCTGAATGGCGGCAAGATTGGAGACCCATGTACGTTTTTCCTTGTCCACAAACACATCATGCTTGTCTCCAGTGCTGCCTGCATCATGAACAGGGAGCAGTCAGGGACAGAACAGGGTTGCTTGTTGCAGGAGTGTCTTTTAGCCTGTTAGGCGCAATTGCCTAGTCATGTCAGATCAGCTACTCCCTTACGTTCACACTTGGCAAAGAAAGGGCATCAAGCCCAGCAAGGGGAGTGCACGATTGGACATTTTTCATACTTGTGCAGGCCTTAAATTGTTGTGTATTTCAGTGTTGCTCTTTAGCTGCTCACCTGTGCGTCGTACATGCCTGGGGCTATTGCTGACAGGCTGTGGCTGCAGCAGATCTTGGATTTTCTCCTCTTGGATCTGAAACGCTGTCATGTGCACAGACTGCACCTGAGCTGCAACCTGACCTTCATCAAGCTGTGAGAACAGCTGCTCCACCAGAACTTGGTTCAAGCCTGCAACAACAGCAAAGTACTGGAGTGATGAGCTCATGCACTTGTCACACTGCTAGAAGACTTGCCATAGTCGGGCATGTACAATACTGTAAATGGCTGTTCGTAATCAGCTGCCATCATACTCCATGATGATGATAGCACCATCATAGCCATCAGACGGCTGCCAACTCAGAGCAAGCCTTGCCCAGCACTGCTGTGGCCAGTATTCCATACAGCCCTGCTTTCGTCGGTTTGAAAAGAATGATAGCAGTTTCCTTTCAGACCTCAGAGCGCCTGAGTCCTGCTGAATCAGGCTATGTAAACTGTCAGCAGCAATGTAGCTGCCATAATCAGACACGCTGACACCATATTGTTTAGGGGGAATAGCATGTCAGCATATGACTGTATACAACCTTCTGTGGCGGATGCTTGATCTCACACATGTATGGGGCCCTATGGAAGAAGCTATGAACATTTGAATGACCATGTATTGCCAAGCCTGATGGCAACTGTCCAGGGCGTGTCTTGGCACTCGCAGAGGATGAATCAGCATATTGAAAGTTCCCTACAGTCGGTCATGCACTATGGACTACCCAGTGTTACTCTTGTGCGACCCTCCTGGACAGTGTGTCTTTTAATCTTGATGTCAGTACGCCTATTAGGAGCTGCAGCAGCAGGCAGACTAGACAGCTCTGACCCATTTGCATCAAGGCAGCCGCAGAGCACCTCATGACGGGACTGGCTGCAGGGCTCTACCCAAATTGGATTTGAAATGCAGAAAATTCACCACTGAAATGTTCCACATGCTTGTGTTGCGAGCACTGGTATCATTGCTATACAGATCACTCCTTCACTGATGCACACTGTGCATGACTGCCAACACACCTGTTGTTCTGGTGCGTGTGCGGTCAAGAGGGGAGGTGTCGCCTGACAGGGTATGGGTTTTGCCTGACCCAGCCTGCCCCAGGGCCATCAGCACACTGTTGTGCCCCTGCAGAACCGCTTGCACCAGCCCTTCAGCTTCAGCAGCAACCTCCTCAGGGCTGCTGTCTTCTGTCAGCACCTGCAACACCAACACATTGCTGATGAGCATGTTTGCAGCTGATTTTTGTGTGAACCAGCTGTACCAGCTTCTTGTTACTAGGCAGCAAGTGGACCCTTCGTGGAGTCTGCTTTATTGTCTGCAGCCTGTTTCCAAAGCTGCTACGCATGTGGGTGCTTGGGTGCCAGCAGACACTGACACCCTGCAGAATAGGCAGGACTATACAGCTGACCTGTCTGCTCCTACAGCAAGTTCTGCAAGACAGATATTTACATGCCATGTGGCAACACAACAGCAACAAAGCTCAGCTCCACAAACATTGTGAAGTTGCCTGCTCACACACATTGTGCAGCTTTTGCGCATTTGCCGCTGTTATTTAGCTTAGAGTTGCATCTCTGCATGTGTCCAGTGAGCTTCACCACAAGACACTTGTACCTAACTTCAGGGTACAAGTTGCATCGACAGCCAGTAAGTAGGTGCATGTGTACATGCCCAATCAAAGCTGTATGAGGGAAATGGAGGGAGGGGGTAACAAGGGGAGGGGTCCAGCTACTACTTGGTTTCTTGCCTGGTCAAAGCTGAACTGCTTGGCATCAGCTCCATGCCTTCCAAGGTTGGCCTGCAGGATATGGGGGCCCTGACAGTGTATGAAGTGGGGGGTGGGGGAGGGGGCCAGCCTGCAAACCACCCTGACCCAGCTGGGCCCATGTGCCCACCTCAAGCCCTTCCAGGAAACAGCCCTGCCCTCTGTGAAAGCGCCTTCTCCTGCAGCCTCTGACACAGGTGACATGCCCCTGCATGTGCACCTGTCGCATCAGGTTATAAAAACTGTGTCACATGCAATGATTGTTGTCCTGCATGGGTGAAGTGTGTCAGGACAGTCTATCATGCTGGTTGCCACTGCTTTTGTCATTGTGACATAGCCCTGACTGATTATCACAACAGAGATGCCATGACTGGTTCGTTTTGAGCCCTTGACAGCATTGGCAATGTGAAGTGCAGCAGGAGGATTCAGGCGGTCCCTGCCTTCACCTGAAATATCATAGGGAATATGAAAAGTCACATGCATGTGCCTCAACAAATTGCAAAGTACTACACCGTAGTGCTCTCAACATGCTTAACAATGCCTCATCTTTCACTGTACAACCCCTGCCTTATGCTGCTTGATACCTGTCAGGAAGAAGAGCAAGAGTGGCTTCCTCACGAAGTGGATGGCTAACAATGTCAGGGAATCCATGTTGCTCAGACGTCATATCGTGCTCTGCATCTTCCTTCGAGTCCATGGACACCAAAGATCCTGCATGTGAGCACATGCCAGCTTGTCTTGGAGCGTCAGCCAGTGAGCAACAAGACATGATCTACAACTGGCTTCACAATCCACTGGTGACAATACGTCTTTGTTGTGATGGTCAAACTTGCTGTCAAGATACATTCCACGAAAGAACGTTTTTCTAACATGTGTGATCGGCTTGAAAGCTGCATGAGGTGTTGGCGGTACATGCCATGATACATTTTCAGAAGCAAGTGTTTTATGCAACAATCGTGCACGGCTCAACTTTGCACAGCTATGCTTTCGCTCTCACTGTAACTGATCAAGCATGATGCATGACTTTCATGCATGCTCCAAAGCGCAAGCATGCTGCACATGCGCCAATGTGCTGTGTGCATTGTATCTAGGCGTAGCTTAGACAGAAAACAAGCTGGTGCAGTTGTTCCACAGACGCAACTTGTTGTTTACTTGCAATCAGAAGCAGTGTATGAAAAGATGAAAAGACGCTGACCTTGATCAGAGTCAAAAGTTGAGCGAGTCACAGTCAACCGATGAGAGACTGGCAGCTTCTCGGCAGACGTCCTCAAAGAGTCAACAGCAGCCAATGTGGCCTCAGTCAAACTGGACTGTGCAACCTGCTGCGCTGCATTTTGTTCCACGCCCTGATCAGCATCTGCTTGCTGCGTCAACAGAGAACAAGGCAACTTTTCTCGCTGTGACACCAGAGCACTCATGGTGTGAGCAAGCCCTGGTGTACTGCCTTTAGGCACACTGTGGCTGTTGTTGCCAGCCAGCGTTTCTGTCTCCATTTCAGCATGCTTTGCCTGCTCTGCTTGGCTTATACCAGTCAGCTGTCGCACAGCATGCACAGCATGCGGCTGGGGTTGGTGACTGCTGCTGGGATCATGCACATCCCTGAGGGACTGCTGCCAGGCCAGGGCAGCCTCTTGAGGTGAGTCACCAGTGATCACATGGGCCTTGGATGTCACCTTTCTGAGTGGAAGCCTGTTGAGAGGCTTGATGCTGTCCACATGGCTTGCCTGTCGCTCAAAAGTTGTCCGTAGAGCTGCTACAGATGTGCTGCTGTGCAGTGGCACCATTCTCTGGCCTGTCTCAGATGCAGCACCGGTATCTGATGCATGATCTGCAGTTACATGTGGAGGTACTGCTGGGCCTGCAGCTGTGTGTGTGTCTGAGGCTGATGCATCTGTGGCTGTAGACAATCCATCTTCTGGTTCAACAGCTTCTGGCTCAGTAGCATCTGATTGAGCAGCGGCAGGAAAGGATGCTGCCTCTTGCACAGCGTGGAAAGCAGGCGCTGTTGCATGTGCTTGTACTTGAAGTGCAGCTGGAATCTGCTCAGGAACCACCTGCTCTGTAGTCCTGACCTTGCTGCCAGCAGTTGGCTGTCTCGGAAGTGCTTTTCTGTTGCTGACTTGTGCTTTGCTTGCAGCTACAGCAGCAGTCCTGCTGTTGCTCACACTTCTGCCTGGCAAGTCTCGCGCTGCAGATCTGGACCTAGAACCTGGCAAACTCCCCTTTGCATCAGCCTGTGCTGATTCACCAAGCTTCTTCCCAGGTGGCCTCCTTGGAGGTGTAGTGGTGGCTCTTGCTCTGGGTTTGGGTACCACCCTAGCAGCTGCTGCAGCAGCTGCAGCTTCTGACAAAGCACGCTGTACCAGAGTGCTGCGACGCGCTGGCTGTGTGACCGACACCTTGACAGGACTCCAATTGGGAACCTGCTCACTGGCACGGGACTTAGTGACTGGACCACTACGCTCTGCCTGCTGTGCCTGTTGAGCAGCTCTGGTTGGAACATCACGCTTGACTTGAGCAGGTCTGCTCGCAACACCAGCTGGTTCAAACTGCTTGCTGCCTGACACTGGCACTCCTGGACGGTCCCGCTTGGGGCCCCCAGGAGAGCCCCAGGCCCCCTTGACCCATTCTGGCCAGGGTGACTTAGGCACATCCTCATTCCCATCCAAGCCTGCCTCATGCTTCAGCTTCAGGCCAGCTAACTGCAGTGACTCGATTGTCGGCATTGGCTCACCAGTCGCTCTTGATGCTCTCCGCAAGGCTGCAGCCAGCTGCACTGCTGCCGGCACCAGCACATTGGCTGAGCTGCTCTTGTACTCCTGCACTGCTTGCTGCAACCGCTGCAGCGCTTCAGCATGTGCAAGGCTGGCGGCGTCTGCCTGAACTTCGGCAGCAATGGATGGCGACCTAGCATCAAGCTGTGGACCATCAAATCGGGTTGCTGCAGTAGGGGGTTGGATGGCAGGGTTGGGGAACCCCTGGGCAGGGTGTCTGTAGCCCTGAGCCGCCTGATGCAACCGCTGCAAAGCCTGAGCATGTGCAAGGCTGTGTGCATCGGCTCGCAGATCAGCTATCAGGGATGGAGAGCGAGCGTCCAGCTCTGCAGCATCAGACTGGATTACTGCCATTTGAAGCTGCGTGTTTCCTTGCAGAGTCTCACTGGCTGTTGCACTCTGAAAGGGGCTTTCTGTTGCGTCAGGGGCATGGCGGGCAATATGAGCAGTGGCAGCAGTGACCTTTGGAGGAGTCAGAGTGCGGGAGCCGGTACTCCGGCGCAGTGGTGAAGGCTGCTGTGAGGAAGAAGAGCGGCGATGCTGGGATGGCGACACCCAAGCAGGCTGCATCAGTCCCTGGTCAGTGGAGTTGCTGGTGCTCATTGTTCGCTGCACTCTGCCAGAGGTGCTGGGTCTGAACGCAGCTTCAGATGGCAGCATAGCATTGTCACCAGAAGAGGCGCCATGCAAGGACTGCAAGCTCACTGCAGCATGATGAGGATGCTGTAGGGAAGCTGCTGCTGGCAGCGCAGACGGTTGGCGCTTGCTGTGGCTGGCATGTGTTTGCGTGTTGGTAGGTGCCGAGCGCCTGAGTGACGATCCTGACTGCTGAGTGCTGAGTAATGTTGCCATGGCAAGCGCGGCAGACTCTGCAGACGACAAAGGCTTGGGCCGCTCACTGCTGACTTGCGAGTGGCCAACCTGCTCCATTTCCGCTGTGCCTGCTGTGCACTGACATTTGAAAGCTGAGACAAGATCTCAGCACTTGCGGTGAGATCTGGATTTGAATCTTGCAAAGCGTGCTGAGCATGCTGTGAGGTGCGGCGTGGGGGTGGGGAGGCATCCCAAGCTGGCCGCTTGTCCAGAGGGGCGGCATGTGCAGCGGCTCTTGGGGAGATGGACCGCCGCATGGAGGCTGTCAGTGCAGCATAGCCATTTGAAGCTGCCGTCAGGTTAGGGCTAGGGTTGTGCTGGGCTGCAGGAGGGTTGTAGTCCTTCAGAGATTTGGCAGCAGGCCTGAACGTCCTTAGTGTGGCCTTGGTGGCAGCCAGATTGCCTGCCTGCTTGTCCTCTGCATATCAGCAGACCAGATGTACGCGTCAGTGGAAGCGATGCCGAACAGCGTGCAATCAGTGCTCAGATGCAAGTCTGCTTGAGATGGTGCTGGCATGAAGTTAATCAGACTTGATGGGTTCTGCACTACAGCAGAAGCAAATGGAGGGTGCATGCTCACATACTCATGCCAGGTCAGCAGCAACCGCACACAGTATGCCGTGGAGCAAAACAGCGCCACACAAGTACAGGCCAGGGCAATATGGCACAAGCAATCATTCTGTCCAGGGCTTAGGCCATGGTGTTCTGTCTCAGGGCTGGCTGCCAGCATGCTATTGTTCTAACAAATGTGACAAATCACACTAGCATGCTATGGGTCTTGACAAGGCAATCTTCAGCGTGTCACAGCACGCAGGTGAATCACCAGCTTGCCACTCCTTGACAGTACAAGCATTAGCATGCCAAGGTGAGCTGTCATACCTGAAGCAGGTGCCGGGGCAGGGCTGCGCTCCCTCAACCTGCCCTCATCATATGCCCTTTTCAAACTGGCAGCCATGCTTTTCAAAGCATGCTTTGCCTGCTGGGCTTCCCCAGGCTTGCTTGCCTGCCTTGGCAATGCTGGCTGAGCAGCATGATCCACAATGGCATCGTTAGCCAGTAATGCTTGATCAGCCTGACTTTGCTTCCCAGCTTTCTTGCTGCTTTTGGTATTGCTGCTTTGCAGGGCAATGGGTGTTTGATCCTCCTGCAACCAGGTGGCACAGCTTTGCTACTGCATCTGTACGTTGTTACTTACAAAACCGCTGTACAGTGCACAGCTTTATGCTCTGAGCACTCAGAACCTCGGAACCAGGTTCCTCAGGCAACCTCCCAGTAGATGACACACTCAGCTCAGCATACAGTGCATGGCAAATGCACCTGCTGGGGTGTAGGCACAAGCATAAAGATCAAGTCCCGTTTTGCGCAACCATTTCTGCCAACAAGCACCCCAATCTGCGATTTGAATACAGGATTGAATACAGCTGCTTTACTTGAAGGTCTTCTCAAGACCGAACTGGGGGCCCCACTGACCTCAGCTTGGACTTGCCGAGAGAGCAAGCCATCGAAGTGTGCACTGAGAGACTCCTCGGCTTGGCAAGTTGGAGCCATCTGGAGGAGAGGTGCACTAAAGTACAAAGCAGCTCTCTCACAAGGTATTCACCGATTCACGCACGGAAACGCAAAAGATGTGCTGCATGATCTGGCAGGAGCGTAGATGCTACACATGAGGTGCACGGTCGGGGATTGGAACCTGGACTACAGCAATTCTGCAGAGTGTGGTCAAAGCGTTTTCTTGCTTTTGCATTTCGCCATCACCGAACATTCAGTATCCCGGTCATGCACAGCTGCCGGTGGTTTCGTGAAGTTTAGAGCTTGACCGCATCGCGTCCNCTGTGCTGTGCTGTGCCGTGCTGTGCCTGCTTACACAGCTGGGGCATTACACTCTGAGGCTTTGCACAATTGCAGGTGTGTGCATTCAGGACTTGCTAGCAAGCTGCCTTTGTTGATGTCCATGAACTTTCTTTCATGCCTGGCCATCAGGTCACCTGCACAACACCTGCAGCTCTGGCACATTCAATGACGACAACTGCTCAGCAAAGCACGCATCGCCTTCCTGTCCGCCTTCAAGGTCGGGAGTTTAGGACTTGTTGTTTCCCGCCTCAAAGTTGGACCTTGGGGCTTGACACATGAACTGTGTGCGTGTGTGCAGGGGTGTGGCAAGCTTTGACTTTGTGTCAGGGCAAGGTGTCAGCAAGAGCGCTGCTGTGCTGAGCAACGCTGAGCTGGGGTCCTTGCTGTGGGCCAAGTGCAACATCAGCACTGACTTGAACAGCCCGGCAGCCCGGGAGGCTGCGCTGTCCCCAGAAAAACAAATGATGCGGCTGCGAATGCTCTCTCCTCACCTCACTGTCAACAGCATACAGGTGTGACATGTCTGGCTAGATCTGGGTTTCACATCAGGTCCTGGAAACTGACTAGAAGATGCACATGTGCATCACCTTATGCCATTAAAGCATGGGTGGGGTGTGCCTTGCTTAAGCCGGCGCTGAAGCTCATCTGGAAAGCTGCTGACAGATGCTGATCTGTAGTGTGACATCGCAGGAAACTGTCAGCAGCATACAGTCGCTCCTGGTGTGTCATAGTCAATGTGCAGTCTGTCAACAACGGCAGCGCAAAATGCATATGCCGCATCTCATCTTGTTGACAGTTCAGAGGCATGCAACATTTGGGCCAATTGTGTGACCATATTCCGTCATNGTGTGCATCTTGGACAGCATTGCAGTGTGAATGCAGTTATGGCTGGAGGTGGTTTTGTCTGCAACAACACAATGTACNTCAGCAGCCAGCACTCCTGCTGCTACAGCCCATGTCTGTTGGCAATTGGTCGTTGCGTTGCTGAATGCCTCCATGTAGCTTCTACCATTGTCAGCAGCCCCAGCCAGCTGTCACACACTAGCAGTAATGGTGCTCTGCTGCCAGCTGTCGTTTTTTTTTTTTTTTTTTTTTTTTTTTTTTTTTTTTTTTTTTTTTTTTTTTTTTTTTTTTTTTTTTTTTTTTTTTTTGGAGTACTGTTGCCAGACACGTGGCTGGTGCAGAGTGCAGGAAAGCTTACCAAGCGCGGAGGGAGCTGCTCGCCCTCATCAAAGAGAATCTAGCGCACATGCAAACCAAATTGCAAGACCCCAGGTAAGATACTGCCCAGANGGGTTCGTGTGACCCTGGAGCAAGAAGCCTGCCACTGACTTCTAACTTTGCTTAGTACAGTGCATGCAGAAGGTCACCTGTCATATACAGTGGGTCCTTTGCTGCCTGTCTGTGACGCCGCCGATTGAGTGGCCCTATTAGGCTCATACAAGTAGGGCTGACCCTCATCACCAGCTGCAGCAGTCAACAGAGGATTGGTTTGCAGCTTGCTGCTGTCAATGTATGGGAGTGTATGTGACGCTGTTGTTAGCAGGCTGCTACTGCGTATACGACATCCATCATGAGTAGGCCCGATGCTCTTTTTCAGCTGCAGCAGCATTTGTGCTTCTCAATGCAGACTTTACTTGCAAGTGCTGCTGCTCACTGATGCTTTCTGTAGNGGTACTGTGCTTCACTACTGACATCATGACTGCACTTCGGAGTGTACCTTTGGCTGGCATCATGTATTGGACCCTTTTTGTGCCTTTCTATTGTAACAGGGTCTGGTGCCATATCTAGGGCCGCAGGGATGCCACAAGCTGCATGCATGCTGCGGAGTTGCCTTCCTTGCTTCACATGGACGCATACTGTTGCGAGGGTCTGGCAGTTGCTGACCATCACTCAAGCATGTTCCTGCAGGCCAACAAGACATCTAAAGTTGCTGGGCAGAAGCGGGGAGGTGCTGCAGCAGCAGGCTGCCTTCCAGACAGATAAGGATGCTTTGCAGGCTGAGATGCATGGCCAACTGCAGCAGGCTAGGGACCGTGCTGATACATTGCAGGCTGCGATGCTGCAGCAGCAGGCGGCCTTCCANACCATTTGGTTCCAGATCATGCTGATGCTATTGCTTATGCAAACATTGCAAATATGCATGTCACTCATTCACACTGTCGGAACACATGTGCTTGTCTTGAGCCCGCAGGATAACAAGTTGCAAAGCGTTCTGACATCACCACATTGCTTGGGACACAGCGTTACCACAGCTTTATCTGTAATGCTCAACGCACAGGAGATGTGAATATGTATCCGGCAAAAAGTGCCTCACAAGCACACAGCAAGGCTATTGTAGCAGCTAGATCATTGCTTTGCCAACATCATTGCCTTGCTGAGGTAGCCTGTCACATACACGGCATCGTACACAGAGACTGCAGCACACCTGGAGTGCCAGGCTGACCAGGGGACCCAGGGGAACTAGGGGGTCCAGGCTCTCCGGGTGTGCCGGGCTGGCCTGCAAAGCAAATATCATCACTCAGTCCAGCTTTACTTGAGCAACAAGTTGCAGGTCATGTACACAACAATCTGAATAGACGATTTTGCGCTGTGCGAGTGCAGCAGTTCCATAGCAGCAACCTGACTTGTTTGTCTTGTGAAAATGCGGTTGTTCACATACGCAAGCTGCTGATACAAATGCTCCAAGTAGTATGCCAACCTCAAAAGTTGCACCTATTAAGCAGCAGGTGACATGTGATACTATAAATTGATGGCAGTACATGTTCAATGTCATGGCAATCACTGTGAGCAAGATCTGCAGTGTATATGCAGGAGCTCGCTGGGCATGTCGACGCAGCAGTTGCGGTGTTGTACCGTGATCTTCGATGTTGCATTGCAGTCTGGCAATACTAGGCGTTACATTTTGCATCGGCGTTACAATCTTCCAAAATAGGCAACGAAGCTCTGAAAGCACTCAACAGCTCTGAGTGAAATTTTGCGGCACGATCTGCCTTGCCTGTGTCAAAGCGCCTAAACGACGTTCCCAGTTGCACACGTAAAAAGTAACCGCTAGCTCATCACAATCATGGCTTGCTCAATGAAGGCTTCCGTTGCCGGTACAAAGTTGGCCGCACCAACCAGGATGCAGTCACGCACACGNCTTGCTGCACAGCAGTTGATGCAAGCATCCTCATTCACTGCTTGACATCGTTGTACTGTGGTACACATACTTGGCTGTCGATTGCAGCGTTAGGCACCAACATCAGCACGTGCTTGCTGCAGAGGCTGGTGGCGGTGTCAAGGTCAGTTGTCTACAGGATGTGTTCCAGTTGAATTGGGTGAAGCAGCGAGCAGCAGAATTTGAGCAGGCTGCAGTANTGCACTGTGTGTCAGGCAAACAAGCATGTTGATGTGCACACAGTGTCATGTTTGCTACAATTTCCTGTGGTGCTTGCTGTTCAGCGTGGCTGCTGATCTGTACCAAAGGTCGGGCACTGTTGGTCAAGAGCAACACTTGTTCTGCCTGCAACTTGACCTCCTTGCAGTCTTGTAGTGCACTTTGTGGCAGGCAAACAAGTGTTTGATGCTGTGCACACAGTATTGTGTTTGCTGCTTTAATCAACGGTCTACAGGTTGCTGTGAGCAGGGCTGACAAGCCTGGTGAGGGATTGCGCATCAGCAGCACCAGCCGGTACACCTTTGATGGCAGGCAAAAAAGAACCCCAGAAGTGCCAGAGGCCAGCAGTGCAGAATTTGAAGTGGAGCTGATCAGTTTTGAGAAGCAGCTTAAGCAGCCAAGCTTGGCCGGGAGAGGGTGCTCCTTGATGCCAAGATCCAGTGTGCTGGTGAGCGCTGCCGAGTGCGTTCACACTGCCTCACAGCTTTTCTATGCATTACAATGTTGCACAAACCCTGTCCCTTGGTCTGCAATGGTGTGCAGCCAGCATTGCCAGCAAGACCGGCCAGGCAGGCATACATTAATCTGTAGATGTCTACAATGCTTCAGCACAGTCCTGCTGCCAATATCCTACGCATCATCATTCAACGCCACCTTATGCCTTGTGCCCCTTGTGCAGCCATGCAGCCGTGACAGTCTCACTATGCCAGCACTTATACTCTGCAAAGGTCGAGATGTAGCGTGACTCCAGCTAAGAAAGGACTTAGCGTTAAAGTCCTTGAACGCTTTAGATAGCTTTGACGCAAGCCAGGTGATTGAGGGACCAGAACATAGCCACAAGCTGCCCCTGCAAATGGCATTCTTGTTGCAGAGTGTCAACCCATAACTTTCTGCCTGTGCCGCTGCCTGTCCTTACACACTGACAGCCAGTGTGGAAGCCCACAGCTGTTTAGATCCTGGTGATGTTGGTGGAATGGTGTCAAGCCCCAAGCAGTCACAGATTCGCAATGCTTTGCAGGCAGCAGCAGCAGCTAGTGTGGTGAAAACTGCCTGCTTAGTCCACCTGCTGATTGTGCTCAGCACGAGCAGAAGTATATCAGGCGCAGACAGGGCACTTGGATGCCTGCTGTTGGGCAGGTGGACTGGAGGTGATCATGCAAGTTGTCAATGAATTTTGCCAGTTGGAAAGAGAGTGGCATTGAGTGGGCAGCCTTGCCTCAAGAGGGGCTGTGGCTACAGCCGCAAGTGCTCGCCAATGCAGATCAATGGTGTCAATAACCGTTGTTGAACAAATCTTGCTTGAAGAGCGATTATCATGTTGCCATGGACATCAAGCCTCTGAAGTCGCTGCCACTGAACCTTCTCGTAACGTTTCACAACATTATCTGACTTCACTGCACGCTTTGATAGTCTGTTGATCCCCTGTTGGTCCCCAGGACTCTAATGTAATTGATTGATTGTAAGCTATAGCTAATTCAGAACTAGGATAGGACACGCCTAGTAGGCACCTGGCATCGGCTGGCACACCTGTAAATTATTGTTATTATTATTTCTTATTATAGCTGATTCAAGGTCCACAAAGCAAAAGTACATGTGTACACTGCCTGTTGGGCGTGTTTGCTCTTGTCAATGATGTGCTGTAATCATCAAAGTCCTGGTGGAGTGAGCCAGAATCTAAACAGTAGCCTGCCTGTGTTGCAGAGCGCAGCTGCCGCTCCTCTGCAGACACACACAGCCTGCCACCTGTGGTTTCAGAGCAAAACGCTAATCAGCGATTAGTTTTGGCCTTCGTGCAGCCACCCTTTGCCAGCAGACGATTTTGGCGCACTGCGTCCGTTGGAAGCACATGTGCAACATTTGATCGCTGCCACAGAAGTGTCGGACCATGCACGCAGGCGAAATCCACGCAGCAACGCGTGTACGGCTGGGTGCCGTGAACGCAGTGCAGAACAGGCGTTCCTGCAGGCACAAGCAGCTCGTCCATACATGTCGCAGAGGGCGCACAGAGCTGGGCTTCGTGACAAGGGCATGTTCTCTACGTGAAGGCCCGACAGCAGGAGGGTTAGGAGGTACAACAGGACTTCTGCACCAGCTAAGCCTGAGCAAACGCAACACGGACTTTTTGGCAAACCGCTAAAGTAGTATGATAATCCAGGAGCGTACCATATGCACAAAGTAAGCGGCGCCAGAACAAGCCGAGCACGTACAACCTCGATCTTCTGCTGCAAGTCAGGCCAGTACAGCAGCCCAGACATAAGCCTACTTCATCCTGACCTGCAGCGCCAATGGGATCATGCAGCAAATGCTCACCTGGGCAACATACAGATCAAGCCTCACAGCAGCAGAAATGTGTGCTGGATTTGCGACAAGTGCCCACTAGGATGTCCTCATCAGTGGGAAGCAACAGTCACAAACAGGTCCAACGGAACACAGTGTCCTTTCTGTGCAAACAAACAGACCTGTCAGCATAACTCGTTAGCCACCAAAGCTTCAGCCATCGCTGCTCAATTCAGCAACAAGAACGAGGGCACGCCGCATGACTACACCCTGTACAGCAGCAAAAAAGTGTTGTGGCAGTGTGACTTTGGGCATGAGTGGACATCAGCAATTTCCAGCCGCACAGCACGCAATCAAGGCTGTCCTAGCTGTTACAACAATCAGCGCTATGACAAACGAGTGCGACATCCTTCCCTTTCAGACAGCCAGCACCCCATGATGCAATACTGGGACTGGGAACTGAATGCGAAGGCAGGCTTTGATCCCAGCAAAATTGCTTGCAGGAGTCACAAGAAGGTTCACTGGATCTGTCCATGCTGCCCAAAGCAGCAACCTCACAGGTGGCAAGCAGCTGTGGGAGACATCTTCAGAGGCTCTGGCTGCCCATGCTGCTCTGGCCACAAACCTTGCATCTGCAATTCGCTGCAGTCCCTAGCTCCTGAAGTGGCTGCTGAGTGGGACTATGCCAGGAACAAGGGCAGCCCCAGCGACTATCCTGCCTCCTCTTCGGCGACGGTGTGGTGGTACAATGACAGGCGAGGCAGCTTCCTGGCCAGCATCAACAACCGGACAAGTGTCCGCAAAACAAAGCTGGACACCTCGGGAGGAAGCTCAATACAGGTGGCCCCTCTAGAAATGACATGATGTGTTTCTTCCAGTATGATGATGCTGGTCGGGGTTGCAGCAAAGCTCAACTCATCGCTGTAGTCTGAATGGGGTACCCATTTCAGTGCCACCAGGGCCCCTTGGATTTTTGTGTTGAAGTGCTGGAAGCACTTGTGACCATATAAGCCGTAGCGTTTCATGTGTAGATGTTTGCCTGATTTAAGCATATGTGATATCTTCTTTGCGATGCGCACTTGTCTGATGACTAGTTTTGCCAGTTAGCCACAATCAACACACTCATCTCTATCGTCAAATTTGTGTCCCAGCAATGCTTGCATGAGTTGTGGATGTTTTTGCACATGTGCCAGATTTGCCTTGGCTGCAAATCTGAACAATAGTAAATCACAGGTCTGCCAGCCGATGCTGGGTACCTATCATGCATGTCCTACCCCAGCTCTGGTTGTCAACGTGTACTCACATAGCAGACACTCAGTTGCACCTTAGGGCAAGCAGACAGCAACAGCAATACACACTAGCATATAAAGCGTTTTTCGATTTGGCTTTACTCACTATTGTGCCTGCAAAGTCCTTTAATGTTGAAACATATCAAACTTGACGATGCTAGTACAGACATTCTCAATAGAGGCATTTGTTGACAGGTGCTTTGATGTGCAGGTGAGCTCAAGGAGCGAGACAAGACATCTTTCCAGTTGAGTCAACTCAGACCCACAAGAGACAAGTACACAAAGGCTCTGAGACGCACTGACAGGTTGTGCAACCTCGACTCTAAAGAGCAGGTACTACAGTTCATTGCAAGCATGTACGCCAGCTGTCACAAAGCGTGCCTGTCCTGCTTGCCTGTCAAAAGGCTCCCCCTAAGCATCACAACGCACTGATCTGCCATAGTGCACACTGCGCTTGACAATGCAGCAAGCATCACCAGCAGGTGGGGATGGTATAGCCTCTCATCTGTATGCACCCACTGGACCCTTAGTTCACATCTGCTATTACCGTTCAATGCGTCAGCACACACTTGCATACAATGCCACTGTTATCATGTCTCCCGTAGGCAGTAAGGGGAGCAGGAG